>LR738710.1:295934849-296017107 GCA_902687465.1 Secale cereale
CCACCGTTTGTGGTGGCTCGGCGCGGGCCGTGGCCGTCGGGTGGCGGCTCAGTGCTGGCACAGGGCGCGGCGGCGTTCACCCAGGAGCTGGCGGCGGGGTCGCGTCCTCCTGGCGGTGGTGTGAAGGGCTGCGGGCGGCGGTGGTGTGCGCCATGCCGGCGGCGTCGGCTTCCCCCGTGTGCCCAGATCCAGATCTCGGCTGGGTCTGGCAGCAGGTGGGGCCTTGTCGGCGGGGTCTGGGCGCGTGCAGCGGCGCCTAGGCTGGTGATGGTCGGTTGCGGGAGGCTCTGGAGGTGCGTGCTGCCGGTTCCGGTCCCTCTTACCGGCGGTGGTGGTCGCGGGGTGTTAGCGGAGGTCTTCGGGCTGAAGCATGGGGTGGGCTGCGACGGCGTGGTGGCGGCTCACGGCGATGCACGGGCCGTGCGCAACGGCGGCTGGACGTGCTCCGGCGTCCGCTCGTCTGCGAGCGGTCCTTGTGGATGCTTCTAGATCTCTCCCATGGTTGCAGTTGAGCGGGTGACAGGTTTGGGCTAGGTGCGGATCCAGGCAGGGAGCTCCGGTTGGGCATCAGGGGTGATGTTTGGAGAGGGGGTGGGAGAGATGATTGGCGCCTATGCGGTCGGGCCACCCTTCACCGGTAGGGGTGCCGAACGTCGACGTAGTCCGCTCCCGCCCGACCTCTTCTCCGACCTGGTTGCTCCCCGATCGATCTGGTCGTTCCGGTCACTGTTCCGGTCACTGGCGGCTCTGTCGGCGGTCGGAGTTTGCCGGTTGGTCATCATTCACAGTCATGATGGATCTTTGGGGCATCTTGTTTCCCGGGCGACGGCCCGGGAGGTGGGAGCCGCGGTGCTTGTGGGCTGAGCTCGCAACTCAGGTGCGGGCGGCTAGTGGCCATGGCCGCGTGGGTGGTGTGGTGGCTGCCATCTCGATGTTCTCGTCGGAGGCGGAGTTTACGTGCCTTACGTGCCGGGGTGAAAACCCTGTCTAGTTTGGCCAGACCGACGGAGACGGCGCCTGTGGGTGTCGCCATCTTCTTGAAGCCTCTGTTCTGGTTGCTCCCTCCCTTCGTCGCGCTCCGAATGAAAATCTGATCTTTCGATCAGGGGTGGCGGCGCTGTTGTGTCGTGTCCTCCCCGAAGGCACCGTCTTGGAGCACTCGGTTTCGTCGAGCCTCAACTTCACCTCTTCGCGATATCTTCATCGGAAGGGCGCCGGCGGCTCTGTTGTGATGCTTAATGTCTTCTCCTGTAGTCTCTTCGAGTCGTGCGACATGTTGTTGTTGTAGCCCTTTGGCACCTATGTATCTGGCCTTGGGTGTGTGTAAGTGTGGTGTGGGGTGTTGTGTTTGTATCGGTTTCGGATGTCGGTTGGTTGTTGCTTTATATATAAAGCCGGGCGGAAGCCTTTTTCGGCAAGTTAGCTTTGTGGTGCATCAAGGCTGGAGGTATCGCATGGCCCTGGCTGTGGCTGTCAATCCGTGGACCGCTTGCGTACGCCTGATGGGCCCACCTGTGGGTGTGAGTGGCGTGCATGTAAGGCTTTGTGTATTACGTGTTGTCACTCGTGGGGTTTGGGTTGCGTGGGACGTGAGGAATTACCCATGTGGTCGGCTCCTGGGCATAGGGCTGCTCTTTGTGATGCTTTGTTGCTGAATGGAGCAGTTTCCGCTACGCCGCTCACCTTCCGTTTGTCAGCAGTACCTCCCATGTCCTGCTTGCTGAGGGGAGGGATCCGTTCATCAGCTGGGTACACCTAGGGCTGCATCGTCTTCTGACCTGAGGTTTGAAGAACTGGACCCTATTATCGAAATGCGGCGTGGCAAAGCTAGCATAAATGCAAGCATCCAACTTTCCATGTCATAAAAGATAAAGCAGGGACAAACATGATATTCAATACCTGATGAAATATTTTCTTAGCAAATGACTACTTAGTAGTACTAATTTTCAAGATATTCCTTTCTTATCTCCACAGAAGTCATGAAGTGCTTAAGAAAAGCACCACGGTATATTTGTGTTGTTTATCTACCAATAAGTCCAGCTATTTGAAGTCCCAGATACTGTCATCGTACATAACAAGTCAATGACATGCAGATATTGTGTAACTTCATAGGACTTCTTTGATGAAAAAAATGTTTTCCCCAAAAAATCTTTGGCAATATGGAAGGTCAAAAAATTGTGGAAGAATCACAAAGCTCCCTGCCATCAGAAAGAATGGACAACCTGAATGTTATGTTTACTATCATTCTTGGGCAATGAAATCACTCAAGAACTTCCTGTTTTTAAGTGATTTAACAAGGTCAAATAGTAAAGAGGAACAATACCAGGCAATGTGTGGTTGACATATGACCAAGTCTCTGCTTCAGCTGATCTTCACTGAGATCAGAACTGAACATATCGTCATCACCCATATATGCACAAAGGGAGTGGAACCTACAGATTTTGTATGTATAATTAGAATAGAAGTCAATGTAAAAATCCCTATAGAGATCACATTAACTCCTGCGAGATAGATCTAAAAAGATAAAAAATATGCAACCAAAATATTTCGAGTATGTCTCTCTCTTCCCTTTTCCGCATTGGCTTTTAGGGTCTGTGACAGCTGATGTTTCTTAAGCTAATTGGCATGTTTCTTGGTTGCGGATTTCTCAAGACGTTACCATCGATGAACATTACCATCGATGAGTCTTGTTGACGTTCAAAAATGAACTTTCAACTAGGGATATCCTTCGCAACGTGGTTAAGAATGAGTCCGAGATGGTGCGTATGGCGGCCTTACAGCGAAGGTCGCCGTACACTCAACAAAGTGGCACGATGATTTTTTTTAACTAGGTTCAGTTACCTTGTGGGAGCCCGACTTATGTCCTACCGGAGGGTCGTCGAGAGTGGTGCTCGACGCAAGGAACACTTAGATGGGAGGGTCGTCGAGAGTGGTGCCCGGCGCACGGAACACTTGTGTCTCCGCTTCCGAGTCCCACGACTCCTGACTAATGGGCCTTTGAAGGTCCCTCGGACTCCGCATCTCGGCCTTCCTAACTCTCCCGAGAAAGCTAGCCGGGGAGAGTGACCCTCCACTTGAGTTTACTCAAGCCGGGAGTGACTTTTACAAGCTCATGGGAGGCCACATAGAGCCTAGGAGTTCTTGACAAATGACCAAGGCTACCCTCGGAGGAGGGTAGAACTACGTAAGTTTGCATCCTTTGGCCCATATGCCTCTAGTTGGGCTAGGAGGTGGATTGTAACACACTAAGGAGAGAATCCCTACACTATTTGGAGGCTTCCTTGCTTGGTGTAACGCCGGTCCAACCCACCCGTCACCCACCGTTGCCAACCACTATGCGTGGCTACCACCTAGGATCTAGAGTGGCCCCACAGGCCAACACTAGTCTTTCCTGCGCACTTTGTCCTCACTCGTACACACCCCGGATCAACATCCCAAACGACCACCCATCCTCAAATTGCGCCAAGCCAAGCACGATTAATTTGAGGTTCCTTTCGGATGGGTTCCTAGAAAAGAAGGTCCACCATATTGATATGAGTAGTTTATCATTCCTATTAGGTCGAGATGTCACCTACACCCCCACTCAAAGGAATCGGCATCTCTATTGGCCTAGTAGGAACGTTCGCTCTTGGCACACATTTGTGTGTCCAATCGGACACATGTGTCATGTCGTTTGCCACGACAGGCCAGACGCGCCATGCGCCACAGGCCCTCGCAGCTGACCCACGCCCGTGTAACCGAGAGGGTCATCTATGATACCAGTTGTAACACCCCAGTTCCTGGCCATTGCGCCTGGCTACCACCTAGGATCTAGACTGACCCCACAAACCAACACCAGTCTTTCCTGCGCACTTTGTCCTCACTCTTGCGCGCCCCGGATCAACTTCCCAATTGGTCACCCATCCTCAAGTTGCTCCAAGCCAAGCACGCTTAACTTTAAGATGTTGAAGTCTATATGTGGATTGCCTAGCCCTTTCCATCAATTCGGACTTTTGGTTGTGTTGGTTAGTGCATGAAGCTTAACATGGTATCAAAGCCTAAGATCTTGAGTTTAAGTCCTGGCCTTCACAATTTATCCAAAAATTGTTGTTGCCCCCCTCTTTGTCCACGTATAGGCCCCTTGAGCCATACCTCTGAGTCTATTCACGTGTGTTGACTTCCTCGCGTCACACGTGAGAACGGGTGTCGAAGTCTATATGTGGATTGCCTGGCCCTTCCCATTAGTTCAGACTTCTGGTTCCGTTGGCTAGTGCATGAAGCTTAACATAATTTTCTTTTCGGATGGGCTTCAGGAAAAGAAGGTGCACCTTATTGATATTAGTAGTCCATCATTCCCTATTAAGCCGGGATTTTCCTGGAGATATATTCATCATCAGAAATATTTGAGGGAATCCGGGCCCCTTCAGCTCTAGCCTACCCCAACTTGTTTGGGACTAAAGGCTTTGTTGTTGTTGTTGTTGTTGTTGTCGGGCCCCTTCAGCAAGTTTTATATCCATATTTGACTAGAAAATACCTTACAGGAATTTGTGTGCCTATGCAAATTACATAGTCGGATTGGATTCCCAAAACATCTTGCGGGAATTCAGGGCACCTCCGCAAATTTTATGGAGTCAAGAACGACTCCGGACATACTTTGCAGGAATTATTGATCCATCTACCACATATTCCCATCTTTGAAGAATAGGCTATGGGAACATGGAGCTCGGCCATGGTGAGCCCGCGCTTGGCATAGTCATTTACTATCTTGTAAAGCCTGGTGATTTGCGCTTCCTTGGTGGAACCAGGCTGAAGGCCTCGATGAGTCTGGATATTGGCGGATTGCCGAGCTTGATGTCCAGGATGTAAAACCATTCATCCTGTCACTTCTTGTTGGATTCGGCCAACTCTATGTCAAGGTAACCGGATCCGGCCACCTTGATGATGGCGGCACCCCCACACTTACAGGTCTCCCTCACAATGGTCTGGAGCTTGACCGAAAAGTAGCGGCACCAAAGGCCAAAGGGCGGCTCGATGCCGAGAAACAACTCGCACGGGGCCATAAAATAGGCTATATGGAGGATGCCATTCGGGGTCAAATGGTGGAGTTGGAGGCCGCAGTAAGTGGAGAAGTCCCCTAAAGAAGGATGAAGAGGGAACTCCAAACCGCAAAGAAATGGGATAAAGCATACCCACTCGCCGCCACATGGGCGCGGAACAACCTCGGTGACGTCTTCCCCTTTCGTGTTGGTCGTCACAGCGAGCGATAGTCAACGACTTCACACGGCGGCAGGTACCCAGCTCGATGAGGTGAATGAGATGCCCTTCGGTGGTAGTGGACGTCATTCGCTTGCGCTTGGTGTCGGATGCAACCGTCAACTTCCCCTTGTTGTTGCGACGCTCTTGTCGGCAGTTACCTTGCCCGCGGAGGTGCCCCTCAACACCTGGGTCTTCCCTGGCTTAGGAGGCATGAGGGCAAGCGTGTGTGTGAGCGATGCGAGATGGAACGAGTGGAAATCTTGGAGATTGAGCAGCAGCAGCAACAATGGAGGCGGAGCGCTCAAAATAGAGAAGGATTAGAACCACAAGGGCCAAGTGCAGATACCCCTTGGTGGTTTTCCCTTATAAACACCAGACAAAAAGGAAGCGGTGGCGACCTTGCCGTGACACGCAGCAGGTTTAGCCTTCCCATTCCCAATTATCCCACGCTTAATGTGCGCGGGGATTGAGGCATTTAATAACGCTGGCGTCCGAGACGTGTCGTCCAGTCACGTCATAATGACTAACGAGACGTGGCTCAAATGGGCACCATGATCCCACGCACACGTCACGTTGAATGACGGTCAGCCTGACAAAGATGGTTCGGTTCGCCCAACTGGACCAGCGCCTTGTCCAGTCCCTCCATATGACCCGAGCTCTGGCCTCAAAAAGATTTCAGAAGTACTATGCGGGAAATCGGCCTACGAAAGCCGGCTTCGCGAGAAGACTTACCGTGGGCGGCTACATACACCAACAATTCAAGAATAGGGGGGCTTCATGAACCAACTTCCACTCTGACAAGCTAACAAGGCCCGCGCCAGCAGATCGACCCCAACCAAGAAGCAGTCGGATTCCAAGACTAGTTCAAGGGCTGCTTATGATGTTATGGCCTATAGGGGTGCCTCAGCTTACCAGAAGCCGGCCTGAGTAGGCCAGCCTGGGGCCCTCTAGGTTGGTTATGTCATGGGCTGATCAGCCCGATCCATGGCTCTACAACGTAATGGGCTCGGAAGGCTTGGATTACAAGACAAGGCAACCGGCGTCCAGAGGACTCCTTACGGACTTAGATTATGTAACCCTAGACCACGGTACCCATATAAGTTGGGGCTAGGCTAGTCAAATACACAACAAAACCCTAGAGCTTTGTTCACTCCCTCGATCTTTGTAACCCCTATACGCAAATAATATATGAGGGTATTACCTCTTCTAAGAGGGCCTGGACCTAGGTAAAACACTACCCTTGTTACCATCCGATCTACTCGTCTAGCCGAAGGGACGGGTGGGCGTGTTATTATCTCATGGTAATGTTCGAGCTGGGGGCTGAAGGGACAGGTGGTTCCATCCAGGTAGTGATGGGCCTGAGTTCCCGGCAGTCCCGAGTGGTTCATTGTGGCGGAACGACAGGGCAGGTAGAGACCACCTAGGAGAGAGGTGGGCCTGGACCCTGGTTTATGGGGCCCTCGGCCTCGTACGTTCCTTCCAAAAGCTACCCAGATGTCACAGTTCAGAGAGGCGGGCTGATTTGTTGGGGTGAGCTGTAACCGCCTGCTTGTGTATATAAAGGTGGGCTTTGGTCCCTGGCCAGTCTCGCAACATGCAGGAGCGCTTAGGGTGATGGGTCGATGACCCCTTCGTGCTTAGGATTTAGACCGGCGTGTTGACCTCTCTGGGAAGCCTAGGTTAGTCAACGGCATGTCGATTATCCGAGGCTGGGCATTACCCAAAAAAGTAATATATTCGAATAGCCGTGTCCACGGTAACAGTCCAGCCAGAGGTAATTGAGCGTATCGGGTTATGTGGTGCACCCATGCAGAGAAGTAATATATTCGAATAGCTGTGTCCACAGTAACAGGACAACTTGGAGTTGTATCCCGACCTCTTACAACGAAAACCGGATACTTGTTAAAACACACCCAGATAAGAGATAAATATACCCAATGATCGTTTTCTCTCAGGGAGAGGAGAGGATGTCCGGGTAGGTTTATTGCTATACGTTGTTACATGATGTTACCATATAAGCTCCTCTCTTCTACTGCTGCAAGATGGGCTGCAGATGATGGTAGTCTTCGATAGGATGAGCTTCTCCCCCTTATTCTAGCATTTCTGCAGTTTAGTCCACAGATACTGCCCCATTCCTTTGATACAGATGCATATCTAGTATAGATCTGATGTAAGTCTTGCGAGTAGTTCGGATGAATACTCACGGTTGCTTTGCTACCCTTTTCATTCGACCCAGATGTTGCAACAGCTGGTAGCACCGCGGATGCAGGTTTCCCCGACGAAGCGTACTACATAGAGACCGATGACCAGGAGTAGTCCGGAGGTCCCAGGCAAGAGGCCTTGCCTTTCGATCTAGTGTCGTTGTTTTGCTCAGCCTTCTTAAGGCAAAACTTGTCTAACTATGTCTATACTCAATCATATTTGCTTTGATGGCTGGAGTTCTATGGGTCTTCGTGGCCCTAGCTTGTAGTATAAAGATTTATGTTTATCCTTTGTGTCATAGAGTTGTGTTGTGATATTGACGTGAGTCACCGTTCGTGATCGTGCATGATGTGTGTATGATTAGTGCACCATTATAAACGGGGGCGTCACACCTAGAGATTGGGAAGAACTATCACTCCTTTTAGTTTCCTCTTGTTGGATTTCGATCTTGAACCTTGTATGTGTATGTGGATTTAGTGGATGTGTGACCTTGAATCTTGTCTTGAGTACTCCTCTCTTTGTGTTTGCCTCTTGATTTCCCCCTTTCCCACCTCCAAGTGTGAAGAAGATCACCATCTAAGGTTTCACCCTATAACATTTCTCCCATGCAGCTACACGCAGCAGTTAGCTCTTCTCCTCGAACAGCCGCCCGCAGCAGCAATGTCCCCCTTCTTCTCCCCCTGGCGAGCAGCCGCACACAACAATAGCTCCCAGCAGCAGCAGCAGCTCAAGCCGCTGATTCTCTTCCCTTCCCAATCAGCAGCAGCAGAAGTTACCTTATTTTTGCCTTGGGAGATACTCAAAGTATGACATGACCATGGTCATTAACTCATGCTCATCTAACTCTTTATGCAATTCTTGAGCATATATAGCCATCATATGTATCATTAACAATAGTGGTACCTCTTGTAAACTTTCATAATTACCTACGGGTACAGAGTATTGTAACTATGAACTTGTGTAAATTGAGCATGAAAATTAGTACCTGTAGGCAGTAATTGGAGCATCTGAATTTGCTTCTCTGGGCATCAAATCCATTCCACGGCCCGCACTAATCATTTTCGCTGCCAGATCTATCATTTCTCCTGTTTCTGGAAGAGTTGCCCTGTACTCCCTGTCACTTACTGGGGCCTGAATAAAAGATACTATTAAGGTATTAAATTAATTACAGCAAAAGCAATCATTATCAACATTTTACAAGCTGATCAGTTGCTTCTCTCCTTGGGGGTGAGAATATCATGTCCTACAGCACAATCAGGAGAACAAAAATCCTTCTGCGCAATACTCGGAGAACAAGAATATGGACAGGAATATTATACCTGCAAAATTATCCCAGAAACTGCTTTGGAACATGCAAAGTTTGTCCGCATGTAATGTATGATATCCTGGCATTTATGAAAGTGTCTATGTTTATCTCATACTGTAGACCATACAATAGTGCAGTATATACTGTAACAGCATACCTGGCAACCAGTGCTGTGACCGAGCAGTATTACTCCTTCAGAATTATCTTTATTTATCAGGTAACCTATGAGCTGATCAAGTTCCAATGCATCCTTGCAAAAGAAAAAATATGATCAACACATAAGACTAAATCAAGCAAAGAGAAGTAAAAAAGAAAAACCAATCAAATGTTAATCGAAGCAAAACTGGTTGTATCACTACTGCCACTGATTGTCCTCATGTATTCTTATCGTACTGCATTGCACTAAAAAAGTCAAAGGTAAAATCAGAAGGATTGATGAATAATGCAGCATGCCATCAACGCAACTGTCATATAAAGCTTAGTTCATACGACAAAATACTCTAATCGCCAAATCAGCTCGCCACAACATGAAATAAAAAGCATCTTCTATTGCAAACATGACCAGGGACCGTTCTCCCCACGGTACCCAATTCCTAGTTTTACAAACGTCCCGCCAATGGTTCTGAACTGAAATTCATATTCAACCAAGATTCAGGAAATGGCAGGTAGGTTCATGAGCATGCAACTACATTATACTTGCATATACATATTATAAACATTTTTCGGTTTAAGAGAACAGCTCATAGGTAGGCTTTGACCACCTAGCCTTCCAAAACTATTTACAACTTTATACAGTGAATCCTGGTAAGTTTCACAGTACCAATGGTACTTTGTGTTTCTGCCAGTTATTGTTATGTGTGTGAATTTTGAAGGTAACAATGTGTCAGACTATAGAAGTGTGTCATGGTGACTATGTAGTAACCTTCCCCTGTTTCTTCGTGCCGGATCTAGTTTAAACCGTCGATTGCCCATCCAGTGGCTCTCCCTTGATGATAACGGTTCGCCACTGGTGCCGCTGCTCGCCCGTTGATGCTTCATCCTACGGCTCCAACCCTTCGACCCATCGCTGTTTACTTGCCGACAAGCGCATGTGCGAAGTGTTGCTTTTCTTCGGTCTTTGTGTTGTACTCCCTCCGTTCGGAATTACTTGTCGTAGAAATGGATGTATCTAGATGTATTTTAGTTCTAGATACATTCATTTCCGAGACAAGTAATTCCGAACGGAGGGAGTAATGGCTATAAAGCCTCTGCTCTTTCTCCATTTTGGACACGCTGAACGTAATCGGGCATAAACCCTAGCCGCCTGTGGCGTGCTTCTCCTACTTTCCCCTTTTGCAGGAATACAAACCCTAGCTTGATTTCCCCCAAATTCTCTTTGAAATTGCTCGGTTGATTGCTAAATTCAGTTAAGTCTAGTCCGGGTCTTGACACAATGAAATGTTGATTCTCCTATGCATAAAATTTGTAGCTGACATTTTTTCCATGTGAGTTCATACAAAAACCAAGGGGCCTTCAGAAGGCTCTCAAAGGGTCAAGTTTCAAGAAGCAAAAACAAGTTAAACTTATAGAGCTGTATAACTTAAGAGCAACTCCATCGCATAACTCAAAATCCGATTATCAAGAACTTCTGCTGTACTGAAGGAGTAAAGAAAGCTTTTAAAACACAGAGCCTCAGATCCTCTTTTATCATGTAATCATGAGAACACCTCAAGGATATTGGTCTATTGCATGATTTGCTAACAATTCAGAAAATGTTGTTCTATTTGATACAAGGATGAACAAGCTGATGTAATTATTGACTAGTAAAGAACATACTTGCTCCAAGCTGGAAATTCCGTATCCAGTATATGATGAAGAAAGTAATGGTTGAACCAGTGACCATTTCTCAACCTCCAATGAAAGTGACAATGGTTCCAAGTAACTGTTTAGGTTTCAGAAATGGATTAGTGCAATAGAATCAGATCTAACTGCTATATAAATAATCAAATAAAACAGATAAGTTTTGCATTATGATAATATATTTCTGAAAGCGTGTTATGATCAATTTGTTCCATCAGTCCACCACAACCTCCTTGAACATGCATAAATTTGCTGACACCTTGCCGTGGTTTTGAGGCTGTCTCGCTTTGAAAGATTTCTGTTCTCTGGGACCAAAACAAATTCTAATATATTTTTGGTTAGACTGACAGGGCATTAGGCATACACCCCATACCACGTGTGATGCTTGGAATTTTTAGCACCTTGAGCAACACATATTTTGCCTTGGGACAAGGTCAACGTTGTAAAGAATTTTTTTAGTTGAAAGAAAGCAGTATTTAGATAACGCAAGGCCAGCAATAAGAAAAACCAAGAGATAAGTAAAGGATGCTAAACTTATTGAAGCATAAAAATGACCAAATGAAGACATACTTTAACAGAAGCTTGCCCATTACATGCAGTAGTTAAGTTGAGGGCAAAGTTATCAGAGATGATGATTATACGCTGAAATGAACTACTTAGAAATAGAAAATTGTTCTAAGTCAGCAGTACATTAAATAATGGGGCAAATGCAATTTAGCATAACATGGCTATGCTTGGTGTCAGGCTTTGATGGACAGCATGGGCCGGTAATAATTAAGAAAACAGAATCATATATTTATCACTGCCAAGACTAACAGAGGTGAACATAGTAGAACACAAGGAAGGAAGAAAGTTACAAGAATAATGTTTTCAATTATAAGCATGTATCATCGATTAACAATTGGCATGGAGCCAATCACAAAATGCATAACTGTGACATGACCCTGGATGGTGCCCTATACCCAATGATTGTGTTAGAAATATCTCTGCTTGTAATGACCTGCCCCCTTGGGCCATCAAAATGGAAGAATCTACTACTGACCTAACCCTAATTACTGAAAAGTACATAAAAGTAAACGACAATATTCTTCTATGCTTTATTGAGGGTCGGCCCATTATATAGTAGACAAGACATGACCAACAAGCCGGTAAATCTATTGATCTATTCAAACTCTAATACAATCTCTAAACTGACTCGACTCTTTCCTAACAAAGATGGTTAATCAACTAGGACTCTAATTAAGGGATAAGACTCCATGTTTGATGGGCTGGTCCACATACCATCTCTCCCTTCCTTGCAAACAGCTTGTAGCTTGTCCACAAGCTGTAGGTTGTTAATTGCCTCCCAGGGGATCTTGGCCTCTGATGTAGGGGCGGGCATAAAAACTGATGAACGGAACACTGAACAGAAGCCGAAACCGATTTTTTTGTTTTTATTTTTTAGTATAAATAAGTTCAGTTTTTACTTCCAAAAACCGAACTAAGTTTGGTTGATTCAGTATTTATCTCGGTTAGCCGGAATCATGCCGGACTATACCTGAGACAGAACGCGGACTAACGTGGAACACTCACCCAGATCGAAGGAATGTCGCTCTCCACTTCCCCCGTACCCAACCACTTCGCTACCATCAAAGTTATGGCCCACTAACCCATGTGCAACCAGCAGAAACTAGGACGCCACTTGTTTGGATCGTGGGCTAAGCACTTATATGAAACTGCCCACTTGCATGAAACTGCCCACGAACGAGAATGCGAATAGCCGATCAGAAACTTTAGTCCCACCTCGCGTCGCTGAGGAGATAAGGCAGGGACTTCCTGCTATATATATAAGAGGCTGCTCTCAACAGATTTGGTAAAGACAAGGTCTGTCCAGTAGAAACCGAAACCGCACCGAATAAGTTGGTTAACCAAACTTTCGGTTAGTTATTCTCAATTCCCATTTTCAGTTTCTAGCTTTGCTAACCGAATTTGAAAATAAACCGAATGGTAGAAACCAAATTTTTGGTTTATACCGAATGCCCAACCCTACTCTGATGACTATGACCAGATGTGGAACTCTCTTGGCGTAGTCATCAGCCGCAATTAAGAATAGTCGCGCGCACCGGTGACCCCGAACATAAATCTCATCGTTGTTGAAGCAAAGGTCCTGACGACGACGTTCTACTAACTCAGCTAGAGTGAGGCACCGAACCAGCCGTGGCAGGGTTGGCTCTGCAGTGGTCGACGGTAAAACAGGTGCTAGTGGCGGTGGCGGGGAAGGTATTGTAGCTGCATTGACCACGGGAAGATCGGAGGGGCACAGGGGCCCTGTAGAACCAGAAGCCTGGTTGGTGATGTTGTTGAGGGCAGGTCCGGCAGCCGTTGCTCAAGTGCCGTCAAGTGCTGCACCAGGCCAGCGAGGAGCGCCTGCCCCTCTGCTCATTGGCGTGTGAATGTAAAGGCCTCAAGTTGTTTTGTGATGATCTTCATCTACTCCACAACCTCGATCTCAATTTCTCTGTGTGCCATCATGGATGGCTCCAATACCAAATTGGAAGAATCTACTAGTAACCGAAGATGCCCCGATGGGTTGAACCAATGCCTTCCCTAATCTATGTGAACCTGGAAAATTCTATGGGTCCTACTCTACTGGTGTTACGCTCGATAAAATTTCAACACTACAAATTCATCAAAAGCGAGAAGTAAATGAAAGGTTATGCGTTGAACAAGTGGGAGTCAGACCTTGAACGTTGTGTTCATGCCCATGGAAACGATGTAGACCGTCACATAAGCTTCTTGTAAAATATTTAATCATTTGAATAATTCTTCCGGTACCATTAAATTTGATCCCTTGCAGTTATGGTTCCGACCATGCTGTCCTTATTCAATATATCTCAAAGGAATCCATTCCAATGCCTCGTATTTTTTTTGTCACGGTTAAAGTAACTGTTGTCGCAGGTCAACGACCCAGTTCAGCTTCTATTATGTTCTACCTTTGGGTATTACCCCTTGGTATCTCGAGGATATCATGCCATTGCACTACATCTTATTGTTTTTGGATGAAGTAATACCTTTCCTTGTCTTAGTCATTCTATGGGTTCTGGGTTGTTGTCAACCGAGAACACCGATTAGTGAACCGAATCCGCACTGCAATTCAATACCCCTAGTAACTTGTTGCTGGGAAATTTAAACTCAATCTTGTCATTCCTAGACTACCGGCTACATCCTTATCATGCTACCTTCGACCGTGCTACCTCGTCCTTCTTTGGTGCACGAATTCTTCGGACCGTGAGCAAGGCTTACGAGTTTTCAACATCATTTTGTTGTCTTGAAAAGCAACTTTGATTATGAGATTGCATCTTATCTGTGGTTCTGATAACCTTTTGCTTCGTCATTCTCTTGCTTGATGCCGTCGTTGTTCGATTGCATCCTCTTGGAACCTCTCGACAAAATCTGTTGTGATCATCGTCAACATTTTGATTTCTTCTGAGATGTCTTCATGGTGAGAAATACCATCCCTGCCCCTCGATAATTTAGGTCTTTATCAGCAACATCCTTGTTTTCCCCTCCAACACAGACTTGGTCATGTTTTGATTATACCTTGTTTTCCTTGCCATTCCTGAAATTGTTTCTTGTGTATTTTTGTGATCTTCAGACCCAACCCTTACTTGAAACACCATATCATTGCTACCTCGAAGCATGATTGTGGTACCCAAACATCAACAAGAACATTGGAAGCATAATGCTAAATGTTTCTTGATCAATGATCCAACCACCATTGTATGGGTAACATAATGAATTTCCTCGCCCCTTTACCTAAATAAATGGTTATCTACTTGTTGTCTTGTTATGTATATCATGCTCTGCTTGTTCTTGTGAAGGATATACTCCTAATACTTGTGTATAAACACATTTTCCTTTCCATTGGTCTGTTTAATCTGATAGTCACATTTCCCTTTCCATTCGTTCGTTTAACCTTTCTTGTAATCTAACTTATCTGAGCAGTGATAATTCCCTGCTTATGTAAACACCTCGGTGTACAACTCTGTCAGTAAGACCATGTTACTACTGTTGATGACATTCCGGTAACCACCCGTGGACGAGAACTTTGCCTATTACCCCGCCTTGTTTCAACGAGCACGAAAATTGATCTCTTCATCCGCCGCCCTTGGTACCGACGTTGTTGCCAACATAGCTGACAAACTTTCCTCATATATGCCCTGGCCCTGCTATCGTGACCGTGCAATATGTCACGGTCCTCCCTACTTTTAATCCACACTAACCACAATTCCACAGGATCGAAACCTGACTCTCATGTGCATCCCTATTTCCAAAGCTATTCCTCGTGCTTGACTTCGTACGTAATTCACGAGCCACGTTCCTAGAGATGATCTATCTGGTATCAGACGCAATACTTATTCTCGTTGCTATAAACCCCATTCACACCCTAGGTTGGGCATTAAATTATTGCCTGTCCGTTTGGACCTTCTTTCACCTTATTACGTTGCTCTCGATATAATTCCTGAGTTCCAGTTAGAGAAATACTTTATACCTTCATTCTCTGTGATAATTACCGGATGCCAATCCTTCCAGACATCTGTCTTTATAGTTTCCCCTCTTACCCTATTCGTGAGTACGATGAAGTTCCAAAGAAAAGGTGCCAAGTTCGACATGACGCAAGACTACTGGAGAAATAAAGACATCAACCGAAAGGATTAACTACTTTGGGAAGAGCGACCAAGATCGAGAAGACTCGTCAGAATTTCGTAACCAAATCCTTCCCCCTTACACTAGCTCTTAAATCTCGGAACGAGATTTCTTGTAGTGGAGGTGATTTGTAACACCCCGATAATCATGCTACAGTTATCTCCCCCTAATGATTGCCATGTTATCATGATTACTATGCAAATTGCCACTTGTTCAAAATCAAAGTCAAATTCCAATTTAAATTTAAGTCAAATTATTATTTCTTCAATCAGTAAAACTAAAATGTTCGCATTATTCTATAAATCCCCCGGAGCATTTTCATGTTGAAACCAACTTCATTTGACTCACAAATAAATTCCTAGGAAATTAATAAGTGGTCCAATAGCAAATAAAATGGTCTTTCCAAAATAAAAAATTATTTATTTTACTCCAACTGGCAACTGCCTCCAAACTTTGTGTGCTAGCTCCTAATAATACAAAGTATTTATGTGCCAAGTCTCATGTTGAATAAAATTCAATTGATATTTATTTAAAATGCAAAACAATGATGAAATTAGGAAACAGAAAAGGATAAAAGAAAAATAAAAAAGGATAAAAGAAAAATAAAGGCCCCCATTGTGCACTTGGGCCTCGAGTGCACAGTGAGGCCCAACCCACCCCGACGTCACCCCGTTCCTCTATTCACCAGGGAAGGCGTGGCGGCCATCCAAGGCACCATGGTCGTGGATGTCGTCCACGTCGCCCACCTCTATAACTACGTCCACCGAAACCCAGAAAGGGGCCTCCACTTATGGAGGTTGAAGAGATCTCGAGCAGGAGACTGGCAAGAGTCACGGCAGGGACAGTCTTACGGAGATGCATACATAGCACAAGGAAAGCATCACCCCCCGCAAAGAAGATTAGATGTCAAAGAACAAAGATTGCAAGAAAACATATGCACCTGACCTGATCTGGCCTGAACAGATTGCTGGACACCCAGATGTGAAGCACCACAAGCAGAATTTGAACATCGGAAGAAAAGGATAGGGTTAAGCTAACCCAGTGAGCTAAACAAATGGAACCAGCAGGGGCAAAGACAGTATAAGGGATATTATTTGAGAGACAATACAAGGGATGTTATTTGAGAGAGCTACAACCAAATGTACCATGGAAAGGCCGAAACTGAGGATAACCACGGTGGCTGGAATGCCATGGACGTCAGAGAAACGAGCTCGACGGTGCCTCCAAATCACCGAGAGGAAGCCCAAACTAGCCATAAAGGATGCAAACCAAGTGGATCTACAAAGGGGAGGGTGGCACCAAGCTCCTCTCCCCTCCTTCTCCAGCCGGAGGAACCGGCGGAGGAGAAAGGGAGAGGAGGCGATGGGAGAGCGGAGGTGGAAGACCAGAGCAGAGGACTTGAGGAGAGACAAAGAAAATAAGAGAATGAAAGCGTCATGGAGTTGTATACATATTTACCACCTGTAAATATACTATATATATTGGCCCTTGGCCCCCATGGAATACAAGTTGCTATTTCCCTAACAATGGTATCCTTTGGAGGAAAATAATGCTATGATCAAATATTTAATGAAACTATATAGCTAGTAAGAGTTGCTGACTCTGTGTGAGACTTAAAAAGACAAGCAACTTACTCAGTTGCTAAGAGCCCATCTGCCAAACCACCAACAAAAATCACCTGACGGGTAAAATCACCAGTCCTGAATGCAACCTGAAAAAGGGATGTCAAGTTATCACACAAACGCTGCAACAATAACAATAAACATAAAACAATTCATGAAGAGGATTTGTAGATGGAATCATGCAAACAACAATATGATGAGGGGTATCGAGAAATCAAAATAATATTAACAATTCATGAAGAGAATTTGTAGATGGAATCATGCAAACCCTAATATGATGAGCGAGAAATCAAAGTAATATTATTTTTCCTAAATCCCAAATAATATAATTGAAAATAATAATGGACATGTGTATACTAAAAAGATAAAAGCTTCTAAGAGATTTCAAGTAGACACTGCCAGATGTAAAAAGTTCCTGTGCTTGAAAAAATCTACTATGCTATATGTTTACGACCAATCCTTTGTACTCTTCCGAGTTAGTGGATCCGGAGGGAGGCATTGAAGGGCCTAGGTCCCCCATTCCATCCAAGTCGGACTCCAAGCGAAGCATCTCCCAGCAAGATTCAAAAAATTCATTATCCCCAACCTAGGGCTGGTCGAGTATGAAGAAAAGACCTATATGGGGGACTATCGCACCTCTTTTGTATAGGATAACTAGCAATTGTGTTCTCAGAGGTTGCAATCAGCAATAATGAAAATACAGAGCACTGTACTGAAATGAGAATCTGGCCATTACATATTTTTAACAACAACAAAGCCTTTAGTCCCAAACAAATTGGGATAGGCTAGAGCTGAAACCCATAAGACATAAGCCGGAGAAAACAAGAAAAGGACATGCATAAAAGGTCTACATTGTATATTGAGTAGGCTTTCTTCCACAAGAAATGGCACACACAGTAATAGATAAATCAACAAAAAGCATGACCATGCAACATCAGCAAAGGAATTAGGGCATCTCCGATGTGGACCCCTACTCCGGCCTCAAATGTCCGGACCAGATTATCCGGACACTTTGAAGCCTCCAACACGGACCATCAAAACGTCTTAAATCCCCCAGGCCGGCCCAAATCGAGGGGCGGGGTAGGGGAGTCCGGACATCTGCCACATCGGATCTGACAGCCCGAACCCACACGTTATGACTACGGACAGCCGCGCCGCTTCCCAACGGGATTTTTAGCCGTCGCCTCACCTTCCCAAAGTGATTTCCCTCCCGAACCCTCCGCTTCCAGAGATGGTTTCACTCCCCTTAAAACTGGATGTCGCTCCCCTGCCCTCGCCGCTCAATCTCTTTAGTTCGAAAGCCGCCATGGTGCCCCGCAACCATCACAAAGTCAATCTCTTCATGTGTCCATCATGCCGCCGCCATGAGCAAGCTGCCGCCGCCAAGGGAGTGCGAGCCTACATAAAGGCGTGTGCCGCCCATCGCAGCACCCGTGGCGCTCGCCGCCCATCACTTAGCCTACGCCGAGTATGAGAGGTGCAAAGTTCGTGATGCTCTCGATCGGACGGAGCGGCACAAGACGGTCACTAGGGAGAACTGCCACAACAGCCGCTTCTATGCCGCGGAGGAGCCTGTCCCCGCTCCAGACGCCTCCAAGGATGCCCTCTCGGATGTGTCCGGGAAGGTAGCTTCCATGGCTTTGGACTTGATGATAATCGATTAGACGTAGTTTATTTTACCATCTATTTGTCTCGCAAATATGATGTTGAACATCTATATAACTTATATTAAAGATGTTGCGTTTTGAGGAAAATATGGGTGCTCGGGCGTTAGATGGTTGGTGCCCGCCGGACTTGACATGCAGTGGTCAGTTACCAATTACATACCAATTACACCAGAGCGTTTCCAAGGGCGAATCCACTTTGTAGCCATCGGAAGGTTTATAACTCTAGTTCTAGTGTTTGTTGTTGGTTGTTCAGAGGATCAAACCGGTTCTAAGAGCATCTCCAGTTGCGCCCCCAACACGCCCTCCCCATGTGATTTTTCCACGCCGGCGCTAAAAAATCGGCCCAGCCGCGCCCCCAGAAGCCCAATTTTTGCCGGCTCGGACCGAATTTGGCACCGGCGGACCCAAGCCGAACCCGGCGCGCTGGGGGCGCTCGGGGGCGCCGGGCGAAATGGTTTTGGCGCGAAAGAGCCGCGGGCCCGCCGAGTCAGCGACACCTCGTCGTCCTCAGAACTCCTCGGTTTCCCGCGGGGAATCAATGCCAAGGCTGCCGCCGGTCAGCCTTCCATTGATTCCTCACCACGGGGCGGCTCTTCATGGGCGGCGCGGCGACGCCTCACTCCCCAGCACGCGTACACACGTCCCCGCGACGGCTATAAAAAGCGGCACCCACCCCCACCGCTGGCCACACATGTCGTGCTCTCTGCTTCTCTCTCTCTCCGCCGCTCTCTCCGCCGCCGGCACACCTCCCCTCTCCTCCCACCGCGACGATGTGCGAGAGGTTCCCCGGCGACGGAGCGGCGGCCAACGGCTTCGGCCGCCGTTCGCTGCACGCGTGGGAGTCGCAGCTGCTCTCCGAAGCGAACATCCCGGCGCCTCCAGACATGCGCGCATGCGCGCCGGGCCGTCAGGATGGAAGCTCAGCGCCGGAGGCGTCCCCGTCACCCCTCCCCCCGCGTCGGACGCTGACGCGCGTCCCGACTACTTCGCCGGCGAGGTCGACCGCGTTCGGTCGACGCTGACCGAGGAGCAGCGCGCCTCCCCGCAGTACGCCGTCGACAACCACGGGGCGTGGGCGGCGTACTTCCAACGCCGGCAGGAGCAGCGCCTCGCCTCCACCAACGGGGCACCGACGGTGGGGGGCGGTGAACAGCGACGGGCGACGCCTCTGGTGGTCCGCACCCGGCCGGACGCTCAACGAGGTGCTCGCGTACCTCGAGGACGGCAATGACCCGCCGCTCACTTACCCGGCCGCCGCCCCGGTCCCCCACCACGGCGCCGGGCAGTGGATGCCCCGAAGGTTCGTCTCCGGCTCGTCCTCCTCCTCCCGCTCCTCCTCGCACTCCTCCGGCTCAGCGGCGGTGTTCGGCGTCAAGGCCGAGCAGAAAACGTATTGCTGTGCAATTCACGCCACCTGAAGGGCGTCTTGTATTCACATATATAGGAATTACATGCCTTGCTAATCAAGGTGAATCAGGGAGATCCTAACCGAAATATACAACAAGTACTCGGTAGGATTACATTCCTATTACATGTGATATGAACAAAAGGAAATACTTTAACATCCCCCCTCAGCTTGTGCGTCATATGGAAGCAGGCATAAGCTGGAACGAAACTCGGAGAAGAGCTGCGAGGATAATCCTTTTGTCATAATCTCTCCCTACTTCCGCTCGCTCTCTTCTTCTTCGCAATGTCTTAGTTGTTCCAACTATTGTCAAAAATTTACTTTCCGTTCGTCGTTTCACTATTGATAATCTTTGCTCAATTGAATTTGACCCATTCGGCTTTTCTGTGAAGGACCTTCGCACCAAGGCCGTGATTCTTCGCTGCAATAGCCTCGGCGACCCCTACGTCTTCCCATCCGCTGTCCTCAATCACCACGCCCATGGACTCCTTGCCACCACCACCATCGAGCTCTGGCATCGTCGCTTAGGTCACCCGGGACGCGACGCCATGTCCCACCTTCATAAGAACTCTTTTATCTCATGTAATAAAGCAGCCACGCATGTTTGTCATGCATGTCAAGTTGGCAAACACGTGCGCTTGCCCTTCGCTAGGTCTACTTCAATAAGCGTCGAACCTTTTAAGTTGATTCATTGTGATCTTTGGACTTCACCGATTTTGAGCAATTCTGGTTTCCAATATTACCTCATTATTGTCGACGATTTTTCTCACTTCATGTGGACGTTTCCCCTTCGGCACAAATCTGACACCGCCAACACTCTACTTAACTTTGTCGCTTATATCCGCACACAGTTTTCCCGGCCTCTTGTTGCTATGCAAGCCGACAATGGAACCGAGTTTCTCAACTCCACGGTCACCAACTTCTTCTCCACCCATGGCATTCACCTTCGCCTCTCGTGTCCTTGCACGTCCGCCCAAAACGGCAAGGCCAAACGTGCCATCCGCACCATCAACGACGTCGTTCGTACTCTTCTTTTCCAGTCTTCTATGCCACCTTCCTACTGGGCCGAAGCCCTTGCCACGGCCACGCATCTCGTCAACATTCGCCCCTCCCAATCCATTGGCTTTGCGGCACCCTATATACGCCTCCATGACACTCCACCGAACTACGCCGCCCTCCGTGTTTTTGGTTGCCTCTGTTATCCAAACCAGTCCGCTACGGCCACAAATAAACTCTCTCCACGTTCCACCGCTTGTGTCTTCTTAGGATACCCAAGCAACCACAAAGGCTATCGCTGCCTTGATATTAACACTCGTCGAGTCATCCTATCCCGCCATGTGGTATTTGACGAGACCATATTTCCCTTCTCCTACTCCCAAGAGCGTCCAGTTGATCCCATTGCTGCACTTGATTTTCTACTAGACCTTGCAGTCACGCAGCACACAGCAGACTTGCATGCACCCTCGCCTCCTGCCATGCATGGCAACAGCAGCGCTGCACCCAATCCTAGTCCCACGCCCCGCATCGTCGCACCCGGGCACCCGCCTCGCAACATACCGCACAGCTCCCCTGCGTGCCTGCACCCCACCCGCGACTTGAGAGGAGGAGGCTGGATCGTGGTGTAGTCTGATACCAAGAAAATGTATTGCTGTGCAATTCACGCCACCTGAAGGGCGTCTTGTATTCACATATATAGGAATTACATGCCTTGCTAATCAAGGTGAATCAGGGAGATCCTACCCGAAATATACAACAAGTATTCGGTAGTATTACATTCCTATTACATGTGATATGAACAAAAGGAAATACTTTAACACGAGCCCACGGCGGAGACCCCGCTCGGCCGGTGAACCAGCTCGGCCGGCATCGTCATCAACGAAAGCGGGCGCGTTTCCTCCTCGGCTCCTCCCCGCTTCGTCAAGCCGAAGAAGGACCCGGGACTCGCCGCCGTGAAGAAGGAACCCGGGCTCGTCGTCGGCGACAAGGAGACGATCGACGACGCGGCGGCGTTGAAGTGGGCGCGGGGCGTGGACTGAGATGGAGCGCCAGCGCCGCGCCTATGAAGAGCTCGCCGCACGGCACCGGAGCCGGCGAGGCCGCGACGAGGGAGGCGTCGTCGTCCTAGATGACGACAGCGACGACGGCGCACCACCGGCACCGGTCCGTCAGGGCGACGCCGGCCAGGGGTCCAGCAGGGGCGGCGGCGTCCGCGTCAAGGAGAAGAAGGCCGATGACGACGGCGACTTCGCCGCGCTCAACGCGTTCTTCGCGCCGTAGACGCGCTAATAAAATGTTTATGTACTAAAACTATGCTATAAAATATATTTTTTGCCCTACTTTAGACGCATTTCTATTTTATATTAAAAAATACTGCACCTCCTGGGGCGACCCTGGGGCCGGCGGCTGGGGGCCCGAAAGCCCCCACGCCGATTTTAGCGCCGGTACGCCCCCATGCAGCGATTTTAATCGCCTCCTGGGGGCCAACGGCTGGAGATGCTCTAAGATGTTGTTCCTGAGTCCCGGGGTGACACCGTCCGTTCGATGTTTTTGCCCTTGGAGATGTCCTTAGTCAAGAATAAAAAAGAACATAATGGCAAGTCGGGACCGCCAAAAGCAACCGAAAGCAAAAGCAAAAGGTAAACGTTTAGAGCCCGTGCGCCGGCCGAGCGTTCGGCCGGCCGCACGCAAGCGTGCCACGCGCCACAGGTCCCACACATCTAGAAACCGCTTCCACCTTCCTTATCTTCTTTTCTCCACCGCTCAGATCTCAATTTTCTGCTCTCGATCCTCTTTTCCCCTTTCGCGCATGCGTCCATTAGTTCTACCCCCCGCAAGGCTACTTGAGATGCTCGCTGCTGCAAGCAACCATGGCCGGATTCATCTGCTTGGGGCGGAGGCCATGGGTGGATTTGACCTGTCCATGGACGGATTCATCTGCTTGGGAGGAGGGGATTCTTTTGCGTCATGGACGAGCTGCTAGCGGCATCAACGGGGGCAGCGGTGGCCGTGGTGGGCGGCGACGGACGGTGACATCGGTAAGTTCATGCATATTTTATTTTATTTTTGCTGGAACCAGTTTTAATTTTTGCTGGAACCATCTTTCGATTTTGCTGCAACAGAGGAGGATAGTTTTGGGCGGCGAAGATGGTCGTCAGGATTTTTTGCTACATAGAATTTTTGCTGGAACCATCATTTGACTTTGCTACAACCGACGAGGATGGCGCTGGGACGGCGGTGGCCGGCATGATTGTTTTGCTGCATTGATATTTCATTTTTGCTGGAAACCTTTTCAATTTTGCTGGAACCGTATCAAAAATTTGTTGAAACCAAGTTTTTGCTGGATCATAACATTTTGTTTACTGGAAACAATTTTTAGTTTTTGCTGGAACCATATCGCTTTTTTGCTGGAATCATATCTTTTTTTGCTGGAACCATGTTTTTTTTGTTTCAAACCGGCGACATCCTGCTCTTAGTGTTTTTCTTTTTCTGGAAACACCTCTCTGTTTTTGCTGGAATCGGTGTGGAATGATGCTGGGACGGGCGCACTCATGGTGGTGGATCGTGATGTCGCACGCCGGTCGACTACTACGACCGGCAACAACTATTTTTTGCCGGAGTCGGTGAAGCATTTTGCTGCAACAGCAAAATCGATGGTGCCGGACTACGGCGTCGTTTTTGCTGGAACGAAGCCGTCGACGACGAGGCTGCAAGCGAGACTCCAGCAGCTACGCGGGTGGGGGCAGGGATGTGATGGATTTTGGCGATTTGGGCCACATCCTCCTATTTTTCTTTTTTATATCATGCGTGTTCATGCGAGATGTGGGGGACAAAACGCTTCTGATCTGACGGTTGGCAGTTAGGGCAGCGGACGCACGGGATGCGACCGGCCGAAACTCTCGGCCGGCGTGCCGGCGCAAGTGCCCAAAGCAAAATCACTTGCCCATGTGGGTCGTCAAAGATAATACAAGCTTCCTTTTTTCCTACAGGAATCAAAGAACCACACGCATCAACGTAGAATCCCACGAGATAAAAAGCAGGACGCTGCAAATCCAAACAGGACATCCCGCATCTCGAACACTAGGGGGAATCTCGAGTTCCAAATGCCACGCGGGCAAGAGATACCATTCTAGAAGCATCCAGAACATCCGATCCAAAGAATTCTCACGCCAAAGGAATTGCGAAGCACTTAAAACCATGCATACGATGAGCTGAACTGAATCCAACACACCTAGGAAAAGGGAAAGAAAAACTCGAAACCATCCACAGATCATCACTGCGAGCTACGTCGAGAGGCTTGACGGACGAGAGAGATAGGCCTGTACCTGAGCGGACTTGGGCCCGTACTTGAACAGCGTGCCCTGGAGCTGCTTCCTGCGAGCGCATGTGGTGGCTACAGGGGCAACGACGCCACCCTTGCCGCTCACGGCAGCAGGGCTGTCGGGAAGGGAGACGGGGGCGGAGGTGACGCCGCCGGCGGGAGGCATGGCTGAAGAAGGGGGATTGCCGGATGCTGTGCGCACGATTCCAGAGAACCAGGAATAGGTGGAAGCTGGCGAGGTCATAGCGGCCGCCGGTGAGGTCACGGCGAGGGCATCACGGGGACGGGAGGTGCAGCGAACTGGACGACTTGGGATCGGCTTGTGCGGGATATCCGGTCCGGATCGTTTAGAGCAACTCTAGCAGACCCCGCGAAAATTCGACCCACGAAACGCGTTTGCGGTTTCACGAAGATAGCGTTTGCAGGTGGAAAACCAGCCGATCAGATACCGTATCTCAACCTGCATAATTAAAAAAAAACTGTTTCGCGGATGAAATTGCACAAACATAGTTCATCACATCACATACTACAGAGTTCATACATACTACATGATCAACAAATTAAGTATCCAGAAAGATGAATTCGATCGAAACCTGAGCGTTCTCAGCGATTAGAGCATTTTGACCGTCCGATCGTTTCCCTTGATGCGTTTTTGTCCGTCCGATCGAGCTGTGAAAGGACGTCGGCCGTCGGATCGAAATCCCGCCCCTGTAGCATGGTTGAATCCCGCATGGCTTGCGCGTCGATTACTCCTTCCGTCTGACTGGTTCTCGCCAACCTGTGGGGTCCCGGAGGGTGGGCCGCGTCCGTCAGCGAGCGGGTGCGCGGGTGCGGCCTTGGCGTCCATTCGAGCGTGCGCGGCGGTAAATATCCCATGCCACCGCACGTAAATCATGCCCCCCGCCGAGGGCTTTTCCGTCGTTTCCTGTCCAGGCCGCGTGCGTGGTGGACGGTGATTGGCTCCATGCGGCTATGTGGTGGGGGAGGGCGGCTGGCTCGCCTCTCATTCGTCCCCTTCGTTCCCTGGCGTCTGCCTCGCCTCCTCGTCCTCCCATAAGCCCCTTGTAAGTGCATCTAGTGCCACCCTTAGTGGTTTTGGAGTATTGACAACAAACCTGTTTGAGGGACTAATGTGTTTGTGAGAATTGCAGCATAACACAGGTAATAGTCCTTCATTGATTCGGTTAACCCACCGGAGATGACCCCTAAAAATGTATGAAGACATTGATATCAGTGGTGGTATATGAAGATAATCATATTGAAGACTATGGCATGAGAAGACATTATGTGAAGACTATGGAGAGCGAAGACGTAGAAGTTTCGTTGTTTCCTTTTCTTCTTTGTTGAGTCATAGGAACCACCGTACTGTTAAGTGGGGTCCAAGTGAACTAAGTCAGAGTGACTGAAGTGATGCTCAACCAAATCCTATGTCTTCGAGCGAAGACTATGAGAATAAATCTTATCTAGAGGCGGATGAGTCAGCTTTACTTGGAGCTCAAGTAAAGTTGTCGTGTGTGTTTGAAATATGACCGTTGGAACACGTGTTAGTTCCTTAGTGACCCAGGGTCACTTCGGACAAATCAGGTCGGGTTGCCCAGTGGCTATAAATAGCCCACCCCCTACACCATAAATTGGTGGCTGCTCAGAGTTATTGCACGGCTTTTGTCGTTTGAGAGCAGCCCACCTCCGAAGCATTTGAGAGAGAAATCCTTGCGAGGACAAAGCCCAAACACCCAGAGCCAAAGAGTGTTAGGCATCACTGAAGTCTTTCTGTCTGTGTGACCTGAAGACTTATTACACTTGAGGACTGTGTTTCCTCCAGCCGGTTAGGCGTCGCGTTCTGACCATCCAAGAGTAATTGTGGATTGCCGGTGAACGAAGTCTGTGAAGGTTTGGAAGTCTACCTTGAAGACTTACCAGAGTGATTGGGCGAGGACTAGGTGTCCTTAGCTCAAGGGGAACAAGGTGAAGACGCGGTCTTCTGAGTTAAATCTCAGCCTCCCTAACCAGACGTACAGTTGTCACAGCAACTGGAACTGGTCTAACAAATCACTGTCTTCCCCGAGCTACTGGTTCTATTATTTCCTTCCCTTTACTTACTGCTCTACGTTGTGAGGACATTGCATGCCTGTCTTATCTGATTGTCTTCACTGAGTATCTACTTGTTGTGATTGGCTTCATTCCTTCTTCCTTTATGATCACTACTGCCTAGTTGCTATTAGTCTTCATGCTTTCACTTCATTGAATACATGACTATGGCTTATCTAGTGTAGTCCACTTTCCGCTGCATACTAATAGGCTTGAGCTTATCGTTTGTCTTCGAAACTATCATGTTTTGAAGCATTTCATAAAAAT
This sequence comes from Secale cereale, assembly GCA_902687465.1. Classification (NCBI taxonomy): domain Eukaryota; kingdom Viridiplantae; phylum Streptophyta; class Magnoliopsida; order Poales; family Poaceae; genus Secale; species Secale cereale. Next base: position 295,961,485 of record LR738710.1, read on the forward strand.
CGCCTATTCACCCCCCCCCCCTCTAGTCGATATACTGCACTTTCAATTGGTATCAAGCAAGGTACTCACTTGTTCTGTGTGATTCGGTTTAACCACCTGCAGTTTTAGCTATGTCGACTGCAGGGATAATCAAAGTCTCCGCTGCGTGCCCCGTCTTCGATGGCACCGAATATACCTATTGGAAGAACAAGATGCGCATGCATCTTGAAGCCATTGACGTGGACCTCTGGTTTGTCATCAAGAATGGCGTTCCCAAGACCGGTGAAGGTATCACCCCTGCTGATGTCAAGAGGCTCGTTCAATTGGATTCAACGGCCAAAAACATCATCTGTGGTCATCTGACCAAAGGACAGTACGGTCGTGTAAGTGCTCTGGACACGTCAAAAGAAGTTTGGGACTGGCTCTCAAAGGTCAATGAAGGAGTCTCTACCCAAAGAGATCAAAGGATCAGCGTCCTTCGCAATCTCTTTAATCGCTTCAAGAGACATGACAATGAAAATGTCCAGCATACTTTTGATCGTCTCACTGACATCACAAATGAGCTTCAAGCACTTGGCGCCACTGAGATTACCAAGCATGAAATCATAAAGACCCTTCGGAGATCACTCGACAACTCATTTGATATCCTTGCCCTGATGATTCAAGAACGCCCTGACTTCAAGACTCTCGATCCGTCTGATATACTTGAGAGGCTCAACACACATGAGTTCCAGCTATCTGAGAAGCGTGACATCTATGGTCCCAACTATGGCTGATCTCGCACCTTGAAGGCAAAAGCTGTTTCCTCATCTGAAGAAGAATCTGACTGCAGTTCTGATGATCCTAAAGACATTGGAAAGGAGCTTGCCATGCTTGTGAAGAAGTTCCAGAAATTCACTAGGAAGAAAGGCTTCAGAAAGTCTTCAAGATCCAGCTCAAGAAATGATGAAGCCTCTACTCATGACTACAAAAAGAGAACATGTCATAAGTGCAAGAAACCTGGTCACTACATCTCTAAGTGCCCTTAGTAGGACAACGAGAAGAAGAAAAAGAAGAGCAAGGAATATGATTCTGATGACAAGAAAAAGAAGAAATACTCAAAGTCTTCATGAAAGTATTCATCACACAAGAAGAATTCATCTGGCAAGGCTCGCGCTTTTGTTGGAAAGGAGATGGATTCCGAGGAAGAGTCTGCTTCTGAAGAGGTGGAGGTGGAGTCGGAGGAAGAGTCTGATTCTGGTGCTGCAAGTCTGGCTTTAGCCACTGCCTATGTGGGCAAGTCTATCTTCAACACTGAAGACAATGGCCCCGTCCCCAACAATGATGATGAGGACGACGACTCTGCACCCACCTTCTGCTTCATGGCACGCGGCGCCAAGGTAAAATCACGCCATGCTTACTTTCAAACATCTAGTGAAGATGACTCTGATTGTGAATCAAAACCTAGCTACAAAACACTTGCTAAAATTGCCACTGAACAACAGAAAGCCATGGAACATATTCAAAAACTATTAGACAAAAGCGATGACCTGTTGGACACGGAAATGACCCGTTCTCAGTCCTTAATTGAAGATATAAAAAATCTTCATGTTAAGTACCAGGAACTTGAAGGTCTTTATGAATCGCTCTCAAAAACTCATGAAAAGCTTTCCCACGATTACATTCAAAGGAAATGAGAGCTTGAGAAAGTGAAAGCGGCTCATGAAGATCTTCAAAAGGAGAATGAGTCACTCCGCGCACAACTGATCAGCTCCACTCATGAAGAGTTTGAACCACCATGTCTAAAATGCATTGAATGTGATAATGCTACATCTGTTGCTGAATGCTCTACTGCTGCCACTGTTGCAATATCTTCAACTATTGATGTGGTAACTAACCCCTCTGCTGAGAAAACCACTACTATTGCGGATGAAAATGCTAGGTTGAAGACTTTGCTTGAAACAGGGATGTACAAAAGCCTCAAAGGGCATCAGACTCTATGTGATGTCCTTAAAAAGCAGATACTGAACCAAAACCCTAGGAAAGAGGGTGTTGGGTTCGACAGGAAAATGAATGTTGACGGTTCATACTGGAAGCCTGAGCAGTATCCCAAAACCACATGGGTTGCTGCAAAGGGACCTTCAGTGGATCCATCTACCTTATCTGGCTTCACTTGTGCTAATCCTGTTATCATTGATGAATCCTTTGATGCAAACTATAAACTGTTTAAGAATCAAAATGGTGAAGTGTTTGCTAGGTATATTGGTACTAACTGCAGGAATGGACCACCCATGAAGAAGATCTGGGTACCCAAAGGTTGTCCTGAGAAGCTTCCAGCAAATACTATCATGTCACCCCCTGGGATGAAGACAAACCCCAGACCAAAGGCTTCATATGGTCCTAATGTAATGCCCCGGATGTAATACTTGCCCTTTTGGGTATATAATATATCTCCGGCTTCATCTATTTCCATTCCGGGTTCTTTGTTTTTCGGGTTTTCGTCGTTTTGTTGTGTGAGTGTGCGGCATTCATTCATGTCATGTAGACATGTGCATCGCATTGCATTTGTGTTGTCGGTTGCATCCGGTTCGACGCGTTCCTTCCCGTTGTCCGTTTCGCGTTCCGGAGCTCCCTCACGTGTCCGTGACGTCCCGTAGGCCTACTTTGGTGTTTGGGCGTGTAACGTTACCGGTGTGCCGCGAGGTTGTTGTGTGTGTTGTTGTTTTGTTGTGTGCAACCCGCCTCTCAAATCTCGTCGCGTTTGGACTCCGTTGGCTATCCCATCAGTTATTCGTGTGGGCCCAAAGTGCCTTCACTTCGTGTCCCAGAAACACCCCTACTGCAGTCTTCTGCTCCCTCCTAGGCCTTTCTAAACTACCCCCGCGATCGGATCCGTCGGATCGCGATCGGAGGGCTCCTAGCACCCCTAAAAACCCTAACCCTAGCAAATCTGCTTTATATAGACACCCTAGTCTAATTTTTGGCATCTCTATCTTCTTTCCCCTTCCTCCCCTCATTTTTTGGATCTAACCATCCCTTGCCAGCCACTTGGCTAGATTCCCCCGAGCCTCCTCGTTCCAGCCGCCGAGGAACTCACTGGATCGATCGGATCCATCGACCGCAGCCGCCTCGAGGCCTGGGTCAACGCCCGTCGCTGGATCCTTCTGGCGCGTCGAAGCCTCCCGCCGCATCGATCGCTTCCTTCGTCGCCAGGCTCGGGGCCCGGGGACCACATCCCCGACCGATCACCGCCGCAGCGCAGGCCCGAGGCCCGAGCCGCCAGCTGGGCTCCCGCACCAGCCAGCCTCCCGCCTGGAGCGCCAGCTGGGCCTCCCGTCGCCAACTCCTCCCGCGCAGGCCACGCGCCCTCCGCCTCGCCACTTCGTCCCGCAACGGCCCGAAGGCCCGGTCCCCACTTCGCCTGACCCCTCACCGCACCGCACCGACCGGGCCTCCTCGCCACTTCCTCCGCCCGCGCGGGCCGTCTCCGATCCGTCCCTCCGGCCCATCCGCGGGCGAGCCGGGCCGCTCCTCCCAGGCCGCGCCACCGAGCCGCCGGCGTCTCCTTCAGGCCGCAAGCCCCAGGCCGGCTGCTGTGGGCCGCCGCCTTCACCGTCCAGATCGGGCCGGATCCGTCTTCCCCGGCCCGTTGACACTGTTTTCCTCCAGATCTGAGGTGATTTGCTTTTCCCACTAAGTCCCAGTTTATTTAGTTGCTGATGCTGTTTTTAAACTGTTGTAACTTTGTGTGTGATGCTCCGTTTCGCGCATATAGCATGTCCAGACGTTCGTGGGATCGTGCACTACGTTTCATCTGTTGTTGTCATGCATGTTAGAAGTCATCTAGGTGCTCGTTTTGCTGTTGCAAGAGTGCATCGTGATATAAACTGCTGCTATGTGATGTTTTTATGCCATCTTTGCCATGTGATATCTTTTAGCTTGTTTGTCCGAATGATGCAAATGACATGTCCACGTGTTCGTCTTGCCATGCTCTACATGTTGTATGTGCTAGGTAGCATGATAGATTTATTCTTGCCTTGTTATCATCGTTGCAAAGTGCCATGTGGCTGTGATGTTGTTTCACTTGTTATGAAATGCCATCTTGTTGAGCTCGTTGCTATCGTTGTGTTTACCTCAATGATGCATGCTTGTATGTTTCGGAATCACCTTCATGTGTACTTTGATAAGGTGCTTACCACTTGCCATGTTTAGTTTCGAGGTGACTTAAACATGCTCTTTTATATGCCATGATGAAATTGCTGTTTTAGGACTTAGTGGATTTTCACTAAGTCTGAAATCTGTAACGTTCCGATGCCATGTTCGTGTGATGTTCTAGGACAAACCATGTTAGTTTTGGAGTGGATCTTGATTGTTCCTTGTAGTATATATTGTTGTCTTTCCATTCATGTTCTCACATGCCTATTTAAGTGGATGTAGCATGTTTATCTTTTGCTCCAAAGTTTCAATAAAATTCTGCTGCCAGAATTTTATTGTCAAGTTCAATATGTCCAAGATCATTGCTATTGATCCGTGGCTCCGTTGGGGGTGCACCTTTGGACTTAGTTGCTGTCGTATATGTCTAGTTTGTGTTCATGTCCTTTGCCATGATATTTGAGTGCTGTAGCTTAATTATTTTGTGCTCCGAAGTTGCTATGATGTTGTAATTTTCAGCTTTCGCTCATTTCTTGTTTCGGGCATAACTTTTAGCCCGTAACTCCGATTTCAGCGAATCTTATATGAAACTTGATTGTTTTTCTGTGTAGATTAATAATATCAGATTGTTATCATGTTTTGAGGTGTTTTGCTTGAGTGATATTTTACGTGCTCCGTGTGCATCCTTAGTGCATCCATCATGCATTCATCTTTTTCGAGTGCGCATTGCATCTTGTTGATTGGTGCTTGGTGTGAATGTTTTGTTTAGAGCCGGAAGCAGAGTCTGAGTTCGAGTACGACCACGAGGTTTCCAACGAGGTTGAGCACGAGGACCCTTCTTACGATCTGAACGACTTCTCTTCAGGCAAGATGACCGAACCCCGATAACATTACTATCTTTGCCTATTGCTAGTAGTCTCGATCTATAGTTTTGCCTCAATGCCCATGATCTTCTTGTCAGCCTCCTACTTGTAACCAATTGCCATGTTTAACCAACCTACCTATGCAAACCGTTGCTTGGCTAAGTACGCTTCGCTCAGCCCTTCTTATAGCATTGCTAGTTGCAGGTGAAGATCGAAGATGCTTGCTTCATGATGAAGTTTGGTTGGGTTATATCACACTATATAAATGCTTAAAAATGAAATCATCTATATATTGGCAAGGGTGGAAGGCTAAGCCTTTTGCTTGGTGATTTGTTCCACTCATGCCGTTAGGAACCGTATAAACCGGTGTTATGTTCCTTGATATTGTGTTCCTAACACGGTTGGGGTGTATGGGACCCCCTCGATAAACCGCTAAGTGCTAAGTCTTTTCCAGCAAGTCCCAACATTGGTACTATTTGCCTAATAACTAAATAACTTGCATAGGGAGTAATTAACCCGAGTTCTTAATCAACATCCCCGGGCCAGTGCTCCTCATGAGTGTTGGTCCAAACCGGGGGTTCTCCGGGGTCACCACGAGGGAACTCGAGGATTGATATAAACCTGTAGAATCGCCCATCCGGTCGTGTCCTGAGACTTAGATACGCGCGGCTACTATCAGGGTGTCGACACACCGGGAGGATTTGCTGGATTAGCCTTACCTTAGTTCGGTATATCTTGAGCACGGGATTCCGAGAATACTCGGGTCTTCCCACTTTGGAGTTGCGACTCCGCGGATCGTGGGCTTGTAATGGGTCAAGTTGGAACACCCCTGCAGGGTTTGAACTTTCGAAAGCCGTGCCCGCGGTTATGTGGCAGATGGGAGCTTGTTAATATCCGGTTGTAGATAACTTGACACAATGTTTCTAATACACTACCAGCGTGTGTTCCGTGACTGTCAATTTCCGAATAGGGATTCGGGAGTTGAACACGGAGGGGTTATGTTTGTTGAGCTTGTAGCTAGTATCACTTCGTGATCACTTCTCGCCGAGGCTTTCTCTTCTCGCTCTCACTCACGTAAGCTAGATGCTAGTTGCTGCTGCAAACACTTATTCTTTTCTTCAGCCTTATCCTCTCCCAAAGGCTTAAATAGTCTTGTTACCCGGAAACGGGATTGCTGAGTCCTCTGTGGCTCACAGTTACTTCACCACACCAGATGCAGGTCCAGTTGTGAGCTATCCAGGTGATGGCACCGAGCTGGATTGGGAGTACGACGAGGAGCGTAGTCCGTACTATGTGCGATATCCGGATGATAAGTAGTGGAGACTCCTACTAGGATTCGATCCGCCTGTGGTTTATTTATCTAAGTTTGGTATCTTGACATTTGGATTTTGCCCTTAGAGGGTTGTGATGTTCTTAATGTATGATGATTGAGACTTGAATTGTAATTCTGTGACATGGCGATTGTAAGCCAACTATTTATGTTTACAATCCCCTCTTTTACAAGAGTTGTGCAAAGATTACCAAACTTGAGATCATTCTAGGATGGACTTATGCCTTTAAGTCGTGCCTCGACACGTAGGAGGTATAACTCCATCCTGGGCATTACACCTAAGGCTTCATACAACCAAAGGACTCATCTGAGTCACCCTAATGCGAATGTTTTGCAGGGAAACCATACTCAGACCCATGAATATGAGTGTGTTTCTTCAAACCGCTATGTTTATAAATCCAAGAATTTTTCTGCCTATTCTTATGAGTATTATTCTCCACCTGCAAGACTATTTGCTAGGGCCCCAAAGCCAAAATTCTCATATGCTGCTCTAAGACTCATTGCTTCTAAGCCACCCCTGAAAATGTGGGTGGTTAAGAAGAACTAACTTTCTCTTGCAGGGAAAGGTCTCCAGCCTATAATCAAAAGCTTCTGATGCTATTGCTGGGGACCTAAAATGCTTGTCGGGCACAAGATCAAATGCCCAGAATGACTTACTTATCATACAATTCATAAGTCACTTGTTGAACATCTCATCAGTCCTAACTTTCATCTAAGCTTTCGTAATCCACTTATGCATTAAATGTTTATGCTTCACAATGGCTTTTGGTGAAGCATATCCTCCTAACTGCATTGTAGGGGGAGACACGAAAGTCTTCAGAATGGATTATGGATAGCGGATGCACAAATCATATGACTGGTGATCAAAATCTTCTCATGGACTCAACTTTACGTCCATCCAACAAGAGTCACATCACATTTGCTGATACTGGTAAAAGCAAAGTGTTGGGTCTAGGTAGAGTTGCAATCTCAAGAGATCAGCACATGGATAAAGTCATGCTTGTTGAATCTCTTGGCTTCAACTTAATGTCTGTCTCAATGCTTTGTGACTTAAACATGATTGTGATCTTTGGTAAATTTCGTTGCATTGTACTAATGGAATCTGACAAGTCTTTAGTATTTGAAGGATACAGAAAAGGTGATCTGTATATGGTAGATTTCTCAACAGGACCATAGATGGCCGTATGTCTTCTATCAAAAGTTTCAGAGTGCTGGCTCTGGCATCGGAGGCTAGGACATGCTGGCATGAGGAACTTGCATACTCTCGCAAAGAAGAAGCATGTCATAGGCATCGGGAAGTCAAGTTCAAGAAAGATCATCTATGTGATGCCTGTGAAGCTGGGAAGATGACTAGAGCCAAGCACCCCTCGAAGATAATCATGGCGACATCTAAACCCTTCGAGCTGCTCCGCATGGACTTATTTGGCCCTACTCACTACTCCACATTCTCTACCACAGCCTGTCTCTATGGCTTTGTCATTGTTGATGATTACTCAAGGTACACATGGGTACACATAATACTCTACAAGACTGAAGTGCAAGATGTCTTCAGACGCTTCGCTAACCGTGCCATGAATAATTATGGCATCAAGATCAAACATATCAGAAGTGACAATGGCACTGAATTCAAGAACACTGGCCTCGATCTTTATCTGGATGAGATGGGAATCACTCATGAATTCTCAACCCCATATACACCTCAGCAAAATGGGATCGTTGAGCGCAAGAACAGAACTCTAATTGAGATGGCTCGAACGATGCTCGATGAGTACAAAACACCAAGAAGGTTCTGGCCCGAAGCTATTGATACTGCATGCGATATCATCAACCGTGTTTATCTTCACAAGCTTCTGAAGAAAACATCCTATGAACTCCTCACTGGAAAGAAGCCAAATGTAAGCTACTTCAGAGTATTTGGAGCTAAGTGCTGGATCAAGGATCCACATCATAAGTCAAAATTTGCACCCAAAGCTCATGAAGGTTTCATGCTCGGATATGGAAAGGACTCACACTCCTACAGAGTCTTCAACATTTTTCTCTATAAAACTGTTGAAAGTGTGGATGTGAGGTTTGATGAGACAAATGGATCACAAAGAGAATCCCTACCAAATGTGCTAGATGAAGCTTCACCAAATGAATCTATCAAGCTAATGGGAACTGGTGAGATCATGCCTTCTGAAGCACAACCTGACAAGGAACTCATCATCTCTGCTCCAAATCAACCTGACGACAATGCTCAGCCTGAAGGCAATACTCCCGATGAAGACAATGCACAGCAAGAGCAAAATCTTCGTCTGGCTCATCCTCGTGTTGCAAATGAAGTACAAGTTGAGAAGATAATTGATAGCATAAATGCTCCTGGTCCACTCACTCGCTCAAGAGCAACACAACTTACAAATTTCTGTGGGCACTTTGCTTTTGTCTCTATATCTGAACCCAAGAAAGTTGCTGAAGCTTTTATGGAGCCTGAATGGATTCAAGCAATGCAAGAAGAGCTTCAACAGTTTGAGCTGAACAATGTGTGGGAACTTGTCAAGCGTCCTGATCCTCGGAAGCACAACATAATAGGCACAAAATGGATCTATCGCAACAAGCAAGATGAGCATGGTCAAGTGGTCAGAAACAAATCTTGTCTCGTTGCTCAAGGATACACTCAAGTTGAAGGGATTGACTTCGATGAGACATTTGCTCCTATGGCTAGGCTTGAAGCTATTCGTATACTGCTAGCCTATGCAAATCATCACAACATACTTCTATATCAAATGGATGTAAAGAGTGCCTTTCTCAATGCAAGAATTGAAGAAGAAGTGTATGTTGCACAACCACCTGGCTTTGAAGACCCAAAACGTCCTGATATGGTATACAAGCTCAACAAGGCACTGTATGGCCTCAAACAAGCGCCTCGTGCTTGGTATGACACCCTCAAAGACTTCCTGAAGAGCAAAGGCTTCAAACCCGGATCCCTAGATCCCACACTCTTCACGAAGACATATGATGATGAGCTACTTATCTGCCAAATCTATGTGGATGACATTATCTTCGGCTGCACGGATAAGAAATACAGTGATGAGTTTGGTCACATGATGCAAGAACAATATCAAATGTCTATGATGGGTGAGCTGAAGTTCTTCCTTGGTCTTCAAATTCGTCAGCAGCGCAACAACATCTTCATATCTCAAGAGAAGTACCTTAAAGACTGCCTGAAGAAGTTTGGAATGCAAGACTGCAAAGGGTACTCGACGCCAATGCCTGCTAAACATCATCTGGGTCCCGACGCCAATGGTAAAGAGTTTGATCAATAGGTATACCGCTCCATGATTGGTTCTTTACTTTATTTATGTGCATCTAGGCCAGATATTATGCTTAGTGTTTGCATGTGTGCTCGATATCAAGCGGCACCAAAGGAGTCGCATCACTTAGCTGTGAAGCGAATACTTCGATATTTGGCTTACACCCCAACACTAGGATTATGGTATCCAAAGGGCTCAGAGTTTGATCTAGTAGGATTTTCAGATGCTGATTATGCTGGTGACAAAGTTGATCGCAAGTCCACATCAGGCACATGTCACTTTCTAGGACGATCACTTGTCTGTTGGTCTTCAAAGAAGCAGAACTATGTATCACTCTCCACTGCTGAATCTGAATACATTGCTGCTGGATCTTGCTGCGCTCAGCTCCTCTGGATGAAGCAAACACTCAAGGACTATGGAGTCCATCTGAAGCATGTGCCACTCTACTGTGACAATGAAAGCGCCATCAAGATTGCCAACAACCCAGTTCAGCACTCGAAGACAAAGCACATTGAAATTCGTCATCACTTTCTCAGAGATCATGTTATGAAGGAAGATATTGATATCATACACGTCAACACTGAAGAGAAACTGGCAGATATCTTCACAAAGCCCTTGGATGAGAAAAGGTTTTGCAAGTTGCGGTGTGAGCTAAATATCTTAGAATCCTCAAATGTCCTGTAATCAGGCACACATCCTAACACTTATGCATATTGATGACTTAGATGTGCCACACACGAAGTAAAGTATATCTTCAATCAATGAAGACTTATATTCTAAGTGTGAATACATTAACATGGAATTTGACTTCGGAGCGCCACGATAATTGTGCGCCGTGTCTGGGTCTAATACTTCCTATACGGTGGGTAACGCCACCACCAAATTCTTGTTTGAAGCGTTTCTTGTGGCGTTACATTTGCAAAGTCTTCGCACTTGGTTTGTCTTCATATATATATATATATATATATATATATATATATATATATATATATATATATATATATATATATATATATATATATATATATATATATATATATATATATATATATATAGAGAGAGAGAGAGAGAGAGAGAGAGAGAGAGAGAGGGGGGGGAGAGAGAGAGAGTTGTGTTCTGTCCTCAATAGCATTCACTTATAGCTATGTCTTCGTATTTGAATCTTTTGGACTAAGTGAATGTGATCGGACCCTAACCTCTCTATGCTTTCTCATCTCACACTCTGTCTGTCCAAATCATATGCATTCTGTTGAAACAGTAGAATATCTTCTCTGCAACCTTGTCAGCAGAAGATACGGAGACAAACTTTAAATATGATTTTAATGCTCCATCTGTTATGTCTGAAACCCGGAGAAGCCGGAACGACTACTCCGACAGTCGTGGTGTACGTGGGATCGTGGGACAACTCCCAGTGCATTACATGACCGCCACATGTCACTCGTACGTGAACCGTCAAGGGCACCTGAGTAATTACGCTGTGCCGTCTCCCATGCCTATAAATGCACGTCCCATCACGGTCAAAAGTTTCTTCTACCACCTCTCCACCTCAACCAACCCTAGCGCCTCCGCTAGCTTTCGACGACGCCGGCGACGAAGTGCTTCGCTGGCGCAACTTTGTCGATGCCGTCCTCACGCCAGCCGCAGACATCTTCTACTCCGTCGTCGCCGTAGCCGTCCTCCGTCACCAAGTTAGTGCACGGAAGACCGAACTGCTGGGCATCCAACTCCTACTCCGTCTAAGCAGTTCATCGTGTGGTAAATAAAACTTGCTTTTTACCATCTTCTAGATCCATAAAGATTCATCTACTTTACCACAAAAGGTTTCTGCCTACTTAGATACATAGATATATCCTGTCTGCATCTCATATCTTGCCTAGTACATTCACATATGCTTCAACTATAGTTAGATTCCTCACGTGTACTTATTCATGGATTCGTACAAATCTGGAACCAACTCCCATGAGTGAATGTCTTCGCACTGTGAGGTCAAAGTCTTCAAAGCTGTTTTAATCTTCAAAACTTCTGAGAATGCATATGACCTCTTCACCTTCCCTCGCATCTCTAATGCTGTCACAGGTACATGTCCGTGGGAGAATCCCTTGGTTCTCATAGTCTGCATTCATTTGCAGAGTTTTTGCAGCGTCATATTCATTCCCCTGAAGACAGTTCCTGTCTGACCGGCAAACCGAAGCATTTTCCAGTGTTGAAGCCATTCAATTTGAAGCCCTTCAGGTTGAAGCAAATGGCAACTGACAAGACAGTAAGAAAGGGTGGCAGACAGCGCCGTGGCAACACCTCCATTGATTTGCCTCCTGATCTCAGTGAGATATACAAGACTGATCCAGAGGAGGATTACAATCAGAGGAAGACCCGAATCCAATGGATTCGAAGATACTGGGCTGAACAATGGTTCAAATATAGGTTCGTGACTCAAGAGTATGCCGAGAAAAACGCCATCAAGCATCCATGGGGAGACATCACTTATAAGAATCTTCCTCCCAAGACTTGTGCTGAAGCCATTGCTCAAGGCTTCTATCCTTGCATGGTTAGAGGGCCTCAGCCTGCTGATGCTGATCCAAGCTCTCTGCTCTGGTGTCGCGACGACAATCTGTTCAAGCGAAATCTTCAATTCGCCAAGAACTCGGCCAAAGAAAATAAGAAGCTGTGGGGATTAGACTTCAATCCTGGCCCCTCTGCGCCCCGCGCTGATGGCACGCGCGAAGCTGAACCGAATCTGGTTGGGCCCTTCTACAACCTAGAGGGCCTCATCAGTCACATAAGGGTTCAAGGGGCAGATGTAGATCAGCCTGAAGCAGATGATGACTCTGAAGAAGCACCTGCAACGCCGAAGCCCTAGAAGAAGAAATCAAAGGCTTCAAAGACTACTCCACCAAGGGCTTCTAGAGTGAAGCCTTTGGCCACTGCTCCACCTGCACCAAGTGTGCAATCTGAGGAACACTCTCGTATCTCCAAGAGCAGATAGCTGAAGAGGAAGCCAACACGCAACCCCAGTCTAGCTCTCACTCCTGATGCAGTACTGAAGACTGCCAATGATACCCTTGATCTCTCAAGTGATGAAGATCTTGGTGATGATGCTCTGGAGCTATTGATCAAGAGCAAGTAAGATGCTGAAATCTTCAATGATTTGCCGCTCTTTGACGTTGAAGTGCTCAATAACTTCATTGATGAGTGGTTTGACACTCCCAACCTGAGCTTCGACGATCTTCAACTTCCAGTTGGCCTCAGCGTCTCCTTCCATGGCGCCATTGCTTCTGAGCTGGCTCTGGCTCAAAGAATTGTTGAGCTGAAGCAAAAGATAGATTATGAAAAAGCTCAGTTCAAGAAGCATATGGACAAGCTCAGCGTGCAAGAAGTTCAAAACTTCAAGGTTATGATGCACGAGCTCAAGGAAGCCTTTCGCCAGCGGCGTGAAGAAGCTAAAGGTTCTCGTGAGCGAATCAAGGACTTGGCTGCAAAATGCGTTCAAGCATTCAATGAAGCTGAAAAGCGCAAGGCACTTGGGCGTCCTGGCATTGACCCACGGATGGCTGCCAAGAAAAAGAAGAAGCAACCTGTGCCCGAAGCTGAAGCATCTGGGCAGGAAATGCCTCGCATAGTCTTCCCTGCTAGCATGACTGGCACGAAGCCTAAGGCAACCCCAACCGCTTCAAAGCTCAAGAAGACTAAGGTGGCTGAAGCTGAAGCTCACAAGCGTAAGCAGTCTACTGATGAAGCTCCACCCACCAAGAAGCGCAAGACTAAGAGGGATAAGGCTGCTTCCAAAGAGCCTATCTTTGTCGAGCCATTCTCAGTTGCTCGCCCTGCATCTGCCCAGAGAGAACAAAGACTGGTTGTTCATGAGCCTGCTCCCACAGAGGCTGAAGACATTCCAGCTGTCGACCCCACCGCAGCTGAAGACATTGGTCCTCAAGACAATGTTGAAGATGATGAAGTCCTTCCTTAGATCGAGTACAACATTGACTCTTTGCCTGTTCTCACGAACAGCGAACGCATCAGCATTGGTCGTCCATTGACGCCAACTGCTCAGGATGACTCGTGGGCTGATCACCCACAGGATACACAAGCCACTCCCCAGCAAACTCAAGACACTAGTACGGTGCTTGAAGACGAAGACTTTGAGGCCCAACAACCTCCATCTCCTCAGGCGTCGCCAGCTTTTCGCAGGCTTCGCAAAGGACCAAGGCCTCAAGTCACTGCCCCAAGTGCTCCAGAAGGAGTAGAGCAACCATCTGCACCTGATGCTGCTCCTACAGGAAGCCCCTCAGAATCTGAAGCCAAAGCGGTTGAAGATATTTTGGCTGCATCAGCCGAAGAAGAACCACCCCAACAAGAAGAAGAACAACCCCAAGTTGAAGAAGAAAGTACTGCCGCACCCCCTGTTCTTGAGGAGAACGTGTCTGACCCTCCAGCTCCTGAAGTGGAGGCAACAAATTCAGAGGCTGCCACCACCAACACTGAAGCCAATGACGTGGTCATGGCTGAAGCTTATGTGGCACCTGAAGATACTGTGGCGCCTGAAGTACCTGCGCCTGAAGTAACTGCTCCTGAAGCCAGTGCTATGCCTGAAGCCAGTGCTGTGCGTGAAGCCAATGCTGCACCTGATGCCAATCTGCAGCTTGAAGACAATGCCTCTGCTCCTGTTCCGCCTCCATGGCCTCATACCATTGAGCAAGCATACAATAAGGATGATCAGCTTGTTACTGTCCGATGGCCCATTCTGATTCCACCACCTACCACTGAACCGCGTGCTGCAGGACCTCAGTTTGATCATCATGTTGCACACATGCCCCAAGTTCAGAAGCCTAAGCCAAGACTGCCAAGGCTTCCAGGTATTGCAACCTCTTCAGGGTCATTCAATGCAAATAGCTTCACTGCGCACAACACCTTCTTTGACAGCGCCAAGAACCCATATTCCAAGCCAAGAATATCATCAGATAGGTTCTGGAGCCATCAACAGCGCGACTACTACTCAAGAGTACTCTATGATCAAGGGCGCATTTTCCCTCATATGCGTCTTAACACTGAAGCTATTGCTGGCCTGCCCTGCTTGGAGGAAGCTCTTGACTGCTTCCGTGATGCTGGCCTCCTCAATTTTGTCCTAGATAAAGAGCATTAGAATGAAGAGCTGCTTCTGCAATTCTATGCAACACTCCACATCCGAGGCTACAACAAGGATCCGAAGACATGGGTCCTTGAGTGGATGACAGGCAATGTGCATCATGAAGCTAAAGCCTTTGATCTCATTGAGCTTACTGGCCTGCCCACTCCAGGAGATCTATATGAACTTGGCTGTCAACTGCACACTGAAGCCTTGGAGAGTATCTTTCAGAAGCGTCAGCCCAACATGAGCCAAATGCTCAGCATGATGAAGCCTCTGCCAAGTGATGCTGAATATCCTAAGGAATTCTTTGTTGAAGACCTTGAGTACCTGCCACGCACCATCTATCACATCATAAGGCGTACTCTATGGCCAATCAAAGGACATTCTTCATCAGCCAAGCTTGAAGGCACTATGAAGACTTTGGTCTTCTATATCTTCAATGGCATCAGCTTCAATGCTCAAGATTTCTTCATCAGGCAAATGGCTATGTCTGGAGCTGATCTATTTGGACTGAAATTTTATGCCCCTTGGATAATGCGCCTCATCAAGTTGCACTTAGCTGTCACTTATCAGCTCTCTGCTCGCAACCATCAGATTTTCTTGCCTGAGGTTGATATGTCAGCTGAAGCCATCTACCAAGAGCCTGCTAAAGAGCCAGTTAGTCTTCACAACGCTGATCATCAAAGCTTCACTCAGCAGATTGAAGGGGTTCCAGCAGTCTCACGCGTCTATCCTCTGGCTGGCCGTACTCGTCTACCTCGACACCCTGAAACCGAAGCCACTGAAAGCACCATCGCTCAACGGCCTCAGAAGCGTTCTCGTGTCCTAAACAACGGAGAGCTTCTGGTAGCCCTTCATCAGAAACAGGACAAGCATCACCTCTGGTTAAAGCGTCAAATGCAAAGCCTCTTGGTGGATGTCAATCGCATTCGCAATCTTGCCACCAAAAATACCTTTGTTGCTCATGAAACATGTAGGCGGTCTTGGAAGAGTTTGACCTTGCTGAGTGCCGAAGCGGATCTTCAAGACGATGGCTTCACTGAGAGATTCAAGTTTGACAACACTCCTCCAAGGACTGCTGTTATGCGTCGAACTCCATCCCTTGAAGATTCTGAATACTCCTCCTCCGCTGCAACAATTGACGCCAGGGTGATCGATGATCAGGATGATGCTACTTCACCGCCTCCTACTTCATCGTGCATCGACACTGCACCAACCACTTCTGCACCGCCAAACAACAACACCGACCCTGCATCCTCTTCTGCTCCGACTGGGATCGAGTAGAGGCTCTATGTCTTCAAACCTTTTTGGTCCTTACTGACAAAAGGGGGAGAAGCATATGAGTTGATAGTCTTCAAGCGGGTCCATATTGGCGGGTGCTTTATAATTTGCCTAGTGTTTACAACTCTCGTTTTACAACATTTGGTTCTTTGAGTTGTAACACTTAAACTGATGGTTGTCTGCTACGTATTTATGCTACTCTGTAATGCGATGATAAATTCCACATCTGCTACCTTATATTCTGCACTTAGTCATTATTGCAGACGTCCATTTTTCATTATGCATGCCATTATCTTCGACATATCAATTATGCATGATGAATTGTCTTCATAAGTTGAAGAGGATCTCCACAAGTACAACCTGCCATGTGCATTTGCATTCAAAGGCAAATCAACTATATGCACATCTTCAGGGGGGCCTTTTGCTACTTACGAAGACAATACCTTATCCTTTACAATTTCACATATCTTTATCCCCGTTGAAAACTTCAACCAGTTTGTCATCAATCACCAAAAAGGGGGAGATTGTAAGTGCATCTAGTGCCACCCCTAGTGGTTTTGGAGTATTGACGACAAACATGGTTGAGGGACTAATGTGTTTGTGAGAATTGCAGGATAACACAGGTAATAGTCCCTCATTGATTCGGTTAACCTACCGGAGATGACCCCTAAAAATGTATGAAGACATTGATATCAATGGTGGTATATGAAGATAATCATATTGAAGACTATGACATGAGAATACATTATGTGAAGACTATGGAGAGCGAAGACGTAGAAGTTTCGTTGTTTCATTTTCTTCTTTGTTAAGTCATAGGAACCACCGTACTGTTAAGTGGGGTCCAAGTGAACTAAGTCAGAGTGACTGAAGTGATGCTCAACCAAATCCTATGTCTTCAAGCGAAGAATATGAGAGCAAATCTTATCCATAGGCGGACGAGTCAGCTTTACTTGGAGCTCAAGTAAAGTTGCCGTGTGTGTTTGAAATCTGACCGTTGGAACACGTGTCAGTTCCTTAGTGACCCAGGGTCACTTCGGACAAATCAGGTCGGGTTGCCCAGTGGCTATAAATAGCCCACCCCCTACACCATAAATTGGTGGCTGCTCAGAGTTATTGCACGGCTTTTGTCGTTTGAGAGCAACCCACCTCCGAAGCATTTGAGAGAGAAATCCTTGCGAGGACAAAGCCCAAACACCCAGAGCCAAAGAGTGTTAGGCATCACTGAAGTCTTTCTGTCTGTGTGACCTGAAGACTTATTACACTTGATGACTGTGTTTCCTCCAGCCGGTTAGGCGTCGCGTTCTGAGCATCCAAGAGTAATTGTGGATTGCCGGTGAACGAAGTCTGTGAAGGTTTGGAAGTCTACCTTGAAGACTTACCCGAGTGATTGGGCGAGGACTAGGTGTCCTTAGCTCAAGGGGAACAAGGTGAAGACGCGGTCTTCTGAGTTAAATCTCAGCCTCCCTAACCAGACGTATAGTTGTCACAGCAACTGGAACTGGTCTAACAAATCACTGTCTTCCCCGAGCTACTGGTTCTATCCTTTCCTTCCCTTTACTTACTGCTCTACGTTGTGAGGACATTGCATGCCTGCCTTATCTGATTGTCTTCACTGAGTATCTACTTGTTGTGATTGGCTTCATTCCTTCTTCCTTTATGATCACTACTGCCTAGTTGCTATTAGTCTTCATGCTTTCACTTCATTGAATACATGACTATGGCTTATCTAGTGTGGTCCACTTTCCGCTGCATACTAATAGGCTTGAGCTTATTGTTTGTCTTCGAAACTACCATGTTTTGAAGCATTTCATAAAAATCGCCTATTCACCCCCCTCTAGTCGATATACTGCACTTTCATCCCTCCCTGCCCTGCAATCCCCTCCCGTCCCGTCGCCCGAATCACCTTCGCACCGGTCGGGCTAGGGCAAGAATAGAGATGGCAGCGGCGGCCGGATCCGAAGACGACGGGGAGGCGACCACTCCCGTGAGGCTCGGCGGCGAGCAGCGCGCGCCGAGGGGTCAAAGGACGCTCCAGATCCAGATCCAGGTGCGGTGGCAGCCATGGCCGAGCTTGAGCCGGGGCGTGTGGGCGCGTTGGTGAGCGCGGCGGTGGTCGTGGCCGAGCTTTGAGCACGACGGCGTCCATGGCCGAACTCGAGCGTCTCGTACGTGACGATTTAGGGGCACCACCAGACGAGGGGAAAGGAGGAGTGAGCGTCGGAGAGGGGAGGAGGCAGAGGTGCTTCCATGGCTGCTGCTCTCCTCGAGGTGAATTCTAGCCGCCGCCGCCATTCCTCCGCCCTCGTGCTTCGTCTCCTCTCCTCCCCACCTATCGCCCACCTGCCCAGCTGTGATGCCCGAAGACCGACGCTCCTGAAGATTCCAAATGTTCTGGGTTTCTCCGTGTGTTTTATTTGTTTGCTTCATTTTATTTGTGCTTTGCATCATGTCATCATGCCATCATGTCATCAATCTTTTGCATCTCAACTAAATAAATCGTTTGGATCTTCGTCCGTAGTCGGACTCTGATGATATTCGGATGATGTATGTTAATGTATTTCTTTGTGTGACGTGGCGAGTGTAAGCCAACTACTCTTTTACTTTTTCATCCCCTCTTTTACATGAGTTGTGCAAAGATACCATACTTGAGATCATTCTAGTACGAGATTATGCCTTTAAGTCGTGCCTCGACACGTGGGAGGTATAGTCTCATACTGGGCATTACAAGTTGGTATCAGAGCCGACCCTCGTGGTTACACGGATGTTTGCAGCAGGTGCTCGGTCATGTTGTTCATGACGTTTGTGACCCGTCATGGCACACGACATGGCACATGTATCATACTGGATGCACAGACATTTGTGCGAAGAGGGAACGTTCCTGTGGCCCGACGAGGACGTCGGTTCCTCTGAGTTGGGGTGTATGTGATAGCCTGGCTTATTAGGGATGATAGACTACTCATATTAATAAGGAATTCCTTCTTTTCCGGAAGCCCATTCGGATAGAACTCCAAAGTTAAGCGTGCTCAGCTTGGAGTAGTTTCAGGATGGGTGACCGACCGGGAAGTTGCTCCCGGGTGCGCACGAGTGAGCACAAAGTGCGCAGAAAAGACTAGTATTGATATGTGAGGCCAGTCTAGATCCCGCCAGGAGTAACGACCACCGGCGGGTGTATCCGTGGCGTTACACCAGCCTCTTCTCCTCTCTGCTCAGGGTGTATCCGTGGCGTTACACCAGCCTCTTCTCCTCTCTGCTCAGGAGGCCATGGATCTCCATGGTTGCCCGTGACTGGACGCCACCACCGCTGTCGTTTCCCCGTCGTCCTCGCCGCTACCCCACAACATAGGTTTGTATGCCTAGCCCTCACCCCTGCTTACCTTACCTCACTGATTCCTTCTTTCTTGCACTGAAGATTCATTGATGTCGTGCTCCCCTGTTACTTAGTGCTTATGTGAAGAAGAGGCATGGCCGCCACCAAGAAACAGACGAGGAATAAGTGAGTTGCTGCTAAACCCATGTGGCGTGTTGCATGTCCAATCCCTGGCCTCTCCATGCCTCCCCAAGCAACGCCAACCTGTAGGCACAACGGCAATGTGAGGCCGCTTCTCAGAAAATAGGCTCTGGATGTGTTTATCCTATGATTTAGGAACTTACGATATTATCTTTTTTTTCTTCTCATTGGGCATGGTGTCTTTAGGTTATTAAAGGGAATTGTGCATGGCTGTTGACAATCCAATTTTGTGGTCAGCTAAGAGGTTATTATTTAAGGAGGCAAGCTTGAATATGCTTGCAACTACACTGACGGGAGAGAGTAGTCTTGTTGCATCTAGGCCTCGTCTGTACCTGTTAAATCAGGCGCACTTTCCTGCTATTATGTGCTTAAATTCTTTATGCATATGTGTATTTTGGTGGATGAATATTTTTTTCTCCACACAGTGGTAGATGAATGCATATGCGTATTTTGGTAGCTTTTTTTGTACATTATGAATTGATTGTATCTGCTGCTGCTGCACCAATGATGGGTTGTATTGTGTCAGCCCTTCTGGTTAATTGATGTCGGAATCACGGGATGAATGCCAACATCCAGGCAGGATTTATAATTGAAGCATGGTCTTTGTTTAGTTATGTACGTAAACTCTCTCTCTCTCTCTCTCTCTCTCTCTCTCTCTCTCTCTCTCTCTCTCTCTCTCTCTCTGACGGTTCGTCCTCTCATCGTTTTGGATTGCAGGTCACCACTGTCATGGGGTAGGACGAGGTCTTTGCAGTAGCTTGGATGGGTTATCCACTGCTTGATCTACTTCGCTGCTGCAAGTGGAGGTTTTATATCTGACATACAATCATATATCTGTCATATTAATCTCATGCATTAGTTTTGTAAGCCATTGTGTGTTAGCACCAAACACATGAGAAGTGGGTTTCATTCTGCACCTCTGAAATTCTGCACAATCATCTATGTGCACTGTTCTCTCCAGCAGATTAGTGGTCCTCTAATTAACAACCCCACCACGGCTATGAGCATACCTTTATTCAACTTTTTTATGTGTTGTTGTAGATCTACCATACGTCATAGATAAGAGCTGCAGATTAATTTGATGGGCATCATATGGACATGTTCTAAATTGTACAGTTACATTCTTCTTCACTTTTCTGTTGTTACCTGTAGCATTTATCTACTATCCTGCTATTGCAATACTTTACGGAGGAAAATTTATTCAACCATTCATTTTCTTGAGATTTCCTTCATATATTGATGTAGTTTGTTTCGATTTCACCAGCACAGAATAATGTTCGTGGGAAGATCGGACAAAAAGAGGTTGACCTCTGATTCCACCCTATCTTGCTTGTTGCTTAAAATTAGTCGACTGTGTTGTCTTGTTTACGGTCAATATTTGTGTCCATGAGGTTTTGAGTAGCCATAGATTGCTTTTGTAATTCAGTTCAAATTTCAATTGGTAATGCGCGTGCACTTAGGATGGATGCAATAGCTCAAGAAACGGAGTCCCAATATCATCCAAGGAAAAACATTACAACATTTGTATAGGGTGATACTTTGTTGTTCATGAACATTAAAAAAGGTGATTGCAGATAAAAATAGTGTTGTGCGGTCGCCCTGAGGTGCAGCTGTGATTCTTTCAAGTAGAATATCGATTCTGATTGTCATGACCTGTACTTGATTTCTTCTATCTTTTCTTCCTTGTTCCTTAGAAAACAAAGTAAAAACATTGGCGGCTACACTTTACGTGGTATGTATAGATTTGTTTATTTATAATGCTAAAACATGAATGGCTCACAGTTTAATTACTTCTAGCCGAACTTATGGCTTGGTCTAAATGGTAGGATTAATCCTGGGACATACCATTGTTTAGCCATATTAGGAGTACACATGGTGCTCTTACAAATATTCTTCCTTTTAGTTCCAAACTCTTAAGATGAATATATTTTATCTCACATTCATAATAAATTGTTTGCTAGTGGTGAAAATTGTGTGTAGGCTCATAATAGAATTTGATATTTTGCTTTTTTCTGTCACTATTCGGTTCTGCTCTTGCTAAGGCTTCATTAACAGTTGCTCTATGAAAGGAGCAAGGATCAGTAACCTGATTTACGTAAGCGATGAGGAAGGTATAGTCTGTGGAAGTATAGTCGATGCTAATTTCTGTTACAAATCTTACATTCAACTGACCAATTGTCTCTCATGATCAGATGGGCACTGCTGCAAACGTCGCCATGCTAAAAAAACAAAGGTTCGATTTTGCAAGTAATGTATTCATTGCATGAGTGGTTAACTATCCCCTACAAAATATTGTAGTCTGGTAGAGAGGGGTCAATAACAGTAAATAGCATATTCTAAATTCATTTCCAATTGCAAGGTACACATATATATAATCATAAATGGGTAGTGTTCACTCTCAGAGGCAAAATATCATAGGCTTATAACTAACTGATGTTTTGTTGTCTTTGTTCTAACTTCAATTCTACTTCTGCTAGGGCTCTGGTAGCAAACGCGTCGTGAAAAAGACAAGGATCAAAAACTCGATTTACACCAGTGATCATGAAGGTATTTCAATTCCACTTTGCCGTGAAGTTCTGTTGTTTATGTTATGTCCAGCATAGCGACTGCCCCGAATATTCAGGTACCAACAAGAAAAAGCTCTGTTGTTTTTGTTTGGCCGGCAGTCCATATGCTTGTCCTTTTAGTGGATATGGCAATTCATAAGGTGCCGGTGCATCTTGTGCAACGAAGCTTTAGTACCAAAGCGTTTGAATAAATCAAATGGATAATCTCTTTTTCTTTTTTCGAAAAGGAGGAAACCTCCGGCCTCTGCATCATTAGATGCACACAGCCCTTTTTATTAAAAGAACGCGGTCCAAACACGCAGTCTTAAGTTGAAAGAGGTAAAAAGTAACAAATGCCACATTTGGCTGAAAAAGAAAAATGGCCACAACCGGCCTCTTCAGACTAAATAGCCTACCCACTTAACCTAAGTGTGGAGCGCCATCTAAATCGGTTGTAGGTATCCCGTGCGACTGTCTCCCATCGGTTGCACCCAAAAGCCATATGCTCCCTGCGATCCGCAGGACTAAGTAATGACCACGTACGGATCCATGTGGATGCCCTGAAGATAACCTGCAAAAAGTTTGTTAAAGTTTGTCTGTTAAGCAACATCATTTCTACAGTTCCATATAGCCCAAAGCAAAGCGCATACTCCTACTCGAATATGTGCCGCTATCTTGGGATCAATTCCACGCAGCCAATCCCCAAAAAGATGTTGGAGCGATAAGGGTGGAGCGATATTAAATGCCACATGTAGTGTTCTCCAGAGAAGCTTAGTAAGAGGACAAAGGATAAACAGATGTTTTATAGATTCTTCCTGATCACAAAAACAACATCTCTTGCTGCCCGTCCAATTACGTTTAGCTAAGTTATCTTTCATCAAGATCACTCCCTTATGCACAAACCACATAAACACTTTAATCTTAAGTGGCACTTTAATTTTCCATATATGAATCGACCTCGGAATGGGTCCGGTGTTGATCAAGTCTGTATACATAGACTTCACCGAGAATGCGCCAGACACGGACAACTTCCATCTAATGGAGTCTGTCTCTGCAGTAAGATTTACTTGCATTAACCTACGCACCAAATTGAGCCAACGCTCCCATCGTTGGCCCACTAAAGCTCTCCGGTACTCAATATTCAAGGGGACCGTGCTCAAGACTGTATGAACCGAGCTCTCCTTGCGTTGGACTATGTTGTATAGAGAAGGATATTGCACCGCAAAAGGAGTGTCTCCTAGCCAGGTATCCTTCCAAAATCGTGTGTTGTGTCCTAGCCAGGAGGATAATCTCTTTTCTGGGTTCTGGAATGATATTTGGAACAATTTAATACTTTCCATGAGATTTTAGTTCATATCCTGGGTAGTAGAAAACATAGCAAAGTATTTGGTGTCCAGTATAGTAGTATTTTGGGAAGTTTTAGGACCATGTTCATATTTCGGACTTTTTAGGTATATTTTCCGTGACAGTGTTCGTCTCGAGTTTTATCTAAGCCTTTTGGGCATTGTTTGTTGCTTGTTAAAGTTCAAATCAGTAGGCACTTTACTATCTGATGATGCAATATCAGACCTCTCAATCTCGTGACTTGCATGCTAAGCTGATGTAATATATGAGTAATTTTTGGCACATGTATTAGTTTTGCTGTGTTCGAGACATGTATAATTTATCTCAACCGTGTTATAATTTATCTGTTTTATTATGTACAAATTTAAGCCAATATCTGTTTTAGTTTATACTTGCTTCTGAGCTCAATTTGTAGAGCTAATGACTCACTATATCTCTGGGCTCTGCGACACTCAAAACCAATCATGATCTCAGTTTTATTTCTGAGACCAATTTATAGCTCAGGTTCTGACTATATCTTCCAGAGGTTATTTTTCTGATTTGTTTCTACAGATTTGAGTCAATTGTTGAATTATTTTTGAACATAATGTACCTATTCATTTGTGATGACGATGATGAGATCAATTTTGTTTATGTGAAAAGCCGAGGTAACTATTTTTAATCCTTATGCATTTAGTCAGTTTGATAGCTACAAATTGGATATAGATAATGTAAGTAATCTTAGATAGAGTGAAAGCTTTCATTTCGTACGGACTGCAAGCTACAAAATTGTCCATCGTATTATCACAGAGTAGGAGAGAGAACTATTATGCAAATGCACCAAGACACATTGTTATCCACGTTACATATTTGCCTGAACATTCATGCATGTTGGCTACCAATTCTTCACCATAGATCCAGAAGAGAACTAGCATAACGATTTGAGCTTTGTCCTGCAGTTTATTTAAAGCTGCAAACTTCGAGCTACAGCCTGGGAGACGGGTCTTTGGGCTTGAGCGTAGCATGCATAGTTGATGCGGAATGCAACTATAATCGGCGCAGCGGAGCGCGCCTTACCCTTCTGCTTATTGTGGTTGCAGTTCTTCAAATCAAAATGTTATCCAGTCGGCTCCCAGTTCTGCTTATTATGGTCCTTTCTTAGCCATATAATCACATGCCAAATAGGTCACATGGTTGATTACAAAAGAGCATTGAGGGTCTATGCTTATTGTGGTTGTAGTTCTTCGAATGAAAATGTTATTCTTGGTTCCCAGATTAATTTGGTTATCCAGTCGGCTCCCAATTTCCAGTTTCTTATTATATGAGGAATTGGTGTTTTACTGTTAATTATTTTGTTCGGTTCTTTTTTTCTGATTCTTTGCTTGATGTGTTTTCGATTGGGAGCTCTCCACCGGGAAGATACCTCCACGCCTAGCCACCACTTCGCCGCCACGCGTCAATCAGCGGATGAGGTGGCAGAACTGGCGGCGTCGTCCAATAGGAGCGCATACACGGTATAACCCTTGCTCACATGGCCGGAAGCAAGGGCCAAGCACACCAGTAGTATCTCTGTGTAATGCCCAGGATGGAGTTATACCTCCTACGTGTCGAGGCACGACTTAAAGGCATAAGTCCATCCTAGAATGATCTCAAGTTTGGTAATCTTTGCACAACTCATGTAAAAGAGGAGATAGTAAACTGAAAATAGTTGGCTTACACTCGCCACGTCACAGAATTACAGTACAAGTCTCAAACATCATACATTAAGAACATCACAACCCTCTAAGGGCAAAAGCCAAATGTCAAAGTACCAAACTCAGATAAATAAACCACAGGCGGATCGAATCCTAGTAAGAGACTCCACTACTGATCGTCCGGGTAGCGCACGTAGTACCGACTACGCTCCTCGTCGTACTCCCAATCCAGCTCGGTGCCATCACCTGGATAGCTCACAGCTGGACCTGCATCTGGTGTGTGAAGTAACTGTGAGCCACAGAGGACTCAGCAATCCCGTCTCCGGGTAACAAGACTATCAAAGCCTTTGGGTGAGGAAAAGGCTGAAGAAAAGAATAAGTCTGCATCAGCAACTAGCATCTAGCTTACGTAAGTGAGAGCGAGAAGAGAAGGCCTCGGCGAGAAGTGATCACGAAGTGATCCTAGCTACAAGCTCCACAATCATAACCCCTCCGTGTTCAACTCCCGAATCCCTATTCGGAAATTGACAGTCACGGAACACACGCTGGTAGTGTATTAGAAACATTGTGTCAAGTTATCTACAACCGGAATTAACAAGCTCCCATCTGCCACATAACCGCGGGCACGGCTTTTGAAAGTTCAAACCCTGCAGGGGTGTTCCAACTTGACCCATTACAAGCCCACGATCCGCGGAGTCGCAACTCCAAAGTGGGAAGACCCGAGTATCCTCGGAATCCCGTGCTCAAGATATACCGAGCTAAGGTAAGGCTAATCCAGCAAATCCTCCCGGCGTGCCGACACCCTGATAGTAGCCGCGCGTATCTAGTCTCAGGCCACGACCGGATGAGCACAGCGTACAGTGGCCGAAATACCCAAGTTGCCAGGGGGGCCCCGCACATGACTCTAGTTTGGACCAACACTCAAATCGAGCACTGGCCCAGGGGGGTTGAATTAATTAAGCCTCGGGTTAATTACTCCCTCGGAAAGTTTTAGTTGTGTTAGGCGAATAGTACCAATGTTGGGACTTGCTGGAAAAGACTTAGCACTTAGCGGTTTATCGAGGGGGTCCCATACACCCCAACCGTGTTAGGAACGCATAATCAAGGAACATAATACCGGCTTATACGGATCCTAACGGCATGAGTGGAACAAATCACCAAGCAAAAGGCTTAGCCTTCCACCCTTGCCAATATATAGGTGATTTCATTTTAAGCATTTATATAGTGTGATATAACCCAACCAAACTTCAACATGAAGCAAGCATCTTCGATCTTCACCTGCAACTAGCAACGCTATAAGAAGGGCTGAGCGAAGCGTACTTAGCCAAGCAACGGTTTGCATAGGTAGGTTGGTTAAACATGGCAAAAGGTTACAAGTAGGAGGCTGACAAGAAGATCATGGGCATCGAGGCAAAACTATAGATCGAGACTACTAGCAATAGGCAAAGATAGTAATGTTATCGGGGTTCGGTCATCTTGCCTGAAGAGAAGTCGTTCGGATCGTAAGAAGGGTCCTCGTGCTCAACCTCGTTGGAAACCTCGTGCTCAACTTCGTACTCGGTCTCAGCTTCCGGCTCTAAACAAAACAATCACACCAAGCACCAATCAACAAGATGCAATGCGCACTCGGAAAACATGAATGCATGATGGATGCACACGGAGCACGGAAAAATATCACTCAAGCAAATCACCTCAAAACATGATAACAATCTGATATTATTAATCTACACAAAAAAAAACCAAGTTTGATATAAGATTCGCTGAAATCGGAGTTACGGGCTAAAAGTTATGCCCGAAACAAGATTTGAGCGAAAGCTAAAAATTACAGCAACATGGCATCTTCGGAGCTCAAAATAATTAAGCTACAGCACCCAAAAAGCATGGCAAAGGACATGAACACAAACTAGACATATAGTATAGCAACTAGGTCCAAAGTGCACCCCCAACGGAGTCACGGATCAATAGCAATGATCTTGGACATATTGAACTTTACAATAAAATTCTGGCAGCAGAATTTTATTGAAACTTTAGAGCAAAAGATAAACATGCTACAGCCACTCAAATGGACATGTGAGGACATGAATGGAAAGACAACAATATATACTACAAGTAACAATCAAAATCCACCCCAAAACTATCATGCTTTGTCCTAGAGCAGCACACGAACATGGCATCGGAACGTTACAGATTTCAGACTTAGTGAAAAATCACTAAGTCCTAAAACAGCAATATCATCATGGCATATAAAAGAGCATGTTTAAGTCACCTCGAAACTAAACATGGCAAAGGGTAAACACCTCATCAAAGTGCACATGAAGGTGATCCCGAAACACACAAGCATGCATCATAGAGGTGAACACAACGATTGCAACGAGCTCAACAAGATGGCATTTCATAACAAGTGAAAACACCTCATATGAACATGGCACTTTGCAACGATGATAACAAGGCAATAAATAATCTACCATGCAACCTATCACAAGAAACACGTAGTTCGTGGCAAGACGAACACGTGGACATGTCATTTGCATCATTTGGACAAACGAGCTAAAAGATATCACATGGCAAAGGTGGCATGAAAATAACACATAACAACAGTTTATATCATGATGCACTCTTGCAACAGCAAAACAAGCACCTAGATGATCTCTAACATGCATGACAACAACAGAGGAATCGTAGAGCACATCTCCACGAACGTCTGGACATATCACACGCGCAAAACGGAGCAACACAGTAAAAGTTACAGCAGGTCAAACATAGCATCACAGAAAAGAAAACCTGGTACTTAGTGAAAAAAAGGGGGGAGAAGGTCAACCTCCTCAGATCTGCAAAGGATCCGGCCCGGATCTGATGAAGTGGCGCGGCCCAGGCGCAGACGGGCCCTGGCGAGGCGAACAGAGAGGCGAGACGCGGCCTGGCCTCGGGGCGGAGGAGGCCTGCCCGGCTGGCGCGCGGTGGAGAAGGCCCGGCCCGCGGCGCGGTGCGGACGAGCGGCCCACCGCGGCTGGCGGCGACGCGGTGGCGAGCGCGGAGCGCCCGGTGGCAGCTGGGCCGGAGCGAAGGGCGAGGCGATGGAGGGAGTTGGAGGCGGAAGGAAGCGGGCCTTCCTCGCGGCCCACACGGTCGGCGGGGAAGTGGTCCAGGCGAGCGCTGGACCCGATCGCTGCTGGGTGGCGCGGCCCGTCGCGGTGGCGCGGGCGATCCAGGCGAGGACTGCGCGCGGGACGACCTGGCCGACGCGACGAAGTGGCCCCAGCCTGGGATCGATCGGCCAGTTGACTCCGGGGCGCTGCGATGGATCGGTGGAACTGGCGGCGGCTCGATGGATCCCCTCGGGATCCGGGCAGAATTTTGGATCTGAAAAAGAAATGAAAAAAAAGAGGGGAGAGAGGAGGAAGAAGAAGGGGATGCCCAAAATAGACTAGGGGGGTCTATATGTAGCAGTTTTTAGGGTTAGGAGGGAGTTTAGGGACGCTAGGAGCCCTCTGATCGCAATCCGACGGATCCGATCGCGGGGATAGTTTTAAAAGGCCTAGACGGAGATAAAAGGCTGCAGTAGGGGTGTTTCCGGGACACGAAGTAAAGGCACATCGGACCCACACGAGCAACGGATGGAAAAGTCAACAGAGTCCAAACGAGACGAGATTTGAGAGGCGGGTTGCACACAACAAAACAACAACACACAAAACAACCTCGCGGCACACCGGTAACGTTAAACGCCCGAACAACAAAGTAGGCCTACGGGACGTCACGGACACGTGAGGGAGCTCCGGAACGCGAAACGGACAACGGGAAGAACCACGATGAACCGGATGCAACCCACAACACAAATGCAATGCAATGCACATGTCTACATGATATGAATGAATGCCACACACTCACACAACAAAACGACGAAAACCCGAAAGACAAAGAACCCGGAATGGAAATAGATGAAGCCCGAGATATGTTATATACCCAAAAGGGAAAGTATTACATCCGGGGCATTACAAACTCTCCTCTACTACAAAAAGATCTCGTCCCGAGATCTAGGACTGGAAAAAGGAAGGGTACTCGGAACAAAGATGATCTTCTCGTTCCCAGGTAGCTTCTCGGTCGGTGTGATGTGACCACTTGACTTTCAGAAACTTGATGGACTTGTTGCGAGTCTTGCGTTCGGTTTCTTCGAGAATGGCAACTGGATGCTCTCGGTAGGAAAGGTCTTGTTGAAGATCAATCTCCTCAAACGGAATCATGCGCTCAGGTGCCTTGAAGCATTTGCAAAGTTGAGACACATGGAAGACATCATGAACATTTGCAAAGTTTGAAGGGAGCTCAAGCTGATAGGCTAGATCACCTCTTTTGCCAAGAATCTTGAAAGGCCCGACGTATCTAGGAGCAAGTTTTCCTTTGATACCGAATCTTTGTGTTCCTTTCATCGGAGAAACTCAGAGATAGACATGATCACCGATGTCGAAAGCCAAATCACGATGCTTTCCGTCATAGTAGCTCTTCTGACGCGACTGAGCGGCCTTGAGATTCTCACGTATGACTTTGCACATTTCTTCGGCTTCTGAGATCAAGTCATTGCCAAGAAGTTGACGTTCGCCTGTTTCAGACCAGTTGAGAGGGGTACGGCACTTTCTGCCATAGAGAATTTCAAACGGTGCTTTGCCTGCACTTGCTTGAAAGCTGTTGTTGTAAGAGAACTCGGCAAATGGAAGGCAGTCTTCCCATTTCATGCCGAAGGAGATGACACAGGCTCTGAGCATGTCTTCTAGAATCTGATTCACACGCTCGACTTGACCACTAGTCTGAGGGTGAAAGGCAGTGCTGAACCTGATCTTAGTGCCCATGGCGGACTGAAAGGAGTCCCAGAATCTTGATGTGAACAAGCTGCCACGGTCTGAGGATATCACTTGAGGAATGCCATGTAGGGACACAATTCTGGAAGTGTACAGCTCTGCAAGTTGAGCTGCATTGATTGATTCTTTTACTGGAAGAAAGTGAGCGACTTTGGTAAGCTTGTCAATCACCACAAAGATAGCATCATTTCCTCGCTTGGATTTAGGAAAGCCAGTGAAGAAGTCCATCTCAATGTGGTCGAACTTCCACTCGGGAATAGGAAGAGGTTGGAGAAGACCGGCTGGACGTTGATGTTCTGCTTTCACTCTTCTGCATACATCACATTCATTCACGAATTGGGCAATCTCCCTTTTCATGCGTGTCCACCAGTAAGACTGCTTGAGATCTTGATACATCTTGGAACTGCCAGGATGAATGGAAAGGAGAGAATCATGAGCTTCTTCCATTATGAGCTTCCTGAGATCACCTTTGGGAACAACGAGTCTGTCCTCGAAGAACAAGGTATCTCTCTCATCAACACGGAAGCACTTATATTTTGGAGTGCCCTTTGCAATCCCATGTTTCACCTTCTTCACCATGGTATCACTGAGCTGGGCCTCACGGACTTGATCTTCCAAGGTAGGAGCAATTTGGAGATTTGCAAGAAAACCCTGCGGAACAACTTGAAGGTTGAGTTTCCTGAATGCTTCACAAAGCTCAGGCTGGTATGGCTTGATAAGAAGGCTGTTGCAATATGCCTTTCTGCTCAAAGCATCTGCAATCACATTCGCCTTGCCAGGAGTGTATTCGATGTTGGGGTTGTACTCTTGGATCATTTCAACCCAACGAGTCTGGCGGAGGTTCAGATGCGGCTGTGTGAAGATGTACTTCAAGCTCTTGTGATCAGTGAAGATGTCGACCTTTCTGCCCAACAACAGATGTCTCCACGTAATCAGAGCATGTACCACAGCTGCTAGCTCGAGATCATGTGTGGGATAGTTCTTCTCACTGGGCTTGAGCTACCGAGAAGTATAAGCCACAATTCTCTTATCTTGCATAAGCACACCACCAAGACCTTGAAGAGAAGCATCACAGAACACTTCATAGGGCTTGGTTTCATCCGGAGGAGTCAGAACTGGAGCAGAAACAAGCTTCTCTTTGAGGGTTTTGAATGCCACTTCACATTCGGGAGACCAAAAGTATTTGACATTCTTCTGAAGGAGGTTGGAAAGAGGCTTGGCAATCTTGGAGAAGTTTTCAACAAATCTTCTGCAATAGCTGGCAAGACCCAGAAAACTGCGGAGCTTCTTGACGTTCTGAGGAGCTTCCCAGTTGACAATTGCTTCAACTTTCTCGGGATTAACCGCAATACCGTCAGCTGAGATGATGTGGCCCAGGTACAAAACCTTATCGAGCCAAAACTCGCACTTTGAGAACTTGGCATAGAATTTATGCTCTCGGAGTCGATCAAGAACCAGACGTAAATGCTTTTCGTGATCTTCTTCATTCTTGGAAAACACCAGAATATCATCCAGATACACAAGCACGAACTCTCCAGTATAGGGGTTGAAGATGTAATGCATCATCCTTGAAAAGGTAGGAGGAGCATTGGCGAGACCGAAGGACATGACGGTATACTCGTATGAACCGTAGCTCGTTCTGAAGGCCGTCTTGGGAATGTCTTCCTCGCGAATGCGAATTTGATGATAGCCCATTCGGAGGTCAAGCTTAGAGAACACTTTAGCTCCTTTGAGCTGCTCAAAGAGTTCGTTGATGTTGGGGAGCGGATACTTGTTCTTAATCGTCTTCTTGTTCAATGGCCGGTAGTCAACACAGAGACGCTCCGTGCCATCTTTCTTCTTGACAAATAAGACACCACAGCCCCACGGAGATGTACTCGGTCTGATGAGACCCATACTCTCCTGCTTATCAAGCTGCTTCTTCAATTCCTTCAATTCATCCGGAGAGAGCTTGTAAGGACGCCGGCAAGCAGGCTCAGTACCCGGCTCGAGTTCAATGACAAACTCCACCTGATGGTGTGGAGGCATGCCTGGAAGTTCTTCTGGAAAGACGTCTTGATATTCTTTCACCACTGGAATTTGATCTATGGCATTAATTTCGCCCTTATCATTAAGAGAGAAAAGCAGAATAGTATTATCCCTGGAGGCGAAGATAATCACATCTTCATCAGAATGAGTCAACTTGACTTCCTTTTGAGCACAATCAATGTGAGCATCATGCTGAGAAAGCCAATCCATTCCGAGGATGAGGTCGATGTCAGAATGACCAAGAACCACCGGATTAGCCAGAAATCGATAATCACCCATGCGGATAGAAACATTCGGAACAAAGTTGTTGGAGTTCATGAGCAAACCCGGAGAAAGCACGGACATCGGACTCGGCAAAGCTTGCAATGGCATATCATGTGACAATGCAAAAGGTCTTGACATGAAAGAATGTGAAGCACCTGAATCGAACAAAACTTTAGCTGGAAAAGAGTTCACTGAGAGGTTACCCAAAATGACATCAGAAGAGTTCTCCGCTTCAGCTGCATTCATCAGATTGACCCTAGCAGACTTTGGATCATGCCTGACAATAGCTGAACTCATAGGTGGAGGAGGAGGAAGACGCTTCGGATTCGGACATCTGTTTGCATAATGACCCTTCTGGCCACACTTGTTGCACACCACTTCAGAGAGAGGACGGAAAAGAGAGCCACTGGACTTGGAGCCTTGAGACTGAAACTGCTTCTTCGACTGGTTGCTCGGGTTGGGTGGGTGGGAGAAACCACGACCACTAGAGTTCTTGTTGTTGGAGTTGTTGTATGGAGCTCGAATCACTAGAGGAGGAGGAAGCCAGAATTTCTGTTGTTTCGCAGCCAACTGAGACGATGAGGAAGAGTGAACAGCATCTCGAATTCTCTTCTTAGAAGCCTCCATCTTAAGCTGAGCTGCTTCTTGTTTCAAAGCCATGTTATAGAACTTATCGAATTCATCTGGCTCGAACAAAGTGAGAGCAAGCTGAAGTTCATCTTTGAGACCTCCACGGAACTGATAGATTTTACTCTTTGCATCAGGAATGTCTTGCTTTGCATAGCGAGCGAGGTTTTGGAACTTGACATTATACTGATAGACTGTCATGGAGCCCTGCTTGAGGTTGCGGAATTGCTCACGCATACCCTCGATGACACTTGTAGGAATGTGATGGGAGCGGAAATCCTTGCAGAAATTCTCCCAAGAGATCACTTGACCTGGCCTGGAGTCTTTGTACTGCTGCCACCAGTCAGCTGCTTGATCTTTCAGTTGGAAGGCTGCAAACTTCACATAGTCATCTTCTTTCACGTTACTGCACTCAAAATGCTTCTTTATGTCGGTCAACCAATCCTCAGCATCAAGAGGGTCGACACAGTAACTGAAAGCTTTAGGATTGTTAGCCAGGAACTGGTTCAGAGTAGCATGGTGCTGCTGGAAGAAGTTGCCTTGGTTCACTGGAACACCCTGATTAGCTTGATTAGCTTGCATCATCTGCATCATCTGCATCATCAACTGAGTGTTCTGAGCTGTAGTCTCCATAATTGCTCTCCAAGCCTCAGGCGGAGGAGGAGGTGAAGGAGGATGCTCTGGGATCTCTTCCACCTCTGGGTTAGCGTTCGGAACCTTTTTCGGAGCCATCCTGTAAGAGATGACCACGAATCAGCAATTGATTGACAAAAGGTAAAGCTGAATCAATGGAATGAATTGCAACAAGTCTTCACAGTAATCATTCGAACAATAAGAACGAATGAAATCATCCGAACAAGAGGAACGAATGATATTCTTAGTTAAATGATAACATCAGTCTTCACGAGAAGCCACATAGGGATCAAAATGAAAATAAGAAAAACAACAAGGTACGGATGGGAACAAACACAAGAGAGGAGTTTCGTTCTAACATCTTTGTGCTGAAAGCATATGAACGCGTTACGAAAAGGTTTTGCAATCCCCGGATCAGCATAGCCAAGGACCCTTTAAGATGCAACTCCTGATAGTAACATCGGTCATATAACTCCTTCACTCAATGTCGAACCCCGAACTCACTAACCTGCATTCGTTGGAAGAATGCCTATGATCTACTGGATAAAACCCACCTATAGATTTCCGAAAGATTCCAGTTATGCAATCAGGTGTTGGGGATACACGGGAAGCACCGCGCAATCAACTCTAACCTACATCCAGGTGTATCCATCCTTCAACACATAACCAGTCTTTCTCGGAAACTGTGTACCTCGGACCTTCGAAAAGCATCCACTATAACAAGCTATGGCAATACTCCCGAACTACCTCCCCAGTACTGGGTGATGTCGGGGTTATCTTGCCACTGGCCGTATAGGGGAGATTTTCGATGTCGGCCGTCTTAAGTATTTAGTACTGTCGCGATAAGCTTGTGTCAATGATACCCCGAAGCTCAACTCCTCGGTAACAGGAGGCATCGGGAACAATATCCTTGTCACAAGAACATCGAAACAATCCCAGAATACTCGCGGGATTCCTAAAAAAAAATTTGTGCAAATTTTGAAGATAGGAGAGACAAGAGTAGACGTCAGGAGTCCTCACCAGAGAGAAAAGGGATGAGAAGCAAAGAAATCCTACTCTCCGATATAATATAGGACTCAAAAAGTTTTCAGTGTGTGCCTAGACTCGACCGTCAACGATTCGATCAAACAGTGGGGGCTCCTAGGTCGGAGAAGGCTCTGAATACCAACTTGTAATGCCCAGGATGGAGTTATACCTCCTACGTGTCGAGGCACGACTTAAAGGCATAAGTCCATCCTAGAATGATCTCAAGTTTGGTAATCTTTGCACAACTCATGTAAAAGAGGGGATAGTAAACTGAAAATAGTTGGCTTACACTCGCCACGTCACAGAATTACAGTACAAGTCTCAAACATCATACATTAAGAACATCACAACCCTCTAAGGGCAAAAGCCAAATGTCAAAGTACCAAACTCAGATAAATAAACCACAGGCGGATCGAATCCTAGTAAGAGACTCCACTACTGATCGTCCGGGTAGCGCACATAGTACCGACTACGCTCCTCGTCGTACTCCCAATCCAGCTCGGTGCCATCACCTGGATAGCTCACAGCTGGACCTGCATCTGGTGTGTGAAGTAACTGTGAGCCACAGAGGACTCAGCAATCCCGTCTCCGGGTAACAAGACTATCAAAGCCTTTGGGTGAGGAAAAGGCTGAAGAAAAGAATAAGTCTGCAGCAGCAACTAGCATCTAGCTTACGTAAGTGAGAGCGAGAAGAGAAGGCCTCGGCGAGAAGTGATCACGAAGTGATCCTAGCTACAAGCTCCACAATCATAACCCCTCTGTGTTCAACTCCCGAATCCCTATTCGAAAATTGACAGTCACGGAACACACGCTGGTAGTGTATTAGAAACATTGTGTCAAGTTATCTACAACCGGAATTAACAAGCTCCCATCTGCCACATAACCGCGGGCACGGCTTTCGAAAGTTCAAACCCTGTAGGGGTGTTCCAACTTGACCCATTACAAGCCCACGATCCGCGGAGTCGCAACTCCAAAGTGGGAAGACCCGAGTATCCTCGGAATCCCGTGCTCAAGATATACCGAGCTAAGGTAAGGCTAATCCAGCAAATCCTCCCGGCGTGCCGACACCCTGATAGTAGCCGCGCGTATCTAGTCTCAGGCCACGACCGGATGAGCACAACGTACAGTGGCCGAAATACCCAAGTTGCCAAGGGGGGCCCCGCACACGACTCTAGTTTGGACCAACACTCAAATCGAGCACTGGCCCAGGGGGGTTGAATTAATTAAGCCTCGGGTTAATTACTCCCTCGGAAAGTTTTAGTTGTGTTAGGCAAATAGTACCAATGTTGGGACTTGCTGGAAAAGACTTAGCACTTAGCGGTTTATCGAGGCAAAACTATAGATCGAGACTACTAGCAATAGGCAAAGGTAGTAATGTTATCGGGGTTCGGTCATCTTGCCTGAAGAGAAGTCGTTCGGATCGTAAGAAGGGTCCTCGTGCTCAACCTCGTTGGAAACCTCGTGCTCAACTTCGTACTCGGTCTCAGCTTCCGGCTCTAAACAAAACAATCACACCAAGCACCAATCAACAAGATGCAATGCGCACTCGGAAAACATGAATGCATGATGGATGCACTAAGGATGCGCACGGAGCACGGAAAAATATCACTCAAGCAAATCACCTCAAAACATGATAACAATCTGATATTATTAATCTACAAAAAAAAACCAAGTTTGATATAAGATTCGCTGAAATCGGAGTTACGGGCTAAAAGTTATGCCCGAAACAAGATTAGTGCGAAAGCTGAAAATTACAGCAACATGGCATCTTCGGAGCTCAAAATAATTAAGCTACAGCACCCAAAAAGCATGGCAAAGGACATGAACACAAACTAGACATATAGTACAGCAACTAGGTCCAAAGTGCACCCCCAACGGAGTCACGGATCAATAGCAATGATCTTGGACATATTGAACTTTACAATAAAATTCTGGCAGCAGAATTTTATTGAAACTTTAGAGCAAAAGATAAACATGCTACAGCCACTCAAATGGACATGTGAGGACATGAATGGAAAGACAACAATATATACTACAAGGAACAATCAAAATCCACCCCAAAACTATCATGCTTTGTCCTAGAGCAGCACACGAACATGGCATCAGAACGTTACAGATTTCAGACTTAGTGAAAAATCACTAAGTCCTAAAACAGCAATATCATCATGGCATATAAAAGAGCATGTTTAAGTCACCTCGAAACTAAACATGGCAAAGGGTAAACACCTCATCAAAGTGCACATGAAGGTGATCCCGAAACACACAAGCATGCATCATAGAGGTGAACACAACGATTGCAACGAGCTCAACAAGATGGCATTTCATAACAAGTGAAAACACCTCATATGAACATGGCACTTTGCAACGATGATAACAAGGCAATAAATAATCTACCATGCAACCTATCACAAGCAACACGTAGTTCGTGGCAAGACGAACACGTGGACATGTCATTTGCATCATTTGGACAAACGAGCTAAAAGATATCACATGGCAAAGGTGGCATGAAAATAACACATAACAGCAGTTTATATCATGATGCACTCTTGCAACAGCAAAACAAGCACCTAGATGATCTCTAACATGCATGACAACAACAGAGGAATCGTAGAGCACATCTCCACGAACGTCTGGACATATCACACGCGCAAAACGGAGCAACACAGTAAAAGTTACAGCAGGTCAAACATAGCATCACAGAAAAGAAAACCTGGTACTTAGTGAAAAAAAGGGGGGAGAAGGTCAACCTCCTCAGATCTGCAAAGGATCCGGCCCGGATCTGATGAAGTGGCGCGGCCCAGGCGCAGACGGGCCCTGGCGAGGCGAACAGAGAGGCGAGACGCGGCCTGGCCTCGGGGCGGAGGAGGCCTGCCCGGCTGGCGCACGGTGGAGAAGGCCCGGCCCGCGGCGCGGTGCGGACGAGCGGCCCACCGCGGCTGGCGGCGACGCGGTGGCGAGCGCGGAGCGCCCGGTGGCAGCTGGGCCGGAGCGAAGGGCGAGGCGATTGAGGGAGTTGGAGGCGGAAGGAAGCGGGCCTTCCTCGCGGCCCACGCGGTCGGCGGGGAAGTGGTCCAGGCGAGCGCTGGACCCGATCGCTGCTGGGTGGCGCGGCCCGTCGCGGTGGCGCGGGCGATCCAGGCGAGGACTGCGCGCGGGACGACCTGGCCGACGCGACGAAGTGGCCCCAGCCTGGGATCGATCGGCCAGTTGACTCCGGGGCGCTGCGATGGATCGGTGGAACTGGCGGCGGCTCGATGGATCCCCTCGGGATCCGGGCAGAATTTTGGATCTGAAGAAGAAATGAAAAAAAAGAGGGGAGAGAGGAGGAAGAAGAAGGGGATGCCCAAAATAGACTAGGGGGGTCTATATGTAGCAGTTTTTAGGGTTAGGAGGGAGTTTAGGGGCGCTAGGAGCCCTCCGATCGCGATCCGACGGATCCGATCGCGGGGATAGTTTTAAAAGGCCTAGACGGAGATAAAAGGCTGCAGTAGGGGTGTTTCCGGGACACGAAGTAAAGGCACATCGGACCCACACGAGCAACGGATGGAAAAGTCAACGGAGTCCAAACGAGACGAGATTTGAGAGGCGGGTTGCACACAACAAAACAACAACACACAAAACAACCTCGCGGCACACTGGTAACGTTAAACGCCCGAACAACAAAGTAGGCCTACGGGACGTCACGGACACGTGAGGGAGCTCCGGAACGCGAAACGGACAACGGGAAGAAACACGACGAACCGGATGCAACCCACAACACAAATGCAATGCAATGCACATGTCTACATGATATGAATGAATGCCACACACTCACACAACAAAACGACGAAAACCCGAAAGACAAAGAACCCGGAATGGAAATAGATGAAGCCGGAGATATGTTATATACCCAAAAGGGAAAGTATTACATCCGGGGCATTACACTCTGGTTAGCTCACAAATATCTTTGTGAAGTACTACCTCGGGAGTATACTCTACTTTCAATCTTGTATCTGCATTAATTTGGTAACCTATTTTGTCCCACCTTCTTTGCGGTTTGGGAGAAAGACCGCAAAGAAGACCACCAGAGAAACGGTTGTCCTAGAACGAGACTATCGACTACCGATCGCTATACTTAGTGAGCAAAGAAGACTACTATTCTCATTTAGCTTTGCTATCTACTATTTTCATACCCGACTTGGCTTGCTTGTGGTGCCTTCTGTTGTATAGATGCATTGTTATGAACCATTGTTTGGACTGCACCCTTAATATAAAATACCAAATTTGTGTGTGTGTGTGTGTGTGTGTGTGTGTGTGTGTCAAGTTCTACTCTAAACAAATATATGAGACACACAAATGCACATATGTGTATTCATGTCCAGTTATTGCGACAAGTGCAATTATATTTTTATCCAAATTCCTAAACAAGCATGTGTACGGATGCTAATGCCAATGCAGTTTCGCTTTTCCTAGGATGGTCTGGATGGCCCGAGGTGAGCAACCTTTGATACGTCGTGTTAGGCACCCAGGTGCTGCCTTCCCGATAAATCCGGCTGCCACCGACTGGCATGAGCTCGCTTCGGCCTCCTCCTCTGCCCCCTAACGGCCTCCTCCTCCGATCTTGCAGCTGCTGCCTCATCGCCAACCTACAACGAAAAAGGTGAGCCTCCTGCCTTTATATGTTGTCATGATTAAGAAGGTTGGAGTAGCTTTGTTAATGGATGAAATCCCTTGCCTGTTCCGTTCACCACCCCCAGTGACCAGTGTTTAGTCCCAAGTCTGTCCCGCTAGGTCCCAACATCATTTCATTGGTTAATCTTAAGTATAATAGTGTGATAAGATAGTGAGGTGTATACAGATCTATAACAATATATCATACTTCTGATTAT
This sequence comes from Secale cereale, assembly GCA_902687465.1. NCBI lineage: Eukaryota > Viridiplantae > Streptophyta > Magnoliopsida > Poales > Poaceae > Secale > Secale cereale. The sequence continues at coordinate 296,000,845 of LR738710.1, forward strand.
AGTGTGATAAGACAGTGAAGTGTAATCTGGCCTTTTTGGTTCAGAGAGATAATTTGATCACTTTCTTAAGTTGATGCATGCTGTCATATGCACTATGCTTAGGTTATTTGCTACTAAACCAATAGTGAAATATACTTTTGTGTTTATATATTGTTTGGTGGCTTCTCAATTTGTGCATGAAAACAAACTTTGCTTCCGAGTGACTCTTCATGGTTGATGGAATAATGAATGACAAGATAAGTTTCATTTGATTTGGTTGCTCGGCTCACAAGAATATGCATTCCTCCGTATACCAGCTTACCTCTCATGTGATGCTTTCTATGTTGTGGATTCCCTGTATTAGATAAGGGTGTGACACGCCGAGACCGATGCGCGAGGTGTCAGCCAGTTATTCGTCACCTTTGCCATGTCATTTGCTTGCGTGTTGCATTTTGCCATGTCATCATGTGCATTGTCATCAGCATATTTTCAAAACTCGCATCCGTCCGAGTCCGCCCATCCTTTCCGTTGTCCGTTCTAAGCCCAAACACACTTGCACGCGCTCGCGGCGCCTCCGAATACTTATTTTCTAAGTGACCGGAAAATGTTCTCGAAATGGGATGAAACTTGGCGTGTGGTCTTATTAATGTGTAGGTAAACCGTCTGTCAAATTTCATGGCATTCAGAGCTCGTTTGATAGCCCAATCGTTAAACTATAGCGGCATTATCGCCGGTTAAATCGTCGGACGTTTTCGGTCTTCGAAAACCTTCCCGAGCTGCACTTCTCTCCTCTCCTCTCAGCCCAACCCCATCTACACAGCCCACTAGGCCCAGCCTGCCAACCCCTCTCGCCAGAGCCGTCCGATCGAGATCGAACGGCTCGAAACGGTGCAAAACCCCCTAACCTAGCCCCCCTACCCTTTATATACAGCCCCTCCTTCCATTTTTGGGCATCCCTAGCCCTCCACCTACCTCTAGCCTCTCCCCTCCTCAAATTCTGCGCGCAGCCAGCTCCCCGCTGCCACTTGTCGCAATTCCGTTGGCCGATCGACGCCCTCAGCCGCGCTCGACCAACCGGCAGCCGCCACGTCGCCTCCCCACGTCTCCACCGCGCCGCCACTACCCCGGGCCCGCCCAAGACCATCGCCGGCCCGCCCCCGGGCCGCGACGGGCCCAGCCGAGCCCGCGCACCGCCGCCCGTCTGCCTCTGCGTGCCCGCTCCCCGGTGCCACAACTCCAGCTCCGCCCCGACCCCGCCTCCACCTTGCCGCCCGGCTGCCGCGCCGGCGAGCGCCGCCACCACCCTGGTGAGCATCTCCTCCGCCGCTCGTCTGCTCCACCACCGCCGCCCTGCCCCGAGGCCTCCTACTTGCCGCCGCTCCTACTTCGATCCGGCGAGGATCCGCTCGGATCCGTCGGATTCGCCGCCGCCGCAACTGCCTGAGATGGCCTTGAGCTCGTCGTCTCCGCCAGCTACCTCCCCGACTTCCGCCGCGGCCGGATCTGGTCGTCCCACCGTCTCCGGTCCTCGCCAGAGCCCCGCGTCGTCGTCCCTTGAGAGTCACCGCCGCCATGCCGTTCGTCTGCCCAGTGAGGTCCGCCGGCCTGACCTCCCCTGCCTCGTGGGCCGCGACCCCGCGGTGGGCCGCCCCCTGCTCCAGCGCCCGCAGGCAGCGAGGCCTATCCGGCCCGCGTCCGATCTCCCCACCAAGCCCACTATGGTATGAACCCCAGCCCACTCCCCTTTTCTCTATCTGTCGCCCGTGCGTCTCTTAGCTATTCTGCGCCTAGTTTCAGACTTAGTCATTTTTGACCAAGTCCCTGGCATGTTGTAAATAAGTGTGCATGTTTGCATAGTGATAACTTTGTGTGTGATTATCCAAATTGAGTGAATAATATGTCCAAATGTTCGTTGTGATATGCTCTTCATATTGTTGTACTGTGGCATGCTTGTTTGAGTTCATCTTGATGTCCTAATCATCGTTGCAAGAGTGCTATATGTTTTAAACTGCTGAAAACTATTATTATGTTAGCATGTTTGTGGGGTGATAACTTTGTGCATGTTAGTCCAAATGGAGTGTATAATATGTCAAAATGTTCATTGTGAAGTGCTCTACATGTTGGTTGCTGTAGCATTCATGTTAGGTGCCATATTGCCATGTTAATCTCTGTTGCAAAAGTGCATGTGGCTGTTAAGTGCCGAAACTTGTTATGAGATGCTGATTTGTCTTGTTCTTAGCTATTGGTGTGTTTGTCCTTTATGCCACATGTCAATATGTTTTAGAAGCACAAACATGCCATGCTTGCTGTGCTGCAATCCACTTTTCATGATATGCCTTGAGGTGTTTGCAACAAGCTTGTAAAGTAGCCTACTCGCTGTTATTGTTTCCTGAGACTTGTTGAAAATCTGCTAAGTCTGAAACTGTTAAACCTGATGCCATGTTTGCTTGATGCCCCACTCAAATCCATGCATGTTTTGGGTTGTCTAATGATCATGTCTTTTTGTGCATGTTACGCTCTATCCACCCATGCCCTTGTTTGAATATATGACCTGCTGTAGCTTATTTATTTCTTGCTCTCAGGTTGCTATAAATTGTTTCTGTCAGCATGTTATCATCAAGTTCAGTTTTGCCATGTGATTTGCTAGTGATCTATGCATCCTATGACCATGTTCTTGCCATGAGTAGCTTCATAAACATGTCTTCTTGCTGTTGGTTATATTCCTATGCCATGCTATGCTTTGAGATGATTTGCACAAGCTTGCAAACATGCCTACTTGTTGTAATTTCTGCCATGCCTTGTAATTTTCACTAAGTCTGAGAAATCTGTAAACTTATCGAATCTTGCCATGCTAGTTTATTTGTGTTCCAGCAAGTTTTTGGGTGTGCTCTGAGTTCATGCTTGTTGAGTATCATGTCTATTTCACATCCATATCTTTTATTGTCATGTTTGGGTGCTGTAGCATAAATATACCTTGCTCCAAAGTTTCTATGTTGCTGTTTTTGGACAGCTTGTTGTTATATCTCGTTTCATGTGTATGTGTTGAACCGTTGCTCCGTTTTGAGCGTGTCCTATATGAAACTTGTGTGTTTTTGCATGTAGATGCATAATATCATGTTGTTTACATGCTTGGAGTGTGTTTGCTTGTTGTTTGGATGCATCTTGCATCGTTGCCATGCTTGTCTTGTTTTGCTCATATCTTCTAGGTCGTAGCTCCGAATTAAACAAGCTTTGTATGAAACTTGACTAGAATTTCGAGTAGATCATCATGGTGCATGTTAACCTGCTGTTTAACAACTTTAACTTAATGTTTGTTCAGATCTGGACCAATTTCAAAATGTGCATATGAGGACTTACCGGAATTGTTATATGTTGATTCTGGCCTCATTTAAACTTGTTGGTTTGTGTTGTTCTTGTGTGCTTCATCCCTTGCCATGAATTGCATCATATAGACTTGTCTTGAATCATACTTGGTTGAGCTTCTTGTCATGTTCTTGAGTGGTGTGTTTACCATGTTGTGTGCTTCTTCTCGCTAGTTCATTATCCGTTGCATTCGTGAGGATTCGTTCGACTACACTTGGTTCGTCTTTGAGGCTTCTTCTTCGTCTTCTTCATGGACTCGTTCTTCTTCCCTGCGGGATTCCAGGCAAGATGACCGTCCCCTTGGATACCTTTACTATCATTGCCATGCTAGTTGTCTCGATGCTATCGTTATATGTCGTGTTACCTATCTATTTGTCAGCCTCTCCTTGTTGCCATGAAACCTCTAACCTTTGACACCTTCCCAGCAAACCGTTGTTAGGCTATGTTACCAGCTTTCTCAGCCCCTCTTATAGCGTTGCTAGTTGCAGGTGAAGATGAAGATTGCTCCATGTTGGAACTTGTTGTTGGAATATCACAATATATCTTATATATCTTAACACACCTATATACTTGGCAATGGGTGGAAGACTTGGCCTTTTGCTTGGTGTTTTGTTCCACTCATGCCACCTTAGGAGCCGATAAATAGGCGTTATGTTCCTTGATTTTGCGTTCCTAACGCGGTTGGGTATATGGGGACCCCTTGACAGTTCGTCTTTGAATAAAACTCCTCCAGCAAGGCCCAACATTGGTTTTATTTTTGCTCATAATAAAAACTTAATTAATTAATTAATTGCATAGTGAGTTAGCGCTACCCGAGGATTCTTCTACATACAGGGGGCCAATGCTGATGGTGTTGGTCCCAAACGGGCGTACTGCGGGGCCGCCTCGGTGAAACTCGAGGTATCTGGCATACCTGTAGCTTGTCCCATCCGGACGTGGCCTGAGACGATATACGCACGGCTATTATCAGGGTGCCGGCACGCCGGGAGGTCTTGCTGGACTTGTTTTACTGTTGTCGAAATGTCTTGTGCACCGGGAATACCGAGTCTGATCGGGCCTTCCCTAAGATAAGGGGTAATATTATTATTATCTCTGATGATCGTGAGAGCTTGTGATGGGGTAAGTTGGGACACCCCTGCAAGGTTGTGATCTTTCGAAAGCCGTGCCCACGATTATGTGGCGGATTAGAATTTGTGAATGTCTGGTTGTAGAAAACTTGACAGAAGATCCGTAATAAAACACACGAATCGCGTGAGTAACCGTGACCGTCTCTTTTCACTTTGAGAAGAGAATACGGTGGGGTTATGCTTGACTCGTAGGTAGTTCAGAATCTTTAGCGATCATTACTAGTTTGCGACCGTTTGTGTAGATGCTCATCTTATTCTTGTACTCGTAAGTTAGCCACCATACTTTTGCTTACCCGCTGCTGCAACCTCACCACTTATCCTCTCCTTGCCCATTATCTTTGCTAGTCTTGTTACCCATGGTTATGGGATTGCCGAGTCCTCGTGGCTCACAGATACTACAACAATAGTTGCAGGTGCAGGTTTCCGATGACTTGACGTGAGAGCGATGTTAAGTGTGTTGGAGTTCTTTCTTCTTCTTCTTCTTCTTCGTCAGTCTTGGGCTATGTTCCGGGTCGGCAGCCTGGGATAGCAGATGGATGTCGTTGAGCTTTTCATGTTTGCATCCGTAGTCGGATGTCTTGTATTGATGTTGTTATATTCATGTGACTTGTATGTATTGTTGTATCTCATGTATTTATGTAATGGTACGATGTAATGATATCCATCTTGCTAAGCGTCCGAAATGCGGTTGTGTCCCCATCATGAGTGTATCACGTGATCGGGATAGAATCGCATCTTGGGCCTGACAAAGGGCCATTGCTTACTTGTACCATTTTGATTCTGATTGGCCTATTGTTAAAGTTAGAGATACTAGGGTTGATGCTTGAGTATAGGAATCGTTGAATTCCATATATCTCACAGTTTGTTTGTATCAGGTTTGTGTGAGGTGGTCCCTATGAAGTACATCAACAAGGCAGATGGATTACGCCACTTATTAGTATGCTTAGTAATAATGGCTCCGTAGTTGGCTCTTTTTAATATGTTTCTATTCTTATTAGCTCTTATGTGTTTTTGCTTTTGGAATCGAACTTCATATCGAATGTCTATCTTTTGTGGTCGTATGAACGCATCGAGCTTGATCCTACCTTATAAACTGATGTTGATCTTGTACTCCATTGTGTTTTACTTTTATCACAATTAAATATTTCTTTACTTTATTATTATTCCGTATAAATGCAAATGCTATACCTGGGTTGCTACTAACATAGTATTACTTGCTTTGGCAAAACACTTGGACCGGCACCTTCGCGCCAGGGCACGATCGCGATCTAGTAGATCATACTACATGCTACATTAACTAGTAGTAGAGGGGTCGGATCTGACGGCTGCGAGGCCGCGGCAAAATGGATGACGCCGTGGAGGCCGAGCAACGCTCAGTCCTGCTCGCCGGAGCAGCACATGTCAACGTACTTTGCTGCCTACTCCGCGCGGATGCGACACCACTCCTCAGCCTTCTCATTGGCGGCGATGTTGTCGGCGACCGCCTGCCGCCACTCGAGGGCTTCAAGCTCCTCGGCGTGGCGCCGACGCTCCGCCTCCTCGTGCATGATCCGCTCAACAATGGCAGCAGCAACGGCGTCGAAGTCCGCGACACAGTCCTCGGGCCCGATGACTCCGCAACGGTCGAGCAGAGCGGCCTCCTCGGGCTCCTCCTTCACCGGGACGAAGGCGAATGTCGCCGACTCCTCCGACTCTTCCTCGTCGTCCGACCACTCCCTCTTCACGGGGACAAAGCCCGCGCCGGAGGACGAGGAGGATCCAGCATCGGAAGACCTCGTGGAGGAGAAGGACGCGCGTCGGCGGTCATACTCCTTCGTCTCGCGACGGTTGAAGCTCGCCGGCGACGACATCCCCTGGTTGGTCCCTTGCGGGCGCCGCGCTTCCTTGCGCCGTTCGACCGGACGCGCCGCTCGCGCTCCGGGTCCCTCTCACGGCCGGATCTGCTACCGGAGCCACGTATGGAGCTCCACATGCGGCCCCACATGGCGGCTGGAGGCGGAGCGGGTGGTCACCGACGGCGAGAAATGCGGGGAGGGGAAAGGGGAATCGGGTGGCTCGCGTCGGCGGGGGGATATGGTTTGGACCCGCAAAAGGGTCGCCGAACCGCTGTTATAGTGCTCGGGGCGTGCGGTTTGCGGGCTGCGGCAAAAACTTTTGCGGGCCGGGCGAGTATGCAGGCTCTGTTCTGGCCGGAAAATTGGGCCAAGCCCGCATACTCGCCAGAATTTTTGCGGGTCGGGCGTTATGCGGGGTCTGCTAGAGTTCCTCTTAGACTAGCCACAATGAAAGTAACTTCACCAGTAACATCAAGGGAAATACTTACCATCAACCGACGGATAATTGGCCGTGTGTGTCATCTTCCCTGCGTGACACGCCTTCCGCATACCATTCTTCAATTAACTCGCTTCTATAATAGGAGTTAGGCTTCCTAAACATATGCGGTGTTGCAATACTCTATGACGGGTCCAAATTTTACAAAAAACTTCTCTTGCAAATTTTTTCTGCAACAAGACCTTAGCTGGAAAATTTTACAACAAAACCTTCGTTGCAAAAAAATAAAAATAAAATTGTTGTTGAGAAATAAATCCACAACAAGACATGTGTTGCAGAAATAATTCCGCAACAAGACCTGCATTGTAGAAATAATTCTGCAACATGACGTGTGTTTCAGAAATAATGCCGCAACAAGACCTGTGTTGCAGAATGGAGGCACATTCGGCCGTGTGATGCGGTAAATCCGACGGCTCGCGACCCGGCTGATCTTTTAGAAAGATCAGCCGGTGGATGTGTAAACCCTAACATCAAGTCCAACTCGGCAAATTTGCTTATGTGACAATGAGTTATTGAGAAGAGGTAGTTTGAATAACTTAGCTAGTTACTGTAACATCACATGTCCCAATGTCATATGAGTCTATCACCTAATAAATGAAGATTTGCATAAGACCACACTTATGTTATCACCCACTATGAAGGTAGTAACATAGTCTAAGGATATGTGTATATTACTAGTGTATGTTACTCTTAATTGTGGCTAGTCTTAAGTAGCGTTTGATTGGTGGCTATATCCCACACGACATTTGGCCAAATCCGGTGCGAATAACCACAATGAACTCATCAAATGTCCATACACAAGTTTGAACTGTCCGCAGACGTCGACGGGAGCGCGGCTATCCATCCAACTACATAAATCAAATAACCGTCCCATTTAAAATTTGGGTGACGTTACGCGTCCGTCGGCGGATAATATAAAAAGATCTGTCGCATCCCTGACCATTGGATGGAGCAGTGGATGGCATATGATCTATCTATGTGACAAGTCATCTTTGCAACAAGTGGGTTATTGCAGTATTTTCTACAACTGGGGTCTTGTTATAGATTTTTTTTGCAACAGAGGCCTTGTTGCAGAATTTTTTCGCAACAAAGGTCTTGCTGTTGAATTTTTCACAACAAAGGTCTTGTAGCAGAATCATTTTTATGAGTTTTTTTTGCAACAGAGGTCTCGTTGTAGAATTATTTCAAAACATAGGTCTTGTTGTAGAATCATTTTTACGAGTTTTTCTATAACTAAGGGATCGAACGATGTTGCCTCGCACATGTGCTCATCGTTGCCTGCTATCGCCAGAGGCAAGCGGTGCGTGGTGCCAAAGGTGCATGCGCAACCACAATCCAACGGGCCAGTGGGTCGCAATATGATGGCCGCGGAAGCGGCGGATGCGGCAAGAAGATCAGTCAATTGTTTGGAAGCTTTTTCCTTCAAATTTATCATTCAAAAAAGACAAAATTCATGCTAGACTGGACAATATTTGTTAAATTTTGATATATCACACATAAAAGGGAAAAAACTTAACAAATTTCAACTAACAACGAAATCTCTTCCTAATAATAAAGCGGCTATCGCTTCTGCCTACTCACCGTCGTGGATTTTTTAGAAAAGTCCCTGCCCTTTTTGATAATTGAACCCACGGTCCAAACGCTTCGTTCTTGCACAAAAGACCTTGAAGTTTGGTGTATTCAACCCTCGGTCCCTTTTTAACTCGCAAATCATTATGTTCCTGGGTTGTGCCTGACACACACGACCACACCACGTGCTCCTGCTCGCGTACTGGTACGGCGCCTCCTCCGCCGCCACCATGAGCGGACGCACGGCCGATCTTTTCTCTGGCCACCCGCCACCCTATTCTCCCTCCCCTCCCCTCCCCATCCACCTCCAAATCTCCTCGATCTCCAACCTCCAGCTGCCCTGCCACCGCGCGCAACCACCATGGTGCCCACGCACCGCACCGCCGTCGGCTGCTCTACCCGTCGAGTGCCTCTCCACGGCTTACCTCCTTCCTCCCGCCCTTTGCCCGGTACACCACCCTGCTCAAGGATGAGCATGCGCTGTTGGCCCACGGGCGCGGAAGCAGAGTCCGGGATGGTGACGGTGCCAACGATGACCCGGACGTCTACGGGTTTGCATCTCTGCTACCGTTCCACCCCAGCCCCCTCCGCCTCCGTCTTCCTCCCAGAACTTGGACCAGAAGCCCGCTTCGGTGTTGCCCATTGCCCTTCTCGCGTCCCTATCAGATCTCCTCCCCCTCATCTATCTCTCCGTGATTGATCTCGATCCGCCCGGCCCCTTCTCTCCATGTTGCGTAGGGGATAGGTCGCTTTTGCTGTGGGGCGGGTGAGCTGAGAGCTGGTGAGGCATATGCCCTTGCCGATGAGGTCCATCATGGCCTCCACCAGTGCACTCTTCCCAGTGGTCTATTGGTCATAGATGCGATGCATCGGGATCCAACGCCTTCAGTAACATCTACCACAACCTCCCAATGAGCTTTAGATAGGCCAGGCCAGGCCGTAGATGATGGCCCTGAGGACAACCAGCAGGTATGCCCCCCTCTCCTCGCCCCTTCAGTCTGGCATCAACAAGGTCACATAATCTTCAATGTTTCGCAAGTATGTTTTGCTCCATGTTCTCTGATCATGTTGCAATAAAAGAATTATTTACATGTAGCAAGATCTGAGTTTTTTAAGGAATGTTGATGATTTGCACCGGAGATTATATTTCTACTAGATCATCAAACAAGGTGTTTGCTGTACACATGTATCAACTATCAAATGAGGTGTTCCTGCAGTAGTTTACATGTTATATATTATTCTTTCTTGTCAATTATTATCTACTCGAGGTTCTGTACATGTTGATGAATATTAAGCATGAATTTAATTGAAATAGTGTAATATTTTATGGTTAAATCACAAAAATTAGGCCTGAGAGTAGATGGCGGTAAAATGCAGTTAATGCGTAATTATTAATTCATGTTTTGTTGTTGTTAGAAAAATGAGATTGTTTGAGGAATTCAAGTATGGACGTGGAGCAGTAGATGGATAAATGTTAGCCAACACGAAAATTGCACGCGGCAAGTCTGAGATTTTCCACTTGCTACTCGCTCTTATCAAGACATTAGGTGACTATAAGGTGTCATAGATGAAGTGTTGGGGAAGCATAACAAGGCTCATGAGCATCAGGTTTTTCCAATGGACGCCGATAACTGCCACACATGTGGGATATCGGGTGGTTGTGTCGCACGTCCTGTGTGGCACAGAGATGACCCCGCTCGCACGACCGCTTTCGGGCGCGTGCAACCACAACCCGCATGTCCGGTGTGTGGCAAAATCGCCAACACGTCCGGGCGAACGACCGCGCTGCCCGCACGACCCAACACGCCAGTCGTCCAGGCCTCCTTTCGATCCCCAATCCGACCTGCCGCCGTCGTCTCCTACCTCTCGATCCCCTACCTCCATCGCCTTCCTTCTCTGGTTGCCATGGCAACCAGAGTAGGTTCCTAGCGCCTCCCCACTGCTAACCACCCACCCCCAACCCTGCCCTCCCAAGACGACAAGCTAAAAACAGGTGGATCTCCGATCTCCTTCTATTTCTCGTCCTTCTTCTGTCCAGAAATTTGAAATTGCAGATTGCCCACGAAGATGGCGACTAGATCCATGCTGTCAGGGCAAAACACCCCACGAATTTGTGTGTATTCGCATTTGCCCACCAACGTACGCCGGATCTACCATATACTATGCTAGAGTTGAGCTAAGCTTATGGGTTGGCTTGGGGCGAGTAGTTGGTAATGAAGGATGCCTAGGAATCACTAAAAAATAAGGAGAGAAAAAGAGGAATTTGGCATAGGGAGGGAGGAAAAATAATTGCCACTTGTATATAACGTCAGTTGCCACCTATCATTGTCGTTAGCTGCCACCACGCTATGTTGTTGCTTGCCACCCTATTTTACTGGTTGTTGCCAGCGCTTCAAAATGATAGCTGGCATCCAGATTTTAGAAAAAAGACTGAATGTGCATGTCCTACTTTCCATGATGTGTTGGTTGCCTACACAGGAGATGTGATAAGATTGTCGTGTTATCTTGTATGTGCAAACAGCAAGAATGCATTTTGCGGATTGTTGATCCATTCTTGTTCATGAAGTGACTGAAAACACAGTGGCAGGAAAAGTGGAAGAATGAATCACGAAGACGGCACTGATCCTTGGTTTTCTCAAAGGCCGGAAACGCCCCCTTGGGATGCAGCAGAGTACAATCAACTCATTTCCGCAGGGCCGTTGCTACCACTACTTGAGCAGTACGCGGGCATCGGTACTATGCATGATAAAAAGAAGGAACAGTTGCCATGTTTGTGACGAGGAAGATGCCATTCTACTTATGTCATACAATGTCATTTTTCGCAGGTTCTTATGACTCAACCACACTCAGGGGGATACCATGGCAAGTTCGGTCACAGGGCGCTAGCGCTGACAAATGTACGGGCGACCAACTTCAAGTAGCTAAGGTGGCAAATCAAGGTAACGCATATGAAAAAAGTAACATACTGGTGTGCCATGAAATTAAACTTGCAAGGATGGCAAAAAGACTCACGGGTTATATGGGAAAAAATGTAGGACCTTCATGCAGCATGTGGCATCAGGCGGCAACCATGTACCTGCCATCAACGTCGTACACAGGTGAGTCCATGAAGTGAAGTTGTGGACAGTGAATTAGGAGAAGGAACATATATGACATTGGGGTTGGCATGCCTCGACAACTACAATTGCCATTCCTGGATAACTGTAGTTGCCATGTGTCATAAAATGTGATTGCAAATTGTCTAAACAACTCTGGATGGCAGGTGTGAACAAATCTGTGTGGCATGGATGCACCACTACATGTGCCATGTTGTACAGACTACAGTTGCCATGCATTGAGCAACTGCGAACATGATCACATGTTGTTATGGTGGAACCACATCGGCAAACATCTCATGGCAAGCTTCACAATTGCAGGACAGCGCTATTGCAGATAGAGCACATAAAATTGGAATGACAAACCAGATACGATCAGCACATGCGGCACAACAAGGTAAATAAAATGTGAACCAATTTGCTTTTGTGGAAAAAGCATGGGAGGAAAAGTAGATTTGTCACGGTGGTGGTGGAAAAAACAAAAAAAATGCTACCAAGTGGTCGCGGGCAAAAAGTCATCTATGGTCTTCAGGATCTGCCAATTGTTATATGATTGTGTGCAACATTCATGATTGGTCGCATTTGCCTAGTGAGCTCATACCTAGAATCCAAGTTTTGGTGCTAAAAAGATGCTGGTTGCCATGTCTTGGCAACAGTATTTGCCATTCATGTTGGACTGTCGCTGCCATGGCTATAGAATCCAAGTTTTGATGCTAAAAGATTCTGGTTGCCATGTCTTGGCAACAGTAGTTGCCATTCATGTTGGTCTGTAGCTGCCATGACTATAAAATCCAAGTTTTGATGCTAAAAATGATGGTTGCCATGTCTTGGCAACACTAGTTGCCATATTTGTTGGGCTGTAGCTGCCATGACTGGAGAACTACAGTTGCCATGCATGGCCATATGTAGATTCCACGTCTTACTATGTGAATGATGTCATGCCAAATCACATGCAGTTGCTGTATTCCGTTACGATAAACATGCGATCCAACCCAAATGCTTACACTCGTACCTGTTTTTTTATTGTAGGACCTTCAACTACAATCAACAGCGGCGCGGGGACATCTACCGCAGGGAGCTCTGAGCACATGGAAGAAGCGTTCCACCAGCCAGCCAACAATCATGCCACAAACAATGCAGAGTCAGTGTCGGAAATGGCAATCATTCCAGCAATGCCGACAAGCACACCTTTGCACACCGGCACAAGCAACACTCAAGCAGATGAAACAGCCACCAATACTGAAGTGAATGATGAAACTGATGACGAAGCACAAGGGGATGAAGATGGTGGGCAATCAAAAATCATGGCACCTAAGGCACCGTATGTTGGAAAGAGATTTGATTCGTTCAAAGATGCCAAGGAATTCTACCAGACATATGCAATGTTCCATGGGGTTTGCGGTCAACACCGAGTACCATAGGAAAATTAAAAAAACTAACGAGTACAGCAGAGGTGAGTTAAGGTGCTACAAGGCACGAAGGAACAAGAAGGGGAAAGGTGTTGCGCCTGTCGTGCCGGAACGAAAGAGAGGTATCATTGTCAAGATGGAATGCCTTGTCCGATGTAAGCTAGACGCAATTGGAGCACAGTGGGTGGTCAATGAATATTTCGACAAACACAACCACAAACTCATAAAGAAGTTTGATCTGGTAAAATTTCTGAGTGCCCACAGAGGATTCAACCCCCTCGAGAAGAAATTCGTAAAGCTACTACATGATTGTAACGTTGGTCCATCAAGAATGGTCCAACTACTATCCCTCATCCACAGCGGAGACAGTAGGCTGAGTAGCATGCCCTACATACCAGCAAACGTCACAAACCTAAAGGCAAAGTACCGTAGAGAGAGCAGGTTGGCTGACATAGAAGACACGATAGCCTACTTCGACGAGAAGGCAAAAGAAGATCCTGATTTCTTCTACATGATAAGATTGGATGATGAGGATCGTGTCAGAAACATGTATTGGGTGGATGCCTGTATGGTGCTTCAAGGTGAGCCTACAAACATTTCCGAGATTGCATTTCGTTTGATGTGGCATATCTCACTAATATGTACAAGATGCCCTGCGCTCCATTCATAGGAATAAATAACCACAATCAGTCATTGCAGTTCAGTTGCGGGCTCGTTCAGAACGAAGACACGGATGGGTACACTTGGCTGTTCAAAACCTTCTTGGAGTGCATGGGTGGACTTGCTCCGATGACCATAATAATGGACCAGGATTTTAGCATGCGTGCAGGCATAGAGGGGGTCTTTCCGTTGGCAGTGCACAGGCACTGCAGGTGGCATATTATTAAGAAGGCTGAGGAGACGCTAGGACCATTCTTTGCTGATCGTCCAGAGCTGCACAAGGCATTCGAACTGTGCATGGACCACAACTTGACGGTGGAGGAGTTTGAACGGAGCTGGACGGCTATGATTGAAACATATCAAGTCCAAGACAACGAGACACTTACTAGCCTGTGGGAGAAGCGAATGTACTGGGTGCCGACCTACTTCATGTAGTGCTTCTTCCCATTTCTGTAGACTACGCAGCGCAGCGAGGGGATCAATGCTGTTCTGAAGCGGTACGTGAGCCCTGGCAACTCATTGCTGCAGTTTGCCAAGCAATACACAACTTTGCAACAGAAGATACTAGGATCTGAGCTACAGCAAGAAGCAAACACCGCGCTCAAGCAGCCTAAATTGCTAACATATTTACCTATGGACAGGCAGATGAGCAAGATATATGCCAATAAGATTTTTAACAAGTTAGTCAATTGCACTACCGTCTTGTTTGCACAAGCATAGAGGGGTAGTGGGTGCGATATAGAATGCACTACAGTTGCCAGCTTTTTTGAATTGCTGATATGTTGAGAAGTAGCCATTGTGTACATTGTAATCATGATATGTAGTTGCCATGTGTAATCAACTGTAGGTACCACGTGGGTTGAACTGTAGTTGCCATGTTTAGTGAACTGTAGTTGCCATGTTTAGTGAGTTGTAGTTGCCATGTTTAGTGAATTGTAGTTGCCATGTTTAGTGAACTGTAGTTGCCATGTTTCATGAACTGTAGTTGCCATGTTTCATGAACTATAGTTGCCATGTGAAAATGGTATGCAATTGGCATGTGACACAAAACTTCATTTGCCATGTTTTATGAACTGATGTTGCCATGTTAAATGTAACGCACTTGCCAATTAAAATGTTATGCATTTGCCATGTGGAGATATCATACAGTTCATAAATGGAACCAAACTAACACAAGAACATATGTGGGGAAAAAATTCAGGATTTCCATGCCATCATTCATTTTAGATGCCTTTGATACGTTACGGCCTACATCAAACATAACGTGCTGCAAACATCATATAATAGTTTAACAAACCACAAAAAACATGCAGACTCCAGGAAGAAATAAAGCGTGCCAGCATGTACACAGCTTACAAGGTGAACGAACATACGTTCAAGGTGTGTACTCTATTGGGCATGTCGGATTCAAAACCTGAAGACCCTAACAAAGGAAGGAACTACTTTGTGAAGTCCTCGATAAACGAAGCAGAATACTACTGCCAATGCTGCAAATTCGAACGGGACGAGATTGTGTGCTGTCACATACTAAAAGCAATGGACATGAACGCGGTCACGCGAATGCCCTGCCATTTCATATGGCGGTGATGGACTTGGGACGCTGACGACGCGTTGTGTCCACAAACATCAAATGCAGTTTTGGCTGTGCATGATGAGAGACCGGATGCAACCATGGAAGCTGTGAGGCACGTTGTGCTAACCAAGAACTATGCTGAACTAATAGATGAAGCATGCAAGAGTGATGAGACAACGAGGCTGGCAGAAAAACACAGGAAGGCCCTAAAAAGAGAGCTTGATGAGATCAAAAAGAGGAAGGCTGAAGAAGCCTTACACAGGTTCCCCCGCACCTCAAGTGTGCCTTCGTCCATGGGTCCATCATTGGAAAACTCGGAGGTAGGGTCTGGAACAGCAAGCACACAAACCCAGGTCAGGAACCTGCCCCGTTCCATCACAAAAGGGCGTCCAAAAGATATAAGATACAAATTGGGGTTGGAAATTCAAGCAAAACACAAGAAAACAAAGAAAGGTCGGGCAATCCGTAAAGCAACTGTGGATGATTCGAACATCCGTGCTGGTGACATTTTTGTAAGGTAGATGGTCAGGATTTTAACAATTCGAGAATGACTATTGGTGGACAACAGAATTCGGAAGAAATGTCATGTATACCACATATGTACTATTAAATCTCCCATGTAGCTTCCATCGAATCCGCCATGTGATTTCTACTGGATCTGCCATCGAAAAATGGCAACTGGGTACATTGTAAGCATGAATTGTAGTTGCCGCGTGAAGTCAACTATAGTTGCCATGTGTACTGAAAATACAGTTGCCGTGTGAAACGATATCTAGTTGCCATGTGAGTCCAAAATTGCAGTTGCCATGTTTTATGAACTGCATTTACCATGTTAAATAAACTGCGTTTGCCATGTTATATGTGTGAAGTTGCGATCTCAAATATAGTGTAGTTGACATGTCAAATATCATGCAGTTGCACAAAAAAAAACTGAACGTTTACTTTCACTAACCGTGTCTGATCAACTATATTTGCCATGTTGTCAAGCATCATAGACGCATTCAAACACCCAACTGCTACTACCAACCACAAACACATAATAGTACTGAACATAAATGTCGCTGCTGTCACACCGAAGTAGGTTCACATCCACACATATATTACAAAAATATTCAATGCCACTCATACGCCACCACTAGATACTAGACTACGGGGGG
>LR738710.1:296017250-296039808 GCA_902687465.1 Secale cereale
GGGGGGGGGTGCAGTCATAACATAGTACACAGACATAATTTAGAAAAAACAAGATGATACCTTACATTCCTTAGCCACAAAATGTAAGGTAGGCATGCGGTATGGAGCACCACGTGATCACTTGTACTTCTTGTTGGTTTTCTTGACAACTTCCTCTATGAACTCTCGTGCGTTGGCCCACGTATTGAAATCTTCATTCATCACCCAGTTCTATGTGTATATTTTTCGGAGCTCAACGACCATTGTAGCTGTGACGACAGGGACCCGTCGGCCTTCCCACTTTGCAAGGTATTCCAACATGTGAAAGCCATAGTCATGCCTATACAAAAAGATTCAGGCCAACTAAAGAGAACAGAAAAATCATAAACGTCAATGCAGAGGTGACAAACAAGGTTTAGGATTGGTGTGGAGGACACATAAAAAAAGATAGCAATTACCCATTTCCCTGCTTTGTAGTCGCGACATACTCGATTGGGAAATGACCGATCTGCACCCTTGAGGTTTCGTAGTGACGGTTCCATGTCTCTTTGAGGTTGTCGATGAAGAATTCGGCATGTGTAGTAAGGTCTGCATCAGCTTTTGAACGAATAGAATCATGCACCTCAAACCGTTGATTCTTCAGGTCAAGGCAAATCACGTAGTGGTGACGACACTTGTCATGTGGGTCGTGTGGTGCAAGCTCCTGGAACATGGGGAACAATACCTGCCAGTAAGATGAACGAAAAAGAAAAAGCAAAGTTCATTATCAAAAACAGCAATGATGTAGTTGGAAAAATGATATGTAAAGATATCACCGGATGCACTAAGAGGTACATGAATGACAAAGCAGCAAGTGTCCAAAAATACACCCACAGAGAATGTTTATTTTAACATGTGTAATTGAAACAAGTTGCCATCCATGTATGAACAAAAGTGCCCAGTGTTTTAATTGAAGTTGCCACATAAGTTGCATTAAAAAGCAGTCAAACTTATTTTACATGACAGCTGTTGCCACATGAAACATCTGTCACAAAACAGTGTGTAGCCCACATGCGAAGCATAGCTACTGACAAAAACATAGCATGGGAGGAAAATGTGCAAAAGAGAAGGGGCACTCACACATTTCTTTAGTGTGAGCTTGAATTCACCATGCCCAGCAAAATGCTTCCTCAGGATTTTATGGTGGAAGTCACCATCCCATATTTTGCAGGTCACACTGTACTGCATGATCGTTTTGTCGGGACAAATATCCATATGCCTCTTGATGAAGGCAATCCCACACGCAACTACATTCTTCGACATTTTACCGAGTGGCCTCACAGACTCGGCAAGATCACCCAGGTCAACGTACGTCGCATCACATTGTATGATTTTGGTTCTGCCCTAACATGAGATGTATGAAAATGATATAACATGAAAGAATCATTTATACTAAGTAAAGATAAAAATAAAAAGTAAACAAAAGCATGGCTGGAATAGCAAAAGGAAAAAAATAAGAGAAAAGCAAGTGAGGGGTTATGTGGTGTGGACGTTACGCTTTCAGCTCCTTCATGTGCTTGTTGTTGGACCTCGCATTTCCAAAACGCTTGAAAATATCATACATATGGTTCTGCTCCTTTGTGGCCTTGACTTCAGGCTCATAGTCATCCGCGGGTGGTGCGTGAACTACCCTATGCCGCCTCATAGATCCAGGGGTGGCACTTCTAACGGTATCCCCGGATACCGACTCAGCAGGCACGTTAGAACTTGATTGCCCCTGACCCCGTGAGGACCTACTCTTTAATGTTGCCTGCTCAATCCTACCATAAGCTTCTTCAAGTGACGGCGAAATCTCCTCAGGGGTGGCTGCAAGGATCAAACAGTGGGTTAGCATACTTGGAAGCAAAGCAAGTTATTGTGAAAAAATGGTGTAGAATATGAAATGTAGGTGTAAAAAAATGAGTTGCCATGTGAAGGCAACTACAGTTGCCATGTGTAGTGCACTGTAGTTTCCATGTGGAAACAACTCCAGTTACCATGTGTAGTGCACCGTAGTTGCCATGTGGAAGCAACTATAGTTGCCAAGCACATTGAACTGAAGTTGCCATGTTGCAGCAACTCCAGTTGCCATGTGCTTGGCGAATGGAATTGCAACATGGCAACAAATGTGGATGCCATGTTGGAGTAACTCTAGTTGCCATGTACATCAGATGAGATTTGCCATCACCAGTGAGAAACTAAAAAAAGCTTGTGACAAATGTCAGACACAAAAAATGTACTTGCACTATCGGCTCTGCAAACTTCACAGCCTTCCTGCCATCAGCCATTGGTTGCGCCATCATTGGGGCCATGCCTGCCGGGAAAGTAAATGCGACTGGCATATGATCTTGCAGCACTGGTTCATCTTGACTGCGATCGATGCCAAGGCTACATCTCAGTGGGGTGAAGGCCATTGGGTGCCTCTCCTCCCTACCAGCCGGATCGCGAGCAAGTTGCTTCGCAGAATCCAGGGGTGACAAATCAACAAACATTTCTGCCTCATCTGCTGTAGTGTCATCAGGCTTATTAGTAGGGCGGTGCGTGTTGCCAGCGGTGTCAACCGCAAATTTCTTGGCAATCTTCTTTTTTGGGTTGTATGGGACACCAATGCTGAATGGGAGCTTAGAAGTGCGCAAATTTAACCCGGGGATCTCCATGGCAGGTACATGCGCAGTCCGCTCCGGATGTTTAGCTCCGCCAGTCATGCCCGGCTTGCCACCTGCGTCGGTTGTACTCTGGACTTCCGTTTTCTCCATAACATTGCTTTTGGTAGATGGCGGGAACAGTGTGGAGGTAGGCATGTAACCAGAGTCATCTCTGCTGCTCCTAGCTACATCTGGTGCGTTGGGTATGTCTGCAGATTGCTTGTGGGGGCTACGCCGCCTAGGTGGAAGACCAACTCGCGCAACGGTCACCATAACAACCTCTGGACCACCCGAAGCTGGAGTTGTTGTGCCAAGAGTGTCACCTATGGGTGGCATCTCATTCTGAATGTTGCCGCAACCCCTTCTTTTGGAGACGCAGAAGTGCCACCAGCCACACGCTTGGAACCCGTATCAGATGAGCGGGAATCTTCCTTGCTGAGGTTGTTATCGGGAGTGTTGACTTCAACACTTGCTGATTAGGTGGCATGGTTCACAAGAGCATCCTTCATTGCCAGCAGAGTGGACAATATCTCAGCAGTCCTGGCAGATACTGACTCTTCACTCCCAGATGTACAGATGCCTGTTGTTGTAGCCTGCACATCTGCAACTGGTGGGGATGGTCGGCCGCTTGCATCAGAGCTCGTGGGAACAGTGGACGGTGCAACATCAGTTTTCTCAACTGGTGCCTCATGAACATTTGAGTTGCCACCTATCGGCAGCTTTGAATGAATGCGTTCGAGTGGGTCTCTAGTGTCGGATTCAGGGCTCTGCAAAGCCCGTTAAGTTCGAACACAGGGGCGTGAACAAAGATCTCTCCCACTCACGTCTACCTAGCGCCTCACTCTCGTCTTGGTGGAAGGATTCAAGCAAACAACGAACAAACACACAAGAGTTTATCCAGGTTCGGGCCACCGTGTGGTGTAAGACCCTACTTCCTGCTTTGGTGGATTGGCTCCAGGCAAGCTAGAATATGAACTGGTACAAGGGTTCCTGGGCTCAGGAGGCGAGCTCAGGAGGGTCTGGAGGCTAGTGTTCTTGCTCCTTGTGCAGTGGTAAAGTGTGTGAGTCGATGATCCTCCCCTTTGCAGTGGAGGTTCTAGCTACTTATATAGGCGGCCACGGTCATCTTCCCCGAAATGTTTAGGTGGGAAGGGATTCCACAACGGCCATTTTGAGCGGGAACACAAGGACGTTCCTACCCTGACAAAAGCAGTCTTCGCCTGCAAAAGGATCAGACGGTGGCACGGTGGGGGGCTCGACGGTGAAATCCTCCTTATCGTCATTTCGGTCTTCGGTCTTGTTGCACCAAAGAGGAAACCTTTGCCCCGCTCCTTAGGAACCAACGGCTGCGCTGTCTCCTTTGCACCGAAATGGCAACTGTGCCGCTGGTGGACGCTGGCACTCGCTGGCGTGGTGCATTACTGCTGACATCACTACCTCCTCCTGAGGCAGGCTTGGCCTTGGATTCTCTGCCCCTCCGGAATGCCTTGCCGAGGCCGCTCCCGAGGGGGTTTTGGCGTCGTTCTCCTCGCGAGGCCTGGCCCCTCGTGAGGGTGTTGAGCAGCTGGTCGATTAGCTGGGCCGTACCAGGCCGCTTGTAGGAGCGCGTCGCGGCCCGCAGACAGGAAAGTCTGGGTACCCTAGTTCCCAGGACGCCGACAGTAGCCCCCGGGCCCAAGGCGCGCACAGAGTTGGCTTCAGGACGAAGCCTTAGTCGAGGACGAAGCACCGCGGGCCCCAAAAAGGCCGCGGGCCAGGCTGGTGCGTGACAGTTGGATGGGACGCGAGCGACCCCGCTCCCCATGCTGTCTCGGTAACCGTGTGTCTTGACAAAAGGGGCCTTCTCTACTAGGGGAGTTATCGCCCTCCTTCCTTCTTGCTTGGATTTCTTCCCTTTGCGCCTCTTGCTTCTCTGCACCCTTCGGCCCTCCTTGACTATGGCGAAGAAAAACAAGGGCACCGCGCCGGCGTCTAGATCTGCTTTCTCTCTTGATGCGGCGCTCGAGGAGTCCTCCATCACCAGGGAGGAGGACTACTCAGAGGTCCAGCCGTTCCTGTCGAGCTCCCACAATGAGCACGGCCCGACGCAGATCTGGGCTGGATCCACCACGGCGCGGACCTTGCCAAAGTCATGCTACCCCTTCTTCCTCCACAACATCTCCGTGGGGCTCGTGCCCCCTTTCTCCGAGTTCTTCTACGCCATCCTGGAACATTACCAGGTGCACGCTCTCCATATCCAACCCCGCTCCATCTTCGTCTTGTCGCTCTTCACCTTCTACTGTGAGGCACTCGTGGGGGTGAGGCCGACGGTTGCCCTCTTCTGCCACTTCTTCTCCATGCGTCAATACGACGATGGCCCGTGCTCGGGCTGTGTTTCCTTTGTCTTCCAGCGCCAGGGCTGTCGCCTGATGACGGCCGGGAAGAAGATAGAGTCCCACCGGAAGAGGTGGGTCTATGTGGACGCCCAGCGCACTCATCCTCTGTTGGCGCTGCCTACTGCCCGTCCGGAGAAACTTGACGGCTGGCGCCACGCGAAGCTCATCGACCCTCTTGTCGGGCCAGTCTTGGCGAAGATTGAGGCCGACCTGAGCTCGAGGCTCGAAGGAGGCCAGATCATGAAGGAATTCTTGAGGCAGCGTCTGGCTCCGTTGCAGGCTCACTCACGCCCCATGTGGGAGCTGATGGGTGACGACGACGGGCTCCGGCTGCACCCAGGGATGCTGGCCGAAGACGATCTGGACTTCACCTCGAGGGTTCTCCCGGGGATGGTTCTGGAGGATCTTGCTGGGGCCTACCTGCCGCTGTACAGCCGCCCCGACAAGGCCGACCTGCTGAAGGCCATGCCGGACCTTGGTGCGCCCGTGGGCGCTTCACCCACGTTCGACGTGTCTTCCGGTGATGACGGCGAGAGCGACGAGGGGGGCTTGGAGGATACCCTGCACGACGAAGGGGACTCCTTCGAAGTGTTCGCTAGGGCAATGGCGTCAGGCGCAGGTGCCGCCGGACGGTCCCAGGCGACCACTCCGCGTTGGTCCGGATGCACCGCGTCCGGGGGAAGCAAGGTGACGACTCCGCCTAAGAGCACCATGCCAGCGAACCTGGCGACCGCAGCCACGCCCAGGTCAGTGGCCTCGCACCTTGCCCAGGCCCGGGCTGTCGGCACGCCCGGTGCGCCAGGGGCTGCTGTTGACTTGCTGGTGAAGAGAAGGGCGCGCCTCGCCTCCGACGAGTAAGTGTGCAATTTCTCACTCATTCTTATTTGCCGTGCCCCTGATGCGCTCTCCCTTGATGCTGCAGCCTGGGAGGTGTGATGAAGAGGGTGAAGGGGGAGGTCATGCCGCGGTGCCCTGCTCCTTCGGCTGCTGATGCAACCTCGGGGAAGGATGCCGCGGCGCTGGGTGCCCTGGTCGGCCGGGGCACCGTGAGTGCGGCGAAGGTGCCACCCGAAGACGTCCCCGTCTCCGGCGAGGTTGCGGAGTTGGCTTCTGCTCCGGCTGCTGTGGCGAGGGAGGCCGGAGCCCCCGAGCCCCTGGTCGAGCAGCCGGTCTCGCTGGTGCCCGTGCCCCAGCCGGCGCAGCCTGGTCCTGAGGCTTTGGATGCTGCCTCCGCCGCGCTGGGTCGTCTTTGCACTGATTTGCAAAACAGTGACGACCACCTGACAGAAGGGCGCCTGGGGCTGATCCACAGGTGGCTCCTGGCAGACGAGTCTGCACGGGCCTCTTGGGATCAGGCCTTGGCGGCTGCTGTCAAGGGTCAAGAGGAAGCCGCAGCGGTCACGCTGGCTCATGAAGCCACATGAGTTGACGCCGCATCCTTCGAGAAGCGCTGCCTCAAGGCAAAGAGCGAGCTGGGCGCCCTCCGCGAGGAAGATGCTAGGCGCGCCCTGGAGCTCAAAGGGTTGGAGAAGGAGCTCGAGGCGCAGAAGACCGCAACATCCCGGCTGCAACAGGAGCAGCTTGCTGACCGCGCCGCCCTGGAGAAGCTGAAGGTTGAAGTTGAACAGGCCAGTGCGGCCCAAGCCGCTCGTGTCCAGGAGGAAGCTCTCGCGGCCTTGGTGACGGTGAGTCCTGAGGACCTTACCGCCTTCGACCTTGAGGCCCGGAAGGTGCTGCATGCCGCCTACGGGGAAGGGTTCAAGGAGCCGCTGGCCGCCCCTGAGGGAGGCCCCGCTAGGCTTCTTGCTGCGCTCGTGGAGTCCCTGCGTGGTGTTACGGCCGCGATTGGCCAGTGAGCCGATGCTGAAGGCCGTATGCTGCTTACCTTGGTCCTGACGCAAGTGTGCAGCCACCTAAGCCTTCGCGACCCCACCCTTGACCTGGCCTCGCTGTCCAAGCCCGTGACCGCAGTCATGGAGAACTCGGCTGCCTAGGCCATGAGGGCGAAGGTCACGTCGTTGGTGGAGGCGTTCCTCCAGTCTACCGTTACCGTGGCCGAAGGGGAGGCGACCGGTACTGCAGCGCCCGGTGATGCTTGATCCGTCCTGTTTAGTGAGAGAAGTGCGAGTGCATCGGGGAGGCGTAAGAACTTGGTTGAATTTGAAAAAACTTGACGTTATTGTAATAGCTAGATGATTCCATGCTTGCTTCCTTTCATGTTTGCTTTAGGTGCTCTGCGTCGGCTGGGCCCAACCTCGTGCATACCTCGACCGCCGCTGAGCCCTCTGGATGACCGGGGTTACCATAGTAACTAGACTCATTGCTGAGCCCTCCGGACACCAGGGTTACCATAGTAACTAGACTCAAGGGAGGAGGGCTACGTGGCCAGTGAGGCCCTTGGGTCGCGATGCCCAAGGGTCCCCCTTGACGTTCAAGCGATCCCGTTTTCGTTCTACGTCGGCAGGGCCCAACCCCGCGCATACCTCGATCGCCATTGAGCCCTCCGGAAGACCGGGGTTATCGTCATAACTAGGCTCAAGGGATGAGGGGCTACGTGGCCAGTTAGGCCCCTGGTCGTGATGCCCAAGGGCCCCCCTTGACGTTCGAACGGCTCTCATGAAGGAGAACGAGCACCATACCTTGCCCACGAGCCTTCGCCTGGGATGGGGGCATGAGAAGGCAGGTGTCTGGGCACCTGGTAGGGTGGCGTCTACGAGGCGTGACCTGAGCATAGCCCTCGTGCCTAGCCCCCCTTGCGACACCCATCCAAGGAGAAGCTGTGAGCGTCGTGAGCTGAAAAGCTCCTTGAGGTTGGTGCGACCACTGGGGGCCACCCTCAGTTGTTTATAACTAGCACAGAGCATAGAGCTACCACACTTGCGCGGAGTGTGGGCATAACCGCGCCTCGGTCATATCGGCCAGCGCGGAGCTTGGTGCTTCCACTGGTTCGTGGGCATAACCGCTCCTCGGTTGGATCTGCCAGCGCGGAGCTTGGTACTTCCACTGGACCGTGGGAGGGAGCCTCCCACCGGGAGAGACTCCGGGGCGTGTACAACCCCGTCCTGAAATGTGGCTAGCACGGTAGGACAACCAAGGTGTATATGGACCCTCCTCAGGACGAGCTGAACGACTCTGAGGAAGTTCTCGTGAGCTAACGCACCACTCACGAGACCCTACCCTGAGGCGGGTTGCGCCTGAGTCTTCTTCTGCAAAATGTGAAAAGAGAGGTGTTGTGTCGACCTGCGCCGAGTGCATCTCCAGGGGATATTGAATGAGAAGGCCGCAGCACCAATGACCCCAGGAGGTGACGTCACGGGGTCGCGAGACAGAGCTCAGCCACTGGATTTGTCGACGTTGCAGGGACGGACGCGAGCACATGCGCCGTGCCCAGTCTTCTCATGCCACGATCCAAAGGAAAAATAGCCGGCGCGCGGTTCCCGCATGAGCGAGGCACCCGCCATGGCCCCTACTTACCCATCCACGATTAGCCCATGCGATAACAAGGCACCAAGGACCATGGGAGGTGCCGTCACGGAAATGGCTCGCTAGGTAGAGCTCAACCCTTGGGTTTATCGACGCTGCAGGGACAAACCCGAGCACAGACGTCGTGCCAGTCCTTAATCATGGGGCGGTCGCGAGTGGGCTCACAAGGGCTCATGAACTTAGTGGCGGTGAGGACGCCAAGCATATAGATAATGCGAATGGAAAGAAATATCTGGCCTTGATCATGCAAAAAGGGAGACAGCCGTGGGGTATAGCCCCCAGCGGCCTGAGGATGATGCAGCCCGAGAGGCGCCCTCGTTTAGGTACCTAAAGTGTCACCTGATACTTGCCGAAGGAGAGTTGGGGTAGCTGAAGACGCGAGTGTAGGATCGAAAGTATGTCTAGAGGGGGGGTGATTAGACTACTTGACAATATAAAAAATCTGCCTTTTGATCATGCAAAGTTTTTGGCAGTTTCACAATTAAGATCAATTCAAGTATCACCCTACACATGCAATTCTAGAGTATAAGCAGCGGAAAGTAAATTGCACATGTAGTAAAGAGAGGTGGAGAAGATCAAACGCAGTTTGGAGACACGGAGATTTTTGTCGTGGTTCCGATAGGTGGTGCTATCGTACATCCACGTTGATGGAGACTTCAACCCATGGAGGGTAACGGCTGCGCGAGTCCACGGAGGGCTCCACCCACGAAGGGTCCACGAAGAAGCAACCTTGTCTATTCCATCATGGCCTACGCCCACGGAGGACTAGCCTTACTCGGGGTAGATCTTCACGAAGTAGGCGATCTCCTTGCCCTTACAAACTTCTTGGTTCAACTCCATATCTCAAAGACGGAGGCTCCCAAGCGACACCTAACCAATCTAGGAGGCACCACCCTCCAAAAGGTAATAGATGTTGTTGATGATGATGAACTCCTTGCTCTTGTGCTTCAAATGATAATCTCCCCAACACTCAACTCTCCTCACTGATATGGCTGTGGTGGAAGAAAGGTTTGAGTGGAAAGCAACTTGGGAAGGCTAGAAATCAAGTTTCATATGGTAGGAATGGAATGACTTGATCTCAACACAAGGGTAGGTAGTTCTCTTCTCAGAAAGTGTATGGTAGGAGTGGTAGACTTTCTGATGGCTCTCTCCACGAATGAAGAGGGGGTGGAGGGGTATATATAGCCTCCACACAAAATCCAACCGTTACACACATAATTGAGCAATCTCGGTGAGACCGAAGTGAAAACTCGGTCAGACCGAAAGTTCAAATATAGTGAACGTTGGGGTTTTCGGTGGGACCGAAAATACCATCTCGGTGTGTCCGATATGAGTCAAAGGTAGGAGCTTGCCATTCTCGGTGGGACCGAAATTAACAACTCGGATATTCCGATATGATGTCAATTGGTTATAGAAGGTTGGCAGTCCAGTTTCGGTGAGACCGAACTCAAAATCGGATGGACCGAAAAATTAGGGTTTGGAAGAATAACTGAGGTGGTTCATCTCGGTGGGACTGAGTTGGAGAAATCGGTTTGTCCGAGATTACTTATGAGTGTGTTAAATAGTGAAAGTTGCTGATAGTTGAGGGAGCTAAATCACTAAGCACTTGAGCAACCAGATCATCAACACAACCTCATCCCCTTTTAATAGTATTAGCTTTTCCTATGGACTCAATGTGATCTTTGATCACTAAACCAAAAATAGAGTCTTGAGCTTTTGCCAATGCTTGTCTTAGCATTTTGAGGGGTCCACTTCTTCAGACATTTCCATACCCATATCATCGAACTTCTCTGAAATGATTCTCAAGTAAATATTAGTTCAATGATATATATGTTTTTATTAATTACCAAAACCACCCGGGGATTAGTTGCACTTTCAATCTCCCCCTTTTTGGTAATTGATGACAACATATAGATCAAAGCTTCGACAAAAGATATAATCAATGAATAATATCGTCGCTTTGAGAAGTATGTGATAAACAAGAGCTCCCCCTAAATTTGTGCATTATTTAAAATTTGCGTTTGAATGCAAATGCACAATCGATTAGGATTATGGATCACTCTTCCATGTCACATACATCTTGGTGGAGCGCACAAAATGATAAGAATGAATAACATGCACTCAATCACCAAGACAAGAGTAAATAGCCATACAATAAGGAATAGCATATGATAGGCATTAAGCACACATTAAAGCATAGTATGACCAAGCACTCATTAAGGTATCAAAAGTAGTAGCAAGCACACTGAAAGTATCGAAAGACCGAAAGAAACAAATGTATCTCAAAGGAAACCGGCAAAAGAACGAAAGAGCACTCTCTCTCTCGAAGCCCTATGATCTATACAATTTCTCCCCCTTTGGCAACAAGTTACCAAAAAGTTCGAAAAGGTATAGAGCTAAGCGTCACTGCGGGCTCTGCTGGCGGCTCCCGTCTGGGTAGATGTCGGAGTAGAAATGACGACATCGGCGAAGACTTCTGCTGATGTCTGCGCTGGAGGAGTGGATGCTGGAGCTGGAGTAACTGCTGGAGCTGTAGCTGGTGCTGAAGTGGTAGCCCTGGAGTCAGTCACTGGAATAGCTGCAGATCGGGATCCTCTGGGAACCTGAGCAGTCTGGCGATGAGAGTCCTGGACTAGATCGTCCTGCATGAGCTCTGCTCTTTCCTGCCTTGCTTCCTCCATGTCTGCCTCAAGCTTGTTGACGGACACCTGAATCTCAGTCAGCTTCACGTCCAGAGCATGGATCTTGTCCTCAACAATCCTCTCTAGGCTTTCCTGAGATTGCTCAATGCTGGCCAGGCGTTGTTCAATCCTCTGGGTAGCTTCAAGAATCTGCTCTCCGAAGCTCTTTGGTTTAGCTGCTGCTGCTGCTGCCTCTTTGTCAGCTTTGGCTTTCTTCGCAGCTTCAATTTTGGCTTGTCCTTCAACTGAGGTTGGATCCTCCTCATCCATCACAACTACGTTATCCTCATGCTCTGGCTGCAGTGGCAAGTGCTTCCTATCCAACATGAATTTGCCCGTGCCAAACTTGGCATTGATGAGCATCTGAATCTGCGGGGCAAATCCGCACGACCTCTTCTGGTCAGCTGCAGTCCTCTTAATGGTCTCTACCATTAAGTCCATCACCTTGAAAGGTGCCTTCTCATCGAGAATGTGCAGCATGTTGATAGAATAGCCTCGAATCATGCGGTGGTCTCCAGACTTGGGCATCAAGGTATGCCTCAAAATAGTGTTTGTGGTGGTCAGACCTGCCTAGAGATAGTACACTGAGCCAAGCTTCCACCCTTCCAAATCAGCAGCGGGGATCTCCTTGTACATGTTCTTCATGGAATCATGGCTCTTCTTAGGAATCCCATAGACATCAATGTCGTCCTCTCTCTGCACTGGAGCATTCAGAAGTTCTGCCCATTCTTCAACAGACGAAGAAAACCTCTGACCTTCAGTCATCCAGGTGATCTTGCCATCATGATAGAAGTGGGCTGTGGCGTAGAACTGCATGATCATCTCGTCATTCCAAGCTGTCAGCTCTTGACCCACAAAATCAGCAACTCCACATGCAGTAAAGCTCTCATGCACATGGGGAAAGAAGTCTCGGTGCTCTTCACTGTCAATGTACTTCCAGTCAACATACCTGGTGTCAGCAACAATAGGCTTCTTATCCATCAGCACGGTCTCATAGAAGTCCTGCTGCTCTCTGGTGTGGAATCTGGGGTCCACAGCAGTCCTTCTCCTCACGGCATATGGATCAGACTGTCTCCATAGCCTGAGACCTTTATCCTTCCTTGCCTTCATGTCCTCGGCTTGAGGATGAGCATCGTTGTGGAGTGGCAACTTAGGACGGAGCTTAAGCAACACATGCTCTTCATCTGACTCAGACGGTGGCATCTCACCTTTGTTCTTCTCAGAAGCTGGAATGCTCCTGGTTGTCCTCTTGGGCTTGGCTGGAGCTGCCTTGGCTTGAGCAGGCTTCTTGGGCTTAGAAGTGGCTTGAGCCCTAATAGCATCACCCATGAACTTAGCTTTCTGAGGAGGAGGCTGGGGTGCATCTTCTTCTTCTTCTTCAGCAGCTGCATCAACTTGAGGTTCAGCATATACTACCCTTTTCCTCTTGGAAGTTTTCTTCACCTTACTTGGAGCTGGCTCTTCCAAGTTTAGCTTCTTTGCAACAGCTGACTGCTTGACCTTGCTGGTGCCTTTCTTTGACTGCTGCCCTTGGTGCTCTTTGGCAACAACATTCCTCTTGGGCTTGGAGGTAACTTCCTCAGCAACGAAGTCAGAGTCCTCATCATCAGAATTTCTCTTCTTTCTGGTTCTGGTGGCTGCAGGAGGCAAACCACTAGGGGTGCTTCTCTCACCATCATCACTGGAACTGCTAGCCTCAGCACTAGTATCAGCCTCTGGAATCTCTGCAAACGGTGATTCAGACCTGTTCTGGCTGTCACTGACATCTGACATGGCTGACAACCTGTGAAAAGATAAGGTATAGGCAGAGTAGAAGAGTTATCACAACTGCAGAGGTTTTTGCAAAAAAAAATGAGTTCAAATCTTAGTTTTGAGTTTTCACAGAATGCATTTCGGTCAAACCGATTTTCAGTTTCGGTGAATCCGAAGTGTATACAGAGGCCTACACACCACTTTCGGTCAGACCGAAATGGGTTTCGGTCCTACCGAAACACTAGGGTTTCACTGAGACTCTACATCGGTCACACCGATTTGCACGAATCGGTTAGACCGAACGGTGCAGTGCAATGGCCAGAGGCCAAATCGGTCATTCCGAGTTTTCAGAATCGGCTTCACCGAGATGTGTTCCGTGGAAACCTAAACCTAAGAATTTCGCTCGAAACTAAAGGATCTGATATGATGTTTAGGGAATATCTCAAACGTGGATAGATTCATGGCGAACCAATCATGCAAGAATCAGATGGGGAGCATGAAAGGGATCGGGACTCACCCTAACTTGGTGGAGTCCCTCTACGGCGGCAACGGCGCGGAGAGGATTACCGTTGACGGCGGCGGAGACCTGCGGCGAGGGCGCACAGGCGACGACGACGACGATCCGAAGACCAGGGCGACGACAGCAGGGTACTTGGGGGCGAAACGGTTTGAAGAATTAAATCGCGCGCAGCCCTCAGGTATATATATCCCCATACTGTCGGTGGGACCGAGTTGAAAAACTCGGTGACACCGAAATGGCTAACTGCTGTGCAGTTACACATATCGGTCACGCCGAGATTTTAAACTCGGTTTCACCGAGATGAAACCTAGATCAGTCTAAGCGTTTCGGTTGGACCGAGATGGAGAAGCCGGTCAGACCGAAATGGACTTAGAAGGTTTTGGAAGTCAGCCTTAGACGGATCGGTGGCTCCGAGTGCTCCTCACTCGGAGGGTCCGAAAATGACTTGTTCAAAGTTGTGATATGAGCATGAATAGAGTTTGAGACAAGAAAGCATAGATAGCTAGGGAAGGTGCTTAGGCATTCTTGTCCATCCATTTGGCCAGAAAAGTCAAACAATCAAAACAACAAATGGATGTCCTTGAATGGATGAAATCATGCATTCAACATGCTCACACAATAAGATAGCAACTGAAATATGTGTCAAACATGCACAACCAATACTCTAGCTACTAGCACACAATTTGTCGATGACTAGGTCATCTATATATGAGTATTTTGACTTAGGAGCCAAATGAGAACATTTGATCATAGGTCATACTCATCGTTTAAGCACAAGTGGGGTTACCACTTTTACATAAAGCATTTATGTGTTCACATCATTTGGAGATGCTTTAGCTCAATTTTTAGAGGAAAGCTCCCCCTAGATGTGAGAACCCCTTTTAAAGGGTCAAACTAACCTTGGGTTGTCGTAGAAGACTTCATGTAGATGTTGAAGATTTGGATGCTCAATGTTGATGTAGATCATCAAGAGTTGGGAGCTATCCTTTGGATTAGGGCACTTTCAATACCTACATGGGTTAGTCCCACAAGGAACAAACAAGGATATCCATAGACATAGATTGAAGTTCACAAAAGATGATATCCATGAAAGCAATGATTACCTTGTCCCTTGACTTACCAACAAGAGGGTTTGTGACTCCATGAACTAGTGCATGATGTGGAAGTTGATTGCACAAGTTCTTGCCAAAATGAATATGAGTGAAGTTTGTTGGCGGAGTCACCCTCAAGAACCTTCTAGTTCTTCTTCTTTGGGATCCACATCATCTTGATGGGAATCCTTGGGGTTGTAGTTGAGCTTGACGAAGTAGAACTTGATGTGTCCTTGGGAACCCACTTGACCATGGCTTGAGGTGCTTCAATGAATGCATCAATATCCTCTTGAAGCTTGTCCTTGGCCTTTAGCTTGTGGTCTTGTGGTGGAAGGTCATCTTGAGCTTGTTCCACATTGGAAGAAGTAGGATCATACTTCTCCTTTTGTGAAACAAACTGTGGAGTAGGGTATTGACCTTCTTCCCACTCAACACGTTCGGCGTTGAACTTTCGCTCAAAACCAATCCCTTGATTCTTCCGGTGCCTTCCTTGTTTGCGAACAATCTCCTCAAAGTTCTTGCTTCCGGCAAGACTCTTGTAGACACCTTTCTCTATGATTTCCTTCAATAAGCTATTTTCTTGCTCAAGTGTAACTTGGCTTGAAACATTGTTAGTGGAATCAAGAGAACTACTAGAAGTAACAATATTGGATTTAACATTGTTATTGTTACTACTAGAGGAAGAACTTTTCTTGTGCTTGTCATGTTTAGTCTTAATAGGTGGCAAGAAATTAGACAAGAGAAGTCGTTTGGCAAGATATGAAGAACTCTTCTTTCGAAGATCGTCATTGATCGCTTTTAGAAACTCATGTTCTTGCTCTAGAGTGAGCTTCTCGAAGCGTAGCTTCTCATGAGATCTTAGGAGCTCTCTATGATCTTCTTGAGTTGTTTCATGAGCTAACTTAAGAGTGTTTAGTTCTTTAGTTAGACGCTCAATCTCCTTCATAGCATTGTCATTCGACTCTTCTCGACTATAAAGACTACTAGCATTTTCATCATTACTAAGCTCACTAGATTTATCATGCAAGAGCTCATCTTCACCAAGCAAGTCATCCTCATCACTATCAAAGTCAATGAATTCAGGGTGTGTTACCTTGGGGCCTTTAGCCATGAAGCATCTTCCAATTCCCTCATTTGGTGAATCAAATAAGTCGTAGGAGTTGGAGTTGGAGGATACGAGTGCAAGTCCGGCAACACCTTCATCTTGACTGTAGTCGGAGTCGGAGTGATAGCTTCCATCGGATTGATTGTCGGAGTCGGAGCTGGAGACCCATTCACCTACATGAGCTTGATGTCTTCTTCTTGTATAGCTCCTTGATGACTTGTCTTTCCTCTCCGAATCCTTGCTTCTCCGAGAGGGTCTTCGTTCATAACGATCATCTCTACTCCTTCTCTCTCTCCGAGGTGACTCATCTCTTGCTCTTCTTCTTGGAGATTCTTCTCTTCTCTTGTGGGGAGCCGTACACTCATTTGAGAAGTGTCCGGGTCTTCCACAATTGTAGCAGTTTCGATCACGACTAGAAGATCTCTTTTCATCATATGATCTAGACTTTGAGCTTCTTTCTTTGCCTCTATTCTTGTAGAACTTGTTGAAGTTCTTGACCATTAGGCTTATCTCTTCATTGGAAATTAGCTTGTCACTTGAGGTAGTGGGAGCATCACTTGTAGCTTTGTAAGCACCACTTGACTTATTGTGAAGCTCTTCCTTATCCTTAAGTGTCATCTCATGAGCAACAATTCTTCCAATGACTTCAGTTGGCTTGAGAGTCTTGTAGTTTGGCATCATTTGGATCAAAGTGCACACGGTGTCATACTTTCCATCCAAAGCTCAGAGAATCTTCTTAATGATGAATCGGTCGGTCATTTCTTCCCTTCCTAAGCCGGCAATCTCATTTGTGATGAGAGCAAGCCTAGAGTACATTTCAGCGACTCCTTCACCATCCTTCATCTTGAACTTGTCAAGTTGACCTTGAAGAATATCTAGCTTTGATTCCTTCACAGATTCGGTACCTTCGTGCATTTAAACCAAAGTATCCCAAATCTCTTTAGCATTCTCAAGACGGCTGATTTTGTTGAACTCCCCGGGACACAAAGCATTGAAGAGAATGTCACAAGCTTGAGCATTGTTTTGCAACATCCGCAATTCTTCTGGTGTAGCTTCGCGATCCGGAACTTTTCCTTCCTCGAAGAAATCACCTTGCATACCAACACAAATAATGCCCCATGCGGCTGGGTTATGACCAAGAATATGCATTTTCATTTTATGCTTCCAACTAGCAAAATTTGTACCATCAAAGTAAGGACCTCTACGATAATTACCCTCACTAGACGCCATACTCTCCTAGGTTGTGAAACCAAGCTTATGGAGTCCAATGCAATGGAAACCAAAACAATGGAGACCAAAGCTCTGATACCACTTGTAGGATCGAAAGTATGTCTAGAGGGGGGGTGATTAGACTACTTGACAATATAAAAAATCTGCCTTTTGATCATGCAAAGTTTTTGGCAGTTTCACAATTAAGATCAATTCAAGTATCACCCTACACATGCAATTCTAGAGTATAAGCAGCGGAAAGTAAATTGCACATGTAGTAAAGAGAGGTGGAGAAGATCAAACGCAGTTTGGAGACACGGAGATTTTTGTCGTGGTTCCGATAGGTGGTGCTATCGTACATCCACGTTGATGGAGACTTCAACCCATGGAGGGTAACGGCTGCGCGAGTCCACGGAGGGCTCCACCCACGAAGGGTCCACGAAGAAGCAACCTTGTCTATTCCATCATGGCCTACGCCCACGGAGGACTAGCCTTACTCGGGGTAGATCTTCACGAAGTAGGCGATCTCCTTGCCCTTACAAACTTCTTGGTTCAACTCCATATCTCAAAGACGGAGGCTCCCAAGCGACACCTAACCAATCTAGGAGGCACCACCCTCCAAAAGGTAATAGATGTTGTTGATGATGATGAACTCCTTGCTCTTGTGCTTCAAATGATAATCTCCCCAACACTCAACTCTCCTCACTGATATGGCTGTGGTGGAAGAAAGGTTTGAGTGGAAAGCAACTTGGGAAGGCTAGAAATCAAGTTTCATATGGTAGGAATGGAATGACTTGATCTCAACACAAGGGTAGGTAGTTCTCTTCTCAGAAAGTGTATGGTAGGAGTGGTAGACTTTCTGATGGCTCTCTCCACGAATGAAGAGGGGGTGGAGGGGTATATATAGCCTCCACACAAAATCCAACCGTTACACACATAATTGAGCAATCTCGGTGAGACCGAAGTGAAAACTCGGTCAGACCGAAAGTTCAAATATAGTGAACGTTGGGGTTTTCGGTGGGACCGAAAATACCATCTCGGTGTGTCCGATATGAGTCAAAGGTAGGAGCTTGCCATTCTCGGTGGGACCGAAATTAACAACTCGGATATTCCGATATGATGTCAATTGGTTATAGAAGGTTGGCAGTCCAGTTTCGGTGAGACCGAACTCAAAATCGGATGGACCGAAAAATTAGGGTTTGGAAGAATAACTGAGGTGGTTCATCTCGGTGGGACTGAGTTGGAGAAATCGGTTTGTCCGAGATTACTTATGAGTGTGTTAAATAGTGAAAGTTGCTGATAGTTGAGGGAGCTAAATCACTAAGCACTTGAGCAACCAGATCATCAACACAACCTCATCCCCTTTTAATAGTATTAGCTTTTCCTATGGACTCAATGTGATCTTTGATCACTAAACCAAAAATAGAGTCTTGAGCTTTTGCCAATGCTTGTCTTAGCATTTTGAGGGGTCCACTTCTTCAGACATTTCCATACCCATATCATCGAACTTCTCTGAAATGATTCTCAAGTAAATATTAGTTCAATGATATATATGTTATTATTAATTACCAAAACCACCCGGGGATTAGTTGCACTTTCAGCGAGCTATGCAGGTCGCTCCCGAGGATCATCAGGCTCCTGAGGCCCAGGGGCTCCTGAGGCTCTCAGTGGTCGCCCGGGTCCGGCTCCCGCTCCGTCCGGACCGCCTGCCACTGAGCCTCCTGAGCCCCCAAGGCCTGCTGCGTGATATGCTGGAACGTGGCAGCTGCGCTGCGGAAGCCGAAGAGTGTGCGGACGTAGCTGCAGGGGAGGGCGCTCCTCCGGCCGACCGCCGTCAGCCAGAAGGGCTCCTGAGAAGCGGCTCGGTTGAGACCAGCGATGTCGACGCAGACGCGGAAGCAGTCGCTTGGGCTACGAGTAGGTGGACTTGGGATCGTGCGGTTATGCCCACCGCGGATGAGTCTGGCGTACTGAAGTTCCTCTGTAACCTGGTCGATGAAGTCCTGAGCCCTCATCACTGGACGGCTCGCGCTGGGCTCACAAAAACACGCATCAAGATACGCTTGCAGGTGGTGCTCGAACACCTCCCTCGAGGCACGGGTCAGCTCGGGGACACTCCAGAGGAGAGCCCCCGAGCCCGTTACGAGAGGGGCGTCGAGCGCACCTCCCTATGCAAGGGTGGAAGGCGCCTCGTCAGCAGGCGCGAGTCCTGAGGCCAGGTCGTCGGGAGCCCCCGCGTCCTGAGGTCCGTCGATGGGTAGGTTCTTCTTCTTCTTGGGGGCGGTCTGCAGGGCGATGACGGCTTCATCCTCATCGGGGTATTCAACCGCCGCGGTCTGGTAGGCACGCTCCAGGGAACGCATCGCTTCCTTCTCATCGGAGGCGACCGTGATGACTCCGCCGCTCCCGGGCATCTTGAGGATGTTGTAGCCGTGATGGGTCGCCTCCATGAACTTGGCAAGGGCAGGATACCCCAGGATGACGTTGTACGGGAGGTGGATGTTGGCGACGTGGAAGTCGATGAGCTCTGTGTGGTAGTTGTCACGGTCGCCAAAGGTGACGGGGAGGCGGACTTGCCCCATCGGGAGTGTGGAGCCATCCGTGACTCCGTAGAATGGCTTGGTGGGGTGGAGTTGATCGTAGGGAACCTGGAGTGTCTCAAAGGTCTGGATGGAGAGGACGTTGAGCCCTGCTCCGCCGTCAATGAGGGTCTTGGTCACGAGGACATTGCTGATGGTCGGGGCGCAGAGCATCGGGAGTGCGCCTGGGGACGCAGTGCACTTGAGCTGTTCTTTGGGGTCGAAAGCGATGACTTGGTTGGTCCACCTGAGGTTGCACGCGACGTCAGGCCTGGGAAGCGTCGCGTTCACCTCATGGGTGAACTGCTTGAAGATGCGGTGAGAAGCCGGGGCATGGGCTCCTCCCAGAATGCACGCAACTGCACGTGGTTCCTGGAAGCCCCCTGCCCCGTCTCCCTGGCGGTCATCATCATTCCTTCTTGGCGGTGGTGGCAGCGGAGGCAGGCCTCCGTTGCCCTGAGGGCGACCCTCACGAGGCTGGTCGCACCATGGGGCGTCACGAGGCTATTCCTGCCAGTGGTCTTCACGAGGTTGCTCACGCCACTCTTGGCGCGAGTTCATGCCGTCCCAGCGTCCTCCTCCTCGGCCTCCTCCACGGCCGTAGCCGCGGTTGTCGCGCTCAGGGCACTGCCCGACGTGCCCGCATGCATCGCCCTGAGCTCCTGACAGTCGTTCGTGTTGTGGCTGTGGACGTTGTGGAAGACGCAATACGGTCGGTTGTCTCTGGGGAGGTCATCGTAGCCGCAACCACGCTTCACTTTTGGCTCAGCAGCCAGCACGGCGGGTCCCTTGCGCTTCGACTCCTTGGCCTTGGTCTTCTCGTCTTCCGCCTCCGCCTCGGGCAGCTCCTGAAGGGAGAGGCGGCCTTCCTCCGCTCTGGCGCACTTCGCCGCGAGCTTGAACATCTCGAGGGCTGTGCACATGTCTTCGTGGATGGCGAGCTCTTCCCTCATCCTGACGTCGCGGACGCCATCGAAGAACGTGGAGATGATGGCCTCGTCCGAGACCCTGGGGATACGGAAGCGCATGGTGTTGAAGCGTTGGATGTACTTTTGCAGGGTTTCTCCCGGCTGCTGCCTCACGCGATGCAGGTCAGCAGTTGCCGGGGCTCGGTCGCGGGTGCCTTGGAAGTTAGCGATGAAACGCTCGCGAAGCTCTCCCCAGGAGGAGATGGATCCCGCCGGGAGGTTCAGGAGCCAGGAGCGCGCGCCGTCCTTCAGAGCCATGGGGAACCAGTTCGCCATGACTTGCTCAGTGGCGTTGGACGCCTCGATGCTCAGCTTGTAGAGTTGGAGGAACTCCGTGGGGTCGGTGGTGCCGTCGTAGCGCGGAGGCAGGTCTGGCTTGAACTTGCCTATCGGTGTATTTGGAACGACACCTATGGGATCACAAGAATCCCTACTACGGTTGCGGGGCGCGGGGTTGAGAGAAGAGCGGATCAAACAGACATCACACGGTTCCTTTACCCAGGTTCAGACCGCGAGGATGCGTAAAACCCTACTCCTGCTTTGGTAGATTATATGTTTGTGTTTTTTTGCTAGCTACGGGGCGTGAGGAGCTCCAAAAAGCCGAATCGTGAGAAGTTCTAAAGAGGCGAATCCTCCTCCTGGTAGCCTCGGGCCTCCTTTTATAGGGAAAGGGGTCGCCACAGTGGCACACAAGAGGTGGAAAGGTTACAGTGATGCGAGGTTATCCCTCGCATTACATGACAAGGCGCATTTAATGCGTCTTGCTTAGGTGTCCTCGCTTTATCGGGGACGAGGGAGACATCCTTCTTGTCCGTCGCCGCTCCTTCTTGCGTCGACACGCACCCTGGCCAGCGATGCCTGAGACGCAATGTAGGCAGGCAGGCAGCTGAGGTGGCGCAATGGCGGGTCTCCACGAAGATCTACATGTCGCCACGTAGGTGCCTGCCCAGCTGGTTGGGTCGGCAGCTGCATGGGGCAGTGGAAGCTTAGTTGGCGTGGGCCCGATGGTAGCCCTGCGGATGTCCTCGGCAAGGGCCTTGCCGGGGCCCCGGCAAGGGTCTTGCCGCGGCGCCTGCTGTCATCCCCGGCAAGGTGCTTGCCAGAGGTCTTGTGGTCCTCCTTGGCTGGGATCCCGCCAAGGGTCATCATCTTCTCAGTGTGTATCTGATCTTGAATGTCTTCACAAAGATCTACATGCCACTACGGGGATATCTCCCGAATCCTTGCCCTATGGGGGCAGTGGACTCAAGGGTGATCCACTCCGTAGGCGTGGGGCGAGCTACCGCAGCAAGGGTCTTGCCGGGGCTGCTAGAGACGGCCCCGGTAAGGATCTTGCCGGGGCTGCTGAAACTGGCTCCCGGCAAGGATCTCGCCGGGGGAAGCCGCTTCATCCCTTTGCTCTTTGTGGTCTTGTTCTTGGTGTTGCTCCAGTTCCATCGAGCTTTGGTCTTACCCTGGCTCACCTCCCCTGCCTTGCTTGGTGTGGTGGTGACCGTGGCTCAGACTTCCCGTGCACAGTCATAGGGATACAAAAAGTGTACCCCTCTTTTTGTACACCGACAGGAGCGCCCGGGCCTGGGCCACACATGAGCGCGACGCGTTGTTGGGCTTGGCCCAGAACGGTGCGCGGGCAGGCGGGGCGGTTTTCACCGTGGTAAGATTTTCCGCGCGCCGCGCCTCCCACGATCCGTGCGCGCGGTGCGGGGT
The DNA here is from genome assembly GCA_902687465.1 of Secale cereale. Lineage (NCBI taxonomy): Eukaryota > Viridiplantae > Streptophyta > Magnoliopsida > Poales > Poaceae > Secale > Secale cereale. The sequence continues at coordinate 296,039,363 of LR738710.1, forward strand.
GGAGGGGCGTGCGTGACGTGGGAGGTATGCGCGGGGCGGTTTCCGCAGGCATGCGTCATGTCGCAGTAAATGCGAAAGGAGGCGGCCCGCGTCCCCCCCATAAGAAGGAATAACCGCGGGCGTGCTACTCACTTCCTCCATTTTCCTCGCGCCTCTTCCAATCTCAGAGCCGTTGTTCCCTCTCTTCCTTCCTTCCGAAGCTTCCACCGTCGCTCACCGCCGTTGCTTCGCCATCCCCCTCCCTCAGCCCTCCAACTCATCAGCCATGGCGTCCAAACCCGCCAAGGGCAAGGGGGTGGCCAAGGGCACCGGGTCTGTGGAGCCGCCGGAGGGCGCGCTGTCGGGGGACCGGACGAAGGCTACTTTCTTCATCCCATTGACGGTCGACGTCTACGAGCTCCGGGCCGCCTTCAAGCCCCTTTGGGGGGTGAAGACGGGGGGGGGGG
>LR738710.1:296039906-296075702 GCA_902687465.1 Secale cereale
GGGGGGGGGGGGGGGGGGGGGGGAATTTGGGACATCCGGCCGCTTGCGCCGAACCTGGCCCAAACCGGTATCCCTTCTTCGTCGACTACTTTTCTCGCGGGTTATGTCCCCCCTTCTCCGATTTCCTCTGTGATGTCATGCACACCTTCGGCTTCCGCCTCTTGGATTTCACTCCGAACGCGGTGGCGTGCATGCCTTTCTTCGCGCACCTTTGCGAGGGCTTCGTCGGGGTGCAGCCCAACACGGCGCTCTTCCGCCACTATTTCGCCCCTCGGATCCAGCCGGGAGGTGCCGTCTCTGGATGCATCACCTGGATTCCGAGATCCAAGGGGGCATACCCGGAGGGCGCCGTGAAGGAGAGGTGGGATGAATGGCGCGGCCGGTGGTGCTGGATTGAAGAGGAAGAACCGCCGAGATTCTACAAGGTCCGTCGGGTGCCGCCGGTCCGTGGTAGCGACTGGGGCGACGTCAACACCGCCGACGGGAGGCTCACCGTTGCCACCACCAGGATTCTCCGGCTCACCCAGGACGGACTCACTCTTGAGATGATCTGGGCGGACTTCATTCGCCGTCGGATCGCCCCGTTGCATAACAAGGGGAGCCCAGCCTGGCTCTTTAGGAATCCTGCTGACGTCATACGGCTCCGCCCTGGCCTCGACCACAACCTTACGGTGATGGGACATGCCCATTTATGCCAGCAGCTCTTCCAGCTTGAAGTGGGTCACGATGGCGAGGTCGAACGGACTGGCAAGGCCATCAAGGGGCCGCTCTTCAAGCTGCCAGCGAGGGTGGTCCCGCTGTGCAACAATTCACACCAGTCCGAGATCATCGCCATGATGCCGGAATGCAACGCGCACGGCCCTGTCCCGAGCTGGAAGGAGCCGGCGGACGAGGACGTGCAGCAATTCTTCGATTATCTGGTTGAGGTGCGCATCAAGCCTGACGCCGAGTGGTGGCTCGTCAGGGACACCACCCAGGAAGAGCTGGACTACATCGCCACTAGGGCGAGGGAGGCGTAACTCTCCATGGAGGCCGGCAGCGCCGGGGGTGTGGAGGATGAGGCCGCAACGGCTGTGGAGGAGGAGGAGCTCGCCCAGTGGGCGGCGGCCGCCGGGGAGGCCAGCAACGCCAACATTGGAGCTCCGCTTGTTGAGGACGCGACCGACGAGTCGTCGTCGGAGGAGGGCGTGGCGGCAGGCTCGACGCCAGCCAGGGGAAGAGGGCGAGTCTTGCGGCGGGCTAGTTTCGGCGAGGCGGTCCGGCCCGGCAGGGCCACACAGCCTCAATTGACCCTGGAGGTGTCCGGGCGCCACACGAGGGCCACGGCGGCGAGGAGGCTGACGAAGGCCGCTGAGAAGAAGAAGGCAACAGCCCCCTCTCCATCTGGGCGCGCACCTTCTCCGCCTTCTTCACCTCCCCCGGCAGACGTTGACTCGGATGTCGACGCGGAGTTCCCGTTTGATCTTGGGCCTCTTAGCCCGAAGAGGAAAAGGAAAGCGGCGGAGGAGGAGGAGATGGACGACGAGTAAGTACTCCGTTCCTTACTGCCATTTCCACTCTCCTGAACCATGCCACTCATCTTGATCTGTTTTGCTTCTTCAGGGATGCAGAGACATTGGCCCTGAGGATAAAGAGGGCGAAGGCCTCGGTGAGCAGCCAACCCCCGGCTGGGGCTTCAGAGACACCACTAGTGGTGTTGAGCAGCCCGGACGGCAGCCCCTGGCACAGCCCCCAGCGTAAGTTCATCATCCTATTCTTGCTCGACATGCTGTAGGTGTTTGATGCTACGGTGCTGACCTTGTCGGTTTTGTATGACGGGAGCGGCAGCAGGAGGAGCCGCAGGGGGCTACCCCCAACACACCACCCCCATCGACTACGCCGCCGCGAGGGGCGTCCCCGGCAAGGGCACCAAGCATGGAGCCCACACGCATGGAGGAAGAGGGGAACTTGGGCGCTTGTGGCTCTGCCACGGCACCAGGCGCCGGCGGGGAGGGGACTCCTGCTTCACAGCCTGGCACTGGTGAGTCGCCTGTCTTCTATCTCTGCTTTTCCCTTATCCTTTTTCTTGGCTTCATCATCCCCATCACTGCCCAGGCCCTCCTTCAACAGATATGGAGGACGTGGACGCCGTCATCGGGGAAGTTGCTGAGGAGGCCACGGCGGAGGCCGACAGGATTGCCGCCGAGGAGGCCGCCGCTGAAAAGGCCGCCAAGGATGCCGCCGAGGGTGGCAGCGGTGAGCCTGCCGGGGAGGCCGGCAAGGCCACAGTCGAGGAAGAGGTGGCTGATGATCAACCTTCTTCCTCCACAACCTCGGGCCCCGGCAGATACCTGAAGGTGGGCGACGACCTCTTCGTCCATCTCGCAGGGGAGTCAAGTTCCCGAGAGCCCGCCGGAGGGGAAGTCTTCGATGGTGAGGTGCTCGCCGCCACCGGGCTCGAGGTGGTCGATGAACCGGGCGCCGGCGGTGATGGTTCCCCAGAAGAGCAGCTCTTCCGCGCTATGGGGGACAATTTCCGGAAGCTCCAAGCGCTCTACCGTGCCCGTGTGGACAAGGTTAAGTCCAGGATGGCAACGGTGGACGAGGCGGAGGTGGACTTCCAGGCGCGCTTTGCTGAGGCACAAACCTGGTTTCACCAGTCCCGCAAGGAGCAGAGGGCCTTCCAGGAAGAATTGGCCAAGCGCGACGCAGAGCTCATCATGAAGATGTCTGACATCGAGAAGGCCCAGGAAGAGGCAGCGAGCTTGGCTGCCGCGGCCGAGGCCGCCCAGAACCAGCATCAAGCCGCCCTCGATTCCCAGGAAGAAGACCTCTCCGTGCGTGAGGTGAAGCTTGCCGCAATGCTCCGCGGCAAGGATGAGGAGCTCGAGGTCCTTGTCGAGCGGCGGACTCGCGAGCTGGGGCAGAGGCACAAAGAGGCGCTCGATACCCAGGCTTTGGTCCACGCCGGCAAGGTGAAAGAGACGAAGGTAGAGCGGGACGGGCTGAGGGAGCAGGCCCTCAAGCTGTCCGACGAGAAGGACAAGCTCAACTGCGCCTTGACAGAGGCACACGGAGCAGTCATCAGCAGGGCTGGGGAGCTCTCCGAGGCGCAAGACTCCATCGGCGATCTCAAGCTAAAGCTGGAGAATCTCGAGAAGATGTTGTCGGAGAGCTCAGCTCGGGAGGAGACCTTGACCAAGAGCCTGGAGGAGGAGAAGCAGCTGCGGGTGGACGAGGCCGCCTCCCACCAGGAATACATGGCGGGCGAGAACATGTGGATCAGCCGGCTGGAGGACGTCGCCGGCAGGATCACCTCGCAGTTGGCCCTCATGGGGATGCCAAACGTGAGGTATGACCCTGAGTGGAGCGGGACCGTCAACGCCAAGCTGACCCTATTCTTCGAGGGCGTCCTCGGCGCCTTGGCTGATCTTCACTCCAACATGGGGATGCCAAACGTGAGGTATGACCCTGAGTGGAGCGGGACCGTCAACGCCAAGCTGACCCTATTCTTCGAGGGCGTCCTCGGCGCCTTGGCTGATCTTCACTCCAACAGAACGACCACGCTGGCCGGGGAGGCCCGGCGACTTTGCCGGGGGGTCATGACCAAGGTCCTCACCAAGATGACATACTGGAACCCCGCCCTCGACTTCGAAGCCGCGATGGACAGCTTGCCGGAGGGTGCTGACCTCACGGTGCTCAAGGAGCGTATCAAGCCCGTCATCAACTGCATCGACGAAATCAAGAGGGTGGAGGGCCAGCGCCGGGATTAGGCATCCCGTTCTTCCTCACCGCTGCGGGTTCATGACCAAGACAAATTTTATCTTTAGTTAGAACCGCAGCGATGACATGATGTAATATAACTTTGAAATATTTCTGGGATTATGCATGTTATTTCCTTGTTTGCTGCCATCTTTGTATGTCCACCCTACGCTAGCTAGGTAGGCTTGCCGGCGCGAAAAACCCAAGGCGGCGTCTTGGGGGACGGGTCCCCATTGGCCTGCTGGGCGAGCGTGCTGCCGGGTAAGCCACCTTGCCGCCCCTGACGCAGCCGCTCGAACTGTCGAGTTTGACTCGAGTCAGAGTCGAGAGCCTTGCCAATTGCGGAAGGCTACCCTACTGTTTCCTACGCAGCCGTTTGAACTGTTGAGCAGACTCGAAATAGAGCAAAGGCGTTGCCGATCGAGAAGGGCCCCATTTGCGTGCAGGTTTCTTTTTGCACAAAGAACGACATCTCCGAGGATAACAACTTTAAACAATAGGATGAAAATATCCAGCGTTCAATGCAACTTAGCTTCTATTTGTAGCCGCTCGAGTGCTGATCTTCCGGCCTCCTTCCTTCTCAAAGTGCCACGAACACGAAGGAGTGTTGGGTTAACTACTAGAGCCGATTCTCACAACTGCGCCCCCTACCTGGCGCGCCAAAGATGTCGGTGTATTTGGAACGACACCTATGGGATCACAAGAATCCCTACTACGGTTGCGGGGCACGGGGTTGAGAGAAGAGCGAATCAAACAGACAGCACACGGTTCCTTTACCCAGGTTCGGGCCGCGAGGATGCGTAAAACCCTACTCCTGCTTTGGTGGATTATATGTTTGTGTTCTTTTGTTAGCTACGGGGCGTGAGGAGCTCCAAAAAGCCGAATCGTGAGGAGTTCTAAAGAGCCGAATCCTCCTCCTGGTAGCCTCGAGCCTCCTTTTATAGGGAAAGGGGTCGCCACAGTGGCACACAGGAGGTGGAGGGTACATTGATGCGAGGTTATCCCTCACATTACATGACAAGGCACATTTAATGCGTCTTGCTTAGGTGTCCTCGCTTTATCGGGGACGAGGGAGACATCCATCTTGTCCGTCGCCGCTCCTTCTTGTGTCGACACGCGCCCTGGCCAGCGGTTCCTGAGACGCCATGTAGGCAGGCAGGCAGCTGAGGTGGCACAATGGCGGGTCTCCACGAAGATCTGCATGTCGCCACGCAGGTGCCTGCCCAGCTGGTTGGGTCGGCAGCTGCATGGGGCAGTGGAAGCTTAGTTGGCGTGGGCCCGATGCTGGCCCTGCGGATGTCCTCGGCAAGGGCCTTGCCGGGGCCCCGGCAAGGGTCTTGCCGCGGCGCCTGCTGTCATCCCTGGCAAGGTGCTTGCCGGAGGTCTTGTGGTGCTCCTTGGCTGGGATCCCGCCAAGGGTCATCGTCTTCTCAGTGTGTATCTGTTCTTGAATGTCTTCACAAAGATCTGCATGCCACTACAGGGATATCTCCCGAATCCTTGCCCTATGGGGGCAGTGGACTCAAGGGTGATCCGCTCCGTAGGCGTGGGGCGAGCTGCCGCGGCAAGGGTCTTGCCGGGGCTGCTAGAGCCGGCCCCGGCAAGGATCTTGCCGGGGCTGCTGAAACTGGCTCCCGGCAAGGATCTCGCCGGGGGAAGCCGCTTCGTCCCTTTTCTCTTTGTGGTCTTGTTCTTGGTGTTGCTCCAGTTCCATCGAGCTTTGGTCTTACCCTGGCTCACCTCCCGTGCCATGCTTGGTGTGGTGGTGCCCGTGGCTCAGACTGCCCGTGCACAGTCATAGGGGTACAAAAAGTGTACCCCTCCTTTTGTACACCGACATTGCCGGGCCAAACGAGGCGCCGTAGCTCAGGAGCTAGGGCGCCACACCCGCGCACACTCATGATCACAGGCGCTCCCTACACTTGTGACGCTGGTTCTTGAGGTACTGGTGCCACCACCTCATGTGGCGTGCGGTCTGGGCGTTGTGGGTCGGGGGGCCACGAGCACCTACATGTGGGTGCGGGATCACCAGGCAACTCTCCTCGTCGTGGGCGTGGGCTCTGCGGGGTTGTTCATGTCGAGGGGCCTCGCACCGGCCCTCCTAGCCGGCGGGATGAAGGTGAGGCGGAGCCGGGACCCCACGGCCCTCGTTCGTCGCCGGGGTCGACGGAGGACGTGAGGAGTGCGTTGGTGCAGGCGCTTCCCCAGCTGCGTTGACGAGCTCGGTGATGCGATGGAGCCACTCGTCGTAGAGATCATCTGCCGGGCAGTAGCGCAAGAGCTCCCGCGCCATCAGTAGCGCAGGCTGCTGGTAGACCGGCCTGCGGCGGACCAGCGAGGACGACGCTGCGGCCAGCGAGGGTGAAGGTGTTGCCGTGCGGCTGTCCCGCCTCACGGATAGCGACAACGAGGAGTCCTTCTGCTCGTGGACAGCCGGGTCGGTGGTGGCGTTGGCGACCGGCGAGTTGGGGCGGAGCGGTGCGCCGTTGCCCACGGGCACCGTCTGAGCGACGTTCGCAGCGCGGCGGGCGGCGTGAGCTCGGCGTGTGTCCACCATGGCTGTGGAGCAGGGTCGGTGACGAGAACGCGACGAGGTCGTCCGAGAGGCGAGATTTCGACACGCCCCCTACCTGGCGCGCCAAATGTCGGATTCAGGGCTCCGCAAAACCCGTTAAGTTCAAATACAGGGGCGTGAACGAAGATCTCTCCCACACACGTCTACCTAGCGCCTCGCTCTCGTCTCGGTGGAAGGATTCAAGCAAACAACGAACAAGCACACAAGAGTTTATCCAGGTTCGGGCCACCGTGTGGTGTAAGACCCTACTTCCTGCTTTGGTGGCCTGGCTCCGGGCGGTCTAGAATATGAACTGGTACAAGGGTTCCTGGGCTCAGGAGGCGAGCTCATGAGGGTTAGGAGGCTAGTGTTCTTGCTCCTTGTGCGGTGGTAAAGTGTGTGAGTCGATGATCCCCCCTTTGCAGTGGAGGTTCTAGCTACTTATATAGGTGGCCACGGTCCTCTTCCCCTGAAATGTTTAGGCGGGAAGGGATTCCACAACGGCCATTTTTGAGCGGGAACACAAGGACGTTCCTACCTTGACAAAAGCAGTCTTCGCCTGCAAAAGGATCAGACGGTGACACGGTGGTGGGCTCGACGATGACATCCTCCTTATCGTCCTTGCGGTCTTCGGTCTTGTTGCACCAAAGAGGAAACCTTTGCCCCGCTCCTTGGGAACCAACGGTTGTGCTGTCTCCTTGGCACCAAAATGGCAACTGTGCCGCTGGCACTCGCTGGCGCGATGCATCACTGCTGACATCATTCCCTCCTCCTGAGGCAGGCTTGGCCTTGGATTCTCCGCCCCTCCAGAAAGCCTTGCCGAGGCCGCTCCCGAGGGGGGTCTTGGCGTTGTTCTCCTCGCGAGGCCTGGCCCCTCGCGAGGGTCTTGAGCAGCTGGTCGATTAGCTGGGCCGTACCAGGCCGCTTGTAGGAGCGCGTCGCGGCCCGCAGACAGGCAAGTCTGGGTACCCTGGTTCTCAGGACGCCGACAGTAGCCCCCAGGCCCAAGGCGCACGCGGAGTTGGCTTCAGGGTGAAGCCTTAGTCGAGGACGAAGCACCGTGGGCCCCAAAAAGGCTGCGGGCCAGGCTGTCGCGTGACGGTTGGATAGGATGCGAGCGACTCCACTTCCCACGCAATCTTGGCAACCGTGTGACTTGACAACTCGTTGGCGCGGACAGCGGGGACATTATGGCTGCGTGCGAGTGGCCGCCGGTTGGTCTTCTTGGCTTATAAACAGGGGGGTGAGGCTCCACGCCTCTCACTTGACCGTTGCAGGCCGATCCCCACGTTTCCATTGCTCCTAGGGCTCCATGGTGCCGATTCGCAGGTTCTCGGCCGCGGAGAAAGGGAAGAGCCCGAATGGCTCCCCCCGAAGAAGAGGCACCGTGATTCTCCGGGTGCGTCCCTGAGGCCGGCGGACGCTCGCACATGGTGCACGCGGGCTCCACCAGGATTTCCGCTTCCCTTGCACACCTCAACGACAAGCAAATTGAGCGGAGGCGGCAATAGGGGTGGCGCCGCTAGTCGCCCAGAGAGACGGGCGTCTCCCCGCACCCTGCTACCGTCCCATTCGGAGGATGATGCCCGCGAGTTCATCATGTGGGCGGGGGCCCCTCTGCATTCCTGGATCCTTCTTCCTCCGTTCCTGAGGGAGGTACTCCCGGCTCGGGGCCGGGTGACGATGGAGTTGAGGCACGAAGGGTGTCGCCTTCCTCCTTCGCATGCCGACGTGGAGGTGGTTTCTTCCTGCCAGGTCTTCATGACCTGGGGCTGGGGTGTGGTGCGTCGCGCCTGCGCCCCCACCGGGAGGCACATTCTTCACTTCGCGCTGGAGAGGACGGGCGCGATGACCTTCAAAGTCTTTGGGGCGGACGACCTCCGACTGCCGTGTGGCGCAGGGAATGGGCTCGCCAGCGACCATTCCCCGTGTCGTCCGGGCAGCAAAGCGCTCGCTGTTGGCTATATCTCCGACTCTCCTGATAGGAGTTATGCTACCCCTGAGACGGCCTCGAGCTCTAATGAGACCTACGAGCCGCCAAGCCGCCTCCCCTATCGTCGGAGGGAAACGGTGTCCTTCCGGCGTCGCCGTTGTTGAAGGAGTCCAAGACGAGTTCCTTGGGAGCGTCTTCCTAGCTTAGTTCCTGCGGGACATCATGGAGGGCTTCACAAGGACATGTAAATTCTCGTAATACTTTTTTTACTATCTAGCGTTATAAACTTATGTCCAGCATGATTCCCTTGTTAGAGCACAATTTCCCCTTTCTTTCGTTCCTGCGGTAGCTTAAGGGCCTACGCCTGTGAGACCCAGTCCCGGAACCAGCCTCGGCCTATGCTGGTATGCCAAGTCACGGCGCCATGACCAAGGCTAGGAGGCGAGGGGTCCAGGATCCTATCAGGCCCAAGATGCGATTCTATCCCGATCACGCGACACGTGATTGGGGCACAGCCGCATTTCGGGCGCTTAGCAAGATGGATATCATTACATCGTACCATTACATACATACATGGGGGATACAACAATTCATACAAGTCACATGAATACAACAATATCAATACAAGGTATCCGACTACAGATACAAACATGAAAGCACAACGACATCCATCTGCTATCCCAGGCTACCGACCCGGAACCTAACCCATGACTGAAGAAGAAGAAGAAGAAGAAAGAACTGCAACAAAAGGACATCGCTCTCACGTCAAGACATCGGAAACCTGCACCTGCAACTGTTGTTGTATTATCTGTGAGCCACGAGGACTCATCAATCCCATAACCATGGGTAACAAGACTAGCAAAGCTTAATGGGTAAGGAGAGGTTAAGTGGTGAGGTTGCAGCCGCGGCTAAGCAAAAGTATGGTAGCTAACTTACGAGTACAATAATAAGATGATTATCTACGCAAATGGTCGCAAACTAGTAGTGATCGCTAAAGATCCTGAACTACCTACGAGTCAAACATAACCCCACCGTGTTCTCTTCTCAAAGTGAAAAGAGACAGTCACGGTTACTCACACAGTTGTGTGTTTTACTTCGGATCCTCTGTCAAGTTTTCTACAACCGGACATTAACAAATTCCAATCTGCCACATAACCACGGGCACGGCTTTCGAAAGATCCTAACCCTGCAGGGGTGTCCCAACTTAGCCCATCACAAGCTCTCATGATCAACAGAAGTAATAATAATATTATCACCCCTTATTTTAGGGACAATCCGATCAGGCTCGAAATCCCAGTGCACAAGACATTTCGACAATGGTAAAACAAGTCCAGCAAGACCTCCCGGTGTGTCGACACCCTGATAGTAGCCGCGCGTATCTCGTCTCAGGCCACGACCGGATGGGCGATGCTACAGGTAAAACCAGATACCTCGGGTTTCCCCAAGGCGGCCCTGCAGGCTCCCCGTTTGGGACCAACACCATCAGCACTGGCCCCCCTGCTATGTAGAAAATAATCCCGAGGGCGCGACCCCCTATGCAAATTTAATTAATTAATTAAGTTGTTATTATGAGGCAAATTAAAACCAATGTTGGGCCTTGCTGGAGGAGTTTTATTCAAAGATGAAGTGTCAAGGGGTCCCCATATACCCAACCGTGTAAGGAACGCAAAATCAAGGAACATAATGCCGGCTTATCGGCGCCGAAGGTGGCATGAGTGGAACAAAACACCGAGCAAAAGGCCAAGCCTTCCACCCATGCCCAGTATATAGGTGTGTTAATATATAAATGACATATTGTATTATTCCAACAACAAGTTCCAACAAGGAACAATCTTCATCTGCACCTGCAACTAACAACGCTATAAGAGGGGCTGAGCAAGCGGGTAACATAGCCAAACAATGGTTTGCTAGGAAGGTGTCAAAGGTTAGAGGTTTCATGGCAACAAGGAGAGGGGCTGACAATAAAGATGGGTAGCACGACATGTAACAATATCATCGAGACAACTAAGCATGGCAATGGTAGTAAAGGTATCCAAGGGTATGGTCATCTTGCCTGAGATCCCGCAAGGAAGAAGAACGGATCCGTGAAGAAGATGAAGAAGAATCCTTGAAGACGAACCACGTGTAGACGAACGAATCATCACGTTCGCAATGGAACAAGCACTAACGAGAAGAAGCAAGCAATACGGTAAACACACAACACAAGAACATGACAATATGCTCAACCAAGTATGATGCAAGACAAGTCTATATATGATGCAATACATGGCAAGGGATGAAGCACACAAAAACAACACCAAACAACAAGTTTAAATGAGGCCGGAATCAACATATAACAAACCCGGTAAGCCCTCATATGCATAATTTGAAATTAGTCCAGATCTGAACAAACCTTAAGTTAAAGTTGTTAAACAGCAAGTTAACATGCACGATGATGATCTACATGAAATTCTAGTCAAGTTTCATATAAAGTTTGTTTAATTCGGAGCTACGGCCTAGAAGATATGAGCAAAACAAGACAAGCATGTCAACGGTGCAAGATGCACCCAAACATCAAGCAAACACACTCCAAACATGAAAATAACATGATATTATGATTCTACATGCAAAATCACACAAGTTTCATATAGGGCACGCTCAAAACGGAGCAACGGTTCAACACATACACACGAAAGAAGATATAACAACAAGCTGAAGTTAACAGCCACATAGCAACTTTGGAGCAAGGTAAATATATGCTACAGGACCCAAACATGTTAACAAGAAGCATGGATGTGAAGTAGACATGTTACTTAACAAGCATGAACTTAGAACACACCCCAAAGCTTGCTGGAACACATTTAAACAAGCATGGTAAGTTGCAATAAAATTATCCAGACTTAGTCAAAATCTGGGAAGGCAAAAACATCATCACGATGATGCCTTCGAAGGCACAAAACAACAAGCATATCAACTCTAACAAGTACATAAAGAGCATGGACATGTAGTAGACATAGCATACAACAAGAAACTCCATTGGAGCTACTCCATAGGAGGCATGGATCAATAACAACAAGCTTCACCAAATTGATCATGCTGATAAAAGGCTGACAGATAAAATTTATAGCAACTTGAGAGCAAGAAATAAATAAGCTAGAGCAGGCCAAATGTGCAAGTAAGGGCATGAATGGATAGACAAAAACATGACAACAAGACATGATCATTGGCCACTCCAAAAATAGCATGGATTTGAATAGGGCATCAAGCAAACATAGCATCAGGGTATAACAGATTCCAGACTTAGCAGTTTTTTCAGGGTATAACAGCACCAACAAGATGACATGTTTACAAGCTTGTTTAAGTCACCTCAAGGCATATCATGGAAAGTTAAATGCACCACAGCGAAGAACATATAATGGTGCTTCTAGAACATCTAGACATGTGGCATGAAGACAAACACACCAATAGTAAAGAGCAAGTGAAATCAGCATCTCATAACAAGTTTCAGCACTTAACAGCCAAATGCACTTTTGCATCAGAGATTAACATGGCAATATGGCACATAACATGAATGCTACAGCAACCAACATGTAGAGCACTTCACAATGAACATTTTGACATATCATAAGCTCCATTTGGATAAGCATGCACCAAGTTATCATATCTCAAACATGGCATCAAATTAACAAGTAACTACAGTTTATAACAAGTAGCACTCTTGCAACAGAGATTAGGGCATCAAGATGAAGTCAAACAAGCATGGCACAATGGAACAAAGTGAAGAGCATATCACAACGAACATTTTGACATATCAATCACTCAATTTGGACAAGCACACATCAAGTTACAACCATGCAAACATTCAACATTATGTGTGAAATTCACAGACTTAGTCATTTTTAACTCCGAAAAAATAGAGAGGGCGCAATATAACTATAGTATGGACGTGGCGGGGCTAGGGCTTCTCACCAAACGGGCTGAGGCCCAAGACGGCTGGAAGGCCGCAGGCCAGGCAGGCTGGGCGGGAGATGGGCCGGCGGGGCACGGGACTTGGGCCGGCCCGAAGCGGTGGTCAGGTCGGCCCATGGCCGACGCACCCGTCGTCCTCCCCGAGCGCTCGCTCGAGCAGGAGGCGGGGCGGCGGCTGCCGGCGCCGGGGAGGGTGAGGCAGGGCCGGCGGGGACCGATCCGGATGGGGCGGATTCGACCGGCCACACGCCGGATCTGGAGAGGGCGAGGTCGACGGAGCTTCAACGGGAGGCGACAGCGGACGACGGTGGAGGCAGCCGGCGCGGCCGGCGATGGTGACGCGGCTGAGGACGGCGGCCTTTGAGCTGCGTGGCGAGGAGGCGGCGAACGGCCACCGGAGGCGGGGTCCGACGAAGCTGCCGGCGAGCGGGGCGGTGCAAGGCGGCGGGGACGAGCGGGCTCGGCGGCGGCGGGATACGGGCCTGCGCGGGCCCCGGATGGGCTCCGCGGGCCGCGGCGGTGGGAGGGCTGGTGCTGCGACGTGGCGCTCTGCGGTTGGACGCGGGCGGCGGCGGAGCTGACGTGTTGCCCCGGGATTGGCCCGGGCGACGTGGAGGCGACTGGACATGTCCGGCGGCGAAACGGACATGTCCGGCAGAGCGAGGTGAGCGGGGCTAGGGTACAACTGCGAGAATTTCGGGAGGAGGCACATATTTATAGGTAGAGGGAGCTAGGAGTGTCCAAATGAGGAGCGGTTCGCGGCCACGTGATCGTGATCTAATGGCCAAGAGCATGGAGGGGGTTAGAATGGGCTTGGGGGCTGTGTGAAAGGGGTGCTGGGCCAAAAGAGAAAAGGCTTCCGGCGGTGAACACGGTTAACCGTTGGTCTATCAAACGAACTCCGAACGCGACGGAACTTGACAGGCGGTCTACCTATGCTATAATAAGACCACACGCCAAGTTTCAACCCATTCCGAGAACGTTTTTCGGCCACTCATAAAATAAATATTCGGAGGCGCCGCGGGCGCGTGCAAGTGTGTCTGGGCTCAGAACGGACAACGGAGAGGACGGGCGGACTCGGACGGATGCAAGTTTTTAAAACATGATGATGCAACGCACACGATGACAAGGCAAATATGCAACACGCAAGCAGATGACATGGCAACGGCAACGAATAATTGGCTAACACCCGGTGCATCGGTCTCGGGGTGTCACAACACTCCCCTACTAACAAGAGATCTCGTCCCGAGATCTTAGGAACGAGACAGAAGGAAAAGAAAGGAAGAACACAAGTTCTTCGAGGACAAAAGAGTGAAACCAAAGAACCTTGAGAGTTGAGCCACTTGAAAGAAAGGATACAACGGAGATGAACGAGATTGAGAAGCTCCGTTACAAAAGAGTAACAAGGAACACACGAGAACCTTGTAAGTTGAAAGGAATGTACCAAGAGTTGAAGGGACAAGAATGAATTCGAAACCACTATGGTTAATAAGAGATAGAAAATAATTGAACAAAGGAATTCGGGCGGCACTTCGGCTGAAAATGGAAGGGATGGTACAAAACCTCGAGAAGATGGGATGATACTCGACGAGATGAATAACACGATGCCTCCGGAAGAAATGAAAGAGTGAAATAAAAGAACTAATAAGAAGATGGCATCTTACACCACGAATGAATCTGAAAGAGCGTCATCAAGAGAAAGGCTTGAACGGAGTTGTTGAGAAAATAAACAACAAAAGAATAAGCTCGTTGTGGACTTCAGAAAAACATCTCAAAGCTTGAGGTGAATTATGCCGCAACCAAAAGATGGATTAGCTGAGAATGAAGAAATGCAAAACTCCCACTTCAAAAGAATACGGAAAATTATTTGCACTTGAGAGGCAAAAGAATAAGAATGCTTGAGCTGCTCAACAAGAATTAGATGAACGTTTGACCAATGAATTAAATCATGAAGAACCACCATGAAGAACTCCGGTAACAAAAAGGATGATGATATAGAAGTGAAGGATTCAAGAATAAGCATAAAGCCTTGCGATGATTTAGACAGAGCCTCCGACGAGATAACCGAGAAAATTTGAACTCCGGAAAAGAAAAGAATAAGACACTTTGAACTAGAATTTATTCATCAAGAACAAATTCCAAAGGAAGGGATAAATCAACTTGATGAAAATAATAAGAATTATGTTATGCTTATCCTCCGCCAATTAAATTGATGAGAAGCAATGGATTCACATACTACTTATTCCCGTTGAAATGATTAAAGAGGGATGTATCACGAACTTGCGAAAATCTTCGTGAACCACCGGTAGGATTGGAATAAAAATGAATGGATTGATATGATATCATCGGAAAAGAAATCTTGAGCGAACCATCGTAAGAATTGAAGCCGAGTGAAGAAAAGAACACACCACCGTAAATAATTAAAATTGAGTGAATACGATGAATCGCTAGGAGAATAAAGCACTTGAGGAAATTTAGATACAAGAGAACAAAGAGATCGCGAACTGATTAAAGAATACCTGAACAAAGCACCGGATGAATGTGAGACGAACGAAGAGGCATCAATGAAGAATATTTGGAGGACGGAGTTGAAAACTGAGAATGAAGAAATCTTCTGAAATGATGGCCTTCGGAGGAACACAAAGAAAAGAATTCCTGAAATACTCCGGAAGAATGACAAGAAGTAAGGTTGAACCAGTGATGAAAATAATTGGAAGTGATCTTGAAGAAGGCATATGACTGATGGAATCCATACTTACATCACACTATGAAAAGAATGTGAGAACACTCCGGGAAAATAAAAGAGTCAGGTAAGATCCTGGGAAAAGACCTGTGGGTTATGAGCCCACCGAAAGAAAACACCGTTGGAAAGGATCAAAAAGGAGAGAATGCACCGGAACGATTAAAAGACTCGAATGAGGTGACAACCTCGAATTGATTAGAACATGGTCGATTCTCCTGGACTTCGGAACTCCAGAATAATTAAATGGCGAGAGGCGAACGAGACAAAGGAAAACACTTGAACCGATGAAAGAATAAGAACAACACTGAGATATTGGAATTGAGTCCACCAGAAAAGAAGACGAGATGAAGAATATCAAACGAGAGGAGAATTCATCGGAAGAAGAAAAGAAAAGAATGACGACAAGCTAGACGAGAATTCACCAGTTGGAATAATTGGAAAGAAAGCACAAGATTTTCACGAGTAGGATGGATACTCGATTAAGGACTCCGGCTCCGAGAAGCAAAAGGGTGGGCGGGTGGGAAAAGAAAGACCACTTCGGAAGGAGAAACAACATCGGTTGGAAAGAACCTAGGATTGAACTTGTAAAGAAGAAGAGGGTCGAATCAACTTGATGAGAGATACACCAGATGAAAGAACTGACATCGAAACGAACGAAAACTAACCGCGTGATCCTAAATAAAATTTGAAGGGGAAGAAGGTAATACAAAACACTTACGAGAAAAGATTCCTCACCAGAGCGACGAAGGGACTGAGGAGTAAAAAGAATTCCTACTCTCCGATATAGCTAGACTCCGAAAAAGTTTTCTGCTAGACTCAACAACGGCTAAATTACGATCAATCAAGGGGGCTCCTTTGGTCGGTCGAGGCTCTGATACCAACGTATCAGGCCCAAGATGCGATTCTATCCCGATCACACGACACTTACGTGATTGGGGCACAACCACATTTTGGGCGCTTAGCAAGATGGATATCATTACATCGTACCATTACATACATACATGGGGGATACAACAATTCATACAAGTCACATGAATACAATAACATCAATACAAGGTATCCGACTACGGATACAAACATGAAAGCACAACGACATCCATCTGCTATCCCAGGCTGCCGACCCGGAACCTAACCCAAGACTGAAGAAGAAGAAGAAGAAGAAAGAACTCCAACAAAAGGACATCGCTCTCACGTCAAGACATCGGAAACCTGCACCTGCAACTGTTGTTGTAGTATCTGTGAGCCACGAGGACTCAGCAATCCCATAACCATGGGTAACAAGACTAGCAAAGCTTAATGGGTAAGGAGAGGTTAAGTGGTGAGGTTGCAACAGCGGCTAAGCAAAAGTATGGTGGCTAACTTACGAGTACAATAATAAGATGAGCATCTATGCAAACGGTCGCAAACTAGTAGTGATCGCTAAAGATCCTGAACTACCTACGAGTCAAACATAACCCCACCGTGTTCTCTTCTCAAAGTGAAAAGAGACAGTCATGGTTACTCACACAGTTGTGTGTTTTACTTCGGATCCTCTGTCAAGTTTTCTACAACCGGACATTAACAAATTCCAATCTGCCACATAACCATGGGCACGGCTTTCGAAAGATCATAACCCTGCAGGGGCGTCCCAACTTAGCCCATCATAAGCTCTCACGATCAGCAGAAGTAATAATAATATTACAACCCCTTATCTTAGGGACAATCCGATCAACCTCGAAATCCCGGTGCACAAGACATTTCGACAATGGTAAAACAAGTCCAGCAAGACCTCCCGGTGTGTCGACACCTTGATAGTAGCCGTGCGTATCTCGTCTCAGGCCACGACCGGATGGGCGATGCTACAGGTAAAACGAGATACCTCGGGTTTCCCCAAGACGGCCCTGCAGGCTCCCCGTTTGGGACCAACACCTTCAGCACTGCCCCCCTACTATGTAGAAAAGAATCCCGAGGGCGCGACCCCCTATGCAAATTTAATTAATTAATTAAGTTGTTATTATGAGGCAAATTAAAACCAATGTTGGGCCTTGCTGGAGGAGTTTTATTCAAAGACGAAGTGTCAAGGGGTCCCCATATACCCAACCATGTAAGGAACGCAAAATCAAGGAACATAATGCCGGTTTATCTGCGCCTAAGGTGGCATGAGTGGAACAAAACATCGAGCAAAAGGCCAAGCCTTCCACCCATGCCCAGTATATAGGTGTGTTAATATATAAATGACATATTGTGATATTCCAACAACAAGTTCCAACAAGGAACAATCTTCATCTACACCTGCAACTAACAACGCTATAAGAGGGGCTGAGCAAGCGGGTAACATAGACAAACAATGGTTTTGCTAGGAAGGTGTCAAAGGTTAGAGGTTTCATGGCAACAAGGAGAGGGGCTGACAATAAAGATGGGTAGCGCGACATGTAACCATATCATCGAGACAACTAAGCATGGCAATGGTAGTAAAGGTATCCAAGGGTATGGTCATCTTGCCTGAGATCCCGCAAGGAAGAAGAATGGATCCGTGAAGAAGATGAAGAAGAAGCCTTGAAGACGAACCACGCGTAGATGAACGAATCCTCACGATCGCAACGGAACAAGCACTAACGAGAAGAAGCAAGCAATACGGTAAACACACAACACAAGAACATGACAATATGCTCAACCAAGTATGATGCAAGACAAGTCTATATATGATGCAATACATGGCAAGGGATGAAGCACACAAAAACAACATCATACAACAAGTTTAAATGAGGCCGGAATCAACATCTAACAAACCCGGTAAGCCCTCATATGCATAATTTGAAATTAATCCAGATCTGAACAAACCTTAAGTTAAAGTTGTTAAACAGCAAGTTAACATGCACCATGATGATCTACACGAAATTCTAGTCAAGTTTCATATGAAGTTTTTTTAATTCGGAGCTACGACCTAGAAGATATGAGCAAAACAAGACAAGCATGTCAACGATGCAAGATGCACCCAAACATCAAGGAAACACACTCCAAACATGAAAATAACATGATATTATGATTCTACTTGCAAATTCACACAAGTTTCATATAGGGCACGCTCAAAACGGAGCAACGGTTCGACACATACACACGAAACAAGATATAACAACAAGCTGAAGTTAACAGCCACATAGCAACTTTCGAGCAAGGTTAATATATGCTACAACACCCAAATATGTTAACAAGAAGCATGGATATGAAGTAGACATGTTACTTAACAAGCATGAACTTAGAACACACCCAAAAGCTTGCTGGAACACATTTAAACAAGCATGGCAAGTTGCAACAAAATTATCCAGACTTGGTCAAAATCTGGGAAGGCAAAAACATCATCACGATGCTGCCTTCGGAGGCACAAAACAACTAGCATATCAACTCTAACAAGTACATAAAGAGCATGGACATGTAGTAGACATAGCATACAACAAACAACTCCATTGGAGCTACTCCATAGGAGGCATGGATCAATAACAACAAGCTTCACCAAATTGATCATGCTGATAAAAGGCTGACAGATAAAACTTATAGCAACTTGAGAGCAAGAAATAAATAAGCTACAGCAGGCCAAATGTGCAAGTAAGGGCATGAATGGATAGAAAAAAACATGGACAACAAGACATGATCATTGTCCACTCCAAAACAAGCATGGATTTGACTAGGGCATCAAGCAAACATAGCATCAGGTTATAACAGATTCCAGACTTAGCAGTTTTTTCACTAAGTATAAAATAGCAACAACAACATGGCTTGTTTACAAGCTTGTTTAAGTCACCTCAAGGCATTCGATGGAACTTAAATGCACCACAGGAAAGACCATATAATGGTGCTTCTAAAACATCTAGACATGTGGCATGAAGACAAACACACCAATAGCAAAGAGCAAGTGAAATCAGCATCTCATAATAAGTTTCAGCACTTAACAGCCAAATGCACTTTTGCATCAGAGATTAACATGGCAATATGGCACATAACATGAATGCTACAGCAACCAACATGTAGAGCACTTCACAATGAACATTTTGACATATCATAAGCTCCATTTGGATAAACATGCACCAAGTTATCATATCTCAAACATGGCATCAAATTAACAAGTAACTACAGTTTATAACAAGTAGCACTCTTGCAACATAGATTAGGGCATCAAGATGAAGTCAAACAAGCATGGGACAATGGAACAAAGTGAAGAGCATATCACAACGAACATTTTGACATATCATTCACTCAATTTGGACAAGCACACATCAAGTTACAGCCATGCAAACATGCAACATTATGTGTGAAATTCACAGACTTAGTCATTTTTTAACATACGAAAAAACAGAGAGGGCGCAGTATAACTATAGTACGCACGGGGCGGGGCTAGGTCTTCTCACCAAACGGGCTGAGGCCCAGGACGGCTGGAAGGCCGGAGGCCAGGCAGGCTGGGCGGGAGATGGACCGGCAGGGCACGGGACTTGGGCCGGCCCGAAGCGGCGGTCAGGTCGGCCCACGGCCGACGCAGCCGTTGTCCTCCCCGAGTCCTCGCTCGAGCAGGAGGCGGGGCGGCGGCTGCCGGCGCCGGCGAGGGTGAGGTAGGGCCGACGGGGACCGATCCGGATGGGGCGGATTCGACTGGCCACACGCCGGATTTGGAGAGGGCGAGGTCGACGGAGCTTCAACGGGAGGCGGCCGCGGACGACGGTGGAGGCAGCCGGAGCGGCCGGTGATGGTGACGCGGCCGAGGGCGGCGGCCTTTGAGCTGCGTGGCGAGGAGGCGACGAACGGCCACCGGAGGCGGGGTCCGGCGAAGCTGCCTGCGAGCGGGGCGGCGCAAGGCGGCGGGGACGATCAGGCTCGGCGGCGGCGGGATACGGGCCCGCGCGGGCCCCGGATGGGCTCCGCGGGCCGCGGCGGTGGGAGGGCTGGCGCTTCGACGTGGCGCTCTGCGGTTGGACGCGGGCGGCGGCGGAGCTGACGTGTCGCCCCGGGCGACGTGGAGGCGGCTGGACATGTCCGGAGGCGGAACGGACATGTCTGGCGGAGCGAGGTGAGCGGGGCTAGGGTACATCTGCGAGAATTTCGGGAGGAGGCACATATTTATAGGTAGAGGGAGCTAGGAGTGTCCAAATGAGGAGCGGTTCACGGCCACACGATCTTGATCGAATGGCCAAGAGCATGGAGGGGGTTAGAATGGGCTTGGGGGCTGTGTGAAAGGGGTGCTGGGCCAAAAGAGAAAAGGCTTCCGACGGTGAACACGGTTAACCGTTGGGCTATCAAACGAACTCCGAACGCCACGAATCTTGACAGGTGGTCTACCTATGCTATAATAAGGCCACACGCCAAGTTTCAACCCATTCCGAGAACGTTTTTCGGCCACTCATAAAATAAATATTCGGAGGCGCCGCGGGCGCGGGCAAGTGTGTCTAGGCTCAGAACGGTCAATGGAGAGGACGGGCGGACTCGAACGGATGCAAGTTTTTAAAACATGATGATGCAACGCACACGATGACAAGTCAAATATGCAACACGCAAGCAGATGACATGGCAACGGCAACGAATAACTGGCTAACACCTGGCGCATCGGTCTCGGGGTGTCACAACACTCCCCTACTAACAAGAGATCTCGTCCCGAGATCTTAGGAACGAGACAGAAGGAAAAAAAAGGAAGAACACAAGTTCTTCGAGGACAAAAGAGTGAAACCAAAGAACCTTGAGAGTTGAGCCAATTGAAAGAAAGGATACAACGGAGATGAACGAGATTGAGAAGCTCCGTTACAAAAGAGTAACAAGGAACACACGAGAACCTTGTAAGTTGAAAGGAATGTACCAAGAGTTGAAGGGACAAGAATGAATTCGAAACCACTATGGTTAATAAGAGATAGAAAAGAATTGAACAAAGGAATTCGGGCGGCAGTTCGGCTGAAAATGGAAGGGATGGTACAAAACCTCTAGAAGATGGGATGATACTCGACGAGATGAAAAACACGATGCCTCCGGAAGAAATGAAAGAGTGAAATAAAAGAACGAATAAGAAGATGACATCTTACACCACGAATGAATCTGAAAGAGCGTCATCAAGAGAAAGGCTTGAACGGAGTTGTTGAGAAAATCAACAACAAAAGAATAAGCTTGCTGTGGACTTAAGAAAAACATCTCAAAGCTTGAGGTGAATTATGCCGCAACCAAAAGATGGATTAGCTGAGAATGAAGAAATGCAAAACTCCCACTTCAAAAGAATACGGAGAATTATTGGCACTTGAGAGGCAAAAGAATAAGAATGCTTGAGCTGCTCAACAAGAATTAGACGAACGCTTGACGAATGAATTAAATCATGAAGAACCACCGTGAAGAACTCCGGTAATGAAAAGGATGATGATATAGAAGTGAAGGATTCAAGAATAAGAGTAAAGCCTTGCGATGATTTAAACAGAGCCTCCGACGAGATAACCGAGAAAATTTGAACTCCGGAAAAGAAAAGAATAAGACACTTTGAACTAGAATTTATTCATCAAGAACAAATTCCAAAGGAAGGGATAAATCAACTTGATGAAAATAATAAGAATTATGTTATGCTTATCCTCCACCAATTAAATTGATGAGAAGCAATGGATTCACATACTACTAATTCCCGTTGAAATGATTAAAGAGGGATGTATCGCGAACTTGCGAAAATCTTCGTGAACCACCGGTAGGATTGGAATAAAAATGAATGGATTGATATGATATCATCGGAAAAGAAATCTTGAGTGAACCACCGTAAGAATTGAAGCCGAGTGAAGAAAAGAACACACCACCGTAAAGAATTAAAATTGAGTGAATACGATGAATCGCTGGGAGAATAAAGCACTTGAGGAAATTTAGATACAAGAGAACAAAGAGATCGCAAACTGATTAAAGAATACCTGAACAAAGCACCGGATGAATGTGAGACAAATGAAGAGGCATCAATGAAGAATATTTGGAGGACGAAGTTGAAAACTGAGAATGAAGAAATCTTCAGAAATGATGGCCTTCGGAGGAACACAAAGAAAAGTATTCCTGAAATACTCCGAAAGAATGACAAGAAGAAAGGTTGAACCGGTGATGAAAATAATTGGAAGCGATCTTGAAGAAGGCATATGACTGATGGAATCCATACTTACATCACACTATGAAAAGAATTTGAGAACACTCTGGGAAAATAAAAGAGTCAGGTAAGATCCTGGGAAAAGACCTGTGGGTTATGAGCCCAACGAAAGAAAACACCGTTGGAAAGGATCGAAAAGGAGATAATGCACCAGAACGATTAAAAGACTCGAATGAGGTGCCACCCTCGAATTGATTAGAAGATGGTCGATTCTCCTGGAATGACTTCGGAACTCCGGAATAATTAAATGGCGAGAGGCGAACGAGGCAAAGGAAAACACTTGAACCGATGAAAGAATAAGAACAACACTGATATATTGGAATTGAGTCCATCGGAAAAGAAGACGAGATGAAGAATATCAAACGAGAGGAGAATTCATCGGAAGAAGAAAAGAAAAGAATGATGACGAGCTAGACGAGAATTCACCAGTTGGAATAATTGGAAAGAAAGCACAAGATTTTCACGAGTAGGATGGATACTCAATTAAGGACTCCGGCTCCGATAAGCAAAAGGGTGGGCGGGTGGGAAAAGAAAGACCACTTCGGAAGGATAAACAACATCGGTTGGAATGAACCTAGGATTGAACTTGTAAAGAAGAAGAGGGTCGAATCCACTTGATGAGAGATGCACCAGATGAAAGAACTGACATCGAAATGAACGAAAACTAACTACGTGATCCTAAAAAAAATTGAAGGGGAAGAAGGTAATACAAAACACCTACGTCAAGATTCCTCACCAGAGCGACGAAGGGACTGAGGAGTAAAAAGAATTCCTACTCTCCGATATAGCTAGACTCCGAAAAAGTTTTCTGCTAGACTCAACAACGGACAAACTACGATCAATCAAGGGGGCTCCTATGGTCGGTCGAGGCTCTGATACCAACTTATCAGGCCCAAGATGCGATTCTATCCCGATCACGCGACACTTACGTGATTGGGGCACAACCACATTTTGGGCGCTTAGCAAGATGGATATCATTACATCGTACCATTACATACATTCATGGGGGATCGAACAATTCATACAAGTCACATGAATACAACAACATCAATACAAGGTATCCGACTATGGATACAAACCTGAAAGCACAACGTCATCCATCTGCTATCCCAGGCTGCCGACCCGAAACCTAACCCAAGACTGAAGAAGAAGATGAAGAAAGAACTCCAACAAAAGGACATCGCTCTCATGTCAAGACATCGAAAACCTGCACCTGCAACTGTTGTTGTAGTATCTGTGAGCCACGAGGACCCATCAATCCCATAACCATGGGTAACAAGACTAGCAAAGCTAAATTGGTAAGGAGAGGTTAAGTGGTGAGGTTGCAGCAGCGGCTAAGCAAAAGTATGGTGGCGAACTTACGAGTACAAGAATAAGATGAGCATCTACGCAAACGGTCGCAAACTAGTAGTGATCGCTAAAGATCCTGAACTACCTACGAGTCAAACATAACCCCATCGTGTTCTCTTCTCAAAGTGAAAAAGAGACAGTCACGGTTACTCACACAGTTGTGTGTTTTACTTCGGATCCTCTGTCAAGTTTTCTACAACCGGACATTAACAGATTCCAATCTGCCACATAAACGTGGGCACGACTTTCGAAAGATCATAACCCTGCAGGGGTGTCCCAACTTAGCCCATCACAAGCTCTCACGATCAGCAGAAGTAATAATAATATTGTCACCCCTTATCTTAGGGGCAATCCGATCAACCTCGGAATCCCGGTGCACAAGACATTTCGATAATGGTAAAACAAGTCCAGCAAGACCTCCCGGTGTGTCGACACCCTGATAGTAGCCGCGCGTATCTCGTCTCAGGCCACAACCGAATGGGCGATGCTACAGGTAAAACCAGATACCTCGGGTTTCCCCAAGGCGGACCTGCAGGCTCCCCGTTTGGGACCAACACCTTCAGCACTGCCCCCCTGCTATGTAGAAAAGAATCCCGAGGGCGCGGCCCCCTATGCAAATTTAATTAATTAATTAAATTGTTATTATGAGGCAAATTAAAACCAATGTTGGGCCTTGCTGGAGGAGTTTTATTCAAAGACGAAGTGTCAAGGGGTCCCCATATACCCAACCGTGTAAGGAACGCAAAATCAAGGAACATAATGCCAGTTTATCGGCACCTAAGGTGGCATGAGTGGAACAAAACATCGAGCAAAAGGCCAAGCCTTCCACCCATGCCCAGTATATAGGTGTGTTAATATATAAATGACATATTGTGATATTCCAACAACAAGTTCCAACAAGGAACAATCTTCATCTGCACCTGCAACTAACAACACTATAAGAGGGGCTGAGCAAGCGGGTAACATAGCCAAACAATGGTTTGTTAGGAAGGTGTCAAAGGTTAGAGGTTTCATGGCAACAAGGAGAGGGGCTAACAATAAAGATGGGTAGCGCGACATGTAACGATAGCATCGAGACAACTAAGCATGGCAATGGTAGTAAAGGATTCCAAGGGTATGGTCATCTTGCCTGAGATCCCGCAAGGAAGAAGAATGGATCCGTGAAGAAGATGAAGAAGAAGCCTTGAAGACGAACCACGCGTAGATGAACGAATCCTCACGATCGCAACGGAACAAGCACTAACGAGAAGAAGCAAGCAATACGGTAAACACACAACACAAGAACATGACAATATGCTCAACCAAGTATGATGCAAGACAAGTCTATATATGATGCAATACATGGCAAGGGATGAAGCACACAAAAACAACACCAAACAACAAGTTTAAATGAGGCCGGAATCAACATATAACAAACACGGTAAGCCCTCATATGCATAATTTGAAATTAGTCCAGATCTGAACAAACCTTAATTTAAAGGTGTTAAACAGCAAGTTAACATGCACCATGATGATCTACACAAAATTTTAGTCAAGTTTCATATAAAGTTTGTTTAATTCGGAGCTACGGCCTAGAAGATATGAGCAAAACAAGACAAGCATGTCAACGGTGCAAGATGCACCCAAACATCAAGCAAACACACTCCAAACCTGAAAATAACATGATATTATGACTCTAGATGCAAAATCACACAAGTTTCATATAGGGCACGCTCAAAACAGAGCAACGGTTCAACACATACACACGAAACAAGATATAACAACAAGCTGAAGTTAAGAGCCACATAGCAACTTTGGAGCAAGGTAAATATATGCTACAACACCCAAACATGTTAACAAGAAGCATGGATGTGAAGTAGACATGTTACTTAACAAGATGAACTTAGAACACACCCAAAAGCTTGCTGGAACACATTTAAACAAGCATGGAAAGTTGCAATAAAATTATCCAGACTTGGTCAAAATCTAGGAAGGCAAAAACATCATCACGATGCTGCCTTCGGAGGCACAAAACAACAAGCATATCAACTCTAACAAGTACATAAAAAGCATGGACATGTCGTAGACATAGCATACATCAAATAACTCAATTGGAGCAACTCCATAGGAGGCATGGATCAATAACAACAAGCTTCACCAAATTGATCATGCTGATAAAAGGCTGACAGATAAAATTTATAGCAACTTGAGAGCCAGAAATAAATAAGCTACAGCAGGCCAAATGTGCAAGTAAGCGCATGAATGGATAGACAAAAACAGGGACAACAAGACATGATCATTGGCCACTCCAAAACAATCATGGATTTGACTAGGGCATCAAGCAAACATAGCATCAGGTTATAACAGATTCCGGACTTACCAGTTTTTTCACTAAGTATAAAACAGCAACAACAACATGGCATGTTTACAAGCTTGTTTAAGTCACCTCAAGGCATATCATGGAAAGTTAAATGCACCACAGCAAAGACCATATAATGGTGCTTCTAAAACATCTAAACATGTGGCATGAAGACAAACACACCAATAGCAAAGAGCAAGTGAAATCAGCATGTCATAACAAGTTTCAGCACTTAACAGCCAAATGCACTTTTGCATCAGAGATTAACATGGCAATATGGCACCTAACTTGAATGCTACAGCAACCAACATGTAGAGCACTTCACACTGAACATTTTGACATATCATAAGCTCCATTTGGATAAACATGCACCAAGTTATCATATCTCAAACATGGCATCAAATTAACAAGTAACTACAGTTTATAACAAGTAGCACTCTTGCAACAGAGATTAGGGCATCAAGATGAAGTCAAACAAGCTTGGCACAATGGAACAAAGTGAAGAGCATATCACAACGAACTTTTTGACATATCATTCACTCAATTTGGACAAGCACACATCAAGTTACAGCCATGCAAACATGCAACATTATGTGAGAAATTCACAGACTTGGTCATTTTTTAACTACGAAAAAAACAGAGAGGGCGCAGTATAACTATAGTACGCACGGGGCGGGGCTAGGGCTTCTCACCAAACGGGCTGAGGCCCAGGACGGCTGGAAGGCCGGAGGCCAGGCAGGCTGGGCGGGAGATGGGCCGGCGGGGCACGGGACTTGGGCCGGCCCGAAGCGGCGGTCAGGTCGGCCCACGGCCGATGCAGCCGTCGTCCTTCCCGAGTGCTCGCTCGAGCAGGAGGCGGGGCGGCGGCTGCCGGAGCCGGCTAGGGTGAGGCAGGGCCGACGGGGACCGATCCGGATGGGGCGGATTCGACCGGCCACACACCGGATTTGGAGAGGGCGAGGTCGACGGAGCTTCAACGGGAGGCGGCAGCGGACGACGATGGAGGCAGCCGGCGCACGATGGTGACGCGGCCGAGGGCGGCGACCTTCGAGCTGCGGAGCGAGGAGGCGGCGAACGGCCACCGGAGGCGGGGTCCGGCGAAGCTGCCGGCGAGTGGGGCGGCGCAAGGAGGCGGGGACGAGCGGGCTCGGCGGCGGCGGGATATGGGCCTGCGCGGGCCCCGGATGGGCTCCACGGGCCGCGGCGGTGGGAGGGCTGGCGCTGCGGCGTGGCGCTCTACGATTGGACGCGGGCGGCGGCGGAGCTGACGTGTCGCCCCGGGATTGGCCCGGGCGACGTGGAGGCGGCTGGACATGTCCGGCGGCGGAACGAACATGTCCGGCGGAGCGAGGGGAGCGGGGCTAGGGTTCATCTGCGAGAATTTCGGGAGGAGGCACATATTTATAGGTAGAGGGAGCTAGGAGTGTCCAAATGAGGAGCGGTTCGCGGCCACGCGATCATGATCGAACGGCCAAGAGCATGGAGGGGGTTAGAATGGGCTTGAGGGCTGTGTGAAAGGGGTGCTGGGCCAAAAGAGAAAAGGCTTCCGGCAGTGAACACGGTTAACCGTTGGGCTATCAAACGAACTCCGAACGCGACGAAACTTGACAGGCGGTCTACCTATGCTATAATAAGACCACACGCCAAGTTTCAACCCTTTCTGAGAATGTTTTTCGACCACTCATAAAATAAATATTCGGAGGCACCGCGGGCGCGTGCAAGTGTGTCTGGGCTCAGAACGGACAACGTAGAGGACGGGCGGACTCGGACGGATGCAAGTTTTTAAAACATGATGATGCAGCGCACACGATGACAAGGCAAAGATGCAACACACAATTAGATGACATGGCAACGACAACGAATAACTGGCTGACACCTGGCGCATCGGTCTCGGGGTGTCACAGATCTAGTAAGAGCCCCCGAGGCGCAATGCTCAGGAGGTCCCTCTTGGCGTCCAGGCAGCTGCCCACTAGTCCATCGGGAAGGGCTTCGCAACTGTAGTAAGTGGTGGCGTGGGTATGCAAGCGAGTGCAGCATTGAAGACTTATCTTAGCAATTCCTGAGGTCAAATGGTGCTTGACTCCTGCTGCCCTTCCCTTTAGGCAAGGTTTGGCGTCCAAGCGCCTTCGTGAGGAGGCGGCGGTGACCGCTCCCGAGGCTCTGGGAACAGAAGCCACGTGGTTTGTGGAGATGTTTCTCAGGCCGTTACCCTCGCAGCCAAAGGGGTGGGGCCTGGTGATGCTGTGCTTGGTGATGCTTGATCCATCCTGTTAAGTGAGAGAAGTGCGAGTTCCTCGGGGAGGCATAAGAACTTGGTTGAATTTGAAAAAACTTGACGTTATTGTAATAGCTAGATGATTCCATGCTTGCGTCCTTTCATGTTTGCTTTAGATGCTCTGCGTCGGTAGGGCCCAACCCCGCGCATACCTCGACCGCCGCTGAGCCCTCTGGATGACTGGGGTTACCGTAGTAACTAGACTCGTTGCTGAGCCCTCTGGACACCAGGGTTACCGTAGTAACTAGACTCAAGGGATGAGGGGCTACGTGGCCAGTGAGGCCCTTGGGTCGCGATTTCTGCTTGGTCACACATGTAGTAGTCTTCTTCACCCCGCAAGAAAAGCACATGAAGAGTATAAAATTTTTAACATAATAGTTGCCATGGTAGCCATATTAAAAATGAAAAAATGTGTGATGTGCCAGAGCTGCCATTTGAGAGAAAGGTATGGATGAGCACAAAAGACAATGTAGGGGAGGGGGGTGGAATCCAGAGGAAAGCTGGTAATTGCCATATAAGTGGAGTAAGAATTGCCATGTGGCCTAGTTAGCAATTGCCATGCAAAAGAAGCAGGAGTTGCCATGCAACAAAAAGTAGATCATGAGCATGTGGCAAGCTGGACAGCTACATTGAAAAGCAGACAGGTAGTTGCCTCATAAATGTATCAACTAAAAAAGTTGTGTATGATCTAGAATGCATCAAGCAAAAAAACAACACTATGACAGTTAAAAATTGGGAGAACCTACTTCTTGACTGTCTTCCTCAGGTCTTGCAACACAACAGGGTCCCCGGTGTTGGACGTCGATGTACGAGGAGACGACCAGCAGTGGGAGCACCCTTGTTCAATCGGGCAGAAGCGCGGGTTGGCGTTGGCGTTTGCTTCTTCTTAACTACTCGTCCACCAGCTGTCTCCTCACTGCACGTAGAAAAAATGGCAAAAAAGATACCAAGTGTGAGACACATAAATAATGCCGCACTTAGCAAACAAAGGAAAAAAGGGGCGGTCTGTTAAAAAGGAGAGACAAACAAAACACTAAATAGATGTTGAACCTCCTCCTAGTAGCTATGGGATCGGTCCTAGACCTCTTGCCAATAGAGCCCCGCCCAACATCCTCTCGAGCCCTGCCCCACTTTGAGGGCGACACCCCCTTGTCTCTCGCAATTGTTTGTTGAATGACTTCCTTCGGTGGGGGGACATATGGTGCAGCCTTGTCCTTCTTACCACCTGCACGAACTTCAACATGTTCATCATCGTTGGTTTCATCTTGCACATTCTCCATGTCATCATCATCGTCCTTATCGAGACCAGCATCTCCATCTAGTTCATCTTGCGTGTCGGGGAGCTCCTGGGAGCTGTTGTAGTCATACCGGCCACGATGTGTCCGTTCTCCAACAAATGGTGTGAACTGCCTCACAACCGCGTCACTGTCAGAGCCATTAAGTGCCGTCCAACCCTCAACTAACTTCCCGGGCAAGCTGGTCATGCCGGAAGCAAACTGCCCAACTAGATGCTCAACAGGTGCCCTCGCCTGACCAGAAAACAAAAAGTAGCAATAACTAAGCATATTAGAGTCACATGCGTAGGAACAAATAAACCGAAACAATCATAGAGATATATCAAAAAAGAGAGAAAACAATTCCAGAAAACAAAATAAACATCCTTCATTACCTCAGCATGACAAGATGGAGCTGAATGCACATCCATCCACTTGCCAAAGTTTTGAGGCCCACCAAACACACTGTAGTCTATAGCATGCTTGGCCATCAGCTGGAAAATCAGCAAAAACAACTAAGATGTAAGAGAGAAAATAAGGAGCAGTGACTAACAATTCATGTATTGCAAAAAAAGAGGGAGAAAAATAAGAAGTTTCCACACGGAAACTCGGGTCAGACATGGGTGCCATGCGCACACAGACATGGCTAACAAGGTATTCATCTCTTGTTAGCCACAGATGGTTGCCCTATGGGGATTTTTTCATATGGTATGCATCATCGAAATTGAAGAATGTCGTGCAAGAAAGGACGCAGAACTAACCTACAGTTTCCCATATTTCGTATCAGGTATCTTGTCTGCGGCAAGCACAGCCTTGACAACATTGTACGCCCACGCAGAGACAACAAACTTATGTGGAGGCGACGGGCCTCCTATCTGAGTAAAGTCAACGGTGGACAGATCAAGACAATCGACGTACATGAGCTGGTATACACAATTAAAAATAAAAATATGTCAATTGCCATCATGCTATGTTGAAAAAGAAGCTAATGTAGAGTCATTGAGTCATCAAGTTGAAAGGTAATGAAGAGAAAAATAATTGCCATCTATCTGTGCTAGTTGCCATCAGGCTGTGATGGTAGTTGCCACCTTGTTATGCTGATAGTTGCCACAAGCTCAACATCATGGTTGCCATGCAGATTGTACAAAAAGAGAGTGGATGTATGAAATGAACACTTTTTTGTGTGTTATTGAAAAATGATATTTCCTTGTAGGCAGCAACAAACAGATGCCATGGATCAAACAGAAGTCACTTTCTCATGCAAACAATTCACATAAACAATGAAAAAAGGGGTTGTCGTGCATGATCTTGTACGGTTCACACTTATCAACAGCTGACATGTTGATTTTGGGAAAACATTCAACCGTGGTAAGAGTATTTGCAAAGTAGTATGGAAAAAATACCATTAAGTGAATGCGACAGCCCTTCTGGTACATCTTGTTTGAGAATGCATCATGTAGGAAGGCCACGATGAATTTACACCAATTCATGTTCTTCATGTCTTTCAGCTTCGCCTGCACAAGAAAAAATTCAAGACAAAAAAGTTGCCGCATCAGCATTCAATTGAAAAGCATCAAAAAACTGACAATGACTAGCTTCCAGATCACATCATAATCGAAAGATTGAAGAAAGAAAGAAGTTGAGAGAGAGTATTCACCAGGATGGGGAATCACTTGTTGCTAGGGCGAAGAGATGTGGTAGGCGCAAAAACAGATGAGATCAGGTACATGAGGAGCTTCATCTTGAAAACCTTGCCATGGGTTTTCATGCCCTCCAGCGAAGTTGCCAGCACAGTCGTATTCGGCATGGATGACATCCCAGGAAACAAACGGGTGAACAAGGCTTCCTCGATCTTATTGTTCACCTCGTACGGGACTTTGATTTCTCCACGGGGCACATCCAAAGTACAGAACATCGATTCCTCGTCCAAAGGCAGTCTTCCACGTCCCAGAATCACGAATTCCCTGGAGGCGGTGTCGTAAATCTCACCGAGCCAGTCGCATACAGGGTTCACTAGGTTTGTGCACCGAACATCCATCAGAGCCTGCATCCCCATCTCACCAGCAGCTGCCTTCTGCTCATGAGTAAATCCCTTGGTCATTGTAGTCAGGCGTTCTTGTGAAGCCCTATTACACTGACGTTTCTTCTTCTGCATAACAGACAAATGATCATTTGTTGCCGTTCTTGTGAAGCCCTATTACGCTGACGTTTCTTCTTCTGCATAACAGACAAATGATCATTTGTTGCCTTGTTTCCAGTATCATGAAAATTTAGTTCCTAACAGATGATTGCAAACTCAATGTGACATTCAAACATATGGGGGGTGGAAAGTTACCTCATCGCCGTCTTTTGTCCGTCCAGTTGCGCGATTCTGTTGCGGTAACTCTATGAAATCATCATCATCCTCTTGATGGTCGCCGCGAGCCATTGTGTTGAGGTAAGAACAAAACAAAATGTGAGGGTGAAATGAACTTATGAAGGAAGCAATTGCCACCTAACAGAATGTACTTGCCACATGGGCTCAAATGAAAGTGGCAAAAATATTAGGCAATTTCATATGAACACCCACACCCCCTATGATTGTCCAACAAGAAATGTGGCAACTAAACACATTGGCTTCATTTGAAAAATATACAGATCAAAGGGCACTTAAACAAAATGTTCAAGTTGCCATGTTAGCACAAGACAATACAAAGAAAGGCACACATCTTCCACTGCACAAACATATAATGTGGCAACTCACACCCTGTCCTCATATAAAAATGAGTTGCCATATGTTCACAGGAAAATGTACTAGGTTGAAATTGCCATGTTAAAATGCAAGACAATCCAAAAAGTGCTGAAAACATCCACTAAACAACCTGTAATGTGGCAATTCACACACTGGCCTCATATTAAAAGTGAGTTGCCATGTAATACAGCCAAATATGTTCAGATATCACAAGTTAGCATGGCAAAACACAAATTGAGTCTATAGTAGAGTGAATTTGCCACATTATCCTGCCTACAACATGGCAACAACCAAAGTGTGTTCCCAAAAATAGTTGCCACATGGAAAGCATATTTGTGGCAACTCACACAGCTGATCAGGAAATTAGTTGCCATCCAGTGCAGATAGTTGCTGAAACTGCCATGGCTGCCTTTATACTACACTTTGAAATACAACTATCTAGATCTAGGGTTCATTGGCAACTATCATAACCTGAAATTCAATAACGAAAACTTCATGCACTGATCGCAAATAGCATTTCGAGGCAATACATAACTAACAACTAGAAAAACGCTAGCTTAATCGCAAAAGCAAAACCCGGATGTGGCTGCAGACATGCCGAGACACACTGGCATGACTGCCACCACGGCGGCGACGAAACTGCGCAATGCCACCCTGAACGGCAAGCACGGGACTACGCCGCCGACGGAAACACTGGAGAATCGCGAATCCACCGAAATCTCGATGAATCTCGAGCGGAAAATTGACCACAGAGGAGAGGGGGAAACGCATAGCAAGGAATGTGTGCGTGGGAAGGAGGATTACCTTCAATCTGCAGGCACTCCGGCGAAGACGCTTCGGTCCGGCGAGCCCCACCGACGGCCGTGAATGCCGTTGACTCTTCCACCTATGCCGCCGCCTTCTCCTCTCGGCTTCTCCTCCAATCGACTGAACTGCTATGGATGGTAGGTTGGGTGAGTAATGAAGTGGAGCGAGTAAATGGAACCGCGAGGGGAGGGGGATGAAGTGCGAGACGTGGTTGACGGCAACCGTAGTCGGGCGTGGCGTGCGGGCGCCACGACAGTTCCACCGCACGCCCCCGACTGGCAAGCATTGCCCACGGAGAGAAAAACTGCGTGCGGGCGAACTCTCTCACACGTCACACACGCGAGATGTCCTACGTGGCACACAAAATCACCCATTTCATGCCAAGATCGATGCAGAAGTGACTGGACGGCGATGGAGGAGTGTGGGTGAGTTGGGTAACGCCCACACGTGTGGGCGTTAGTGTTTTCGTTTTCCAATTCCTTCTGCAGATGCCAAAGTACTTCAACCGGTATCCCAAAATAAACAAGTCTACCTTAAGGCATGAATTTGTTATACGTTAGGCCCCAAACTGTGTTTATAAGTAGTAGCTTATGCTTCCTCTACTTAAGGCATGAGATTGGCACCAACCATTCCCTCACAAACTTTCACTATTTTCATTGCAGCAAGGCCATCGCTCATCTCAAGAGAAGCGTAAGGGCAATAGCCTACTAGATATTGAGGAGCCATCTGAAATAGTTGTACGGCCTGCATTATGTGAAATGAATGGATATCTTATTGACACAGCTTTGGGATAAAATAAAACAGGGTGTCGGGCCCAAATTATTCTTTTTTATCTGTTTGTACTTGTGATTCAGGTTTGGTAGCATTGTTGGTAAATGGCCATATTTTTAGATTGTTTCTCCAAGATTAGGCTTGACATATGTGTGAGGCTGCATCAAATTTGTTCATATTGGTGCTTAGTGATTGTTGTGCATTTTACACATGGAAAAGAACATATATAATGTTGCTGCTTATGTGTTGTTGTGATTTTTTATACTTCTTACAATTTTAATGAATTTCTTTTTTTGATGCACATTTAGTTTTAGTGGTAGAGATTTTGTGCCCATTGCAGCCCACAGGCTAATGTGGGTTGTGATATCTGTGTAGATTAAGTAATGGGTGCCATGCATTGTGGTGTGTTTGACTAAACACTACTGTGTTGGGAAACGTTGCATGGAAAATAAAATAAAAATCTATGCACACACAATGATCTATCCATGGAGATGCATAGCAATGAGGGGGAGAGTGTGTCTACGCTTCATAGATCATAAGCGGAAGCGTTTCATAACGCAGTTGATGTAGTCGAACTTCTTCGTGCTTCAACCGATCAAGTACTAAACGCACGGCACCTCCGTGTTCTGCACACGTTCAGCTCGGCGACGTCCCTCGCCTTCTTGATCCAGCAAGATGTCGAGGTAGTAGATGAGTTACGTTAGCATGACGGTGTGGTGATGGTGAAGTGATATTCACAGGGCTTTGCCTAAGCACTACGGAAAATATGACCCGAGGGAGTAAACGGTGGAAGGGGGCGCCGCACAGGACTAAGACAATGTTGTGTACTTGTGTGGCGCCCCCTCCCCACATATATATAGGTGGGAGGGGAGAGGGGGGCGGCCTAGGGAAGCCAGGGCGCGCCCCAAGGGGTTGGCCGCCAGCCCTATTTCCCCTGCCCTCTTGTGCCCCCCTTTTCTTGTATGCACAAGGGGGAAGGAAAGAGGGGGGAGGAAAGGTGAGTCCTACTCCACACTTTCCTTTCCCTTCCCCTCTTTCCTTCTCCTCCTCCTATGGCCGGCCCTATAGGGCGCACCAACCCAGGGCTGGTGTGTTCATTCACATGGCCTATAAGGCCCATATGATTGCCGGGGGTACTCGAAACACCTTCCGGTGACCCGATAAGTACCTGATACCCACCAGAACACTTCCGTTTCCGAATACCATCGTCATATATATCAATCTTTACCTATCGACCATTTCGAGACTTCTCGTCATGTCCGTGATCTCATCCAAGACTCCGAACAACATTCGATCACCAAATCACATAACTCATATAACACTATATCGTCAACGAACTTTAAGCGTGCGGACCCGCGGGTTCGAGAACTATGTAGACATGACCAAGATACCTCTCCGGTCAATAACAAATAGCGGAACCTGGATGCCCATATTGGCTCCTACATATTCTTCGAAGATCATTATCGGTTGAACCGTTATGACAACATACACAATTGCCTTTGTCCGTCGGTATGTTACTTGCCTGAGATTCGATCGTCGGTATCTCTATACCTAGTTCAATCTCGTTACAGGCAAGTCTCTTTACTCATTCCGTAATACATCATCCTGAGACTAAATTCATTAGTCATTGCTTGCAAGGCTTATTATGATGTGTATTACCAAGAGGGCCCAGAGATACTTCTCCGATACTCGGAGTGACAAATCCTAATCTCGATTCACGCCAACCCAACAAAACACCTTCGGAGATACCTGTAGAGCATCTTTATAATCACCCAGTTACGTTGTGATGTTTGATAGCACACAAGGCATTCCTCTGGTATTCGGGAGTTGCATGATCTCATAGTCAAAGGAATATGTATTTAACATACATGAAAGCAGTAGAAATAAACTGTACGATCAAATACTAAGCTAATGGATGGGTCGTGTCCAATGATGCGATCCTGTTATCAAATAACAACTCATGTCCATAGTTTGGAAAACTTAACCATCTCCGATTAACGAGCTAGTCTAGAAGAGGCTTACTAGGGACACGGTATTTGTTTATGTATTCACACATGTATTTAGGTTTCCAGTCAATACAATTCTAGCATGAATAATAAAACTTTATCACGATTAAGGAAATATAATAATAACCATTTTATTATTGCCTCTAAGGCATATTTCCATCATACTGATGTGGTACAATCTGCCCCGGGGGGGGGGGGGGGGGGGGGGGGG
>LR738710.1:296075762-296132986 GCA_902687465.1 Secale cereale
GGGAGGGGGAGCGGCAGATGCCATCGCAAGCGGTTGCACATGATGCAACAATAGAAAAGCATATCACGATGCACTGTCCTAGGCTCCTAGTTGTTGAAAGGTTCATGCTGATCCAAGTGTTCTTAACCCATGAAGTAGCAGCCACGTACATATGTTTACTCTGCATGGAGATTCACTATGCATAGCATATATCAAGAACATATGTCATTCAACACAATAGGGGCGGATCTGACAATGTCATTCTCCTTTTTGGCAACAAGCAGAGGAACTGCTAAGCTCTTCCAGCATGACCGTAGTTAATCTGGTAGCCAAACCAGTTTCAAGGGAAAGTTGACTACACTAACATAAAAAATATGTTTGCTTTTTTCTATGCAGAACTATACTACTCCCTCCGTCCCATTATGTAAGATGTTTTTTAACACTACACTAGTGTTAAAAAGCGTCTTACATTATGGGATGGAGGGAGTACATTATATCTTCAAACTGGGACATCGATGTATAGACCATCATTTTTTAGTACTTTGAAGAGGTCCACGACAAAATATAAATGTTTCAGATGTACATGGTATAACTCTCACCTTGGAGATTCTTCAGGACATGTTCAATTTGATGTTCTTCGGGAGAGGTTGAAGATTACATTCAAGGAGAGAATGTAGCCATGGTGACACTCATAAAGTGAAGAAACTGCCGGCATTGCAGGAGAGGAGTAGTCGGGGCCTATCATACCACATAATTCAATGAACTTCTCTTTGTAGAGTTGCTACAAAATTCATGTTAATTTCATGCCAATGAATAAGTTCCTGGTATTTTTCTACGAATTTCTATTTCACATTGCCTTGACTTAGGAGCGTGGATATATCTAATTTTATTGCATAAAGCAACACAACTTTTGCCTCGAACGAAACAAAGTCTTTGGGTGAGACTGTAAACACCCAAAACTTTTTTGCTTGATTCTTTATTGAGTTTCTAGTTATCCTTTATTTCCTCGCTTCATTTTTATGGGTTTTGAAGCATTTGTTACAAATAACTTATGTTGTTATCTTCCTTTCATCTGTTTGTATTTGTTCCAGTTGCTCATCAACTGGCCTCTTTTTTATAAAAAATATATAATTTCAGAGTACTTTTCTATTATGACATCTTTACATTCATCTTTGTACAACTTAATAGTTTTGGTTTTCTTTCTTTAAGTTGCCAATGCAAGGGGGTCTTATATGCTCTTATGGATCACATCACACATGTTAAACCTATCTCCCGTTGCAACACACGTGCAGTTTTCCTAGTTTAAACTAAAAAAGTACTATCCGAGGTACCGGACCATGGACTTGTAGGCACGACATCCGAGGCCGCCAACACCTCTGTCATCATCCGCGTCACCCATGTCGTCAGCGTTGTTGTCTGAGGCATTATCGTCATCCTTCAAGTGAAGGAAGGCTTGCCAGGCATCACGGCAGCCCTGATCAGGCCCGCCAGCCATCACGGTAGCCCTCATTGGCCTCTGTTGCAAGCTCGCGTTGCAGCCGCTTGCTACTTCTCGAGCTTGCGTTGTATTCCCTTGAACAGGAAAGGGAGATGCGTCATAGTAGCGTAAGTATTTCCCTCAGTTTTTGAGAACCAAGGTATCAATCCAGTAGGAGACCACACGCAAGTCCCTCGCACCTGCACAAACAAATAAGAACTTCACAGCCAACGCGATAAGGGGTTGTCAATCCCTTTACGGTCACTTACGAAAGTGAGATCTGATAGAGATGATAGTTTGATATTTTTGGTATTTTTGGTTATAAGAACAGAAAGTAAAAGCGGAAAAGTAAAGTAGATTGTAGATTGATATGTTGAGAATAGACCCGGTGGCCATAGTGTTCTCTAGTGGCTTCTCTCATGATAGCGATATTCTACGGCGGGTAAACAAATTACTGTCGAGCAATTGATAGAAAAGCGAATAATTATGAGACTATCTAGGCATGATCATTATATATAGGCATCACTTCCGAGACAAGTAGACCGAAATGATTCTGCATCTACTACTATTACTCCACACATCGACCGCTATCCAGCATGCATCTAGTGTATTAAGTTCATAAGAACAGAGTAACGCCTTAAGCAAGATGACATGATGTAGAGGGATAAACTCAAGCAATATAATATAAACCCCATCTTTTTACCCTCAATGGCAAAAATACAATACGTGCCTTGCTGCCCCTACTGTCACTGGGAAAGGACACCGTAAGATTGAACCCAAAGCCAATCACTTCTCCCATTTCAAGAACTATAGATCTAGTAGGCCAAACCAAACTAATAATTCGAAGAGACTTGCAAGGACATTATAATCATACATAAAGAGTTCAGAGAAGAACCAA
Organism: Secale cereale; assembly: GCA_902687465.1. Lineage (NCBI taxonomy): Eukaryota > Viridiplantae > Streptophyta > Magnoliopsida > Poales > Poaceae > Secale > Secale cereale. The sequence continues at coordinate 296,078,117 of LR738710.1, forward strand.
ATATTTCTCATAGATAATCTTGATCATAAACCCACAATTCATTAGATCTCGACAAACACACCGCAAAAAGAGATTACATCGAATAGAACTCCTCGAAAACCGAGGAGAACTTTGTATTGAGATCTAAAGAGAGTGAAGAAGCCATCTAGATACTAGCTATGGAGCCGAAGGTCTGCGGTAAACTACTCACAACTCATGGTGAGGCGATGATGATGATGTAGAAGCACTTCGTGGAAGATCCCCCCTCCAGCGGAGCTCCAGAACAGGCCCCAAGATGGGATCTCACGGGAACAAAAGGTTACGACGGTGGAACTAGGGTTTTCTCTGTTGTTCTGATGGTTTCGGGGTACGTAGGCATATATAGGAGGAAGGAGGGCACTGGGGGCCATACGTGGGGCCCACGAGGCAGGGGGCGCGCCCTAGGGGGCGCGGCACCCCCACCCTCGTGGGCACCACGTAAACCCTACTCTGTGGTTCTCAAGTCTCCTGTGCGTGATTTTCTCCAAAAATATCTCTCCCGAAGGTTTCATTCCGTTTGGACTCCGTTTGACATCCCTTTTCTGTAAAACCCTAAAACAGGCAAAAAACAACAATCTGGACTGGGCCTTTGGGTTAGTAGGTTAGTCCCAAAAATAATATAAAAGTGTATGACAAAGCCCATTAAACATCCAAAACATCATAAATAGTAGCATGGAACAATAAAAAATTATAGATACGTTGGAGACGTATCAAGCATCCCCAAGCTTAATTCTTGCTCGTCCTCGAGTAGGTAAATGATAAAAACAGAATTTTTGATGTGGAATGCTAACCAACATAGTTTTTCAATGTAATTCTCTTAATTGTGGCATGAATGTTCAGATCTGAAAGATTCAAGACAAAAGTCTATATTGACATGAGAAATAATAATACTTCAAGCATACTAACGAAGCAATCATGTCTTCTCAAAATACTATGGCTAAAGAAAGTTATCCCTACAAAATCATATAGTCTGGCTATGCTCCCTCTTCATCACACAAAATATTCATATCATGCACAACCCCGATCTCAGGCAAACACTTGTTTTCATACTCTATTCTTTCAAACCTTTCAACTTTCACGCAATACATGAGCGTGAGCCATGGACATAGCACTATGGGTGGAATAGAGAGGTGGTTGTGGAGAAGACAAAAAGGAGGGAGATAGTCTCACATCAACTAGGCATATCAATGGGCTATGGACATGCCCATCAATAGATATCAATGTGAGTGAGTAGGGATTGCCATGCAACAGATGCACTAGAGGTAAAAATGTAAGAAAGCTCAACAAAAGAAACTAGTAGGTGTGCATCCAACTTGCTTGCTCATGAAGACCTAGGGCATTTGAGGAGCCCATCGTTGGAATATACAAGCCAAGTTCTATAATGAAAATTCCCACTAGTATATGAAAATGACTAAACATGAGACTCTCTATCATGAATAACATGGTGCTACTTTGAAGCTCAAGTGTAGAAAAAGATAGTAGCAATTGTCCCTTCTCTCTTTTCTTTCAATTTTTTGGAGGGGCTTTCTCTCTTTTTTTTATTAGCCCTCTCTATTTTTTTGGGCCATCTCTTTTTTATTGGCCTCTCCTCACATGGGACAATGCTCTAATAATGATGATCATCACACTTTTATTGATTTACAACTCGATATTACAACTCGATACTAGAACAAGTATGACTCTATATGAATGCCTCCGGCAGTGTACCGGGATGTGCAATGAATCAAGAGTGACTTGTATGAGAAATTATGCATGGTGGCTTTGCCACCAATACGATATCAACTACAGGATCATGCATGGCAATATGACAATATGATGCGTGTCATATGAACGGAACAGTGGAAAGTTGCATGGCAATATATCTCGGAATGGCTATGTAAATGCCATGATAGGTAGGTATGGTGGCTGTTTTGAGGAAGTATATATAGTGGGTGCAAGGTACCGGCGAAATTTGCGCGATACAAGAGAGGCTAGCAATGGTGGAAGGGTGAGAGTGCGTATAATCCCTGGACTCAACATTAGTCATAAGAACTCATATACTTATTGCAAAAATTTACGAGTCATCAAAACAAAGCAATCAACGCATGCTCCTAGGGGGGAGGTTGGTAGGAGTTAACCATCGCGCTCCCCCGACCTCCACACAAAGGTTGACACTTTACAAATACCTAATGCTCTAACTTCGTCACATAGCGGTTCACCATATGTGCATGCTATGGGCATCACTAACCTTAACACAAGCATTTCTCAATTTCATAATAACTCCACTAGCATGACTCTAATATCACTATCCTCATATCTCAAAACAATTATCAAGCATCCAACTTCTCATCAAATTCAATGCATTTAGCATGAAAGTTTTTACTACATTGATATTGGATGTCTATCATGTGAAGACTAGTTTTATAGCCTAAGCACATTACCATGCTGTTTTAATAGACTATCAAATGGATATAAGTGAAGCATGAGAGTTCAACAACTTCTTCAAAATATTATCACCACCGTGCTCTAAAAGATATAAGTGAAGCGCTAGAGCAAAAACTATTCAACTGAAAAGATATAAGTGAAGCACATAGAGTGTTCTAACAATTCCTAGGCCATATTTAACTCTCTCAAATAGGTGTGTCCTGCAAGGATAATTGTGGCAAACTAACAAGCAGATACTCAAATTATACAAGACGCTCCAAGTAAAACACATATCATGTGGTGGATAAAAATATAGCTCCGAGTATAGTTACCGATAGATGAAGACGAAATAGGGGATGCCTTCCTGGGGCATCCCCAAGCTTAGGATTTTGGTTTTACTTGAATTTTACTTGGGGTGCCTTGGCTTCCCCAAGCTTAGGCCCTTGCTACTCTTTGTTCCATAGTCCATCAAAGCAATACTCAAAACTTGAAAACTTCACAACACAAAACTTAGACAAAATCTCGTGAGCTCCGTTAGTATAAGAAAGCAAACCACTACTCAAAAGTACTGCAATGAATTCATTATTTGTTTATATTGGTGTTAAACCTACTGTATTCCAACTTCTCTATGGTTCATACTTCCCAATATTACTCATAGATGCATTGAAATAAGCAAACAACACACGAAAAACAGAATCTGTCAAAAGCAGAACAATCTGTAGTAATATGCAGGTTTTGCATACTTCTGTAACTCCAAAAAATTCAAACTAAATTGGTAAACGTGAGGAATTTGTCTATTAATCATCTTCAAAAAGAATCAACTAAATAGCGCACTCCAGTAAAATATGATGACCATTCTAGCGAGCGCTAATGATTCTGTTTTTCACGGCAAGATCACATAAACTTCACACAAGTCTTCCCAAAGGTTCTACTTGGCACAAACACTTAAACAAAACACAAAACCACATCTAAACAAAAGCTAGATGCAATATTTATTCCTAAACAGAAGCAAAAACAAAAAATATAAAATTGGGTTGCCTCCCAACAAGCGCTATCGTTTTACGCCCCTAGCTAGGCATGATAATTTAATGATGTTCACATAAAGGACAAGGATTGAAGCACAAGGAGAGCATCACAAGACATGTGACAAACACATCTAAGTCTAACATACTTCCTATGTATAGGCATCTTATAGGAAAACAAATTACCAAGACAAGCAAGATCTATCATATGCAAGGAAGGAGAAAGAAACAATGGAAATCTCAACATAACGAGAGGTAATTTAGTAACATGAAAATTTCTACGACCATATTTCCCTCTCTCATAATAATTGCATGTAGGATCATGATCAAATTCAACAAAACAGCTATCACATAACATATTCTCAACACGATCCGCATGCATGCAAAGTTGACACTCTTCCAAAATAGTGGGATTAACATTAACTAAAGTCATGACCTCTCCAAACCCACTTTTATCAAAAGTTTCATAAGATTGAACATTCTCCAAGTATGTGGGATCTAAAGTTGACACTCTTCCGAACCCACTTTCAATATTAATGCAAACATTATCATCAATCTTATATTCATCATGGGGCTTAAATAAATTTTCATAAGAAGAATCACCCCAATCATGATCATTGTAACAAGTAGTAGACATAGCAAAACTAGCATCCCCAAGCTTAGGGTTTTGCATATTATTAGCACAATTGACATCAATAGAATTTATGGTAACATCATTGCAATCATGCTTTTTATTTAAGTAGCTAACATGAATCACTTTTTCTTTTAACAATTCCTCACAATTTTCAGATTCATAAATTTCAAGCAAAACCCCATAAAGATAATCTAGTGCACGCAGCTCACTAGCAATAGGTTCAACATAATTGGATCTCTTAAAGAGATTAGCAAGTGGATGAGGATTCATACTTTAGCAAGCGAAGATGCAAGATAAATGAGGGCACATAGCAACAAAAGCAAACAAGAGGCACGCGAACGGTAAACACACGACAGAAGAAGGGCAAATAAAACGACACGGGTGAAGTGAGGGAGAGGAAAACGGGAGGCAAAAAAATGTAATGCGAAGGATAAGGGTTTGTGATAGGTACTTGGTATATGACTTTTGCATAAGCCTCCCTGGCAACAGTGCCAGAAATTCTTCTTGCTACTTCTCGAGCTTGCGTTGTATTCCCTCGAAGAGGAAAGGGAGATGCAGCACAGTAGCGTAAGTATTTCCCTCAATTTTTGAGAACCAAGGTATCAATCCAGTAGGAGACCACGCGCGAGTCCCTCGCACCCGCACAAACAAATAAGAACTTCGCAGCCAACGTGATAAGGGGTTGTCAATCCCTTTACGGTCACTTACGAACTGATAGAGATGATAGTTTGATATTTTTGGTATTTTTGGTTATAAGAACAGAATGTAAAAGCAGAAAACTAAAGTAGATTGTAGATTGATATGTTGAGAATAGACCCGGGGGCCATAGTGTTCTCTAGTGGCTTCTCTCATGATAGCGATATTCTACGGCGGGTAAACAAATTACTGTCGAACAATTGATAGAAAAGCGAATAATTATGAGACTATCTAGGCATGATCATTATATATAGGCATCACGTCCGAGACAAGTAGACCGAAACGATTCTGCATCTACTACTATTACTCCACACATCAACTGCTATCCAGCAAGCATCTAGTGTATTAAGTTCATAAGAACAGAGTAACGCCTTAAGCAAGATGACATGATGTAGAGGGATAAATTCAAGCAATATGATATAAACCCCATCTTTTTATCCTCGATGGCAACAATACAATACGTGCCTTGCTGCCCCTACTGTCACTTGGAAAGGACACCGCAAGATTGAACCCAAAGCCAAGCACTTCTCCCATTGCAAGAACTATAGATCTAGTAGGCCAAACCAAACCAATAATTCGAAGAGACTTGCAAGGATATTATAATCATACATAAAGAGTTCAGAGAAGAACCAAATATTTCTCATAGATAATCTTGATCATAAACCCACAATTCATCGGATCTGGACAAACACACCGCAAAAAGAGATTACATCGAATAGATCTCCTCGAAGACCGAGGAGAACTTTTTATTGAGATCCAAAGAGAGAGAAGAAGCCATCTAGATACTAGCTATGGACCCGAAGGTCTGTGGTAAACAACTCACAACTCATGGTGAGGCGATGATGATGATTTAGAAGCACTCCGTGGAAGATCCCCCCTCCGGCGGAGCTCCGGAACAGGCCCCAAGATGGGATCTCACGGGAACAGAAGGTTATAGCGGTGGAACTAGGGTTTTCTCTGTTGTTCTGATGGTTTCGTGGTACGTAGGCATATATAGGAGGAAGGAGGGCACCGGGGGCCATACGTGGGGCCCACGAGGTAGGGGGCGCGCCCTAGGGGGGGCCCCACCCTCGTGGGCACCACGTAAACCCTACTCCATGGTTCTCAAGTCTCCCGTGCGTGATTTTCTCCAAAAATATCTCTCCCGAAGGTTTCATTCCGTTTGGACCCCGTTTGATATCCCTTTTCTGTAAAACCCTGAAACAGGCAAAAATATCAATCTGGACTGGGCCTTTGGGTTAGTAGGTTAGTCCCAAAAATAATATAAAAGTGTATGACAAAGCCCATTAAACATCCAAAATATCATAAATAATAGCATGGAACGATAAAAAAATATAGATACGTTGGAGACGTATCACCGCTCAGCTGCCTCCGCCTGACCCACACGCTCGGCCGCCTCTGCCTTGTGGCCACGGCCAAAGGCAGGGTCCGGCTTTCACCACCCTGACGTCGCCTTTGAGTCAGGCCAACCGCTTGAACTCCTCTAGGCCCACTTTGAGGAGCTGATCGGCGGCATCGGCAGGCAGAGGTCTAGGCGATGCAACTGGACCGATCAATGGATCAGGCCTCCGCGAGCACCCAGGTCGGGCAATGTCTGATTGCGCGAAGTCCACATTGCCCCACTCCAGGAATGCCGCCTCAACTATCACCTCAAAGGTCGTCGTCATAGTGTAGGGCGAGCCATCGCCGCCACCAAGGTTGTAGGTGAGGTGGCCCGACCCGTTGGTGAACATTGTGGAGGGCACCTCATCCTTCTTCTTGGTAACCAGGCATCACTGGCTCCCTGACTGCTCACGGCGGCGCCACCTCCTTGTTGTCGCTGGGAGGATGGCTCATTGATGTGGTGCCCGATTTGGATGTCGCGATTGTGCAGGTACGTCAGCTCCTCGTTGATGCAGGGGGTGGCGGGAGACAATATCAGCCTTGCGAACTCCTCGTCTATTTGTGTGGCCTTGACAAGGAGGGAAGGCTGTTGCTGCTCTTATACTTCTCAACGTATGTGTAATTTTGTTATGCTCATGTTATATTTATACAATAGCTACAGCGTCAAGCTGTGAAGAATGCCCTGGCAGAGCATGAGCAAGAATGTGAAGCTGTGAAGCATCTCATGCTAGATACACACCATGGCCAAGAATATATGAATATTACTCTTGCGGAGCACCAAAAAGTACTATAAGGCCTTGTTTGGCACACCGGGCTCGAAGGGGTTTTTAGTGGATTTTCCCCGTTCGGCTTAAAAGCCCCTAAAATCCCAAGTGAAGTGTTTGGTATAGTGGGCTTCAACCGGGCAGGCTCGAATATCACGTCACATCCTCCCCGATCCACGGGGCTTTCCAGCATCATGGGGTTCCTCGTGTTGGATAATCAGCAACTAGCTTTACTGAGGGCCAGAGGCCAGAACATATACATGTGTGGTAAAGTGCAATAAAGCCCCTTATACAATGGGGAAGTACAGAGAGCAACTATACACATCTAACACCCCCTCAAACTCATGGTGGATCAACAACATTGAGTTTGGAGAGAAGAAAACTATGCTGCGCTCGAGTTTGTGCCTTCGTGAAGAAGTCTGCCAACTGTAACTCAGAGGGCACATAGTGAAGAGCGAGAGTCTGATCCTGCACAACAACCCGCACAAAGTGGGCATCCACACCGATGTGCTTGGTGAGCTCATGCTTCACCGGGTCACATGCAATACTGATAGCACCGGTACTGTTTGACAGTAAGGGAGTCGAGGTAGTAGCAGACACACCAAAATCCTCAAGTAACCATCGTAACCAGATCACCTCAGCCGTCAACATAGCCATGGCTCTCAACTCAGCCTCGGTACTTGAGTGAGGAACTGTAGTCTGTTTCTTTATCTTCCAGGCAATAAGAAAGCCACCAAGAAAGACACAGTAAGCAGACAGCGAGCGTCGGTCAGAGGGATCACTAGCCCAGGTAGCATCAGAGTAGGCATGGAGCTCAAGAGAGCTGGAGCGGGGAAAGAAAAGTCGCTGAGAGATCGTGCCACGAAGATATCATAGAACACAGAGGAGGTGTCTATAGTGGACAGAGGTGGGGGCTGAAACAAACTGACTCAAGATGTGGACAGGATAGGAGATGTCAGGACGCGTAACACCAAGGTAGACAAGGCTGCCAACAAGGTGACGATAGCGAGTGGGATTAGGAAGCGGGTCACCATCTGAGGCACGAAGCTGAACGTTGAGCACCATAGGAGTCACAACCGTGCGCTCATCGCCGAGAGCAGCGCGAGCAAGAAGATCCTGAATATATTTTTCTTGGGAGATGTAGAATCCATTAGAGGTCGAGGAGATCTCAATCCCAAGAAAATAGTGAAGTGGACCAAGATCAGTCATGAGGAACTGATCGCGAAGGCAAGCCTTGACAAAGACAATGTAGTCAGAGTCGTCACCAGTGATGATCATGTTGTCAACATAGAGAAGGAGAAGAGTTCGACCACAAAGAGATGTGTGAACAAACAACGTGGAATCATGATCACTGGGCAAGAAACCAGCGGCAGTCCACAGAGGCAAAGCCCTCAAAACAGGAGCGAGGGGCCTGTTTAAGGCCATAGAGGGAGCGACGAAGCCTACATACCATACCATTAGGAGCATAGTACCCTGGTGGTGGCTGCATATAAACCTCCTCACACAACTCGCCATTGAGAAAGGCGTTCTAAACATTAAGTTGAGAGATGGACCAATGACGAATAGAGGCCACATCAAAGAGAGTGCGGACAGTAGTCATGTGGGCCACATGAGCGAATGTCTCATCATAATCACGACCCTGCTCCTGTTGAAAACCATAGACCACAAGACGAGCTTTGAAACGCTCAAGAGAACCATCGAAGCGAGTCTTAATCTTGTAGACCCACTTGCAAGTGATGGGACAAACACCGGAAGGGAGGGAAACCAGATCCCATGTGCCAGAGCGCTCAAGGGCAGCAAGCTCTTCGGACATTGCAAGCTGCCATTCAGGCTAAGTCATGGAAGTCCGATAGGAAGTAGGCTCAGCGATAATAGAGAGACCATACCGATCAGGAGAATAGCGATCACACGGAGGGCGAGGCCGAGCACGGAGGTTATGAACCGGGGGAGGCATGAGTGAAGGTGCACCAGAGGGGGAAGGTGCATCAAGAGAAGCATCCTCAGTACGAGGGCGACGAGTATAGTGGAGAGCAAAAGGTGAGAGAGGGTGACGGACTGGAGATGATGGTGGAGAGGTGGAGGAGGAGGATGGAGAAGATGGTGTCGGTGGTGAATGAGAGTGAATGAGAGGTGCCGGAGGAAGAGGTGAAACATGTGGCACATAGCAGGGTGTATCGGGAAGGAGAAGAAAAGAAATGTCATCCACAAAGAAGCTCGAGGAAGAAGAGTGTGGGTAGTAAGACCGAGACTCGTCAAAAGTCACATCACGCGAGATGCGCAAGCGACGACCAACAGGATCCCAACAACGATAGCCCTTGTGCTCATCACTGTAGCCAAGGAAAACACACTCAACCGACTGAGCAGTCAGTTTGGTACATTCTCGCGGGGCAAGAAGGACATAGCACACACATCCAAACATACGGAGAGATGAGTAGCCAGGAGAGTGACCAGTGAGACGCTCCATAGGAATACCACCCTGCAGAGCAGTCAAGGGCTGAATGTTGATGAGATAGGTGGATGCAGAAACAGCCTCAGCCCGAAAGTTGGGTGGAAGGGAAGCATCAATCATCATTGCACGAGCTATCTCAAGCAGATGACTATGCTTGCGTTTGGCAATGCCATTCTGAGCATGTGCACCAGGACAAGAGAACTGGGCAAGAGTGGCCTGTTCCGCGAGAAAACCACGTAACGGCTGGGAGATATACTCTCCGGTGGAGTCAGCACGAAAAGTACGAATAGGCGTGGAAAACTAGGTGTGAACCATGGCAGCAAAACGTTCGTATATAGAGAGAACCTTGCTACGAGATTTCATGAAGTAGAGCCAAGTGTAGCGAGAGAAATCATCAATAAACAAAACATAGTAGCAATGACCACCTTTCGAATCAAAGGGAGCGGGACCAAAGACATCAGAATGAACTAAGTCAAAAGGGTGCTGAGATACAGACTCACTGGTAGGATAAGGTAACTGGGTTTGTTTGCCAAGTCTACAACCATTACAATGTAAAGAAACATCTCCAGATACAGACCCTAAGAGGCCCTGACGAACTAATGATGACAGGCGAGAGCCACAAATGTGACCAAGACAATGATGCCACTGCTGGAAGGATGCAGACGAAGAGACAACAAGAGCATGAGAGCTGGCAGCAGTGGTGGCAGCGGAAGGAACACAAAGCCAGACAACCTCCCAAAGGCCCTCTGACTCATGGCGCCAGGGGCCAGCACCAACCAAAGCCTTTGTGCGACGATCCTGAATGGAGCAAGAGTCGATATCAAGAATGACACGACAACCAGAATTAGTAAGTTGGGCAGCAGAAAAAAGATTCATGGTAAGGCGAGGAACATGTGAAACACTAGGAACATAAAAGGATGGAGTGGAAATAATATCACGACTAGCAACAGAAAGAGGTGTGCCATCGGGGGTAAGAACATTAACAGGCGAATCAAGAGGTCGGAGAGAAGACATTACAGAAGAATCAGAAGACATATGAAAAGAGGCTCCAGAATCCAGAACCCACGAAGATGTACCTGACTGTGTAGATGCCTGCGGAGATGGAGAGGTGTATGTAGTCACAGCAGCAACGGAACCAGTCGACGAGGAGCCAGAGGAAGCAAGTAGATGCTTGAGGCATACAATATCCTGATTAGTGAGTGACGGAGTCGAGGAAGACGCTGGAGTCCCGTTGGAAGAGGAGCGCCTCTGGTCTCGCTTCTTCTGGCGACATTCAGACTCTGGGTGACCTGACCGGGAGCAGTAACCACAGAAGGTGTCACGGCGCGACATAACCTTCTCAACATAAGGAGGGTGACTCACCCCCTGAAGGAGTAGGCAAGAGCGGTGGAGCGGTGAGGCGAGCAGATGACATAGGAGCTCGGGCAGCCAAAACTGATGGAATCACAAGTAACCCAGCAGAGCGAAGGCGGGTCTCCTCAGCACAAAGCTCAGCAAGCACCTCCGAGATAGGAACTCGACCACGAGCAAGCAGGTGAGCACGTCGAGGCTCGAATTCAGAGCGGAGACGAGATAAGAACTCATGAATCCGCTGAAACTCCAAATCAGGCCGTGTAGTCTGACAGCAACAGCAAGTTCCACAAACGACTATCCGAAGAGAGTCAAGATGACGCCAGATGGCAGAGCACTGTGAATAGAACTCATCAACAGAGGAATCACCTTGCTGAAGTGCGTGCTCCTGACACACCACAGATAGGTAGAGAGCATCACCAGAGGGCTGATAGCACTGACAGAGATAAGACCACATCGCTGCAACTGTGCCAAGTCCCATGAACTCCAAAGCAAACTGAGGGAGGACACTCGTAGTGAGAACAACAGCAACACGAGCATCATCATTGCACCACTGAGTGTAAGCAGACAGAGCATCGTGCTACACAGAAAGATCATCTGAATCAGCTGATACCTGCTAGTCATAAGCATCAACGACATCATCATCAAGAGACTTGGCTGCATCCCTGTCGGCCTGAGAAGCATCAGCAGCAAGTAACGGTGGGGTGGGGGCCACTGGCGCAACAGGGCATGGCGGATAGGGAACCTCGCCAGAGAGAACACCCCATAGAAGAAGACCACACATATAGATGCGCATAAAGCCCAGAAACTCAGCATAGTTGGTGCCATTGAAGATCACCGAATGATAACCCACAAGTGTAGGGGATTGCAACAGTTTTCGAGGGTAGAGTATTCAACCCTAATTTATTGATTCTACACAAGGGGAGCCAAAGAATACTCTCAAGTATTAGCAGTTGAGTTGTCAATTCAACCACACCTGGAAGACTTAATATATGCAGCAAAGTATTTTGTAGCAAAGTAGTATGGAAGTAACGGTAACAGTGGCAAAAGTAACAGTAGCAATTTTGTAGTAATTGTAACAGTAGCAGCGGAAAAGTAACTAAGCAAGGATCAATATATGAAAAGCTCGTAGGCATTGGATCAGTGTCGGAGATATTGACCACGTGTGTCCTCATCGATCACCCATGTTATTTTAAGACAATTTGGGGCCGCCTGTTACCCCCCAGCCGTCTGCTCATCGGGCCGCCTCCTAAATAGCCTACCCTAGGAGCCGGCTGCCAGCAGGTGGCAGGGGCCCAAACAGGCGGCAGTCCTACAGCCAGCAGCTAGCAGATGGTCCTACGCCTCTCCCTCGGGATGCGTGTTGGGGGACCACCGCGCAGCTGAGGCATGGCTACAGTCGAGCACGTCCTTAGAGAATCTATAAGGGCATGGCTACAGTGAATGTGTACCTTATGGCCGTCTCTTAAGAGGCGTGTCACTGTAGCCACGCTGCGAGTGACCAAGCTTCGGTCAAAGGAAGCCACGACCCCACTACCCACTGACGGCAGGGCCAGCAGGCTGCTGGCCCCACCGGCTAGTGGGTAGCTCAGAAACCAGCCGCCTCTGGCAGGCGGCCAGGGGAGGAGGCCCGCCTGGTAACAGACGGCGAACTCCGCCCTAGAAGTCTGAACCTCATCAAGATGACAAGACGGGACGTGGTGGCAGTGTACAGCACGAGACGACGACACTATAGACACTTCCCTCCTGACGATGCTGCCGTCAGCAGAAGCACGCCTACAGTGAAAGGCAATCACGTGGGCCCGCCGCCGACAGGCGGTGAGGCCGGCACCAGAAGACGCTGACAGCCGGGGGCCACTCCGTCGAGATTACAATTGTACCCCTGGGGGGTAGGCCTATATAAACCCCCCAGGGTCCTCCATGAGGAGGGGTTGGAACGTTGAACTCTAGATCAAAGAGAGACACGTAGAGAGAGAGAGAGAGAGAGAGAGAGAGAGAGAGAGAGAGAGAAACCCTAGCTACCATCCCAATTCTCTAGAGCGAAGGTAGTGAGCTAGCCTTGCTCTTCTTCCTCCTCTAGACGACACAGCTCAAGGAGCAACCTTGTAGCTACCCTAGTGACATTAGTCATGACGTGGAGTCCCCGCAGAGCAGGACTAGGGGTGTTATCTCCACGGAGAGCCCCGAACCTGGGTAAGATCCGCAGGCGTCCTAAGTTTCGCCTTATCCCGCTTCCAGGGCCCGGCGATGCTTTATTGTCCCCATGCATGATAAGCCACCCGTTGGCATATGTCGCCCCAAAACCCCGATATTTGGCGCCCACCATGGGGCTAGGTGCACCGTCGTCCGGAGACACGTTCTGGACGGGAACTTCGTTCCTCCCTGGCGAGCACAGCCAGCCTAGCACGCCCATAGGCGTGGATACCGGGATGCTACGCGGCGCTGAGGCCGCATGCGCCGCGAGTGGACTCGCCGACCTTCTCGGCGGCGTCCACATTCATGACGAGCCCTCTCCGGTGGCAGATCCAGTAGCTCCGGAGAGCTGCCTCGTCGAGCTCCTCAACAAACTCCACATCATCGACGAGCGTGCCTCTGACGTGGAGTCAGTGGGATCTTCTGACCCACCGGTAGACATGATCATCGACCTCGACGCAGAGCCTGTCGATTCCTTCCCCGAGCACGTGGTGATCATCAACGACCCCCTCCCCGCTCCAGCGGGCGGCAGCACCGCCAGCACCGCTATAGAGATGCTCGCCGCCAATCACGACGAGCCGTCTGGTGGGTCGGGCCAAGACCCGCTCCAGGCCGCCCTACAGAACCTCGCCACACCCGTTGTGGCGGGGGCAGATGGCGCGGCACTAGAGGCACTTCGCGTCTCGCTCCTCGATAGCGCCAACAAGCTGGCCGCTTCTCGACGCCTCACTGAAGCCTACCATCGCGAGATGGACCGTGCCATAGGCGGCACGCCGGCTGCTGGCGAACCTAGCTGGGCTGGTGCAGTTCGCGATCGCGGCGGGGTACTGGCAGACATGCTAGGGCCCCACGGACCGTGTACCTCACTCCGTCGAAAAACCTAAGGGCTGCCCAGGAGGCAGTCGATGAGATGGGCCACTTGGAGGGAGACGAGCTTTGCTGCATGACTCAGCGCGCCCGCCAGCTCCTCGACACTGCTGCTGCGCAGCAGGAGTCCCGTTGCCGGGCATCAGAGGCCGGCGCGCAGGCAGATAACCGCCCCCTTCGGCGGGAGCAAGGAGCTACGTCCCGCTCTCCAACAGTCGGCGCCCCCAACCGGCGAGACTCAGAGCCGGCTGCTAGCCGCAGCCGGCAGACCCGCATCACCATCGAGCGCGACGAAGATGGCCGCCCAAGGGTCGTAGAGTGGCGAGAGGAACACATGCCTCCTCCTAGACGGGAGAGGCATGTGTCTCGACCGCCTGTTGACCACCCCTCTCTGGCAGGCCGCTTGGGCCACCGCGAGGGGGTTGGGGAGAACGACGCCCACCACCGCCTATACCGACTGGCTCGGTCCCAGGCGGTCGAAGAAGAAGATGACATCGGCCCGGCCTGTTTCGGCCCCCGCATCTGTAATGAGCCTTTCCCCAAGGGCTTCTCACTCCCCAGAGATACCCCCAAGTACAACGGATCGGTGAAGCCAGAGGACTGGCTGGTGGATTACTTCACAGCCGTCAGCATAGCAACTAGCAACAGGCGTGTTGCGGTGAAGTACGTGCCACTTATGCTCCAGGGCACGACCCGGATGTGGCTGAACAACCTCAAACCCAACAGCATCAATGACTGGTTGGACTTCACCGATGCCTTCACTCACAACTTCACCGGTACCTACAAGCGTCTTCCCAAGCCGCGCCAGCTCTCCCTATGTGTTCAAGGCCCAGATGAGTCGGCCCGCGATTATCTGACGCGTTGGGCAGAGCTGCGAAACTCTTGCGAGGGAGTGCACGAGGTACAAGCCATCGAGTATTTCACGGCCGGGTGCAGAGAAGGCACCTTGCTCAAGCACAAACTCCTCTGCGACGAGCCCGCCACGCTGGACAAGCTGCTAAGCATAGCAGACAAGTACACCACCGCTGACTCCTCCATGATGACCGAGCTGCAAGTAGATGCTTCTAGGAAAATGACTCCCTCAACTCCCAAGATGCCGGCTGGAGAGTCCAGCCAACGCCAGCAGCAGAACGACCACAAACGGAAGACCCATGCGCCGGCTACCAACAGTCGGCTGGTGGCAGCAGCTGATGGCCAGCAGCCAGAGGCACAAGCAGGACCCAACCGGCAGAAGGGCGGCAAGCCGGCCTGGCAGTCGGCTTTCTTCTTCGACCAAGCCCTGGACGCCCCCTGCAACTTCCACAGTGGCGCGAAACCTTCCAATCACACCACACGAAAGTGTCATTGGCTCACACGTATTGCCAGGGGAGAAGCTCTGCCACCGCCGCCTGCTGGGCAGGCGGCCCCGCCTCCCAATCCACCGGCTGCTCGTCCGGGCGGCCAGGTCCAGGATGAGTTCCCAGAAGAAAATAGAGCATATGTCGTCTTCATAAGCCAAGCGGATGATAGGCACAGCCGGCGCCAGCAGCGCAGAGAAGTCAACACCATTGCCATTGAAGCCCTAGAATTCATGCACTGGTCTGAGAGGCCCATCAGCTGGAGCCGAGAAGATCACCCGGCTGTCATGCCTTCACCAGGGGCCTATGCCTTGGTCCTGGATGCAACTCTCTCCACCGACAGGCGGGCTTGTCGTTTCTCCCGAGTGCTAGTAGATGGCGGCATCAGCATCAACATCATGTACCGTGACACCATGGAGAAGTTGGCAATCAAAGAAAAACAGCTTCAGCCTACCAGGACTGTGTTCCACGGCATTGTACCAGGCCTCTCTTGCTCACCAATCGGCAAGGCCAAGATTGATGTCCTGTTTGGTGACAAGAAGCATTTCCGGAGGGAGCCAGTCTGGTTTGAAGTGGTGAACCTGGAAAGTCCCTATCACGTGATCTTGGGCCGGCCTGCTCTTGCAAAGTTCATGGTGGTACCCCATTACGCCTACCTCAAGATGAAGATGCTAGGCCCCAAGGGAATAATCACCATAGTCGGGGACTACGAGAAGTCCATCGCATGTGCAACTGCCAGCAGCCGTCTGGCTGAGTCCCTTGTCGTGGCTGATGAGAAGCGCCGCCTGGAACGGCTGGTGGCAATGGCTGGCGAGCAGCCAGCCATACCAGCCGACCCAAGGGAGGCGGAGCAACAGGGCTTGTTCCAGCCGGCCAAGGAGACAAAGAAGATTGCCTTGGACCCGTCTCACCCAGAGCGATTTGCTGTCATTGGGTCAAACCTAGACAGCAAATAGGAAAGCGAGCTCGTCGATTTCCTTCGTGAGAATCGGGACATCTTTGCATGGTCCCCCAAAGACATGCCGGGTGTCCCGACGGATTTCGCCGAGCACAAGCTACATGTGAGAGAAGATGCAAAGCCTATCAGGCAGCCGCTCCGCCGCCTGTCAGAAGAGAAAAAAAGAGTTGTTGGGGACGAGGTTGCCCGCCTACTAGTAGCCGGCTTCATTATGGAAGTTTTCTACCCAGAGTGGCTCGCAAAGCCAGCCCTAGTGCTGAAGAAGAACAACAAATGGCGCATGTGTATCGATTACACCAGCCTCAACAAAAGCCTGTCCTAAAGATCCGTTTGCTCTGCCGCAAATAGATCAAGTGATTGACTCCACAGCCAGATGCGAGCTGCTGTCATTCCTTGATGCTTATTCCGGGTACTACCAGATCAAACTCGATCTGGCTGACCTTCTGAAGACCGCCTTGCTCACGCCATTTGGGGCCTTCTGCTACCTGACCATGACGTTCGGCCTGAGAAACACCGGCGCCACTTTTCAGCGTTGCATGCAGAAGTGTCTCCTCAAGCAACTTGGCAGAAATGCCCACGTTTATGTGGATGATATCGTAGTGAAGACGGAGAAGAGATGAACTCTTTTGGAGGATCTCCAAGAGACATTTGAAAACTTGCGCCGCTTTCAGATCAAGCTAAACCCGGAGAAATGCTTCTTCGGGGTACCAGCAGGCCAGCTCCTTGGTTTCCTGGTATCTGAACGCGGCATCGAGTGCAACCCTGCAAAGATCAAGGCCATTGAGAGAATGGAGTGGCCAACTCGTGTGCGAGATGTCCAGATATTCACAGGGTGCCTGGCGTCCCTCAGCCGTTTCATCAGCCGGCTGGGAGAGAAGGCACTCCCTTTGTACCAACTGATGAAGAAAACCACTTGCTTTGAGTGGAACGACAAGGCGGATGAAGCCTTCCAGTAGCTCAAGAAACTGCTGTCCACCCCGCCTGTCCTGGCGGCGCCAACAGACAAGGAACCCATGTTCCTTTACATAGCCGCCACTAGCCGGGTGGTCAGCACGGTCATTGTGGTCGAGCGCCTAGAAGACGACAGAGCCTTGCCCATCCAGAGGCAAGTCTACTACTTGAGCGAGGTGCTGTCAGTCTCCAAGCAGAACTACCCCCACTACCAGAAGATGTGCTACGTCGTGTACTTCACCGCCAAGAAACTCAAGCAGTACTTCCAGGAGCACCCGATCATGGTCGTCTGCACGGCCCCGCTTGCTGAGATCATGGGCAGCAGAGATGCTTTAGGAAGAGTGGCCAAGTGGGCCATCGAGCTGGCCCTTTCACCATCTTCTACCAGCCCCGCACTACCATCAAATCACAAGCATTGGCCGACTTCCTCGTCGACTGGGCCGAGACCCAGTACCTGCCGCCTGCTCCAGACTCAACCCATTGGCGGATGCACTTTGACAGGTCAAAGATGCGCACTGGCTTGGGAGCCGGCGTCATCATCGACAATGGCACAAATTTTGCCAAAGGCGCACTGGCCCATTTCTGTGCAACACAGGGCATTCTACTGGACCTAGCGTCCGTTGCTCACCCACAGTCCAACGGCCAAGTTGAGCGCGCCAACGGCCAAGTTGAGCGCGCCAACGGCGTTATCTTGTCTGGCATCAAGCCCCGGCTGGTCGAACCCCTGGAACGATCAGCCGGCTGCTGGATTGAAGAGTTTCCGTCTGTCCTCTGGAGCCTCAGAACAACTCCGAACAAGTCAACCGACTTCACTCCTTTCTTCCTCGTTTATGGGGCCGAGGCCGTCATCCCAACAGATGTTGAGTTTGACTCGCCTCGCGTCACCATGTACATAGAAGCCGAAGCCAAAGAAGCACGAGAAGACGGCGTGGACCTGCTGGAGGAGGCCCGGCTGGTAGCACTCAGCCGCTCCACCATCTTTCAGCAGGGTCTCCGCCGCTATCACAGCCGGCGAGTCAAGCCACGCTCCTTCCGCGAGGGGGACCTTGTGCTCCGGCTGATCCAGCGAACAGCCGACCAGCACAAGCTCTTGGCTCCTTGGGAAGGACCGTTCATCATCAACAAGGTGCTAGGCAACGATGCCTACTACCTCATCGATGCCCAGAAGCCAAGAGCACGCAAGAGAGACGACTCCGGCAAGGAGTCGGAGTGCCCGTGGAACGCAAACCTACTTCGTCGCTTTTATAGCTAAAAGACAGTATGTGTCGCGCTATCTACTTTATTTTGAGAAACAATGGGACCCCCGAGGATTTCTCGGGGACTGCCCAACCCTCTATCTATATGATAAGAATTATGCCTGTGAGAGTGTTGTTCATTCCTTTGTCCGGCACCGGAGCCTAGCAGACGGCCCGGGGACTAGCCGCCAAGCCCTATGTTTAAAACTTCTCCTTAAAACAGTCGGACAAGTAATGTGATGGCATCCAAGCCCTCGCCCGCCTTTAGTCACAGACTCGCAGAACGCGGCTGTCCGACTGGCAGGAGTTAAAGGCAAGAAGCGGCGCCCACATGAAAAATGGCCAAGGAAAATAAATATAGGGAAAGACGGCCCTTCATACAAATTTGCCGCTGTTACACAGCCGGCCAGCCAGCTTCTGGCTTAGCTACGCCGCCTTCCAGAGGGCGGGATACTTGCCCATCCTGAAAACAGCTAAGTACCTGACCCAGCCGCAGAACCACATAGTGACTGTCTGGCTGGCAGGACGACAGTTAAAGGAGACAGCAAAAGAAAATCGCTCTAAGGAACAAAGGTCGATGCTAAATCCCAGAACACGGCCGATTGCATAAACACATGCATCATTAAAAATATATACATCAAAAGGCCTCAAGGGCCGCCTTCCAGCAGTAGCTTACTAATACACCCAATGGGTGGAATTGTTCGGACTAATCCTACCAAGTCTTACGAAGAAACAGGAATCAAACGATACAAGAAAAACGCCTAAGGCGCAGTAGGCCGAGCAAGCGGCACGACGGAGCCGGCTGCTGGGGGGGCCGTCTGACGGGTCTCGGCCTGGCTACGTCCTCCAGCAGGCGGAGCCGCCACGCCGGGTCTGCTTGTCGAGGATTGGTCAGGCTGATGACCAGCAGATGGATCCGCCTCCTGGGAGCTGGCCTCCTCGTCGCTGTCTCCCTCCTCCTCGCCTTCATCGCTGGAGGCGATCTCTTCGTCCAGCTCCTCTGACGCCGCCAAGTCCAGGCCGAAGTTGCTGGGTGGCACCACATGGCCATTCTCATCCAGCTCCGAGACGAAAATGGCGGTGTCGACATACTCAGCAAGGGCGGCAGCGCGTCTGGCAAGGTCTCCTTGCACAGCAGCCAGCTCAGGCTCGGCCTCCACGCGGAAGGTCTTCAGCTTGGCGAGATTCAGGTCGGGGTACCAGCCCTTGGCAAACTCCAGGGCGGTCCGCGCACCAGCCCTCGCTGTGGCACCCTTCCAGGCCTTGAAGCGGTGGCCGGCCACCTCCAGCCAGTCGGCAGTCCGGCTGGGAGTGCGTAGTACTGGAGCGCCTGGCCAGAGGGCGGCCAACACTTGGGCACCAGCACATTGCAGGCGACGAAGCAGGCGGTGGGCCAGCTGGAAGCGCGCCTTGACAACAAGAAGTTGTTCGGCCGGAGTCCTGGGCGCATTGGGTGCAATCACCCGGCCCGCCTTGCGCCTCTCGTCACGCTGGGCCTCGATGGCCTGGCTGGCGGCCATAGAGTGGCCTGGGAAGAACTCTGCAAGAGCTAGATAAAGAATCAAAAGAAAGAAAAACGACCGCAACAGACGGCAAGCACAAGAAAAAGGGGCATGCGTCTTACCATCGACCATGTCTGCAATGGCCCCATAGCCGTCTTGCAGAGCCGCCTCCTTCTCGGCCTAGTTCGAGCGCTCGGTCTCGAACTCTGCCCGAAGGAGCATCTCGGCGTCCGACAACTTCCCGAGCTCCGCCTTGTGCGCCACTGCTTGGTCTGCCAGCTCCTTGGCCAGGCGTTCACGATCCTGGGCGGCAAGATCGCGCTGCCGCTCCTTGGCGACGAGCTCTGACTGGACCTCGCCCACCTGGTTGCGAAGGTTGGTTGTGACCGCTGTCAAGGGAAGAAGAAGAATATCGACATCAGCAAAAAGATAACCTTGGAGTTCCAAGCCACCTGCTCAACAGCCATCTCGGAACTCGGGGACTACACCCAGCGGGTGCGCTGACGCGCCCCCGCAAGGAAGAGAAGAGGAACACTCACCCTGACTGTCTGCCAGGACAGCCTGCAGTTGCGCCAGCTCTTGGCGCTGGGCATTGAAGGATGCCACCCGGAGGTTGTGGTAGTCTTACAGCAAGACACAAGTTAGCCCACAAGGTACACTTTGGAGTTCCAAGACACCCGCTCAGCAGCCGGCTCGAAACTCGGGGACTACACCCACTGGGTGCGCTGACGCGCCCCCACAGAAGAAATTGAAGGAATAAAAGCAAAAAAAAACATGGAGTCAACGTACCCGAACAGAAGTTCGCGTAGCCACGAACTCCCGCATCACCGTCTGCACGACATCGCTCAGGGAATTGAAGCGGTCGAGGACGTCCCGCGACGTGACAATCAGCGCACCGCTGCCTACGGGCCTCCAGCCTGGTGGCGCCGCGCTGGTGGCATCGCTCTCTGGTGTGGACGAGTTGGCGCCGCCAGCCTCTACCCGCCGCGGCGCGGAGACTGCCCGCACAGGGCGCGGGCGGGCAGGAGCCTGGGGGGCCGGCTACGGGCCTGTCACCAGCACGCCCTCAGCTGGCGGCACCTCCGCTCCTGCAGGCCGATTGCCCTGCGTCCCAACAGGCGGCGCGGGGGGCGGCGCTTCTGTGTCCATGGCAACGCGGCCACCCCCCTCGTTGTTTAGAGCCTGCTGCTCGTCAGCAGCCAGCACTTGGGCGGACGGCTCCAAAGAGCCCGCCTCTTGGGGGATGGTGCGGTCCGCTGGCTGCTGGGAGCCCGCCTCCTGCTCCTGGGCTCGGGCGGCGGCGTCTGCCTGAGCCTTAGTAGCTGCCTCGGCCACCGCCCTGGCAGCAGCATCAGACGCCGCTCGCTCACGGTCTGCGGCCTCCTGCTCCTCGCGCGCCTCGCGGGCGTTTCTCTCCGTTGCTTCCCGAAGCGCGGCGGCAGGATCCATGTGGCGGGGCGCAGGGGGGACATCCGTGCCCCCCACAATTGAGCCCACTAGCGCCCGCGAGAGGGAGAGCGGCGCACTGCATGGGCATCCTAAGGAAGATAGAAAATCAGCCAAGATGGGAACGGTAGAATGAGATAAACATCAAAGAAAAAGAAGAAAACAAGGTAATTACCCGGATACGACCGGCCTAGGCTTGGAGAGCTTAGGAAGGACCGCCTTGGCGGCCACCTCCCGGCGCTTGGTGGTGGCGGTCGACAGCCGGAGCCTCTTGGGATGGGTGCTAGACGGCCCCGCACAGGACCGACGCTTCACGCCGCCGGCTGTGGCTGACGGCCCCGCCTGTTGGCTGCCGCACCCAGGTGGATCCGCCTCTCGGACACGGATTGGCGGCTCCTCGTCCTCCTCGTCGTGTCTGGCCAGCTCTCGACGCCGCCTTCTGGCAGGCCGCCTGCTGGCTGGCCCCCGCCGCGTGTCACCTCTTCCTCCTCCATGGCGGCGGCCCCAAGATCGGGGTCGCTCGTGTCGCTCTGGGAGCGATCTAGTTCCAGAACCCGGCGCTGGCTGGCCGGGGAAGATCTGCAGACAGCACCAAGATCAGATGGCTGTGGCAGACAGAAAGAGAAGAAAGAAGAACTAAGAAAGAAGAAAAGCTCACCGCAGGCGGCTGGTTGCTGCAGCTGTACGGCGGCTTGCCAAAGGCCCAGCCGGAGTTGGAGACCTTGCAATTGGATACGTAGTTCACCAAGTATGCCACCTCCTTGTATGTCATTAAGTTGGTGCACGTCCGGCTGGGGTCCCGGTGTCCGCTCATATCACAAATCAAGTGCGGGCGGGCCTGCAGCGGCAGCACCCGGCGCTCCGCAAACGTGAGCAGGAGGTCCGCAAAAACCAAGCCCTCGCTGTCCCTCAGCTCCCAGAGATGCCGCACGGCGATGGAAGCGCCTTCCGTGAGGGAGGTGGGCCGAGTCTTCCAGGAGGCACGGGGCTCGGCAGGCGGGTCGGGTGCCCAGTCCGGCAGACCAATGAAATCATGGGCGGGACCAACATTGGAGACATAGAAGTATGTGTTCTGCCACAACTTCACCGACGCCACGAGCTGCGGCACCGGAAAATAGTTTCTTGCCCCACTGCGCTTCACCGCAATACATCCCCCGCACTGGGCGGCCACGCTCTGGACTGCGGTACCGAGCTTCATGTAGAAAATCTCGGTCCACAACTCCATCGTGGGGAGGATGCCGAGGTACGCCTCGCACATGACGACGAAGGAGGACAACGTCACCACCGTGTTCGGCGTGAGGTGGTGGGGTTGGATGTTGAAGAACTCCAAGAAGGACCGGAGGAAGCCGCTTGCAGGGAGGCCAAAGCCGCACGGAAAGTGCGAGCGGAAGATGACCTGCTCGCCGAACTGCGGCGCCGGCCTGATCTCCGCCGCTGGTGCTAGGCGCACGACGACCTTGTTGGCCAGAGGCAGCTTCCACGCCCGGCGGAGTTAGTGGATGTGTTCCTCGAGGACGTCGCTGCCGTCCCACTCGCCGTGATGGTGGACTTGCGCTGCGACGACCATGGCTTGGGGCGGCGGCTCGCTGCGGAGGTGGCGAGAAGAGCGGATGGGAGCGAGGAAGAAGAAGAGGAATGGAGAGGGGCGGGAGCGAGAATGATGCTAACCTCTCTCCCCCGGCCTACTTATAGGCTCGGGGCGGCGAAGCCGAGGGGGCGGGCGTGGGATTAACTGCTCCACGCCCCACACGACTCCCGCCTTTTGCGTGCCTAATCCGCGCGCATTAACTGCGTGTGGGGAGGGCAATCGATTCCCCTGCCACACTGGATCCGTGCGCGGACCGAGGCCCTGTAGTGGCAGGCCCCGGCCCACTGCTACGTCCCATCACGCGCGTGGGCTGGCAGGCTGACGCGACGGGGCGGCGACGCGCGGGGAACCGCCAACGGTCGGCAGACCTACGCAGCTGCCTGCTGACCAGGCGGTGTCTTCCCCTCGAAGATTTGAAGACGGAGGTCCGGCTGCCAGGAGCCGGCTCCGGTCGCAGAGGTCCGGCTGCTAGCAGACGGCTCTTTTCAGAAGATGGACGAAGGACGCCAGTCCTACTTAGGGGAGGAAGCCGCTGGAACCCGCAGCCCTCAAACACAAACAGCAGAGTTCCACCAGCTTCGGGGACTACTGTCGGAGATATTGACCACGGGTGTCCTCATCGACCACCCATGGTATTTTAAGACCATTTGGGGCCGCCTGTTACGCCCCAGCCGTCTGCTCATTGGGCCGCCTCCTAGGATAGCCTACCCTAGGAGCAGGCAGTTAGCAGGCGGCATGGGCCCAAACAGGAGGCAGTCCTACAGCCAGCAGCTAGCAGACGGTCCTACGCCTCTCTCTTGGGATGCGTGCTGGGGGACCACCGCGTAGCTGAGGCTTGGCTACAGTCGAGCACGTCCTTATAGAATCTATAAGGGCGTGGCTATAGTGAATGTGTACCTTATGGCCGTCTCTTAAGCGGCGTGTCACTGTAGCCACGCTGCCAGTGACCAAGCTTCGATAAGAGGAAGCCACGACCCCACTACCCACAGACGGCAGGGCCAGTAGGCAGCTGGCCCCACCGGCTAGTGGGTAGCTCCAAAACCAGCCGCCCCTGGCAGGCGGCCAGGGGAGGTGGCCCGCCTGGTAACAGACGGCGAACCCCGCCCTAGAAGTCTCAACCTCATCAAGATGACTAGACGGGACGTGGTGGCAGTGTACGGCAGGAGACGGCGACACTGTAGCCACTTCCCTCCTGACGATGCTGCCGTCAGCAGAAGCATGCCTACAGTGAAAGGCAATCACATGGGCCCGCAGGCGGCGGGCCCTAGCAGACAGGCGGTGAGGCCGGCACAAGAAGACGCTGACAGCCGGGGGCCACTCCGTCGAGATTACAATTGTACCCCTGGGGGGTAGGCCTATATAAACCCTGCAGGGTCCTCCATGAGGAGGGGTTGGAACGTTGAACTCTAGAAGAAAGAGAGACACGTAGAGAGAGAGAGAGAGAGAGAGAGAGAGAGAGAGAAACCCTAGCTACCATCCCAATTCCCTAGAGCGAAGGTAGTGAGCTAGCCTTGCTCTTCTTCCTCCTCTAGATGACACAACTCAAGGAGCAACCTTGTAGCTACCCTAGTGACATTAGTCATGACGCGGAGTCCCCGCAGAGCAGGACTAGGGGTGTTATCTCCACGGAGAGCCCCGGACCTGGGTAAGATCCGTAGGCGTCCTAAGTTCCGCCTTATCCCGCTTCCAGGGCCCGGCGACGCTTTATTGTCCCCATGCATGATAAGCCACCCGTTGGCATATGTCGCCCCAAAACCCCGACAATCAGTGATGGATAATTATGTCGGATGCGATTTCTCATGTAATAGTTATAACATAGGGTGACACAGAACTAGCTCCAGTTCATCAATGTAATGTAGGCATGTATTCCGAATATAGTCATACGTGCTTATGGGAAAGAACTTGCATGACATTTTTTGTCCTACCCTCCCGTGGCAGCGGGGTCCTATTTGAAACTAAGGGATATTAAGGCCTCCTTTAATAGAGTACCGGACCAAAGCATTAACTCTTAGTGAATACATGAACTCCTCAAACTACGATCATCACCAAGAGTGGTCCCGATTGTTGTCACTTCGGGGTTGTCGGATAATAACGCATAGTAGGTGACTATTGACTTGCAAGATAGGATCAAGAACTCACATATATTCTTGAAAACATAATAGGTTCAGATCTGAAATCATGGCACTAGAGCCCTAGTGACAAGCATTAAGCATAGCAAAGTCATAGCAACATCAATCTTAGAACATAGGGGATACTAGGGATCAAACCGTAACAAAACTAACTCGATAACATGGTAAATCCATCCAACCCGTCATCATCCAGCAAGCCTATGATGGGATTACTCACGCACGGCTATCGGCGTCCTGGGAACCAGGGTACCCAGACTTGCCTGTTTGCGGGCCGCAACGCGCTCCTACTATGGCCTGGTACGGCCCAGCTGATCAACCAGCTGCTCAAGACCCTCGCGAGGGGGCTAGACCTCGTGAGGAGAACGACGTTAAGATCCCCTCAAGAGCGGCCTCGGCTAGGTTGATCCGGAGGGGCGGAGAATCCAAGGCCAAGCCTGCCTCAGGAGGAGGCAGTGACGCGAGCAGTGACGCACGAGCGGGTGCCAGCGCGTGCCAGTGGCGCAGTTACCGTTTTGGTGCAAAGGAGACAGCGCAGGCGCAGGTTCCCGAGGAGTGGGACAAAGGTTTCCTCTTTGGTGCAACAAGACCAAAGACCGCAAGGACGACAGGGAGGATGTCACCACCGAGCCCACCACCGCGTCACCACCTGATCCATTTTGCAGGCGAAGACCACTTTTGTCAGGATAGGAACGTCTGTGTTCCCGCTCAAAATGGCCGTTGTGGAATCCCTTCCTGCCTAAACATTTCAGGGGAAGAGGATCCTGGCCGCCTATATAGGTAGCTAGGGTCTCCACTATGGAGGGGACCTGGATCAGATCCAGAAACTCCACTCTCGCGCAAAGGAGCAAGAACCCTCGCCTCCTGACTCTCCTGAGCTCTCCTCCTGAGCTTATGAACCACTGTACCCGTTCATACACAAGCCCTCCCGAGGCTAATCCACCAAAGCAGGTAGGGTTTTACATCGCAAGGTGGCCTGAACCTGGGTAAATTCGTGTGTGCTTTACTTGTTGTTCGCTTGAATCTCTTGATTGGACGAGGGCGAGACGCTAGGTAGACGTGAGTGGGGGATATCTTCGTTCACGCCCCTGTGTTCGCAGTTCTTGGGTTTTGCAGAGCCCATAATCCGACATTTGGTGCACCAGGTAGGGGGCGTGTCGAAATCTCGCCTCTTCGACGACCTCGCCGCCCTTCTCCTGCTCCGTGCCGCCATGATGACCGCGGCCTACCGCATCCGCATGGAGGCTGGCACTGTCCCGGTCGTCCGAGCAGCATCGGCGGACCGCGCCACCCATGGGCGCTCCACCTCCTTCCCCGACGACACTTCCGCCGGCCGATCCACCGAAGAGTAGCCTGCTCTGCCACTTCCGCTCCCTGTGGCCTCGCCGGCGGCGCTCTTGGTGTCACGGAGGCTGCCCTGGCACCGGCCACCCACAGAGGAGCTCGGCGCTCGAACGGCCCGCATCGGCGGGGGGCTGCCCTACCGGAGGGGGGGGGGGTTGCCTGCATCCTCGGAGGGTCCCAGGCACAGGCATCGGCCCGGCACATCAAGTCGCACTTTCGGCAGGTCGGGGTCGCCGCCCAGCCCAGGAAGCCTCGCGAGAACAAAATGCACAGGGGCACGTCGTCACCTTCGGCCCTAGCGACCGCGCCACAGTGCAGCTGGCACGAACGTCCTCCCTATGGTATGCACTCCCACCATCTGCAGGGTGGCCGTCACGAGGACCCTCATCGACGGCGGCACCGGGCTCAACATCGTCTACCCCGAGGCCTTCGGTCATCAGCCCGTGTCCTACAGGCAGCTCCTCCCCACCAAGCCCTTCTCAGGGGTCGCGGGCTCGGTCGTCCCGCTTGGCCAGATCCGTCTCCCGGTCACCTTCGGCACACCCGCTAACAACCGGACTGAGCTCATCGACCTCGACGTTGCACCCATCCACTTGCCCTACAACGCCGTCCTCGGCTTCCCAGCCTTGGCGAAATTCATGGCGGTGACTCACCTGGGCTACAACACCGTCAACATGCCCGGGAGCAGCGGCGTCATCACCATCAAAGGGGACCGCAAGGCCGCCCTTCAGGCCCTCGGGCGCGCTTATAGGGCTGCTGCCGCAGCTCATTCAGATGCGAAGGGGGCTCCGGAGACACTGGAAGCCATGTCTGTCAAGAAGAAGCAGCTCTTCTCTCAGGACCCGGCCGAGACGAAGCAGGTGCCCGCCGATGAGGAAGGCTCAGGAGCCACCTTCACCATCGGCACGGGCATGGACCCTGAGCAAGAGGCAACGTTGGTTAGCTTCCTTAGGTCTAAAAAGGATGTGTTCGCTTGGAAAGCCGCTGACTTGGTCGGGGTGCCTAGGCACGTCATCGAGCATCACCTCACGGTGTGCCCCAACGCGCGCTCTATCAAGCAAAAAGCACGCAGATAGGCCCCGGAGAAGCAGGCCTTCATCGTTCAGGAGGTTCGAAAGCTAGAGGAAG
The DNA here is from genome assembly GCA_902687465.1 of Secale cereale. NCBI lineage: Eukaryota > Viridiplantae > Streptophyta > Magnoliopsida > Poales > Poaceae > Secale > Secale cereale. The sequence continues at coordinate 296,105,511 of LR738710.1, forward strand.
CAGGCGTCGTATGGGAGGTACGACACCCGTAGTGGCTGGCTAACCCCGTCATAGTCCCGAAGAAAGGAGGCAAGGAGCGCATGTGCGTCGACTTCATGAGCCTCAACAAATTTTGCCCTCAGGACCCGTTTCCTCTCCCGCGCATCAACCAGATCGTGGATTCAACGGCTGAGTGCGACCTGCTCTGCTTCCTCGACGCCTTCTCGGGCTACCACCAAATTAAGATGGCGGTGGAGGATGTGGAGAAAACGGCGTTCCTGACCCCTTGCAGGGTCTACTGCTACACCAACACGCCTTTCGGACTGAGAAACGTGGGCACCACCTTCCAGCGCCTGATTCAGATCACCCTCGGCCCTCAGCTCGGGAGGAACGCGGAGGCATACGTCGACGACATCGTGGCCAAGACCAGAGAGGCCAGGACTCTCATCCAGGACCTAGAAGAAACGTTCGCCAACCTGCGCAAGGTGAAGTTGTGCCTCAACCCGGAGAAGTGAGTGTTTGATGTACCCTCTGGCAAGTTGCTAGGGTTCCTGGTTTCACACCAGGGCATTGAAGCTAATCCGGAGAAGATCAAGGTCATCGAAAGAATGAAGCCGCCCACCAAACTGAAGAAGATGCAGAAGCTCGCGGGATGTGTAATGTCCCTGGGGCACTTCATCTCTAAGCTTGGTGAACGCGCCCTCCCGTTCTTCAAGCTCATGAAGAAGAAGGGGCCCTTTGAGTGGACTCCGGAGGCCGATGCCTCCTTCCGAGATCTCAAGGAATACCTCACCAGCCCGCCGGTTATGGTAGCACCACGACCGCTGGAACCCATGACTCTCTATCTCGCCGTGACGCCTCACTCCGCCAGTGCAGCGCTAGTGGTGGAGCGCGAGGAGAGGCCCCAAAGCGCGAGGCCATGGGGCAATTTGGCATCCTCAGGACTCCCGTCGCCCCCTGACGTAGTTCCGAAGGTAGATGCGACCATGGTTACTGGCGGCCCCGCCGTCGAGAAAGAAGCACCCAAGATTCCTGAAGCGCCTGAGGATCCTGCGGCACCGACCCTCATGGCGCACCTAGTGTACTTCGTCAGCACCGTACCGCGCGACGCATGCTCGCGCTACCCGATGCCTCAAAAGCTGCTCCTGGCGCTCCTTGTCGCCTCCAGGAAGCTGCGCCATTACTTCCAGGGCCACCCTATCAAGGTTGTCTCGTCATACCCTCTTGAGAAAGTGCTCCGTGGCCAGAATGTCGTCGGGAGGGTCGCCGAGTGGAACATCGATCTCCAGGCGTTTCAGTTGGAGTTCAGCACCACGCAATCGATCAAGGGAGCGGCTCTGGCAGACTTTGTGGCAGAATGGACCGACGCACCGAAGTAGGGGGCTAGCAAGGATCACTTGCTGGCCCTCAGCGATGAAGCCCCGAACTGATGGGTGGTATACTTCGACGACGCCTTCTCGCGCCTTGGCGCGGGAGCTGGCACCGTGTTGGTATCTCCAACTCAAGACAAGTTGTACTGCACCGTGCAGCTTTGCTTCCAGCAAGGTGAGAAGGTCTCCAACAACATCACAGAGTATGAGGGCCTGATTGCTGGGCTCAAGGCCGCCGCTGCGCTGGGGTCAAGCGCCTCACCATCAGAGGTGATCCGCAGCTCCTCATCAACTTCTCCAATAGGAAATACAAGTCCAATGACGAGCACATGGAGGCGTACCTGGAGGAGGTCCGTAAGATGGAAAAGTGATTCCGAGGGCTGGAGGTGCAGCACGTGCCGAGAGGCACGAACAAGGAAGCGGATGACATTGCCAAACGAGCCTCCAGGCGGGAGCCTCAGAGGCCGGGCATCTTCGAGGAGCGGCTGCTCAAGCCGTCGGCAACACCGCCCGCTCCTGAGCCGGCGTCCCCTCAGCAGGGGCTACCTGCGGCGCCTGCAGCCGGAGCCCCGCCCTGCGGACCGACCTCCGGAGCCCGCCTGGTACTCGCTGCGGAGCCCGAGGAGGGTTGCTGGACCCAAGAGCTCAAGATGTACCTGCAACATGATAGCTTGCCAGACAAGGAGGAAGACGCGGAGCACGTGGTCTGACAGGCCTCAGCTTACTGCATCCAAGACGGTGAACTCTACAGGAGGCACCCCAATGACGTCTCACTAAAGTGCATCTCGAGGAAACAAGGACGCGAGCTGTTGGCTGACATCCACGGTGGGGACTGCGGTGACCATTCATCGTCCCACACCCTCGTGGGCAAGGCCTTCCGCAGCAGCTTCCACTGGCCCACGGCGCTTAACGACGCCACGGAGCTTGTGCAGGCTTGCGAGGCATGCCAGTTTCACGCCAAGCAGATCCACCAACCAGCGCAGGGCCTCCTGACGATCCCGCTCTCCTGGCCCTTCGCGGTCAGGGGATTGGACATCCTGGGTCCATTTCCCCGGGAAGCGGGGGGCTACCGCTTCCTGTACGTCGCCATCGAAATTCACCAAGTGGACAGAGGTGGAGCCTGTTCGCGCAATCCCAGCCGGGTCGGCCGTCAAGTTCATCCACGGCCTCGTGAGGCGATTCGGGGTCCCCAGCCGCATCATCACGGATAACGGTTCGTAGTTCACAAGCGATCTCTTCAGGTCATATTGTGCTAACCTTGGAACACAGATCTGCTACGCCTTGGTGGCTCACCCCAGGAGCAACGGTCAGGCTGAACGCGCCAACGCGGAAGTCTTGCATGGCCTCAAGACGCGCAGCTTTAAGAAGAAGCTCGAGGCTTGCGGCAGGGGCTGGATCGACGAGCTCCAGTCCGTGTTGTGGTCGATCATAACCACCGCTACCAAACCCATGGGAGAAACTCCTTGCTTTCTCGTCTACGGGGCGGAGGCGGTCCTCTCTCACGAGGTCAAGCATCGCTCCCCACGGGTCTTGGCTTTCAACGAGGAACGCCAGGACGCCGCCTGGCGGATGGACCTCGTGCTCGGCGAGGAGGGCCGTCGCCGAGCTGCCCTCAGGGCAACGCGATATCAGCAGGCGCTGCGGCGGTACCACTGCCGCAGCGTGTGCACAAGAACACTTGAAGTTGGTGACTTGGTCCTGAGGCGGGTCCTCTCCCGGGAGGGGTTACACAAGCTCTCACCCATGTGGGAGGGCCCATTCAGACTCGCCCGTGTCTCTAGGCCTGGTGATGTGCGCCTGGAGACGCAGGATGGGGTACCTATCCAGAATTCCGGGAACATTGAGCACCTCAGGAGGTTCTATCCGTAATCAAGGCTCCGTGCCCGTGAAGGTCTCCGCTCGTGACACTCTCACGTAATAATGAGTTGGGGCTGTACACGCCTCGGAGTCTCCTGAGCGTTGCCTACGGGATCAGACGGGGCTCCCACCCATGTCCCAGTGGTAGTCCTTAGCTCCGCACGGGAAAGAAGACGTAGTGTAAGGGTCGGACGTGACCTTTTTCCTTTTTTTGGGTTGGTGGTTGGCTGTCAGCCTTTTCTACTTCCTTGGCTATCAGCCCTTCCTCTACCCCATGCTGTGAAGTTCTCGTGTTTCTTGCATTTGGTTGGAAGTCTTGCTTGGGATTTTCTCTCGCTGGTTTTAAGTTTAGCTTGTTAAGCAGGGGCTGCGCCGCTTTCTCTCCTTCGCATGCCTCGCACGTGGGGGCTGGGACATGGTCGGTCACGGGGCTCGTCTGCCACGGTCCAATGACCTCGCCTGGCCAAGCCTGCTCAGGCTTTGGCATCGGACTTCTCAGTCCACGCGACCTATTCTGTCGAGCCAGCTCAGGCCTTGGCGCCTTAATCCAGGCTCGACGCTCTCAGCAGCTCTCAGCGGCACACTCATACTCGGGGGCTGCGCAGGTCAGGACTCCCCGAATTCAGCCATCCTCATGGCTCGCCTCAAGATGTCGCAGCACATAAGCTAGGTAATCTCACCCAGACCAAAAACATGATAGCAAGTTCTCGCTTCATACATATGTCATAGTCCATTACACGCCTTCTCGAGGCAACTTAAAATTTTGACACAAGAAGGAAATGAAGAAAAAGAAGAAGCAGGGGCCGCTCCCACACAGGAAGAACACAAGAAGCTTGAAGATGGCTTGGGGGCTCCCCCCTAGTCCCATTTATAGGACGAAGGAGCCCAATAGCCACTCACTGGCGTCACAGCCATAACGACCCCGTCATTTGCGCCAGGGAGTTGTCAAGTCGCACGGTTGCCAAGACTATGTGGGGAGCAGAGTCGCCACGTCCCATCCAACCGTCACGCGCCAGCCTGGCCTGCAGCCTTTTGGGGCCCGCGGCGCTTCATCCTCGATTAAGGCTTTGCCCCGAAGCCAACTCTGCGAGCGCCTTGGGCCCGGGGGCTACTGTTGGCTTCCTGGGAACAAGGGTACCCAGGCTTGCCTGTCTGCGGGCCGCAACGCGCTCCTACTATGACCTAGTACGGCCCAGCTGATCGACCAACTACTTAAGACCCTTGCGAGGGGGCTAGACCTCGTGAGGAGAAAGACGTCAAGACCCCATCTGGAGCGGCCTCGGCTAGGTTGCTCCAAAGGGGCGGAGAATTCAAGGCCAAGCCTGCCTCAGGAGGAGGCAGTGACACGAGCAGTGACGCACCAGCGGGTGCCAGCGCCGCAGTTGCCATTTTGGTGCAAAGGAGACAGCGCAGGCGCAGGTTCCCAAGGAGCGGGACAAAGGTTTCCTCTTTGGTGCAACAAGACCGAAGACCGCAAGGACGACAGCGAGGATGTCACCATCGAGCCCACCACCGCATCACCGCCTGATCCCTTTTGCAGGCGAAGACCGGTTTTGTCAGGATAGGAATGTCCTTGTGTTCCCGCTCAAAATGGCCATTGTGGAATCCCTTCCCGCCTAAACATTTCGAGGGAAGAGGATCCTAGCCGCCTATATAAGTAGCTAGGGTCTCCACTATGGAGGGGACCCGGATCAGATCCAGAAAATCTACTCTCACAAAAAGGAGCAAGAACCCTCACCTCCTGACCCTCCCGAGCTCTCCTCCTGAGCTCAGGAACCACTGTACCCGTTCATACACAAGCCCTCCTGAGGCTAATCCACCAAAGCCGGAAGTTGGGTTTTACACCGCAAGGTGGCCTGAACCTGGGTAAATTCGTGTGTGCTTTACTTGTTGTTCGCTTGAATCTCTTGATTGGACGAGGGCAAGACACTAGGTAGACATGAGTGGGAGAGATGTTCGTTCACGCCCCTATGTTCGAACTTCTTGGGTTTTGCGGAGCCCAAAATCCGACAATGGCGGTGAGCATCGTGGAATTGGTGATGGAGGAAGGTTGATGATGACGACGGCGATGATCTCCACTCTCCGGAGCCCCAAACGGACTCCAGATCAGCCCTCCCGAGAGAGATTAGGGCTTGGCGGCGGCTCCGTATCGTAAAACGCGACGAATCCTTCTCTCCGATTTTTTTCTCCCCGAACATGAATATATGGAGTCAGAGCTGAGGTCGGTGGAGCGTCAGGGGGCCCACGAGGCAGGGGGGCGCGCCCAGGGGGCGCCCCCCACTCTCATGGACAGGGTGTGGCCCCCCTGGTTTGGTTTCTTCCACAGGTATTTTTTATATATTCCAAAATAATTCTCCGTTAATTTTTCATCTCATTCCGAGGACTTTTATTTCTGCACAAAAATAACACCATGGCAGTTCTGCTAAAAGCAACGTCAGTTCGGGTTAGTTCCATTCAAGTCATGCAAGTTAGAGTCCAAAAGAAGGGCAAAAGTGTTTGTAAAAGTAGATACGTTGGAGACATATCAACTCCCCAAGCTTAAACCTTTGCTTGTCCTCAAGAAATTCAGTTGATAAACTGAAAGTGATAAAGAAAAACTTTGACAAACTCTGTTTGCTCTTGTTGTTGCAAATATGTAAAGTCAGCATTCAAGTTTTCAGTAAAGATTATGAACTAACCACATTCACAATAACTTTTAGGTCTCATGTTTACTCATATCAATGGCATAATCAACTAGCGAGCAATAATAATAAACCTCGGATGACAACACTTTCTCAAAACAATCATAATATGATATAACAAGATGGTATCTCGCTAGCCCTTTCTGAGACCGCAAAACATAAATGCAGAATACCTTTGAAGATCAAGGACTGACTAAACATTGTAATTCATGGTAAAAGAGATCCAGTCACAATCATACTCAATGTAAATTAATAGCAATGCATGCAAATGACAGCGGTGCTCTCCAAGTGGTGCCTTTTAATAAGAGGATGCTGACTCAACGTAAAAGTAAATAGATAGGCCCTTCACAGAGGGAAGCAGGGATTCGTAGAGGTGCCAGAGCTCGATTTTGAAATAGAGCTCAATAATATTTTGAGCGGTATACTTTCATTATGAACATAACAACCAAGAGATCTCGATATCTTCCATGCTACACACATTATAGGTGGTTCCCAAACAGAATGGTAAAGTATATACTCCCCCTACCACCAACAAGCACACTCCACGGCTGGCCCGAAACAACGGGTACCGTCCATACCAACAACAGCCCTGCGGGAGTTTTGTTTAATTATTTTAATTTGATTTGAGCATGGGACTGGGCATCTTGGTTACCAACCATTTTATCATGAATGATAAGCGGAGTCCACTCATCGTGAGAATAACCCGCCTAGCATGGAAGATATAGATAGCCCTAGTTGATACACGAGCTGTTCGAGCATACAAAACAGAATTTCATTTGAAGGTTTGAAGTTTGGCACATACAAATTTACTTGGAACATCAGGTAGATACCGCATATAGGACGGTATGGTGGACTCATATGGAACAACTTTGAGGTTCATGGAAGTGGATGCACAAGCAGTATTCCCGCTTAGTACAAGTGAAGGCTAGAAAGAGACTGTGAAGCGACCAGCTAGAGAGCGACAACAGTCATGAACATGCATTAAAATTAATCGACAATGAATGCAAGCATGAGTAGGATATAAATCACCATGAACATAAATATCGTGGAAGCTATGTTGATTTTGTTTCAACTACATGCGTGAACATGTGCCAAGTCAAACCACTTGAATCATTCAAAGGAGGATACAACCCTATCATACCACATCACAACTATTTTAATAGCATGTTGGCACACAAGATAAACCATTATAAACTCCAAGCTAATTAAACATGGCATGAGCAGCTATGATCTCTAATTGTCATTGCAAGCATGTTTCATTCATAATAGGTTGAATCGGGAACAATGGACTATCATATTTACAAAAACAAGAGAGGTCCATTTCATACCAACTTTTCTCATCTCAATCAATTCATCACATATCGTCATTATTGCCTTTCACTCGCACGACCGAACGGTGTGGATAATAATAATAGTGCACGTGCATTGGACTAAGCTAGAGTCTGCAAGCATTTAATACAAGGGAGAAGACAAGGTAATATGGCTCTTGGTTAAATCAACAATAATGCATATGAGAGCCACTAAACATTTTCATCATGGACTTCTCCTCTTGACCCCCAAAGAAAAGAAAAGAATCTATTTACACGGGAAAGCTCCCAACAAGCAAAAGAAGAGCGAGAAATCTTTTTGGGTTTTCTTTTAAATAATACTACTACATGCATGGAAAGTAAACTAGCTAAAAAGCTACTACTAATTTTTTGTTTTTCTTAAGGTTTTTTAACACAAAAGAAAAAGCCTAAGAAAAGAAAAGAAACTAGCATGGATAGTACAATGAAAAAGTATGAGCACCAACTACTGGAACAAATGTGTGAACATGAATGTCATGTCGGTGAGAAATACGTACTCCCCCAAGCTTAGGCTTTTGGCCTAAGTTGGTTTCTGGCCAGTACTGGCCTGCCAGATATCCAAAGTTGTAGTTGGGGTTGTACTGAGATGCAGCGGCTACTGCCTGACGAGCTGCATCTTGAAGACGAGCCGCCTTCGTCCTCTCCTCATACTCATTCGCCTCCTCCCTGGTTATAACATATCTCCTTTTCGCCTGAAAGTCAAAGAAAGTAGGAGCAGGGAGAGAAATATGGATAGTGTGACGTCTGTCAAAGATTAGTCGGTACTGGAGGGATTGTTCATCCCTTTCAATGAACTGATGGCGAATCATGGCATTGTAATCTAGAAAAGAAGGAGGCAACTTTGCATCGTTCTTGTGTATGGGTACATGAAGATAGTTAGCCAAGCTAGTTGCGTAAATTCCACCAAACAAATCTCCATTTAAACTGTTAATATGTAACCTTCATGCAACAATGGCCCCCAAATTATATTGTCTGTCACCTAATACCGCACTTTTGAGGACACTAAGATCTGGTACGCACATGTGGCAAGCCTCATCTTTACCGTTAATGCATCTATCAATGAAGAGAGCAAAATAATGTATAGCAGGGAAATGAATGCTCCCTATGGTAGCTTGTGTGATTTCTCTAGATTCCCCCACAGTGATACTAGCTAGAAAGTCCATATACTCAGATTTGCGAGGTTCACCAACATTACCCCACTGTGGGAGTTTACATGCATCATTAAAATCTTCTAGGTCCATAATATAAGATTTATCATAAAGATCAGACAAGATAGTGTGAGAATTACGTGAAGATGTAGATTTAAATCTTCTCATAAAGGAATCAGTTAGGTAATGGTATTGCGGGCACTTATCTGACACGAAGTCCTCAATGTCAGCATTATGCACATATGTGTAAAATTCTTCCTTAATGCCCGCCTGGATCATGAACTCCTCTGATGGCCATTCACAAGGCCGCACTTGAGCTTCCCTTGGTAGTTCATCGTCCGGATCACGTATCGCGAGCCTTGGTCCTTGCTTTCTTGAGGAACCACCTCGGTAAATTTTCCTATGCATTTTTTCTGAAAAATTTCTGAATTTTTTAGTAACTTAAAAATAAAAGTGAACCAAACTCAACAAGATTGATAGCAACTACTCCCACAGGTGCCTAGAGACTATATCATGCATTAGAACTACTTGGGACCCAATAAATTTGGCATGCAAGCTCAAGAACAGGGTCACCTAAGAAGATTTTTTTTGCAATAAATAAAGCACTAGAACAAAAACTAATTGGACCATTGGAGGAGTCACATACCGAAGAACAATCTCCCCAAATAGTTTTGTGAATAGAGCTTTGAGCAAGGAGATCGAAAACGGCAGCAAGATGAGCTAGAACACTAGTTTGAGATGTGGGAGGATTTTTTTTCTGGAGGAAGATGAAGTGTGTGGGTGCTGGAGTAAGTGGAGGGGGGCCACATGGGGTCCACGAGGTAGGAGGGCGTGCCCAGGGGGGAGGGCGCGCCCTGTACCCTCGTCGCCAAGTGCTGGCTCCCCCTGTTGCATTCTTAGTGCCCAATATTCTTAAATATTCTAGAAAAAATCATATTTCGTTTTCGGGGCAGAGAACTTTTATTTTCAGGGTATTTTTTATTGCAAGTATAATTCAGAAAACAAACATAAAATACTAATTTTGCTTTATTTAATCTAAATAACAGAAAGTAAAAAGAGGGTACAGAGAGTTGTGCTTTCTAACTTCATCCATCTCATGCTCATCAAAAGGAATCCATTAACAAGGTTGATCAAGTCTTGTTAACAAACTCTTTCTTAATAACATGAAACCGGATAATTTTCGAATAACACTAGGTTACCTCAATGGGGATATGTATGTCCCCAACAATAAGAGTATCATATTTCTTCTTGACAGTAGGAAGAGGGAATTCAAAACCTCCAATTGTGATCGTTGATTTTTTTCCAATAGAATTGATACTATGGACTTGAGGTTGTTTCCTCGAAAAGTGTACCATATGCTCATTACCATTAACATGAAAAGTGACATTGCCTTTGTTGCAATCAATAACAGCCCCTGCAGTATTCAAAAAGGGTATACCAAGGATAATCGACATACTATCATCCTCGGGAATATCAAGAATAACAAAGTCCGTTAAAATAGTAACGTTTGCAACCACAACATGCACATCCTCACTAATACCGACATGTATAACAGTTGATTTATCGGCCATTTGCAAAGATATTTAGTAGGTGTCAACTTATTCAAATCCAGTCTACGATATAAAGAGAGAGTCATAACACTAACACCGGCTCCAAGATCACATAAAGCAGTTTTAACATAGTTTCTTTTGATGGAGAATGGTATAGTTGTACTCCTGGATCTCCTAGTTTCTTTGGTATTCCTCCTTTAAAAGTATAATTGGCAAGCATGGTGGAAATTTTAACTTCAGGTATCTTTCTTTTATTTGTGATAATGTCTTTCATATAATTAGCATAAGGATTTGTTTTAAGCACACCAGTCAAACGCATACGCAAAAAGATAGGTCTAATCATTTCGGCAAAGCGCTCAAAATCCTCATCACCCTTTTTCTTGGATGGTTTTTCTGAACCCATGGTTCTCTTTCTTTACTGTGGTTCCTAGCAACAAAGTCTCTTTTATCATAACGTTTATTCTTTGATTGTGGGTTATCAAGATCAACAACAGGTTCAATCTCTACATCATCGTTATTGCTAGGTTAAGCATCATCATGAACATCATCATTAACATTATCACTAGGTTCATGTTCATTACCAGATTGTGTTTCAGCATCAGAAAGAGAAATATCATTGGGATTCTCAGGTGTGTCAACAACAAGTTCACTAGAAGCATGCAAAGTCCTATCATTTTACTTTTTCTTCTTCTTAGAAGGACTAGGTGCATCTACATTAGTTCTCTGAGAATCTTGCTCAATTCTCTTAGGGTGGCCCTCAGGATACAAAGGTTCCTGAGTCATTCTACCCCCTCTAGTCATAACTCTAACAACATTATCATTTTTACTATTTAATTCATTGAGCAAATCATTTTGTGCTTTAAGTACTTGTTCTACTTGAGTGGTAACCATAGAAACATGTTTACTAATGAGTTTAAGTTCACCTTTAACTCTAGACATATAATCACTCAAGCGTTTAATAATATAAGCATTACGTTGCAATTGTCTACGAACATAAGCATTGAAGTTTTCTTGTTTAACAATAAAGTTGTCAAACTCATCTAAACATTGGCTAGCAGACTTATAACGAGGAATATCACCTTCATCAAATCTATAGAGAGAATTTACCTTTACTACCTTTGTCGGGTTATCAAGACCATGTATTTCTTCAATAGGTGGTAAATTGTTAACATGTTCAGCTTTACTACCTTTTTCTTTCATAGATTTCTTTGCCTCTTGCATATCTTCAGGACTGAGAAACAGAACACCCCTTTTATTCGGAATTGGCTTAGGAGCTGGTTCAGGAAGTGTCCAATTGTTTTCATTGGTCAACATATTATTCATTAGCAATTCAGCTTGATCGATAGTTCTTTCCTTGAAAACACAACCAACACAACTATCCAGGTGGTCTCTAGAAGCATCGGTTAGTCCATTATAAAAGATATCAAGTATTTCATTTTTCTATGGTTAGAGCATGATCAGGCAAAGCATTAAGTAAATGGAAAAGCCTCCCCCAAGCTTGTGGGAGACTCTCTTCTTCAATTTGCACAAAATTATATATTTCCCGTAAGGCAACTTGTTTCTTATGAGTGGGAAAATATTTAGCACAGAAGTAATAAATCATATGCTGGTGACTACGCACACAACCAGGATCAAGAGAATTAAACCATGTTTTAGCATCACCCTTCAACGAGAACGTAAATAACTTAAGGATATAGTAATAACCAATATTTTCGTCGTTGGTGAATAGGGTGGCTATATCATTCATTTTAGTAAGATGTGCCACAACAGTTTATATTGGTGTATTTGGATCGACACATATGGGATCACAAGCATCCCTACTACGGTTGCGGGGCGCGGGGTTGAGAGAAGAGCGGATCTAACAGTCAGGACACGGTTCCTTTACCCAGGTTCGGGCCGCAAAGGTGCGTAAAACCCTACTCCTGCTTTGGTGGATTATATGTTTGTGTTCTTCAGCTAGTGAGCAGCTCCAAAAGAGTCGCGAAGAGTTCTAAAAGCCGAATCCTTCTCCTGGTCGCCTCGGGCCTCCTTTTATAGGAAAAGGGGTTGCCACAGTGGCACACATGAGGTGGAAAGGGTATAGTGATGCGAGGTTATCCCTCGCATTACAGGACAAGGAGCATTTAATGCGCTTAGCTTAGGTGTCCTCGCTTTATCGGGGACGAGGGGGAGACGTCCGCCTTGTCCGTCGCCGCTTCTCCTCATGTTGACACGCGCCCTGGCGAGCGGTGCCTGAGGTGCCATGTAGGCAGGCAGGCAGCTGAGGTGGCGCAACAGCGGGTCTCCATGAAGATCTGCAGGTTGCTACGCAGAAGCCTGTCCAGCTGTTTGGGTCGGCAGCCGCGCGGGGCGTTGGAAGCTCAGTTGGTGCGGGCCTGATGGTGGCCCTGCGGGTGTCCTCGGCAAGGGCCTTGCCGGGGCGCGTGCTATCATCCTTGGCAAGGTGCTTGCCGGAGGCCTTGTGGTCCTCCTTGGCTAGGATCCCGCCAAGGGTCGTAGTCTTCTTAGCTTGTATCTGATCTTGGATATCTTCACAAAGATCTGCATGCCACCACGGGGATATCTCCCGAATCCTTGCCCCATGGGGGTGGTGGACTCAAGGGTGATCCGCTCCGTAGGCGCGGGGCGAGCTGCCGCGGCAAGGGTCTTGCCGGGGTTGCCAGAGCCAGCCCCGGCAAGGGTCTTGCTAGGGCTGCTGAAACCGGCTCCCGGCAAGGACCTTGCCGGGGGTAGTCGCTTTGTCTCTTTGCTCTTTGTGGTCTTGTTCTTGGCGTTGCTCCAATTCCATCGAGCTTCGGTCTTACCTTGGCTCACCTCCCCTGCCGTGCTTGGTGTGGTGGTGCCCGTGGCTCAGACTGCCCGTGCACAGTCATAGGGGTACATAAAGTGTGCCCCTCTTTTTGTACACCGACAGGAGCCCCCGGGCCTGGGCCACATATGAGCGCGACACGTTGTTCGGCCAGGCCCAGAACGGTGTGCGGGCAGGCGGGGCGGTTTTCACCGTGGAAAAAATTTCTGGCACGCTGCGCCCTCCATGACCCGCGCGCACGACGCGGGGTGGAGGGGCATGCGTGACGTGGGCGGCATGCGTGGGGTGGTTTCCGCAGGCATGCGTCACGTCGCAGTAAATGCGAAAGGAGGCGGCTTCGCGTCTTCCCCGTAAACGGGGGGAGGCGTTGAGGCGCGGCCCATTTACTGAATGGGGCCGAGGCGCAGTCGTCTAGGCGTCCACCCCCCACAATCACGGGGTGGGGGGGAGGTCGCCTACCCGTCCCCTCGGTTCTGCATGTTCGCCACGTGCCTTCCATGCGCTCGAGGTGGCGAGCGGTGGAGGCGGGAAACCGAGCCGTCGCTGGTTGGGGCGGCGGGTCGGTCCCGGCTCCCTCGCCTTCTGCGTCTTGATTGGCCGAGCGGGGCGGTCGAGCCCCAGCCCCGCCCCTTTATAAAGAGCGGAGGGAAGGGACGGCGCCCCGCACTCCTCCATCTTTTTTCTCCTTCAGCTTCCGCTTCTCTCTTCTGTCCGCCATGAAGAGAGGAAATCCCGGCTCTTCAACGGTGGCGGCGAGGGTCGCTGCTCGACAATGCGTCCCTCCTTCTCCTGCACCTGCAGTGGCTGAACCAGCCACGAGGGGAAGGGGGAGGGGGAGAGGCCGTGGGCGAGGCCGGGGCGCTCGAGGAAGAGGAGGATGGGGCGGCCCGCCGGCCTCGCCCCCGCCAGCAGCCCCTCCTCCAATGGAAGGTCATATTGGAGATGACCCTTGTGAGTTCTTCGTTAGGATGCGGGGGCCGCCGCGCCGTCGCCTTCGTCTCCCGACTCCATTTGCACGGAAGATGGTGGTGGATCCGCCGGAGTCGCTGCGGCTGCACATGAGGGGTTGCGGGATCAGCGGCACGCGGGTCCGTGTCGACTTCCCTGCCCCTCATGTGATGTATCTTCGTCAAGGATGGAAGACGTTCGCTCGCATCCACAGCCTGACAGATGGGCTCACCCTCCATTTCAAGTTGATGGAGGATGGCCATCTCTCCGTCAAGGTCTTCGGGCACCTCGGGACTCGTGCGAGGTGCTGCGTGGAGAGCTCCTCCGATGACGAAGACTCCTCCCCGAACGAGGGTGACGAGGAGGACAGCGGCAGCGACGACGAGGGCGGTGGACGGCTGGATGACGGGTCCGACTAGGTGTCGGGTGCCGCTCCTGGTGGCACCGGCGACCCCATCATCCGCGTCGCCAGCTCCTTGAACTTCTCGGGGCCGTCTCCTTGGCGGCTGGCGTAGGGAGGCTGCAGAAGAGGAAGAGGAAGAAGGCGGGCGGCTAGGTCGTCATGTCGGAGTACGCGGGCACCGACGCCTTCAACGTGTACTGACGTCCTGCCGCCTCATCTTCGAGCTTTGCCTCCGGCACGTCATCACCATCCAGCCCTTAGGCGGCCACCGAGATGTCCTCTTGGTGTCTTCTGCCACCCGTAGTTTGCCTAGGCGCCCCTTTTGCCCTTCTCGCCTCCTTGACCTACCTCCTGAGGAGAGGGACAAGAAAGGCATTACATGCATCTTATCTCTTTTTAGTCTGTAAGCCTTTGGGCATCTGTTAAGTTTAAAACTTGTGATCTCCTTGTTCATGTTTTTCATTCCCTATGGACCGTACCTGAATGTAATGTTTTTAATGAAAAAGGAATGTTTGCCGGGTCATTTGTTCGCAGGTAGAACCCACAACAGGGAATAAATCCCTGATATCTCTAAGATTAACATTTTCTTGCCCGGCAACAGGCCTTGCCTTCTTCCTACTTCGCTCGACCTTTCTCACGCCCTTGGCGGAGGCAGGGATGAAGTAGTCTTAGGCTCCTCGTCTCACCTTTTTGCCGACGCGACTACGACCAAACTTAGTCCCAGGGACGAGCCCTAGAGCCTAGAGTTATGGGAGCATGGTAGCTTAAGGAAAAGAACGAGGTTTCACATACCTCAGTCCATAACGGAATGCATGATAAGGGACAAAGAACTTATCTGAAGCCGCAGCCCGCGGCAACCCTGGTTCGCCGTGGGCGAATCTTTGCTCTTGTAGCCCCCGGCAACACTAGCTTGTCGGGGCCTTGATGCTGATCTGTTCCTCTTTCTTCTCCCCAAGTGGCCTCGGCAAGGATGTCCCTGCGTCCTGTGAACCAAAGGAGAAAGCGGAAAGACAAAGAGACACAAACTCGACCTCTAAGCTAGGGGTTAGCCGCCGCTAAGCACTATCAACCCTAACCAAAGACGAGACTCGACTCAACATGAATGCTATAACTTAGGGCGCCAGTGCTTCATTTATTTTATGCTCAGGGTTTGCGTCTGACTTTGTACAAAGGGTTACATGCCTTGCCGGCAAGGCTTGTACAAAAGGGTGGCTTGCCGGGGGGCCCGGCAAGCCGCGCCTTATGGGTAAAACATGCGAAGATGCTCAATGTTCCAGGAATTGCTCACCGGAATGGCATCCTCAGTCTCCAAGCGGACTGCGCCAGGCCTGGTGACTCTTATTACCCGATAAGGGCCTTCCCACTTTGGCGTCAACTTGTTCGTATTCCTGGCCGATTGAACGCTCCGGAGAACATGGTCGCCTTCCTCAAAGCTTCGGGCACGGACCTTGCGTCTATGGTAGCGGCACAAGGCTTGCTGGTAGCGTCCTGCTCTCACAGCCGCCCGAAGACGATCTTCCTCAAGGAGCATTGCGTCGTCTTGCCGCAGTTGCTCTTGCTCAAGCTCGTCATAAGCGAGCACTCGAGGTGACCCGTATATGAGTTCAGTGGGGAGAACTGCTTCTGCCCCGTATATCAGGGCAAAGGGCGTCTGGCCGGTGGCTCGATTTGGCGTCGTTCTGGTCGACCAAAGAACCGCCGGCAATTCATCAATACAGCACCTCCCGCTCTTGTGCAGCCTGTCAAAGGTCTTTGTCCTTAATCCTCGCAGCACTTCAGCATTTGCCCTCTCAGCTTGACCATTGCTTCGGGGGTGAGCAACGGAAGCGAAACAGACTTTGCTGCCGAGGTCTTGGGTATATTGCATGAAGGTGCGGCTTGTAAACTGTGTGCCGTTGTCGGTGATGATCCTGTTGGGCACACCAAAATGGCACACTAGTCCCTTGAAGAACTTGACGGCTGACTGAGCTGTGACCTTCCTTACTGCTTCCACTTCTGGACACTTTGTGAACTTGTCGATTGCAACGTACAAGTACTCAAAGCCCCGACGGCGCGGGGGAAAGGGCCCAGTATGTCGAGCCCTCAGACCGAGAAGGGCCAGGAGAGAGGAATGGTTTGAAGGGCTTGAGCTGGTTGATGGAGTTTCTTTGAATGGAACTAGCACGCTTCACACCTGGTGACTAGTGCCATCGCATCCTGGAGGGGCAGTGGGCCGGAAGAAGCCTTGCCGGAATGCCTTGCCGGCAAGGGCTCTCGACCCTATGTGGGATCCACATATGCCTCCATGTATCTCTGCCAACAGCTCCAGTCCTTCCTCTCACCATGAAGATCTGGTGGTAGCCGGAGTAGGCATCGAGGAATGACAGCAGGTCACACCCAGCCGTGGAGTCAACAATCTGGTCGATGCGTGGCAATGGGAAGGGGTCCTTGGGACAAGCTTTATATATATCTGTGTAATCAATACACAGCCTCCACTTCCCATTTGCCTTGCGCACTACCACTGGATTTGCCAACCACGTTGGATGGAGCACTCCTCTTACCAAACCCGCAGCTTCCAATTTCCGGATCTCCTCTGTGATGAACTCTTGCCGTTCCAAAGCTTGCTTCCTGACCTTCTGCTTGATGGGCCGCGCATGAGGACAGACAACAAGGTGGTGCTCAATCACCTCCCTGGGAACGCCGGGGATGTCGGATGCTTGCCATGCAAACACGTCGACATTCGCCCGTAGGAAGGTGATGAGCGCGTCTTCCTATTTGTCATCAAGGGAGGAGCTTATGGTGAAAGCCCCTCCCGTGCCGTCCTCCTTGACGGAAACCCTCTTGGTTTCCGGCGGAGCGGCCCGAGACTTCTTGTTTCTGCCGGTGGAGTTCTCTGGCACGTCCTCGACGGGAGCACGACACTCCGAAGAGGTGCGCTTGCCGAAGTGGGTGTCTGAGGTCTCACCGGTCTTCTTCTTTTCGGTGGAGCTCTCTGGCACATCGTCGATGGGAGCACAGCACTCCGAAGAGGTGCGCTTGCCGGAGTGGGCGCCCGAGGTCTCGCGGTCTTCTTCTTCTTCCCTCCCGGGGCTCCAGTGGCAGGGGCAAGTGCCCTCGTAGCGGCAGCCGCTGCAACTGCTTGCTGGTACAGTTGGTCAGCGCAGATCAGTGCATCCTTCTTATCGGAGGGGATGGTGATGATCGTCACAGGTCCTGGCATCTTCAGGGTGTTGTAGGCATAGTGTGACGCCGCCATGAACTTGGCCAGCGCTAGGCGGCCAAGGATCCCGTTGTAGGGCAAGGGGATCTTGGCAACATCGAACACAATCCTCTCCGGCCTATAGTTCAGATCACTTCCAAAAGTCACGGGTAGCGTGACCTTCCCCTTTGGTTGGCCTCTTCCTCGGTTGACCCCCTGAAACGTGCCCGTCTCTTCGAGGTCTCCATCAGGAACTTGCAGCTTCTCGATCACGGTGGGCGAGAGTAGGTTCAGACCGGCCCCGCCATCAACTAGCATCTTTCTCACCTTGAGGTTGCGTATCGTTGGTGAAACCAACAATGGCAAGCACCCGATCGCAGTAGTGCGATCAGGGTGGTCCTCAGCGTCAAAGATTATAGGTGTGCTGGACCACTTCAGCGGCTTTTGGGCGCCGGACGATGGCTCCGCCGTTGTAATCTCACGCGCCCACTGTTTAAGTTGGCGGTGAGAAGTATGCAGCGAGGCACCGCTGTCGACGCACATGGCCTCCGTAGCTTTCTAAAATTCTTGGTCGCCGGACTCGTCGTCCTCTTCCTGATCGTCATCTTCAGGCCTTCTGTCGCGGCCCCGGGCGGGCTTTTCCTGCTGTTTCTCCTTGCCGTGACGGCCTGCTTGGCCGTCACGCTTCTTGCCGGACCCCTCAGCGCCGTCCTGGCCCTTCTCCTTGTCCCGCCTCTCGTATTCAGCCCTTTGCTTCTCGGCAAGGAGCTCAACCTGGTGGCAGTCCTGGAGATCATGGCCTTTGGTGCGATGGATCTTGCAGTACCTCTTGCCAGAGTTCCCTGGCTTCTCGGCAGCCGCCAAGGCTCGGCAGGCGACACACCCGGCAATTTCCTTGCCGGGGTCACCCGCCCTGGTTTTCTTGGCAGAGCCGGTGTCATCAGATCCCTCAACGGCAAGCACGGCTTTTCCCTTGCGCTTCCTGTTGCGGTGTCGGCCCTTCTTCGCCGGGGCGGCAATATCCTCGTTTGAAGAGTCGGTTTCCGCACCGGTGCCTTCGCCTGGGTACTTCCTTCCCTCTTCAGCCCGGGCACATCTGTCAGCAAGAACATAGAGTTCTGACACATCCTTCACCTTGGTCATCGCCAGTTCTTCGCGCATCTTGCGGTTGCGCACGTTTTGGTGGAACGCACTGATAATGGCGGCAGGGTGGACATCGGGGATATTGTACTGTACCCAGCTAAATCTCTGTATGTACTTGCACAGACTCTGACCTTCCTTCTGGGGTATGACATGCAGGTCACTTGCTTGGCCATGGGCTTGGTGGCCTCCAGTAAAGGCGCCAACAAACTCATGGCACAAGTCGGACCAGGAGGAAATGGAGTCTACTGGCAAGTGCATCAACCACGACATGGCGTTAGGATTAAGAGCCAATGGAAAGTAATTCGCAAGCACCTTATCATCGAGGGCCCCAGCAGCTTGCATCACGATGGTGTAGATGCTGAGGAACTTCGACGGGTGGGTCTTGCCGTTGTACTTCTCGCCAACGTCAGGTTTGAAGGTGCGGTGAGAGGGCCACTGGAACTGCCGCAACTCATGGTTAAAAGCCGGACAGCCTACCTCGTAAGGTAGACCCCCAGGGCTCTCCGATGCTGGGCGGTCTGCAGCAGGCCCCGCTCGCCTGTCTGACTGGTGGCATGCTCCGCGCCGGCGCTCGATGGTGGTTCGTCTTCATGAGCTCGCTCTTGAAGAACTCGGCGCTGGTCGCCGTGGGTCCGCGGGTCGGACGACGCGATGGATATGGCGTCGCCCGCGACGTCTCGACGAGTCGACACACGCGGTACCGGGCGAGGAGGAGGCGAATGCACCGTAGCCACGACGCTACCGGTCCTCCCGCCATCAGTGCGTGGGACTCCATCGGAGCATCGACCTGGGAGCTCCGCTGGATTTGGTTCATCCTTGTTTGCGACTGCGACAAGGCTTCAGATGGTGGCTCTCCATTCATCGAGTTTCCCCGTAACGGGAGGAAAGTCGAGGAGCAACTGCGCGCGTGCCAGGGCTTCGGCTGGGGTCAACGGTAGCGAAACCTGCACAGATCGCGACGCGCTTTGACCCTGAGCGTGTCAGGAGGAGCCCCATCATGATCCCGCGGTCGCATACCGTCTCCACCAGTGCTTCGACGGGCGGGCATGTCTTCTACATCCCGGGAGTGGCGCTCGGGGCTCTTCCCATGGCGACGCCCGGGATTATCAGGGTGACGACGCCGTTCGTCACGCGCTGCTTGAGAAGAGCGCGCTGTTGGCGCCGGCGTGGGAGTTCTGGAGGTCCTTGCGTCGCCTTTGGGTGATGCGGCAGCGACCTTGGAAGGCCCCGCGCCACCCACGGAGGGCCGGGCTCCGTCTTTGGAACTGGCGGTGTGTGGCGCGTTACCAGGCGCACAAACATCGCCACCCCCAAACTCCGGCTGCTGGGACGGCATTGGTGTTCGCGAGCAGCGCCCCGGGTCCTTTCCGCGACCGGTCCGCTGCTCGCCCGCGTCGGGACGGGCTGTCCGGCTTCCGACTGGCCAACCTCCACCGTCGTCTTCTTCTTGGGCGCCATGACGATGAAGAAGCGTCGAACTAACAGCTAAAGCCGATTCTCACAACTGCGCCCCCTACCTGGCGCGCCAAAGATGTCGGTGTATTTGGATCGACACCTATGGGATCACAAGAATCCCTACTACGGTTGCGGGGCGCGGGGTTGAGAGAAGAGCGGATCTAACAGTCAGGACACGGTTCCTTTACCCAGGTTCGGGCCGCAAAGGTGCGTAAAACCCTACTCCTGCTTTGGTGGATTATATGTTTGGGTTCTTCAGCTAGTGAGCAGCTCCAAAAGAGTCGCGAAGAGTTCTAAAAAGCCGAAACCTTCTCCTGGTCGCCTCGGGCCTCCTTTTATAGGAAAAGGGGTTGCCACAGTGGCACACAGGAGGTGGAAAGGGTATAGTGATGCGAGGTTATCCCTCGCATTACAGGACAAGGCGCATTTAAGGCACTTAGCTTAGGTGTCCTCACTTTATCGGGGACGAGGGGGAGACGTCCGTCTTGTCCGTCGCCGCTTCTCCTCGTGTTGACACGCGCCCTGGCCAGCGGTGCCTGAGGTGGCATGTAGGCAGGCAGGCAGCTGAGGTGGCGCAACGGCGGGTCTCCATGAAGATCTGCAGGTTGCCACGCAGAAGCCTGTCCAGCTGGTTGGGTCGGCAGCCGCGCGGGGCGGTCGAAACTTAGTTGGTGCGGGCCTGATGGTGGACCTGCGGGTGTCCTCGGCAAGGGCCTTGCCGGGGCCCCGACAAAGGCCTTGCCGAGGATCCTGCTGTCATCCCCGACAAGGTGCTTGCCGAAGGCCTTGTGGTCCTCCTTGGCTGGGATCCCGCCAAGGGTCGTCGTCTTCTTAGCTTGTATCTGATCTTGGATATCTTCACAAAGATCTGCATGCCACCACGGGGATATCTCCCGAATCCTTGCCCCATGGGGGTGGTGGACTCAAGGGTGATCCGCTCCATAGGCGCGGGGCGAGCTGTTGCGGCAAGGATCTTGCCGGGGTTGCCAGAGCCGACCCCGGCAAGGGTCTTGCCAGGGCTGCTGAAACCGGCTCCCGGCAAGGACCTTGCCGGGGGAAGCCGCTTTGTCTCTTTGCTCTTTGTGGTCTTGTTCTTGGCGTTGCTCCAATTCCATCGAGCTTCGGTCTTACCTTGGCTCACCTCCCCTGCCGTGCTTGGTGTGGTGGTGCCCGTGGCTCAGACTGCCCGTGCATAGTCATAGGGGTGCAAAAAGTGTGCCCCTCTTTTTGTACACCGACAGTTTCAGATTCATAGCCATGGAAAGGATCAGATTCAACCTAAGTGATTAACTCGGGATCGACAGAGAAATCATAATCCTTATCAGGAACACATATAGGTGAAGTAGCAAAAGCAGGGTCATATTTCATTCTAGCAATCAAAGACTTTTCTTTCAGCTTAGCTAGTAATTTCTTAAGATCATATCTATCATTGCAAGCAAGATAGTCTCTAGCAGTTTATTCATCCCTAACATAACCCTCAGGCACAACAGGTAATTCATATCTAGGGGGAGAATCTTCATCATCACTTTCATCAATATTATCAGTTTCATTAATTGCATTCTATCTAACCCTAGCAATTTGTTCATCAAGAAATTCATCTAGTGGCACAATATTATCAAGCATGGAAGTAGTTTCATCATAAATATCATGCATAGCAGAAGTGGCATCATCAAGAACATGCGACATATCAGATTCAATAGCAGGAGTAGGTGTCGCAAATTTACTCATAACAGAGGGTGAATCAAGTGCAGAGCTAGATGACAGTTCCTTACCTCCCCTCGTAGTTGAGGGATAAATCTTGGTTTTTTCATCTTTCAAGTTCTTCATAGTGATCAACAGATATAAATCCCAAGTGACTCAAAGAATATAGCTATGCTCTCGGGCAACGACGCTAGAAAATAGTCTTGATAACCCACAAGTGTAGGGGATCGCAACAGTTTTCGAGGGTAGAGTATTCAACCCTAATTTATTGATTCGACACAAAGGGAGCCAAAGAATACTCTCAAGTATTAGCAGTTGAGTTGTCAATTCAACCACACCTGGAAGACTAAATATCTGCAGCAAAGTATTTAGTAGCAAAGTAGTATGAAAGTAACAGTAATAGTGGCAAAAGTAACAGTAGCAGTTTTGTAGTAATTGTAATAGTAGCAGCGGAAAAGTAACTAAGCAAGGATCAATAGATGAAAAGCTCGTAGGCATTGGATCAGTGATGGATAATTATGTTAGATGCCATTTCTCATGTAATAGTTATAATATAGGGTGACACAGAACTAGCTCCAGTTCATCAATGTAATGTAGGCATGTACTCCGAATATAGTCATACATGCTTATGAGAAAGAACTTGCATGACATCTTTTCTCCTACCCTCCCGTGGCAGCGGGGTCCTATTGGAAACTAAGGGATATTAAGGCCTCCTTTTAATAGAGTACCGGACCAAAGCATTAACACTTAGTGAATACATGAACTCCTCAAACTATGGTCATCACCGAGAGTGGTCCCGATTGTTGTCACTCCGGGGTTGTCAGATCATAACACATAGTAGGTGACTATTGACTTGCAAGATAGGATCAAGAACTCACATATATTCATGAAAACATAATAGGTTCAGATCTGAAATCATGGCACTCGGGACCTAGTGACAAGCATTAAGCATAGCAAAGTCATAGCAACATCAATCTTAGAACATAGTGGATACTAGGGATCAAACCATAACAAAAGTAACTTGATTACATGGTAAATCTCATCCAACTCATCACCGTCCAGCAAGCCTATGATGGGATTACTCACACACGGCGGTGAGCATCAAGGAATTGGTGATGGAGGAAGGTTGATGATGTCGACGGCGACGATCTCCACTCTCCGGAGCCCAGAACGGACTCCAGATCAGCCCTCCCGAGAGGGATTAGGGGTTGGTGGCGGCTCCGTATTGTAAAACGCGATGAATCCTTCTCTTTGATTTTTATTCTCCCCGAACGTGAATACATGGAGTCGGAGCTGAGGTCGGTGGAGCGTCAGGGGGGCCACTAGGCAGGGGGCACGCCCGGGGGGTGCCCCCACCCTCGTGGACAGGGTGTGGGCCCCCTTGTCTAGTTTCTTCCGCCGGTATTTTTTATATATTCCAAAATAATTCTCCGTGGATTTTCGGGTCATTCCGAGGAATTCTATTTCTGCACAAAAATAACACCATGGCAGTTCTGTTGAAAACAACGTCAGTCCGGGTTAGTTCCATTCATGTCATGCAAGTTAGAGTCCAAAACAAGCGCAAAAGTGTTTGGAAAAGTAGATATGTTGGAGATGTATCACCGAACACCTAGGAGCAACTACATAGCCCGAAGAAGACATAACGAGTGCTTCTTTTTCTTTCTCTCTCTTTTTTTGGAAGTCAACGGATGAAGAGACTCAATCTGGATCGAGAGAGGCGGTCAGGGGCGCACGAGATAGCGCTAGCCAGAGGCGGAGGCTCGATATGGATTGATCCAAACTAGATCAAGTGCCCGCAGCGCAGCTGCCAGCCGGACGACCAACAGGATCGAACGGCACAGCGACCGCAGCTCCAGCGGGACAGCGCTCGCAGCTGGGCGGGGCGGGCAGCGCCCGCAGCACCAGAGGTGGCTGAACGGGGCTGGCCGAGCATGACAGCGGCCGGATGGGGTTGGCCAGACGAGGCAGCGGCCGCAGCAGCCGGTCGGGGAGGCCGGGCAAGATGGCGCCGGATGGAGTAGCAGCCGAGCGGGCGGCTGTTGGATGAGTCGGCCGGGCGAGACATCGGCCGGACGGGAGGAGCACGGCCAAGAGTAGCAGAGCAGGGTTGGAGAGACAACAGCCGGACGGCCGGAGACGAGCAGGCTAGGAACGAGGGGCACAGAGTTGCTTCGTGCGGGAGGAAGGGGCTAGCCTAGCATCTGATACCATGTTGGTTAATCAGCAACTAGCCTTACGGAGGGCCAGAGGCCAGAACATATACATGTGTGGTAAAGTGCAATAAAGCCCCTTATACAATGGGGAAGTACAAAGAGGAACTATACACATCTAACACTTCGTAGCTCGCATGCCTCATGCGAGAAGGAGACGAGACGCGACCGCAAGAACCACGCACATAAGCCGTCTTCGTCTCCGCCACCACCGTCGAACGCATGCTTCCTCTTTTTCCTAGGGAGGCCTTCTCCCCCGGAGGTACACCTCCCCCTACCCTCCCACTCCCCCCTTCATCTTCTTCTAGGGCTTCTCAATATGGCAGTCGCCGGTTGGTTCGCCGTTCGCCTCGTCGTCCTCGGCAACCTCGTGAAGCACATCGTCCCTGAGAACCACCACCAGCTCCTCTCCCCTTTCCGGCACCACTATAAAGGAAATGTTTGAAGAAAAAACCTTCACCAAAGGCATTGAAAAGGGTTGATTCACCAAGAGGTATTTTCCATGTTACATGCATCTCAACTTCAATTTTTGGAAACATATCTTTTTCATCTGCACTTCTGAAGGAAATATGCCCTAGAGGCAATAATAAAGATGTTATTTGTATTTCCTTATATCATGATAAATGTCTTTTATTCATGCTAGAATTGTATTAACCGGAAACTTAGTACATGTGTGAATACATAGACAAAATAGAGTGTCCCTAGTATGCCTCTACTAGACTAGCTCATTGATCAAAGATGGTTATGTTTTCTAGCCATAGGAATGAGTTGTCATTTGATCAACATGATCACATCATTAGGACAATGATGTGATGGACAAGACCCATCCGTTAGCTTAGCACTATGATCGTTTAGTTTTACTGCTATTGCTTTCTTAATGACTTATACATGTTCCTATGACTATGAGATTATGCAACTCCCGTATACCGGAGGAACACTTTGTGTGCTATCAAACATCACAAAGTAACTGGGTGATTATAAAGATACTCTACAGGTGTATCCGAAGGTGTTCGTGGTGTTGGCATAGATCAAGAATAGGATTTGTCACTCCGAGTGTCGGAGAGGTATCTCTGGGCCCTCTCGGTAATACACATCATAATAAGCCTTGCAAGCAAATGACTAATGAGTTAGTCACGGGATGATGTATTATGGAACGAGTAAAGAGACTTGCCGGTAACGAGATTGAACTAGGTATTGAGATACCGACGATCGAATCTCGGGCAAGTAACATAACGATGACAAAAGGAACAACGTATGTTGTTATGTGGTTTGACCGATAAAGATCTTCGTAGAATATGTAGGAGCCAATATGAGCATCCAGGTTCCGCTATTGGTTATTGACCGGAGATGAGTCTTGGTCATGTCTACATAGTTCTCGAACCCGTAGGGTCCGCACGCTTAACGTTTGATGACGATCGGTATTATGAGCTTATGAGTTTTGATTTAGCGAAGGTAGTTCGGAGTCCCGGATAAGATCACGGACATGACGAGGATTCTCGGAATGTCCAAGACGTAAAAATTGATATATTGGACGACTATATTCGGACACCGGAAGTGTTCTGGAAAGTTTCGGATTAAACTGGAGTGCCGGGGGGTTACTGGAACCCCCCGGGGAAGCTATGGGCCCTAATGGGCTTTAGTGGAAAGAGAGAGGGCCGGCCAGGGCTGGGCCGCGCGCCCCACCCCCTTGGTACGAATTGGACAAGGAAAGGAGGGGGGGCGGCGCCCCTTTCCTTCTCCCTCTCCTTCCTCCCCCTCTCTCCTTCTTGGTGGATTCCTACTAGGAATAGGATTGGAATCTTATTCCTAGTAGGATTGCCTCTCTAGGGCGCGCCATAGGGGGCCGGCCGGCCTCCCCCTTGCTCCTTTATATACGGGGGCAGGGGGGCACCTCTAGGCACACAAGTTGATCTGTTGATCTCTCCCAACCGTGTGCGGTGCCCCCCTCCACAGAAACACACCTCGGTCATATCGTTGCAGCGCTTAGGCGAAGCCCTGCGACGGTAGCTTCATCATCTCCGTCACCACGCCGTCGTGCTGACGAAACTATCCCGCGAGGTTCTACTGGATCAAGAGCTCGTGGGACGTCATCAAGCTGAACGTGGGCTGAACGCGGAGGTTCCGTAAGTTCGGTGCTTGATCGGTTGGATCGCGAAGAAGATCAACTACATCAACCGCGTCACTAGACGCTTCCGCTTTCGGTCTATGAGGGTACGTAGACACACTCTTCCCTCCCGTTGCTATAAATCTGGTAGATAGATCTTGCGTGATCGTAGGAATTGTTTTGAAATACTACGTTCCCCAACAGTGGCATCATGAGCTTGGTCTATACATAGATGATATGCACGAGTAGAACACAAGTGAGTTGTGGACGATACTAGTCATACTTCTTACCAGCATGTCATACTTTGGTTTGGCGGTATTGTGAGATGAAGCGGCCTGGACGGACATTACGCGCACGCTTACACGAGACTGGTTTCACCGTTATGACCACTCGTTGCTTAAAGGTGATTGGTGGGTGTCTGTCTCTCTCACTTTAGCTGAATCGAGTGTGGCTACGCCCGGTCCTTGTGAAGGTTAAAACAGCACATACTTGACGAAAAATCATTGTGGTTTTTGTATGCGTAGGTAAGAACAGTTCTTGCTAAGCCCATAGCAGCCACGTAAAACTTGCAACAACAAAGTAGAGGACATCTAACTTGTTTTTGTTGGGCATGTTGTGATGTGATATGGTCAAGACATGATGAGTTATACGTTATTGCATGAGATGATCATGTTTTGTAAAGTTATCGGCAACTGGCAGGAGCCATATGGTTGTCGCTTTATTTTATGAAATACGGTCGCCATGTAATTGCTTTACTTTATCACTAAGCGGTAGAGATAGTCGTGTAGTTGGCGAGACGACAACGATGCTACGATGGAGATCAAGGTGTCGCGTCAGTGACGAAGGTGATCATGATGGTGCTTTGGAGATGGAGATCAAAAGCACAAGATGATGATGGCCATATCATGTCACATATTTTGATTGCATGTGATGTTTATCTTATTATGCTTCTTATTTTGCTTAGTACGACGGTAGCATTATAAGATGATCCCTTACAAAATTTCAAGGTATAAGTGTTCTCCCTGAGTATGCACCGTTGCGAAAGTTCATGTGCCGAGACACCACGTGATGATCGGGTGTGATAAGCTCTACGTTCAAATACAACAGGTGTAAGCCAGTTTTGCACACGCAGAATACTCGGGTTAAACTTGACGAGCCTAGCATATGCAGATATGGCCTCGGAACACTGGAGACCGAAAGGTCGAGCGTGAAGCATATAGTAGATATGATCAACATAAGATGTTCACCATTGAAAACTGCTCCATCTCACGTGATGATCGGACATGGTTTAGTTGATTTGGATCACGTGATCATTTAGATGACTAGAGGGATGCCTATCTAAGTGGGAGCTCTTTAAGTAATATGATTAATTGAACTTTAATTTATCATGAACTTAGTCCTAATAGTTTTTGCATATCTATGTTGTTGTAGATCAATGGCCCATGCTACCGTTCCTTTGAATTTTAATGCATTCCTAGAGAAAGCTAAGTTGAAAGATGATGGTAGTAATTACACAGACTGGGTCCGTAACTTGAGGATTATCCTCATTGCCGCACAGAAGAATTATGTCCTTGAAGCACCGCAAGGTGACAAC
>LR738710.1:296133022-296174989 GCA_902687465.1 Secale cereale
CCCCCCCCCCCGCGCTAATGTAGAAGCTTTGAACGTCTGGCAAACGCGGTCTGATGACTACACGATAGTTCAGTGTGCCATGCTTTATGGCTTAGAACCGGGACTTCAACGACGTTTTGAACGTCATGGAGCATATGAGATGTTCTAGGAGTTGAAGTTAATATTTCAAGCAAATGTCTGGATTGAGAAATATGAGATTTCCAATAAGTTCTATAGCTGCAAGATGGAGGAGAATAGTTCTATCAGTGAACACTTGCTCAGAATGTCTGGGTACTATAATCATATGACTCAACTTGGTTGCAAAGTTGACGAGGATAGTGCTATTGATAGAGTCCTTCAATCACTGCCACCAAGCTATAAAGGCTTCGTGATGAACTATAATATGCAAGGGATGCAAAAGACAATTCCTGAGCTCTTCGCTATGCTCAAGGCTGCGGAGGTAGAAATCAAGAAGGAGCATCAAGTGTTGATGGTTAACAAGACCACTAGTTTCAAGAAAAAGGGCAAGGGAAAGAAGGGGAACTTCAAGAAGAATAGCAAGACAGTTGCTACTCCCGCGAAGAAACCCAAGTCTGGAGCCAAGCCTGAAACTGAGTGCTTCTACTGCAAAGGGACTGAACACTGGAAACGGAACTGCCCCAAGTATTTGGCGGATAAGAAGGATGGCAAGGTGAACAAAGGTATATATGATATACATGTTATTGATGTGTACCTTACTAATGCTCGTAGTAGTACCTGGGAATTTGATACCGTTCGATTGCTAATATTTGTAACTCGAAATAGGGACTATGGATTAAACGAAGATTGGCTAAGGACGAGTTGACGATGCGCGTGGGAAATGGTTCCAAAGTCGATGTGATCACCGTCGGCACGCTACCTCTACATCTACCTTCGGGATTAGTTTTAGACGTGAATAATTGTTATTTAGTGCCAGCGTTAAGCATGAACATTATATCTGGATCTTGTTTGTTGCGAGACAGTTATTCATTTAAATCTGAGAATAATGGTTGTTCTATTTTTATGAATAATATCTTTTATGGTCATGCACCCTTGAAGAGTGGTCTATTCTTGTTGGATCTCGATCGTAGTGATACACATATTCATAATATTGAAGCCAAAAGATGCAAAGTTAATAATGATAGTGCAACTTATTTGTGGCACTGCCGTTTAGGTCATATTGATGTAAAGCGCATGAAGAAACT
This sequence comes from Secale cereale, assembly GCA_902687465.1. Taxonomy (NCBI): domain Eukaryota; kingdom Viridiplantae; phylum Streptophyta; class Magnoliopsida; order Poales; family Poaceae; genus Secale; species Secale cereale. The sequence continues at coordinate 296,134,225 of LR738710.1, forward strand.
CCATAGTGATGGACTTTTGGAATCACTTGATTATGAATCACTTGGACCTTTCCGACCATGCCTCATGGGCAAGATGACTAAAACTCTGTTCTCCGGAACAATGGAGCGAGCAACTGATTTGTTGGAAATCATACATACTGATGTATGTGGACCGATGAGTGTTGACGCTCGCGGCGGGTATCGTTATTTTCTGGCCTTCACTGATGATTTAAGCAGATATGGGTATATCTACTTGATGAAACACAAGTCTAAAACATTAGAAAAGTTCAAAGAATTTCAGAGTGAAGTAGAGAATCATCGTAACAAGAAAATAAAGTTTCTATGATCTGATCGTGGAGGTGAATATTTGAGTTACGAGTTTGGTCTTCATTTGAAACAATGTGGAATAGTTTCACAACTCACGCCACCCGGAACACCACAGCATAATGGTGTGTCCGAATGTCGTAACTGTACTTTATTAGATATGCTGCGGTCTATGATGTCTCTTACCAATTTACCACTATCGTTTTGGGGTTATGCTTTAGAGACAGCTGCATTCACGTTAAATAGGGCACCATCTAAATCTGTTGAGACGATGCCTTATGAACTGTGGTTTGGCAAGAAACCAAAGTTGTCGTTTCTTAAAGTTTGGGGCTGCGATGCTTATGTGAAAAAGATTCAACCTGATAAGCTCGAACCCAAGTCGGAGAAATGTGTCTTCATAGGATACCCAAAAGAGACTGTTGGGTACACCTTCTATCACAGATCCGAAGGCAAGATATTCGTTGCTAAGAATGGATCCTTTCTAGAGAAGGAGTTTCTCTCGAAATAAGTGAGTGGGAGGAAAGTAGAACTTGATGAGGTAATTGTACCTTCTCCCGAACTAGAAAGTAGTACATCACAGAAACTAGTTCTAGTGATTCCTACACCAATTAGTGAGGAAGGTAATGATGATGATCATGAAACTTCAGATCAAGTTTCTGCTGAACTTCATAGATCAACCAGAGTACGTTACGCACCAGAGTGGTACGGCAACCCAGTTCTGGAAGTCATGTTACTAGACCATGATGAACCTACGAACTATGAGTAAGCGATGATGAGCCCAGATTCCGCAAAATGGCTTGAGGCCATGAAATCTGATATGAGATCCATGTATGAGAACAAAGTATGGACTTTGGTTGACTTGCCCGATGATCGGCAAGCCATCGAAAATAAATGGATCTTTACGAAGAAGACCGACGCTGACAATAATGTTACTGTTTACAAAGATCGACTTGTTGCGAAAGGTTTTCGACAAGTTCAAGGAGTTGACTACGATGAGACTTTCTCACCCGTAGTGATGCTTAAGTCTGTCCGAATCATGTTAGCAATTGCCGCATTTTATGATTATGAAATCTAGCAAATGGATGTCAAAACAGCATTCCTGAATGGATATCTCAAAGAAGAGTTGTATATGATGCAACCAGAAGGTTTATTCGATCCTAAAGGTGCTGACAAATTATGCAAGCTCCAGCGATCCATCTATGGACTGGTGCAAGCATCTCGGAGTTGGAATATATGCTTTGATGAGGTGATTAAAGCATAGGGTTTTATACAGACTTTTGGAGAAGCCTGTATTTACAAGAAAGTGAGTGGGAGCTCTGTAGCATTTCTGATATTATATGTGGATGACTTATTGCTAATTAGAAATGATATAGAATTTCTGGATAGCATAAAAGGATACTTTAATAAGAATTTTTCAATGAAAGACCTCGGTGAAGCTGCTTACATATTAGGCATCAAGATCTATAGAGATAGATCAAGACGCTTAATTGGACTTTCACAAAGCACATACCTTGATAAAGTTTTTGAAGAAGTTCAAAATGGATCAGTGAAAGAAAGGGTTCTTGCCTGTGTTACAAGGTGTGAAGTTGAGTAAGACTCAATGCCCGACCACTGCAGAAGATAGAGAGAAAATGAAAGTCATTCCCTATGCCTCAGCCATAGGATCTATCATGTATGCAATGCTGTGTACCAGACCTGATGTCTGCCTTGCTATAAGTCTAGCAGGGAGGTACCAAAGTAATCCAGGAGTGGATCACTGGACAGCGGTCAAGAACATCCTGAAGTACCTGAAAAGGACAAAGGATATGTTTCTCGTATATTGAGGTGACAAAGAGCTCGTCGTAAACGGTTACGTCGATTAAACCTTTGACACTGATCCGGATGACTCCAAGTCACAAACTGGATATGTATTTTTATTAAATGGTGGAGCTGTCAGTTGGTGCAGTTCCAAGCAAAGTGTCGTGGCGGGATCTATGTGTGAAGATGAATACATAGCTGCTTCGGAAGCAGCAAATGAAGGAGTTCATATCCGATCTAGGTGTAATACCTAGTGCATTGGGTCCAATGAAAATCTTTTGTGACAACAATGGAGCAATAGCATTGGCGAAGGAGTCCAGGTTTCACAAGAGAACAAAGCACATCAAAAGACACTTCAATTCCATCCGCGATCTAGTTAAGGAGGGAGACATAGAGATTTGCAAGATACATACGGATCTGAATGTAGCAGACCCATTGACTAACCCTCTTCCACGGGCAAAACATGATCAACACCAAGACTCCATGGGTGTCAAGATCATTACTTTGTAGTCTAGATTATTGACTCTAGTTCAAGTGGGAGACTGAAGGAAATATGCCCTAGAGGCAATAATAAAGATGTTATTTGTATTTACTTATATCATGATAAATGTCTTTTATTCATGCTAGAATTTTATTAACCGGAAACTTAGTACATGTGTGAATACATAGACAAAACAGAGTGTCCCTAGTATGCCTCTACTAGACTAGCTCATCGATCAAAGATGGTTATGTTTCCTAGCCATAGACATGAGTTGTCATTTGATCAAAGGGATCACATCATTAGGGGAATGATGTGATGGACAAGACCCATCCGTTAGCTTAGCACTATGATCGTTTAGTTTTACTGCTATTGCTTTCTTCATGACTTATACATGTTCCTATGACTATGAGATTATGCAACTCCCGTATACTGGAGGAACACCTTGTGAGCTATCAAACGTCACAACATAACTGGGTGATTATAAAGATGCTGTACAGGTGTCTTCGAAGGTGTTTCTGGTGTTGGCATAGATGAAGAATATGATTTGTCACTCCGAGTGTCGTAGAGGTATCTTTGGGCCCTCCCGGTAATACACATCATAATAAGCCTTGCAAGCAAATGACTAATGAGTTATTTACGGGATGATGTATTACGGAACGAGTAAAGAGACTTGTCGATAATGAGATTGAACTAGGTATTGAGATACCGACGATCGAATCTCGGGCAAGTAACATACCGATGACAAAAGGAACAACGTATGTTGTTATGCGGTTCGACCGATAAAGATCTTCGTAGAATATGTAGGAGCCAATATGAGTATCTAGGTTCCGCTATTGGTTATTGACCGGAGATGAATCTCGGTCATGTCTACATAGTTCTCGAACTCGTAGGGTCTGCACGCTTAACGTTTGATGACAATCAGTATTATGAGTTTATGAGTTTTGATGTATCGAAGGTAGTTCGGAGTCCCGGATGAGATCATGGACATGACGAGGAGTCTCAATGTCCAAGAAGTAAGGATTGATATATCGGACGACTATATTCGGAAACCTAAAGTGTTCCTGAAAGTTTCGGATTAAACCGGAGTGCCGAGGGGTTACCGGAACCCCCCGGGGAAGCTATGGGCCCTAATGGGCTTTAGTGGAAAGAGAGAGAGCCGGCCAGGGCTGGGCCGTGCGCCCCACCCCCTTGGTCCGAATTGGACAAGGAAAAGAGGGGGGCGGCGCCCCTTTCCTTCTCCCTCTCCTTCATTCCCCCTCTCTCCTTCTTGGTGGATTCCTACTAGGAATAGGATTGGAATCCTATTCCTAGTAGGATTGCCTCTCAAGGGCGCGCCATAGGGGGCCGGCCGGCCTCCCCCTTGCTCCTTTATATACGGGGGCAGGGGGCACCTCTAGACACACAAGTTGATGTGTTGATCTTTCCCAACCGTGTGCGGTGCCCCCCTCCACAGAAACACACCTCGGTCATATTGTTGCAGCGCTTAGGCGAAGCCCTGCGATGGTAGCTTCATCATCTCCGTCACCACGCCATCATGCTGAAAAAACTCTCCCGCGAGGTTCTATTGGATCAAGAGCTCATGGGACGTCATCAAGCTGAACGTGTGCTGAACGCGGAGGCTCCGTACGTTCGGTGCTTGAGTTGGACCGCGAAGAAGTTCGACTACATCAACCACGTCACTAGACGCTTTCGCTTTCGGTCTACGAGGATACGTAGACACACTCTCCCCTCTCATTGCTATGCATCTGGTAGATAGATCCTGCGTGATCGTAGGATTTTTTTGAAATACTATGTTCCCCAACAGCTTCTCTAATACTTGTGCTTGTGTAGTTGACAAGCCAAGGGCCCAATGGAACTGATGACTTGAGAAGTCTTTGGTGGATTTGCTTCATGAGCATGATGGTCCATGTTCTAGAGGTGACAATGGCTTGGGAAGTGAAACATGGGACCAGATGGTCAAGCTATTCAATGCTAGGAATGGGGTGAACTTTACAAAGAGTCAGGTTCACTAGGAATGGGGTGAACTTTACAAAAAGCCGGATTCAAGAGAAGGACAAAGAAATGAAAAGGGACTACAAGACACTAAATGAGGCTCGAAGACAAAGCGGCATTAGCTGGGATGACATCAGATGCACCATAATTTATGCTGCAAACCTTTTGAAAAATATGATCATGGTAAGTTATTGTACCAACATTGCTACAGCTCCATGCTTGAAGTTAGTATTATTCTGGTATTAATTATTTCACTATTGTTTATAGATATGGAAAAATATCGTAAAATTCAGGAGAGGATCTTCCCCCCTATATGAGAGGTTAGGAGATTTATACGATGGTAAGATTAATTTGAATAGAAAGATATCCCCGCTATGTCTTCATATTTTTTTTCTCAAGCATGTTATTTCTTGCAGAATTTAATGCTTAACAAAAACGGAACCATGTGCTTTGTGTAGGCCATACAACCGAGGGTACTTATAGTTTCATATTTTCTGAACCGTCACAACAAGCTGAGCCATCACAAGTACCAGATATTACACAAGTGGAAGATGACGCTGAAGAAGAGGAGGCAGAATAGGTAGATGTTGATGAATTGCGAATCCTAGAGGAAGGGGATGTTGTTGTTTCTAGAGTTGGTGAAAAGAGGGTTGCGGCCACTGATCTTGGAGGAACTGATGAACAAGTCAGTGAAAAGAGGGTTCCTGCTGCTGGTGGTGGTGCAAAAACGAAGCCTCGGAAGGAGGCAAAGAAGCCAAAGAAGTCAAAGAAGCCAAAGAAGCCAAAGAAGACTAGATATGCGATGGTGGAAGTGATGCAACAGTACGTGAATAGAAAGAAGAAATAAGCGGATGATGAAGTTGCCCTGCTGACAAAGGAGAGTGTTGGATCAACAAATGGGCAAGAATTCTCCATCATCAAGTCATTTCTCTAGTGCACAAGATGGAAGGCATCACACGCCATGGGAGAGCCAGAGCATACAAGGTGTTAAAAAATGTTGAGAACAATGAACCTTCATCACTTCCACTGCTGAGGATGAAGCGAGTGCGGTTGAGTGGCTTCAGAGCGAAATGGATGAGTTGCTTACCTATAAGTCATAAACTTTTTGGAACTTGTCTAGTTCTTCTACATTCAAGTCTAGCTGTAGCTTCATTAAAAACATGTAAGGAACCGTTATTAATTCTCTTGGGTGGGTGTTTATGTCCATTATTTAGTTATCTAAAACCCAAGCTGCTGTTGTCTTGTTGGTGTCACTGCTTTCATAATTTGTATTGCTGATGATCATCTAGCCAACAAATTATGGGAGCTGGGTAGCTGAAAAAACTGTGAATTTGCTCTTATCTCTGTGTTGTGTTGTGATCTTCTCCTTGTATAGCACTGGAGTGAGCTCGTGATGTCTCCATTTTAGGACAGAGGAGTGTGCAAGTGTGCTTTAGTTTTTTTACTAGTATCTAGTAGTAATAAGCTACCTGGAGCTTTATATATTTTCATTCAGCTGCAATTTGATGTCTTATTACTTATTATTACATACACTACAAGCTCATGGTTATATTTATTTTGGTCCAACAAAAAATGATGATCAAATTTTATTTTCAGCCAAGGAAGAAACTCGCTCCCAAGAGTGCAAAGTGAAGGCAGGCGAAATGATAAGAGTTACATGATATTGAGTGTTGTTGCCTCTCAAAATGATAAAAAATATGAACTTTTGCTGTGATCTACTATGAGGAACTGTTGTCATGATTCTCTTTCGTTAGCCCAGATGATATATTTGTTTTATTTGATTCAAAGTCATGCAAAATGATATGTGGTGTTAAGTAGATTGTGGTGGTGTTAAGCAAATGGGTGTTGGTTTTGCGTCCTGATGCATGCTTGCCTTTAATGCTCTTTGTTCATATGCCACTTAAGCTAGGGCTGGACATTGTCCTTCGAGCAATTTTTTGCTTCCAGTAGCTGTAGTAAAGAGTGGATTTTTCCCCACGTTCCATGTTGTTCATGGAGTGAAATTCTAGGTTATGAGAGCCATTAGTCATTTATATATGATGATAGTAAGCTGAAGCAAAATCCCCAGCAAATACATGCCAAACAACTCAGTACTACGGATTGGGAAGGGGTTTGGGAGCAGGAAGAGGTTTGGTGGCGATTTGGTGAAGCGGAGGGATTCACCAAATCCACAAAAATCCCCAGCCCCTTCGGGGCTTGGAAGCCCTCCTGGCCCAACAAGGCCTAAGGTGTCAAGAAGGCCTCGCCAGAGCAACGAGCTGAAATTGGAGGTCTAAAATTGGGCATGTTAGATCTGCATAACCGTCTTGAATCTATCAACACCGCCCCTATAGAGCAACAAGAAGAACCTGAACTCGTCAAGAATGCGAAGGAAGAGAAAACCTTAGCTCTCAATGATGGAATATAAAGTTCACCGCCAGGATTGCATTGCCAGGATCCGATGAGTACATGTGAACAATGAAACAAAGTCACGTGTCACTAGTACGCGTCGGTCCGATACAAACGGTTTTTAACCCCTTTCCGCGAGGGCATTTGGAACCGTCGCCTAGTGAGCCAGGCTGGCAATGGGGATTACCCAGGCGGGTATTGGACTCACATCCCCATCTCCGCGATAGCCTTCCCATGCCCGTCCCTATCCCCATTCCAGTATGCGGGGATAAAACTATTCCCATCCCCATCCCCGTCGGGTGTTTTATCCCTATGGGGAAACCCATACACGCAATCAATAGCAATCTTTGCTAGCATTTCAGTAAAACACATAGCATTTTAAAACAATAAATAATACATTGTGGCTAGGTTAAGGTTTTGTTAGAGATTTTTGGCCAAAGAGACGGGATGGAAGGAGATTTGGGTGGGTAGGGGCGGCAATTAGATGGGGTCTACTAATTTTAGAGCCCACATATAGGGCCTTAATGGGTAAGGCGGGTAACAGGCATGGGTAATGCTATCCCATCCCCATCCCCGTCTTCTGCGCTGGGTAAGGTATTTGACCCACCAGCTTCCCCATGGGCATTAAAGTTGGCACATACCCATGCCCTGATAGAGTAATTACCCAAGGGGACACGGGTAACGATTAACCTTTGCCAGCTTGACTAGTGAGTGTGGGCGATAGGGGGTTCCTTCCCACAAGACCTAGAAACCGTCGGGGATATGCTCTCCTGACACACACGCTCGGCAAAATGGGGTCGTGTGCGATCGGTGAGCGCTCAAATATGGAAATACGTACAGTAGAGCTAAAAAACAATTATACATGCAAAATTGTTTCCCGGCGCAAGTTCATCCCACACAGCCAGTCCGCGCTAAACGATTCCGTTTGAATGTACATCCCACACAATCGCTCCAAGGAAACTGTTTCTGTTCACAGGCACATCACACACAATTTTTCTCGTTAAATCATTTGTGATAGGGTTGCCATTCCACACGATATTAACCATTTTATCATTTGTGTTATTGAATGTATCACACACGGTGCGCAGAAGAGACTGTGTGGCAAAGGCTGTCAATAACACATAGTTTTTATGTGGTAAACCTTTGCGCAATGTGGCCTAACACAAACAGCTTTCAAGAGAAGGTCGTGTGTGCTTGTTCATTGATCCAACACGGTTGATTCCTAGGAAATGTGTTCGTTGCCTATGCTCATCGCCCATGGTAGTTTCTCAATAACCATTTGCAATAGCAAAACCTAATTACCAGGATAATTTCTCTATTATTAATAATCCATTTATTAATCTAATGGACATTCATATTAAGCACATAATATATTTCATTTCCATATTAAGGAAGCATGATTTCATAATTGGAATACATCAGAGTACACCATGATATAGCTTCAGCACTCATCTACCCCATTACACAACTGCACCAGCACCAAGTTTCACATGCAACATGTAGAACCTTTCGAAATTAGCATCATAGACGGTATATAGACAGATGCATCTCATCTGGAAAACTGCTGAAGTGGAAGACGAATATTGATTCTTCATTCATACTGAAGGTCTTTGCAACTTTAGGCCGGTGTTGGGGATATACCCCGCGATATGACCCAGCCGGAAATATGACCTGGCCGGACTTGGCGGTTTACTTGAGACCCGGTTTATAACTTGGTGATTCACTCACGACCCGCCCTGACCAGATGGTTTAAAAGCAACCTGCCTGGTTAGTACGACTCACTGGTAACCTGGCGGACGACGGACGGATAACAAGGCCCAAGGCTCAGAAGGCCGGTTCATGTTATGGTGGGCCGGTTTATGAGGAAAGCACAAGGAATATTCTTCTATAAAGGAAGCAAGACTAGGACTCCACTTGTAATAGAGTAATCCTAATCCTATTAGGACCAGTCATGTAACCCACCCCTTCAACATATATAAGGAGGGGCAGGGCTCCTCAAAGGGGGACAAGTAAGAGAGAAATAATCTTAGGGATAGACATAAATGGGAGAGTCGGTTTACCGGCGACTCCATGAGGGTCATAATGAGATCTAGCCTCAAACAACATGTAGGGCTATTACCGGATGATGTTTCCCGGGGCCCGAAGCTGTATAAATCCTTGTCTTGTGTGTTGTGTCTCTTGATTTCGCTCAAGCCCTCTCAAGCTACCACATAGATGCGTTGGCCTCACGACTAAGTCCTCACACTAGGACATCTGCCGTGACAATTCCACGACAGTTGGCGCCCACAGTGGGGCCTGTGCACGGTGGTGTTGAGTTCTTGGAGGGATCTCTCTCAGGAATCAAGAAGCTTGTAATGCTCTAGATGAAGAAGAGCTGGCACGAAACAATCATACAGGATAATCCGGATCGGAAAAATCTTGGGCAGAGCTGTAGCCGGGTCAATACAATTTGCTAGTCAGCTTTGGATCTAGCAGTACAATATTGGAATTCAAGATAAGTCACCGCCGCTCGTTTGAGCAAGCGGACAGATTACAAGTCGCCGAGAACGTTGTTTTCCGCAGCTACTTGTTTTCGCCGGCGTGTCAAGTTCGGATACGTAATTCACCGAAACCAGCATGGCCAGAGTCCCTGTTTCGTCAAGAGAGGGCTTACCGAATCAGATGGGAATACCAATTGTGCAAACGCGGGACAACTCTCAATCGGGCCATCAAATCATGAATCGGAGATTGTTTATGCGAAAGGAGATCAGAGAGATTAATTATTAGCTCCATGATAGGTGGATCAGGAGGTCAAAGCAACCGCGACCACAACCGGAATTGAGCACCATCTTCAATTCTGTTTCCGAATCACTGTCCGGATTACCTTCGCCTCGATGCTCACTGCTGCTGTGGCCCGTCCCTCTGCGACTCGACGGACAAGTCATTGGTCTTCACCAAGTTGTTGTTCTGAGTCGCCAGACGAGCGCCTCCGAGTCATCCTCGTTCGTTTTCCTGCCATGAGCGCTTCCACGGCTGCTGTGTTTCGCCAGCACACCTGTGCGACGCCTTGAGCCGCCGCCAGACTCCACTTCAAACCACCATCAACGCCATGGCCCTCCAGCTCTGTCAGGCTGCGCCGGCCTCTACTCTGGGCCGCATCCGCATCCCTCAGTCACCTGGCAGCCTCACCTTCGCTTCTGAAGCTGCATCGAATCGCCGCTAGGTTGGCCGTCACCGCTATTGCGGATTTCGTCAAATCGCCGCCGTTCCACTCCTGTGACGGCCGGCTTTGCACGGGCTCACCTCGTGCTGCTATTGCTCAGCGTCTTAAGCCGGTTCCGAGACACCTCCAAGTCGCCGGCCTTGGTACCGCCTTGCGCCGACCTCGCCGGAGCAGCCTCACTCCGAGCAGTTTCTGAGCTGTTGAGCCACCAGTCTCCGCCGAGCCACCCTCCGCCGCTGTCGCCCGCGGTCCCGCAGCAAGCCGCCATCACCGTGAACCTGTTCCAAGCCGCCTCGGGGCTTACCTTGTCGTAAGCTGCTACAGCTCCTACTCTGCGTACGATGGCTGCGGTAGCCTCGACTTGGCCGACCCGCATGTTAAAATCTTTAGGAGAATCACGTATCTATAGCGTGTGTTCTGTGCTCGAGTCAGTGTGATCCGGAGAGTCAATGTTAGGACTTTTTATCTAAGGACATCAGAAATTGGAGCTCACAATATCAGAATCTATTTGTAAGTCATCAGCAAAAGAAAACAAAAGTCAGCCAAGGAGAAGGCAAGATTACTATTGAGATGAATGAGATGGTAGAGAAGTCATTGAGTAAAGATTGCTGACAGGAATTTTTTGATACACCGTGCAATGAAGAAGCCATGTTGTGTCCCTGGTGCCAAGGAACGCTGTTGGTTTTTCCTCTGTTAGTGTATGTGATCGATGGTGTTTCGCCAAGACACCGAGAGTTCTCGTCAGTACATACGCTGGCTAGACGCTTCGGAAGCTAGCTAGCTTTGCAAATACATGGAGATCCTGGAGGATTTGATCTAGTGTTCAAAATCAACAGACGTTTTTACCAACAAAATACCAATCTGAAGCTACTTACGGTGTTGCCTGAAGGTACAATTCTGAAGCAAGGGCAAAACAACTCTGAAAAAAGGCTTCATCTCAAGTCGCCGCCGCTTCAAGTTGTCTCCATCTCCACCGCGGTCGTGTCGCTGAGCCGCCCTTCATCGAAAGCCGCCGAGGCCGTTATCGGCCAGCGCCTGCATTCGACCGCCGCGGTTTTCGCTTGTGCGGCCATGGTCTTGTTTCTGCCGGCGACTGCCGTTGCAGCCTGTCTCAACTGAGCCGCCTAAGCAGCCGTGCGTCCAAACTGTGGAGCCACCGCCGTGTTCAATTGACCCGGCCCATCTATGCTCTGCTCCGTGCGCGCAGCCGTCCGACTCACCTTCTGTCCAAGATGCCCGATCCAGCACCTTTGCGGCCACCCCGCGTACTTCACCGCGTTTCCAAGTCGTCGGGGCGGGCTCTGTTTCCGCCTTGACCTGTGGATGGCCATTAATTACTTATGGACGCTACTTACGGACCATTTGTCATCCGTATAGATCAGGTGATATCTATCTAATTATATTTTCAGTACATATTGTTTTTTTCCAAGAACAATTACTCTTGTCTGCAATATATTTTGTGCAGGACAATGATTATCAAAAAGGTGGTATCATACTGTGCCTATGGAGGGTGTGTTAGTGTTATCATGCACCGGTGTCTGCGCCCGCTTGCGGTGGAACGGGTGTGCGCAAGCCACCGCCCGTGCACCTCGATCTACATCAACTTGTCGAGACCACGCCCGCGGTTGACTCGCCGTCCGCGTGGCTTATCGCGCCTGCAATTAACTTGCCCGTCCGCATCGGCCTATAATATTGCGGCCGACCCATCTGTCATTCGAACAAATCAGGTGATATCTATCCAAGTTTGTTTTATTAGCACATGCTATTTTTTCAAAGAGCAGTTTATCTTTGCCTTGGTCTGCAATATTGTTTATCCAGGACAATTGTTCACTGCAAGAGCGATGGTCGTGTCATGGATGTATAGCTTGCGCCACCATTGTAGTGCGCCAGCATCTGACTGCCATGATGCTCGATGAATATATGTGCAAACCGCCGATTTACGGCCCAATTTACATCGTTATGACGCGGTTGACTCGCCCGTCCGCATGGCTTACCGAGTCTATGATTAATTTGTCCGTCCGCACTAGCTTTCAATGCCGCGGCCGGCTCATCTATCTGCTCCCACGACCAATTTGGTCGTGATTGATTTCAGCCTCACCATGGCGAATCAACTCCGTGGTGAATAAATACTGGCCTAACATATCAGGTGAAATACATCCAATATATTTTTATATTATATATCACTTTCTTTAAAAAGAGCAATTACTCCGGCTTGCAAAGTTATCTAATGCAGGACCCTAAACCGCCATATTGGTGCAAATTTAAAGGCCGACTCACCCATCTGCGCCGGTTTACAACGCCGCAAACAACTCACCCGTCCACCCCCGTGGCCGGTTCACCAGACTACACCGGCTTACAATGTCGTGGCCGACTCATTTATCTATATCACCTCTGATGTTGCGGTCGTCTTTACTGTACGACTCTCGTGGCCTGGTCTACATCAACATACTGGGCCGCACTTATCTGCATGAGCTGTTTATTGAGTATGAGGAAGTCACAACTTGGGTAGCCCGGTTTTCTTTCAACAAAATGGAGGCAAATTATCATATATTATCAACCGCCGTTTGCACTCGGTGGCTCAATGGGCAGGCGCACAAGTCGCCGTCACTACAGTTTTGGTGAACTTCAAATCGCCAGTTGGAAGGAACCATTGGCCGAGTTGTTGACATGGCTCGTACGGGATCATTTATAACCCGCCGCAGTCACCTCAACCTTCTGTGGATTCACATCACGCTATCAACACCAATGAGATACACCTTATGCTATGGTCAAATATGGAGAGTCTCAAGCCAACTCCTCGAGTAGTCTCAAGACTCGGGGGGCTACGATGACATGACTCAGCAAATCTTGCCAATTTCAGCAAATTGAAGAACCCCAGGATGATGGAGGGATAACCCGGTCCCGGAGGCAACTTCTGTATTGATGAAAATTCAAAGGACACCAGTCTTAGTGAAGCTCTCAAATATCCGGTTTATAATCCGGCTCAAGGACATCAGTCTTACTGAAGCTCTCAAATATCCGGTTCACAATCAGGTTCAAGGGAAATCTGTCTCCTACAAAATCTCCAAAGCTCTACAATCCGGTTTAAGAATCTCTGGTTTAAAAAGAATTAATCTCTCACAAGTTCGAGTTTAAAGGCCGTCAGAAAAGTTCCGGCTGAAAATGAAGATTCCGGTTTAAGATCCGGTTCAAGGGAAAGATGTCTCCCACAAAGCTTTTAAGCTCTCAATATCCCATTTAAGAATTTCCGGTTCAAAAGAATAATCTCTCGCAAGTTCGAGTTCTCGGGAAAAATTAAAGGGACCAAAAAGAGTTTGTTGCACAGCACAACTCAAACATAGGCATCCGGTGAGCACAACTCAGAAATATATCACATGGGGGCTTCTATTTATAAAGCGGAGTTTTAACTACCCTATTGATCCGGCTATCAAGCCAATACTATCATAAGAGCACAGCTCTGGTTACTTCAGTAATCCGGCTATCAAGCCAACATTATCATAAGGGGCAAAAGAGAGTTTGATGCACAGCACAACTCAAACATAGGAACCCGCTGAGCACAGCTCAAAATGTTACTTGGGGGCTCTTGTTGCACAGCAACAAAGAGCTTTTAAGGCCCTTGTAATAGGCTATCAAGCCACGGCTTGGAAGCCTGGTGTATACACCTAAAACCCCGGGTTAACCTGCCTGCATCAAGTAAGTCACTCTGCCCAGGTAAACCTGGTATGACCCGTCGAACGATTAACAAGTCAATCTTACAACAGACCCTGAACTTGTCAACGTTAAATGACGATTGGTTAAGGATTGAGGACCATCTTAACAGGCTTTGTGAAATGGTTTAACTCAGTGGCCTGGCAGCCCATGAAAAGCCTTGAATTTAGAGCCTGGCGGCTCGTAAAAAGCCTCTACTACAAGTTTTTATTTGCTTTGCTTGCCGAATTTTTACTTCTCAAGGAGATTGTTAATCCGATATCTATTGATTTGGCCGAGTGGTTGACTACAAGTCACCACCATCAAGTAAACCGGTGTTCATTAACTCGGCTTGGCTTTCAACTACAAGTTGTCAGTACATGATCAGTTATAATGACCGATGTTTACTAACCCGGCCTGGATTTTGACTACAAGTCACCAATATGAGATAAGATAATGACTGGTGTTTATTAACCTGGCCTGGTTTTGTTTATAAATCGGCAATCTGTGATAATTACCAATGTTCAAATTATGGGTTATTATCCTTACTACACTGGCTTGGTAAAACCAACAGTGTGATCAAATATCACCGGAACCGGTTTTCTATTCAAATCTTTAAATAGCCAACATGGCTGGATTTTTATTATGGTTATCAATAACCAATATTATGATTGAGGTTTTCAAAGTCGCTTCAGCGCAATGGATATTATTTTATCAATAGGTATGATTTATTCTACCAAGGAATAGTCCCGAGTCGCTGCAGGCTTACGACCCGGTACTTGGGGGCTACATTATTCAAGTTGAAATTACATCAAATATGCAAGTCCCATGTCACTTCCAGCATGCACCATGGCACTTGGGGGCTAATGCAAAGTCATTTTTACTGGCCTTATTGAAGACCCGACTCATCACATCATAATGAGCCGGCCCTTGGGGGCTACCAATTGCTCCTGTCAAAAATTCAAGGTACACAAGCCTTAATCCATTATATTAAAGGGTTCATTGCTCAGTTTGTAAAACAAAAAAGCTCTTAACCTTGTGGATATGGGTTCAAGCCCTACGATGGAGGCTACATTATAAGATGTTATTTTCAGAGAAGTATATATAAAGTCCCAGCTCAATATTATTCTACTGAGCCGGCCCTTGGGGGCTACATGTTGTTGTTCAAGTCTACATGATTATATTTACAAAGTCCCTGCTAATTATTGCATAATGACCCGGCCATTGGGGGCTACACTGGTTGAAGTTTTTATGAGCATAAGGCAATTTCAAGTTCCAGGTTGCTGCAAGCATGACAACCCGACACTTGGGGGCTACATATGTGGAATACTCTATTTATGACTCCTGACTGATATGAATAAATCAGATGTTTTCAAGGTTGTGACATTTATATTGAAGCAAGTATTAAGTTGTTGCTACGCTACCTTCTTAAGACTCGGGGGCTACAAGTGATAGGAATATAAGAGGTATATTTTTAGGCTTGATATTAACAGTCATGACCCCGGCAATGGTGGTAATCATAAACCAGCATCTTCAAGCCGGCTGGATATCAGTTGAATATTTCAAAGACCAATATTTTTGTCAAGTCAAAGCATTGAAGGCCGACTCAAATGGATTCTTAATTTACAAAATTTCTTATGCAAGCAAGTTGATTATGAAGCTGGTCTATTAACCCGGATTTTCTAGAAGAAGGAAAGGACAAGGACTTAAGGATGGTCAGGTGCCCATTTACAAGAATTCTTAACCCGGAGCACAACCTGTCAAATTTATTCTTGTGTTTATTTTGCAGCATAAGTTTACCATGGATAAATCCAAGCTAAACTGGGGGCTAATGTCGGGGATATACCACGTGATATGACCTGGCCGGAAATATGACCTGGCCGGACTTGGCGGTTTACTTGAGACCCGGTTTATAACTTGGTGATTCACTGGCGACCCGCCCTGACTAGACGGTTTACAAGCAACCTGCCTGGTTAGTATGACTCACTAGTAACCCGACGGACGACGGACGGATGACAAGGCCCAAGGCCCAGAAGGCCGGTTCATGTTATGGTGGGCCGGTTTATGAGGAAAGCACAAGGAATATTCTCCTATAAAGGAAGCAAGACTAGGACTCCACTTGTAATAGAGTAATCCTAATCCTACTAGGACTAGTCATGTATCCTACCCCTTCAACATATATAAGGAGGGGTAGGGCTCCCCAAAGGGGGACAAGTAAGAGAGAAATAATCTTTGGGCTAGACATAACGGGGAGAGCCGGTTTACCGGCGACTCCATGAGGGTCATAATGAGATCTAGCCTCAAACATCATGTAGGGCTATTACCGGATGATGTTTCCCGGGGCCCGAAGCTGTATAAATCCTTGTCTTGTCTGTTGCGTCTCTCGATTTCGCTCAACCCCTCTCAAGCTACCACATAGATGCGTTGGCCTCATGACTAAGTCCTCACACTAGGACATCTGCCGTGACGATTCCACGACAGCCAGTGCC
This sequence comes from Secale cereale, assembly GCA_902687465.1. Taxonomy (NCBI): domain Eukaryota; kingdom Viridiplantae; phylum Streptophyta; class Magnoliopsida; order Poales; family Poaceae; genus Secale; species Secale cereale. Next base: position 296,150,564 of record LR738710.1, read on the forward strand.
TGTGGATGATTGACCGTCCGTCCTTCGTCCTCTTCAGAAACACTTCCTCGCCTCCTGACCATAGAGGTGGTTTGAGAGGTAATCATCAGTGAACTGCTTTCGAAAGGCTTGAAAACAAGGATGTGCATAAATATCTTCTCTATATTGGAAATGAGGCAAAGGAATAGTTAGTACCATCTTGTAGTGAGCTGATGTCTTCTTCACAGTGGTCAAAACCTTTGATAGCAGGACCTACATGTGCACGACCAAAATTTTAAAAACCTAAATATTAGAATGGTTCCTACAGTTGCACAATAATGTGCTATTAGACAACGGACCATGCACGTGCAGTTAACTAAACACCACAACAAATGAACCAAACGATAACAGAGAACCACATTGCATAATATAACATACTCATAATAGAAGATCAAACAGTTAACCAAACCAAGCATGCTTAACAACTTGGAAATATAGCAATTGTATTTGTTTCTCATGTATTTAGTAGAGCCAAATTCGATTTATTTCTCACATGGTATACAATAACAGAATGCACCCATAACAATTGAACATCGCGTTGCAGAATTGAACCAAACAGTTAACTAAACACCACAACAAATGAACCAAACGTTAACTGAGCACCACATTGCATAATATAACATACTCCTAATAGAAGATCAGACAGTTAACCAAACCAAGCATGTTTAAAAACTTGCAAATATGGCAATTGTATTTGTTTCTCATGTATTTAGTACAACCAAATTCGATTTATTGATCACATGGTATACAATAACAGAATGCACCCACAACAACTGCACATCGCATTGCAGAATTGAACCAAACAGTTAACTAAATACCGCAACAAATGAACCAAACGTTAACTAAGCACCACATTGCACAATATAACATACTCCTAATAGAAGATCAAACAGTTAACCAAACCAAGCATGCTTGACAACTTAGAAAATTGCACCCTGAAGAATTGAACATCACATTTGCAGAATTGAACCAAACAGTTAACTGAACACCACATTGCATGACATATAGAACATATACTCTAGAGCAGAAGATTGCATTGTAAAAGTAGATAGCACAATTCACTAGAATTTGTTAAGGAAAGGCAGTAGCTAGCAAACTGAACATGGGTCCTTATAGTGAGCTAATAAGACAAGCTACTCCTCATTGTCGGAGATATCGATGACGATTGACTCCATGCACATGGAAGAGGGCGAGGCCTCTGCTTCATGGGTGCCTTCGTCGTAGTGGTGAGTTTCCTGAGTTGCTCCGGGCACCAACCTGCTAGCTCTCGAGATGAGGTAAGCACGTGCACGCTGAGAAAGCACCTCGTAGTCTTCGTCGAAGGCACCGACGATGGCCTTGAGAAAATGCCACAAATTTTCGTTTCAAGTAGCCAATCACGTCGCGGCGTCGGCGCGCGAGGCGTCAATTGTGGCCTCTACGGCGAGGTGCTCCTCCAAGATCTGGGGGTCGACATGAATGGCAGCCATCGCGACCTCATCCGCGCGTGTGGCCGCGATTTGCTTCTCCGCTGCCAAATGCTCCTTGAGATCCCGGCTATACTGCATGCACCATGGCTTAGGGCGGTGCTTATTTGGTGGAGGGGTCGGTGATTTGGGTGGAAGGTGTCGTGCTCGCACCGGCGGTCGGGGCATGTGGGATGTGGAAGGAGGGGGAGGATGGGGGTCGGGTGTGGATTACTTGCCTGGATAGACGAGGCTGAGTAGCGTGAAGGAGGGTTGCCGGCGAGGAGGCGGCGCTGCAAGCAAGGAGTGAAGGTTTCAACTTGGAAAGGAAGGCGGAAAAAGGGGAAATGTTTCTTTTGGTAAGGGGGAGGGGGCGGGGAGGTAGATATTTCTGTTGAAGCCGAAAATTTGGAATTGCTTCAGCGAAAAAACTAGCACGCAAAGTTTCATCAGACACGGTCCCTTATTCAGAACTGTGTACGATGTGTGAACATCACAAATGATCCAGATAAGTTAACCCATGTGTGATGAGTTTGAACGTAAAAAAATTTGGTTCGAATTTCCATGGTTGCAGTGGTCATCCACGTCATTGCATAATTTGGGTACACAAAGGAGGCTACAGCACACCCACACTTCTTAATCGAGCAAGTTCAGCAATTAAACAGAGCTAGCTCACCTAAACATTACTCTAACAAATTAAAACTGGCGCTCTTAATTAAACAAAACAAAGAGTACTACTACAGCTAGTGCTAGTCGATCTCCGTCGCTACCTCCATGTCCAGCTCGCGCCTGATGGTCTCCTGGGGAAGGGGCTCCATGGCATCAATCGCACCATACTTCGCAAGCATATCGCCATCCGTGTCCGCCATATCTTTGGAATAGACCACCACGAGCTGGGCATGGGCGGCCGCGATTTGGGCTTTGGTGGGCTCTGTCGTGGCAAGGTATGCCGAATAGGAACGGGCGGCTGCTCGAACACTTTTGGCGATTGCTAACTCGTCCGCCGTGGGTTGCCGACCATTCTCGGAGAAGCTTTGTTCCATTTGTGCGGTGACCGCCATGAGCTGGACAGGACGGCCTCAACATGGTCGTGGGCGGCCTCCATCAGGGCTAAGGCAGTCGCTGCAGAACAGACAACTGTTGTGCCGCTCTCGCCAGTTGCTATCCTCGAGGAAGATGTTGCTGTCGCCACCCAAGAAGCAACAACGGTCGTTTGGGCTGCCTTGGCCGCCCGGCCGCAGATTGTGGCTGCGCTCACGAAGCTTGTTAGCACGCGCATGGCGGCTGCAGCAGCGCTCTCGCCGCAGTGGACCACTGAAGTTGCCCTCACGACGCGGGTCCACGGGACCATCTTTCACCGGCGATGATTGAACAGTGAAATGATATTTGGGGAGAGAGCTAGTGTGCTTGAGACGCCGGCTGTGGACTGTAGGCAACACACCTTCTCGCGTAAGCCATAGGCGTACTATACACCGACGGTGCTCCAGGATATTTTGTGCTGCATCTCACACGGTTGGTGATAATAAATTGTGTGCGATCTACTTGATTTTTCATCTTGATTTGAATTACATAATGGAGTCATAGCGGTAATGGACGGTGTTTAAATTGCTAGGCCTTTTGTCTGAAGTGAACATGCAACTATATGTGTGTCGTAAAAGAATTGGAATTATTCAGGGTTCATTTGAACATTTTATACATTAAATTGGTTTTCTAGCCATTTCAGGTGCACAATTCAAAATTAAGCTACATCCACATGCTCCGATGCACCAACATGGGTTGTAAAATCATATATGTGTCCATGGGTTTATGCTTATGTCCCATGCAAGAAATGGGGATGAAATGCGAAAATTGCGGCACCATGGCTCTCCAGCAAACGTCGACGTGATTGCTTTTGTAATTCTAGTAAATCCAAAATTCGTCCGAAATTCATGAAACTTGCCATGCTATCATGGAGCGGCATCAACATGCCGTGGTAATTTTTTGTCCCATTTGGGGCAGGTTTGGGCATAAGCTTCTCATAAACCACAACTTCTCACAACAAGCCTACTGGTTTTGGTAGGGAACATTTCACCTTTCTGGACGAAAAACGATATCCGTTGCCACTTCTTGATTTCGATTTTTTCCTAGTGTCAACATAGAACAACAAGAGCGTTGTGTCAATTTTTGGGATTTTTCGGGGTATGCTTGGACATTTTTATACATTAACCGAGTTTTCTATGCATTTATGTGCATAATTCAAATTTGAACTACATGCACATGCTCTAATGCATATAAATTGGTTGAAAATTCAAATCCATGTCCTTGGTTGCATGCTAAGGTCCCATGCAAGAAATGGGAATGAATGACAAACACCCTGCCACGGTCACTCGGCCGCAAACATTGAGATACCTGGTTTTCTAATTCTAGCAACCCAAAGCTCGCCTGAAATTCATAAAACTTGGCATGCTGTCATGGAGCGGCATCAACTTGCCATGGTAAATTTTTTGTCCCATTTGGGGCAGGTTTGGGTATACGCTTATCACAAACCAGAGCTTCTCACAACAAGCCTGATGTTTTCTTAATTCTAGTAAATCGAAAGCTCGTCCAAAATTCATGAAACTTGGCATGCTGTCATGGAGAGTCATAAACATGCCTTGGTAAAATTTTTGTCCCATTTGGGGCAGGTTTGGGTATAAGCTTCTCATAAACCAGAGCTTCTCACGACAAGCCTGATGGTTTCGGTAGGGAATGTTTCACCTTTCTGGACGAAAAACGATATCCATTGCCTCTTCTTGATTTCGATTTTTTCCTAGTGTCAACATAGAACAACAAGAGCATTGTGTCTATTTTTGGGATTTTTCGGGGTATGCTTGGAAATTTTTATACATTAACTAAGTTTTCTATGCATGTATGTGCATAATTCAAATTTGACCTACATGCACATGCTCTAATGCATATAAATTGGTTGAAAATTCCAATCCGTGTCCTTGGTTGCATGCTTAGATCCCATGCAATAAATGGGAATGAATGTCAAACACCCTGCCACGGTCACTCGGCCGCAAACATTGAGATACCTGATTTTTTAATTCTAGTAAATCGAAAGCTCGTCTGAAATTCATAAAACCTGGCATGCTGTCATGGAGCGGCATCAACTTGCCGTGGTAATTTTTTGTCCCATTTGGGGTAGGTTTGGGTATATGCTTCTCACAAACCAGAGCTTCTCAAAACAAGCCTGATGTTTTCTTAATTCTAGTAAATCGAAAGCTCGTCCAAAATTCTTGAAACTTGGCATGTTGTCATGGAGCGCCATCAACATGCCGTGGTAAATGTTTTGTCCCATTTGGGGAAGGTTTGGGTATAAGCTTCTCATAAACCAGAGCTTCTCACAAGAAGCCTGATGGTTTCGGTAGGGAACGTTTCACCTTTTTGGACGAAACGACATCCATTGCCTCTTCTCGATTTCAATTTCTTTCCTAGTGTCAACATAGAACAACAGGAGCGTTGTGTCAATATTTGGGATTTTTCGGGGTTTGCTTGGACATTTTTATACATTAACTGAGTTTTCTATGCATTTATGTGCAGAATTCGAATTTGAACTACATGCACATGCTCTAATGCATATAAATTGGTTGAAAATTCAAATCCATGTCCTTGGTTGCATGCTTAGGTCCCATGCAAGGAATGGGAATGAATGTCAAACACCCTGCCACGGGCACTCCACCGCAAACATTGAGATACCTGGTTTTTTAATTCTAGGATATCCAAAGCTCGTCTGAAATTCATGAAACTTGGCATGCTGTCATGGAGCGGCTTCAACATGCCGTGGTAAATTTTTTGTCCCATGTGGGGCAGGTTTGGGTATATGCTTCTGACCTACCAGAGTTTCTCACAACAAGCCTGATGGTTTTTTAATTCTAGTAAATCGAAAGCTCGTACGAAACTCATGAAACTTGGCATGCTCTCATCGAGCGGCATCTACATACCTTGGTAAAAGTTTTGTCCCATTTGGGGCAGGTTCGGGTATAAGCTTCTCATAAACCAGAGCTTCTCACAACACGCCTGATGGTTTCGGTAGGGAACATTTCACCTTTCTAGACGAAACGATATCCGTTGCCTCTTCTCAATTTCATTTTTTTCCTAGTGTCAACATAGAACAACAGGAGCGTTGTGTCAATTTTTGGGAGTTTTTAGGGTTTGCTTGGACATTTTTATACATTAACTGAGTTTTCTATGCGTTTATGTGGATAATTCAAATTTGAACTACATGCACGTGCTCTAATGCATATAAATTGGTTGAAAATTCAAATATGTGTCCTTGGTTGCATGCTTAGGTCCCATGCAAGAAATGGGAATGAATGTCAAACACCCTGCCATGGTCACCCGTCCGCAAACATTGAGATACCTGGTTTTTTAATTCTGGTAAATCAAAAGCTTGTCTGAAATTCATGAAACTTGGCATGTTATCATGGAGCGGCATCAACATGCCATGTTAAATTTTTTGTCCCATTTGGGGCAGGTATGGGTATATGCTTCTCACAAACCAGAGCTTCTCACAACAAGCCTCATGGTTTTTTAATTCTAGTAAATCGAAAGCTCGTTCGAAATTCACGAAACTTCGCATGCTATCATGGAGCGGCATCAATACGCCGTGGTATTTTTTTGGTCCCATTTGGGGCAGGTTTGGGTATAAGCTTCTCATAAACCAGAGCTTCTCACAACAAGCCCGATGGTTTCGGTAGGTAACGTTTCACCTTTACGGACGAAACGATATCCGTTGCCTCTTCTCGATTTCAATTTTTTTCCTAGTGTCAACATACAACAATAGGAGCGTTGTATCAACTTTTGGGATTTTTTGGGGTTTGCTTGGACATTTCTATACATTAACTGAGTTTTCTATGCATTCATGTGCATAATTCAAATTTGAACTACATGCACATGCTCTAATGCATATAAATTGGTTGAAAATTTGAATCTGTGTCCTTGGTTGCAGGCTTAGGTCCCATGCAAGAAATGGGAATGAATGTCAAACACCCTGCCACGTTCACTCGGCCACAAACATTGAGATACCTGGTTTTTTTAATTCTAGTAAATCCAAAGCTCGTCTGAAATTCATAAAACTTGGCATGCTGTCATCGAGCGGCATCAACATGCCGTGGTAAATTTTTGTCCCATTTGGGGCAGGTTTGGGTATATGCTTCTCACAAACCAGAGCTTCTCACAACAAGTGTGATGGTTTCGGTAGGGAACGTTTCACCTTTCTGGACGAAACGATATTTGTTGCCTCTTCTCGATTTCAATTTTTTCGTAGTGTCAACATAGAACAACATGAGCGTTGTATCAATTTTTGGGGTTTTTGGGGGTTCGTTTTGACATTTTATGCATTAATTGAGCTTTCAATGCATTTATGTGCATAATTCAAATTTGAACTACATGCACATGCTATAATGCATATAAATTGGTTGAAAAATCAAATCTCTGTCCTAGGGTGTATGCTTAGGTCCCATGCAAGAAATGGGAATGAATTTCAAACACCAGCGCACCGTTGATTGCCTGCAAAACATTGAGGTACTTTGTTTTTTAAATTCTAGTAAATCCAAAAATCGTTTGAAATTCATGAAACTTGGCATGCTATCATGGAATGGCACCCGACATGATGTGGTATTTTTGTGTCTATTTTGAGAGAAAGCGCACTTGAATAACAACCAACAAAGGCATTTTGAATAAATAGCTGCCACTTTAATATCTCAAATGTTTGTATAATTCAAATCATGTGCGTTCTATTAACCATTCACGTGACACCACATGTCTTCATTTTAATGGCTATAGGATGTGCCGTGCGGACAACTGCTTGACCTTGACTGAACGGGAGGCGTGAGAGCGGAGTCTGGTGCGCAGGCTGACCGAGAGGCGTGCAAGCTGTCCTCCAATGCGCATTCTCACCAGGAAGCGTGCGAGCTGTACGCTGCGCAGGATCACTGGGAAGCGAGCCCTTTGACTTCCATGGCCGCCCGCCTTCCTCTCCATTAATGGCGACCGAGTCATTGTTTAATACGGGCGGCCTTACTGTTCACCTCCCATTCCCCTCCCTCCCGCAGACTTCCACCAACGCCAAGGCGCAGAATGATCATCCGCCACTAGTCTTCAAGTTTGGTGAAGTCGACTCCGAGCCGGAGGAGATAGAAAATAAGGACAATTGGGACCTCATGGACATGGCCCAGAACGAGCAGGCCGCGGAGGTTGCTGCCCCCGCTCCCGTCCCAGCTCCCATCCCAGCGCCCGCGCCAGCGACCATCCCCGTAGCATTGACGAACTGGTTGCCGAGCACTATCGCAGAGATGGAAGCCGCGGGCGTCAGCGAGGTCTCCGCGGACCCGCACGAGCTCGTGTACATGCCAGCACCAGCGCCCGTGCCCGTGCCGGTGCACGCCCCTCCACCCACCGTTGCGCCGATAGCCGTGCATTTGGCTGCACCCGCCGCGCATGTGCCCCTGCACTTGCGCGCCCCTTCACCCACCGCGGCACCGGTCCCCGTGTGTTTTGCTGCACCCGCCGCGCCCGTGCCCGTCCGTGCGCCCCCCTCAGCGGCATGGGACGCTGCCGTCGACCGCTACCTCTCAGCGGCAATAGTTTCCATCCTCCCGCGTCCCGCTCGGTGATCGCTCGATGACATGGTGTTTGATTTGCAAGTGAAGAACATTTTGTGCTGCCTTGAAGACTTCAACAACGGCATCCCGGAGGACGACAACGACAACGACGGCGCGGCACGCCGCCTCCGCCGCCGCCGGGAATAGTTATTTTGGGGTTTAATATTGTATCTCGAATTCTCGATGATATGAATATAAATTCGCAGTGTGACTGAATGAAAGATATGGTTTGAACGAACTTGCGTTTTTCTCTCTTAATGTACAGACTTATCAAACGATTTTATTTTGAAAAAAACTTCAATGGTTTTTAAATTTCAAACACTCATCGCAAATGTTTTAGTTAGAACACCCGTATGCAAATAGACAGCTTCCCCAGGAAGCCAAGGAAAAATGTGCCGTGCAGGATTTGTGCAGCTCTTGATCGCAAACGTTTTAGATAGAATACTCGTATGCAAAGTGAGAGCTATGGAAAATTCGCAGTGGAGGATTTGTGCATCCCTTCAACACAAACGGTAGTTTTGGATGACCCATGTGCAACCACGTAGAAACAATTGGGTATGATTTGCATCTGTCATATTGGGTATGTTGCCATTTGTCAAACTGGAAAGACTGACATTTGTTTATCTAGTAACATTGCCATTTGTCAACCTTGTAACACAGCGATTTGGCAAAATATGCAGCTAAAAATCACTCGCACTATCTAATTTTTGCAACTAAAATCTCTAGCACTGTTAATATGGACACCAATACAAAGTGGCATTGTACTTTTTTTTGTCATCCAAATAGAAAAATAATATAAGTGCCGCCACACGACCTGTGTGACGTGCGAGCATCGTGAGTTGTTGTGACACATATGCAAATGTACCATTCATTACATACAACAAGTCATCAACACACAACAACAACGTGGATATATGTTGGATTATATATTATTTCCAACAAAACATTCTAGTAAAGTAAAGTTTTTCTCACACAACAAATAACAAAGCGATGAAATGAACTTTAGCTCAACCAATCCTCGGTGTTGGAAACGCTTGCTTTGAACAATAACTGGTTCTCTGGGAAGGGCCAGCTATTGTCAATCTCGAGACCAACACAGGACTGATCATCCAGGCTGAAGCGGCCTATATCAGTGCGCAAATTGTGATAGCCAGGGTAGGGAACCATAGCAATGTCCAAGGTATAGATACAATTGCTTCTCATAAATGGTAGTAACGTTGTGTCAACAGCAGCTGGATCGCCTTTCACCATCATTGGATAGTTTTGTCCAAGGAAGAGCGAGTTTCCTCCAGGACTTTCAATACGGAACCATTCAGAAGGTGCTGGCGCTAGTACACTAGTATCCATCCCGAATACCCTGCAACGGATGTTGGAATAGGTCCAGATAGTGCGACCATGGGAGACAACACCTGCTTCGTTAATAACATCAGCAGTGCCCTGGATACATACAAGAAGAGGCGATCCATTGGAATAAGTTGCCAGGCGCCATTGAGTATATAGGTCCTGCTCGTCCTCATGTCCGTGATCATCACCATCGTCATCTCCCCCTTGGTTATAAATTTTTTCAAGTATAGGTGGTGGAATGTTCACAGGACCTTGGAAACACAAGAAGGTTAATTATTAAAGGGAAACTAGCTAACTCGCATGCATGTGGATGAAACAATTGTAATTATTGTGAAAGACAAACGTACCGAAACAATAAGGATCCCATGCAAAAACAATGCCACGAGTGGTGGCAGCAAATACAAGACGCTCGTATTGAATTGCATCACAGTACTCATTCATGTCCAGAAATTGAGTTTTGAGCAATATCCATCCATCCGTGGAAGTAGAGACGGTAACAATCTTGTCGAAGATGGTAACAACAACATAGTTCTTGTAATCCCAAGAGTGGTAGGGAACTCGAGAAATTACTATCTTCCATTGTAGCAACCACGATCCGAATGGAGCGAAGTCTCTATGCTCAGTGTCATCCCTGGATCGGTATGCTGACACACACAGTACTCGAGGATTTATAACAGAGGTTCATTTCACACTTTATTAGTTCGAAGATCCTCGAAGAGGCAATATCCATTACACGATAATGGCTGAAGGCCATCTAAAATAATAAACTGCGGAAGCTATGAAGAGTAGTTGAGTCCATCCAAACTCCACGGCAAACATTGAATGCATGACAACGACCTATCACACCTTAATCCTCGACTGAAAACTCTGCAACATTATACATTGCAGCCATGTAGGTCAGCACATTGAATATGCTGGCAAGAACACACTGTAAAGATAATGAACAAGTCCTACAACTACATGCATGTTTGGCTGGTGGAGGCTATAAGGTTTATTTTTGCATAAAGCTAATTTTTCCCTACAACAAAGGAATACATTTATTTACTACTTTGTTAAATTTAGAGCATGTACGATTGAGAAATGGTACCCCCGTCTCAATCCCAAAACCAAGTTATTATTAAACCAATGAATTAGTAAAGTGATGAGATCAGTCCATAATTCAAATACCAGGATACTCAAAGATGTCCATAACCGGGGACACGACTACTCATGAATAGTTTGTACACTCTGCAGAGGTTTGTGCACTTTTCCCCACACGACTCGATCTCCTTCGTTTGATTTCTCGCACTTCATGGTGTTTGAGAAACGGATGACCGAGACATAGTTTTTCAGATGCATTAACTCTTTACCCTGGGTAGACCATACCACCCACATCTGCTACATCTGCTAGTCTACCACTGAAAGAGGTCACACAACATACTCCACTATGCAAGAGCCCATAATGGCATTGTGGCTGCACAAGGAAGTTTCTAGGCATGAATGATATATGATCCCTTTGAGCCTGGGTGGCATTCCTTGGACAACACTAGTAAATCCCCAGGTGCCCTGACATCCACTGGTACATCCCCAAGTGCCCTGACATCCACTGGTACATCCCCAGGGTGCCACAACCAATCCACCCAGATGTGTATTAAATTCCACCTTAAAGAAACCCTTAGTTGTAATTACACTCACAACTTTCATGAAATCACTCATACTAATCCACGTCTACAAGCATGGCTAAGCAATAAGTAACAAAGCGTATATTCCCTTAGTTCGATCTCAAGTCACTGGGTTCCTACCTCGTGAACTACAAAAACATCATATTATGTAACCAGTCCTACTCATGCAAATGTTTGAGGATATAACTAATGCAATAAAACTGGGTATTGGAAAGTATAATCAAAGTATGAACTTGCCTTGCTGACGATCGCTGAAACCTAGTGACTCGTAGTAGCAAGCTTCGCACTCCGGGTATTCTATCGCATTCAAACAATAGCATACATAAGCACTCAAGCAACAGAATCGAATAACGACACTCGGAAGACTTCGAAAACAAGAAAATAAGAAACACAACAGAAAACAATTTCTAACAGTACCAAAAACTGAATGAATTTGGTCTTATCAGAAATTTTACACCAAGAGCTTCGATTTGCAAAAAGAATCGACGAAACCGGAGTTACGGAACTCAAGTTATGACCAAACGAAGCTCAAACACAAAACTGGTTGAACACTAGTTTTAAAATTGTCAAAATCATGTTTGAGTTGATTAACTAAACAGAGGGGGTCGTAACGAAAACGTGGGCGTTAGTTTCACCTAATTCCAATAAACGAACTAAAAGTTGTGATCGAAAGAAGATCAGGGACTAAACTGCAAAATAAAAACTATGGATAGGTCCCTGGATGAGAAAAATAACTAAAAAGAAAAACTAACAGATGATCGTTCACTAGTTAAAAATAACTAACGAATCTGTTTAATAAAAACCCTAAACAAATGAATGTTTGTTAACTAACTAGGTTTTATAAAAAAAACGATCTAAACAACTAAACCGATCTAAACCTAAAAAAACATTCGGTTTTACCTCGAAAAACCGGCGGAAGAAAACCGGCCGACGGCGGGGTCAACAGCGGCTGCGGCGTCGGCTCCAGCAGGGCTCGACTGCGTCCCAGGGCGAGGCAAGACGGCGAGGCGGCTTAGGGCGGCAAGGCGGACGGCGGCGCAGCGGCGGAGCTGGGCGCAGCGGCGGCGACAGCTAGGCGCAGTGGCGGCGGCACTCCGGCGACGCGGGCGGCGGCTGAGCTTGGGAGGCGGCGGGGTGGCGAAAACGGGGCCGGGGCGGCGGCTTATATAGTCTAGGGGGTGGGGCTTGGCTTGGGGAGGGGCAAAGGAAGCGGAGGTGTGGTCCAGCCGGACTCGACGGCGGCGGCGGCGAGCGGGACTCCGGTCGGAGTCCGAGCGGAGGACGACGGCAGGGCGGACGGCCAGGTGGACGAGGTGGGCCGGGGCGCGCCCCAGGGCGGGCGCAGGCGCGCGCGCGCGAGCGGCAGCCTTGAGGCGGCTGCGCGGGCAGCTGGCCAGTTGGGCTTTGGCCCAGCTAGTCGGGGCGGCCTAAACCTTTTTTTTAACTCCCGAATAGAAAACAAATCCTAATTAAATTAATAAAAATCTAAAAATGCCAAAAACAATTTTCACCATCCAAATAAAATATTTAGAACTAGGTGAACATTTTCTTGGCCTAAAAATGCAGTTTTTAAAAATGCATATTTTTCTAGTGCAAATAAAATAGCAATAAAATCCAAATAAAATTTGTTTATTCAATTTTAATATTTTCCTCCAACATTTATTTTATTTTGGAGAAGTCTTATTATCTCCTCTCATATATTTTTAATACTGAAATATTTTAGAGAGAAAATAATTAAAATCAAATGATCCCCTTTTCAATATTTGAGAAAATTCAAATATGAAAATAATGAAATCCCCAACTCTCTACGAGGGTCCTTGAGTTGCTTAGGATTTTAGGATGTAAACCAACAATGCAACAAAACATGATATGCATATGAGGATCTAAGTAGAACATTCCAAATTGAAAATTTGGGATGTTACAAACCTACCCCCCTTAAGATGAATCTCGCCCTCGAGATTCGGGTTGGCTTGAGAATAGGTGTGGGTGGTCCTGGCGTAGATTATCTTCTCGTTCCCAGGTGGCTTCGTCCTTTGTATGGTGACTTCACTGCACTTTGCAAAACTTGATAACCTTGCTGCGGGCAACTCTGTCGGCAAACTCGAGGATCCTAACTGGTTTTTCCTCGTATGTCAGATCACTCTCTAACTGAATTGCTTCCAAGGGTACTGTATCTCGTAGAGGAATATCTGCCATCTCTGCATGACATTTCTTCAACCGGGAAATGTGAAACACGTCATGAACTCCGGACAAGGTTTCGGGCAACTCTAGCTGAGAAGCTACTTCTCCTCGTCGCTCCAAAACTCTGTATGGTCCTACAAATCTTGGTGCTAGTTTACCCTTAACTCCTAAACGCTTAACTCCCCGAAGGAGACACACATGAAGATATGCTCTATCTCCGACTTCGTAGGTCACCTCTTTGCGTTTCATATCTGCATAGCTTTTCTGCCTGGACTGGGCTATCTTAAGTCTGTCCCGGATCAACTTAACCTTTTCCTCTGAATCTCTGATTAAGTCGGGTCCAAATAACTTGCGGTCTCCAACTTCATCCCACATCAACAGTGTCCTACACCTCCTTCCGTACAAGGCTTCGAAAGGAGCCATTTGCAAGCTGGTCTGATAATTGTTGTTGTAAGAGAACTCAGTGTAAGGTAAATTATCATCCCAACTAGATCCATAATCTAGTGCACAAGCTCTCAACATGTCTTCCAGTATTTGATTGACTCTCTCGGTCTGTCCATCAGTCCGCGGATGAAAGGCGGTACTGAACTCAAGCCTTGTACCCAAGGTCTCATGCAACTGCTTCCAAAACTTTGAGGTAAACTGTGTTCCTCTGTCTGATACAATGGTCCTTAGAACTCCATGCAGACATACGATCCTTGTCATGTATATCTTGGCCAACTTAGCACTCGTGTAAGTGGTCTTCATGGGGATAAAGTGAGCTACTTTCGTCAATCGGTCGACTATCACCCAAATCGAATCGTACCATGAGCGTGTCCTGGGTAGTCGTGTGATGAAATCCATTCCAAGTTTATCCAACTTCCATTCGGGTATGGGTAACGGTTGTAACAACCCAACTGGTTTCTGATGCTCATCTTTAACTCTTTGATAGACATCATACACTGCTACGTATTCCACAATGTCCTTCTTCATTTCAGTCCACCAGAAGTTTTGCTTCAAATCCAGGTACATCTTGGTGTTGCCTGGGTGAATTGAATATGGTGAATCATGAGCCTCTTGGAGAATCAGCTTCTTAATGTCGGAATCATTGGGCACATAAATACGCTTTTCAAACCAAAGGGTTCCATATTCATCCTCACGAAATCCTTCTGCTTTTCCTTTGGCCATTCTTTCCTTTATTTCTGTAATCTCTTTGTCCATCTTCTGGGCTTCTCGAATCCTTCCCAACAAAGTGGACTGAATTTACAAGGTGTCAATATAACCTTTTGGGACTATCTCCAACTGCAGATCCTTAAGTCCATCGGCTAACTCTTGGGGTAAACCTCCAGGTAGGATCGTGTTAACATAACTCTTACGGCTCAGGGCATCTGCCACAACATTGGCTTTTCCTGGATGATAATGCAATCTCATATCATAATCTTTTATAATCTCCAGCCATCTCCTTTGCCTGAGATTCAGCTCCTTCTGTGTGAAGATATACTTCAAACTCTTGTGATCCGTGTATACATCACAACGGTTGCCAATAAGAAAATGTCTCCAGGTTTTGAGCGCGTGCACTACGGCAGCTAACTCCAAATCATGCGTGGCATAATTCAACTCATGTGGTCGAAGCTGAAGTGAGGCGTAAGACACAACTCTTCCATCTTGCATGAGAACTCCTCCAAGTCCTTGACGAGAAGAGTCACAATATACTTGAAAATCTTTGCGTATATCGGGGAGGATTAGCACTGGGGCTGTAACCAAGCATTTCTTCAACTCCTGAAAACTGGCCTCACACTCTTCGGTCCACTTGTACTTAGTTTCCTTCTTCAACAATTCTGTCTTGGGCTTCGCGATTTTTGAGAAATTCTCGATAAACCTCCTATAATATCCTGCAAGTCCAAGAAAACTACGAATCTCACCAACTGAGGTGGGTGCCTTCCATTCTGTGACTGCGGCAACCTTGGCAGGGTCTACGGATATACCGTCTCCTGATATAACATGTCCAAGGAACCCAACTTCCTTCAACCAAAACTCACACTTGCTGAACTTGGCATACAACTGATGCTCTCGTAGCTTCTTGAGCACTAAACGCAAATGTTCCTTGTGCTCCTCTTCATTCTTGGAGTAAATTAATATGTCATTGACGAATACTACCACAAACTTATCCAAGAACTCCATGAATACCTTGTTCATCATACTCATGAAATAGGCAGGGGCGTTAGTCAAACCAAATGACATAACCGTATACTCGTAAAGCCCGTACCTCGTGGTAAAAGTTGTCTTGGGTATATCTTGTTCTCGAATCTTCAATTGATGATAACCAGATCGTAAATCGATCTTGGAGAATACCTTGGCCCCTTGTAACTAGTCAAACAGAGCATTGATCATTAGTAGTGGGTACTTATTCTTGATTGTAACCTCGTTCAATGCACGATAGTCAACAATCATTCTCAAAGATCCATCCTTGTTCTCAACTAGGAGCACTGGGGCTCCCCACGGCGAAGAACTAGGTCGTATATAATCCTTATCCATTAGTTCCTTGATCTGCTTCTTGATTTCTTCCAGATCATTAGCGGGCATATGGTATGGCCTATTAGATATTGGTCCGGTGTCGGGTAGTAGCTCAATTAAGAACTCTATGTCCCTATCCGGTGGCATGCCAGGCAACTCTTCTGGGAATACGTCCGGGTAATCCTTCACAACTGGCACTTCCTCCTGAACAACTCCAGTGAGTGCATTCACACGTGCTTTCCTAGGCGTATGTTTTGACACATACTTGATCCTTTTCCCTTCCGGGGTGGTGAGAATAATTGATCTACTGGCGCAATCGATGTTTCCTCCAAACTTGGATAGCCAATCCATTAATATGATCACATCCAGTCCTTGGGATTCCAAAAGAATGAGATCCGTGGGAAATACATGCCTTCCAATGGTCAATGGCACTTGGTAACATCCATGGGTGGCCATATACTCTGCTCCAGGGGAACTGACTAACATGGGCGTCCTAAGGGCTACAGTGGGCAACTTATATTTTTCCACAAAACCCCTTGATATGTATGAATGCGATGCACCAGTATCAAAAAGAACGAGGGCGGTAAATGCATTAATCACAAATTTACCGACTATTGCATCAGGTTGCTCATCAATCTCCTCCACATTGACGTGGTTCACTTGTCCTCTAGTGAATGGGTTGGGCTTCTTTCTTGAGCTTCCATTTCCATTCCCATTCTTCGACTCGGGATATTAATTGGTGTAATGTCCAGTCTTCCTACACTTGAAGCAAGTAACGTGGCTCAGATCCTTCTTGGCAGGTGTTGAGGGAGTGGAACGATTCTGATTGTTGCTTCCTCCATTCCCATTGCCATTCCTAGCACCACTGTGGTTGTGTGTTTTCCTTCCATTGTTAGAATGGCCTCCATGGGTGTGGGTGGGATGGTTATGTCCTCCTGAGTATGCAGTGTAGCGGGGTATCTGCTGAGCTCTAGAGTTATACTTCCCAGCTCAATACTTCCTCTTGCGGTTCTCAATCTGCTGCTGGTTTCCTTCGATCATGATGGCCTTGTCCACTAGATCTTGATAGTTTTTGTAGGTGACTAGCATCAACTGCATACTCATCTCATCGTTGAGCCCTTCTAGAAACTTCTCCTGCTTTGCTGTGTCAGTGGCCACATCATCTGGCGCATAGCGAGCTAACTGCCTAAAGTCATCCACGTACTGTCCCACAGTACGGTTTCCTTGGCGTAAGTTGCAAAATTCACGCTTCTTCAGGCTCATTGATCCAGCTGAGACATGGGCTGTGCGGAAAGCTTGCTGAAACTGATCCCATGTAACTGTAGCTAGTGGATAGGTGGCTGTGTAGTTCTCCCACCATGCAGCGGCTGGTCCCTCAAGTTTATGCGCGGCAAAGCGCACTTTCTCTGCATCTGTGCATCCTGCAGTTGCTAGCTCTCTTCCGATCTTGCGGAGCCAGTCATCTGCAACAATCGGCTCGGTGCTACTAGATAACACTGGTGGTTGCAACCTTAAGAACCGAGTCAAATTGTCATGGCGAGGCGGCGGTGGGTTGTTGTTGTTGTTGTTTTGATTCTGGACAAGTAGTTGAATCAAGGTGTTCTGCTGCTGGATCAACTAGGTGAGCTCAGGCGGAAACTCGAATTCACGTCTCGGAGGCATCTGAGGGTTTTAGAGGGGAGAGATTTAGAATAGAATGAGGTCTAAGGGGAAAATCACTACCCATATGCACATGAGACAAACAATTTCATATCATACCACTCAATTCAATTAAGAGCACACAAAAGATCCTATTACAAAGCTAGTGAACTATTCTAACTACTCGATTTAATACTAATGATTACAGGCTGGTCATCTAATCACTATCATCCAAAGATTCCATGATATCTGCTCCAGCTTCGTCTTCATAGTCACTTCCATCACTGTCGTTGTCGTCTATCAGAATGTAGTTCTCCATAGTAATTCCCGTCTCTGGTTCTGGTTTCACTGTGCCAGTTCCAGCCTTCTTCTTCAGTGCTTCATTCTGCTCCAATAGTACGGCGATTTCTTCTTCATATCCGTCACGTACTGTCTTGAGTTCTTATTCTAGCTCCACATTCTGAGTTATCACCATATTGGTCTTCTGCATAAGTGCGCACATCTGGTTCTCGTAGCATCGAATGTGTTGGTCCATCTCTTGGATGTATGCTGCAATGGACCCATCCTTCATGGTGCGAAGCATCTCGCATTGCTCGTCTCGACGTCCACAAATCTGGTAGATGGTGTCTTCAAGGTCCTTGTTGTAGACTTCGCATATGCGTCCAAATGTGATATGAGCTGCCATACTTTTTCCCAGGCTCCATGTTGGCGCATCAAAGGCTAGCTCAATTGGCTCTATGAATGGTGCAATAGTCCTCCCAGGTACACTAACTTTGATCTTCCAGCACTCCTCTTCCGACGATGTTGCGTAGAGATCTCCAGTGATACTTGTTATTCCAATGTGCAAGTATCTAGTGACTTCCTTCAAGTGCTTTCCAAAAGGGGTGTCATCATTTGGCTGAGTGAATTTGCTCCCGGGACTTGACATCTATAGAAGAGAAAGAGAGAAGGATTAGAATGACTAGAGGAGAATCATCATGTGGCTTATCCTAATGGTCGCATCCTATAGTCAACGTGTGCTCTGATACCATCTTGTAGCGACCACGACCCGAATGGACCGAAGTCTCTGTGCTTAGTATCGTCCCTAGATCGTTATGCTGACACACACAATACTCGAGGATTTATAACAGAGGTTCAATTCACACTTTATTACATCGAAGATCCTCGAAGAGGAAATATCCATTACACGATAATGGCTGAAGTCCATCTAAAATAATAAACCGCGGAAGCTATGAAGAGTAGTTGAGTCCATCCAACTCCACGGCAAACATTGAGTGCATGACAACGACCTATTGCACCTTAATCCTCATCTGAAAACTCCGCAACATGATACGTTGCAGTCATGTAGGTCAGCACATTGAATATGCTGGCAAGAACACACTATAAAGATAATGAACAAGTCCTACAACTACATGCATGTTTGGCTGGTGGAGGCTATAAGGTTTATTTTTGCATAAAGCTAATTTTTCCCTACAACAAAGGAATAAATTTATTTACTACTTTGTTAAATTTAGAGCATGCACGATTGAGAAATGGTACCCCCATCTCAATCCCAAAACCAAGTTACTATTAACCCAACGAATTAGTATAGTGATGAGCTCAGTCCATAATTCATATACCAGAATACTCAAAGATGTCCATAACCGGGGACACGACTACTCATGAATAGTTTGTACACTCTCCAGAGGTTTGTGCACTTTTCCCCATATGACTCGATCTCCTCCGTTTGATTTCTCGCACTTCATGGTGTTTGAGAAACGGATGATCGCGACATAGTTTTTCAAATGCATTAACTCTATATCCTGGGTGGACCGTACCACCTACATCCGCTACATCTGCTAGTCTACCACTGAAAGAGGTCACACAACATAATCCACTATGCCAGAGCTCATAATGGCATTGTGGCTGCACACGGAAGTTTCTAGGTAAGAATGATATATGATCCCTTTGAGCCTGGGTGGCATTCCTTGGACAACACTGGTAAATCCCTAGGTGCCCTGACATCCACTGGTACATCCCCAAGGTGCCACAACCAATCCACCCGGATGTGTATTAAATTCCACCTTAAAGAAACCCTTAGTTGTAATTACACTCACAACTTTCATGAAATCACTCATACTAATCCACGTCTACAAGCATGGCTAAGCAATAAGTAACAAAGCGTATATTCCCTTGGTTTGATCTCAAGTCATTGGGTTCCTACCTCGTGAACTACAAAAACATCATATTATTTAACCGGTCCTACTCATGCAAGTGTTTGAGGATATAACTAATGCAATAAAACTGGGTATTGGAAAGTATGATCAAAGTATGAACTTGCCTTGCTGACGATCGCTGAAACCTAGTGACTCGTAGTAGCAAGCTTCGTGCTCCGGGTATTCTATCGCATTCAAACAATAGCATGCATAAGCAATCAAGCAACAGAATCAAAGAACGAAACTCGAAAGACTTCGAAAACAAGCAAATAAGAAACACAATAGAAAACAATTTCTAACAGTACCAAAACTGAATGAATTTGGTCTTATCAGAAAGTTTACACCAAGAGCTTCGATTTGCAAAAAGAATCGACGAAAACGGAGTTACGGAACTCAAGTTATGACCAAACGAAGCTCAAACACAAAACTGGTTGAACACTAGTTTTATAATTGTCAAAATCATGTTTGAGTTGATTAACTAAACAGAGGGGGTCGTAACAAAAACGTGGGTGTTTGTTTCACCTAATTCCGATAAACGAGCTAAAAGTTGTGATCGAAAGAAGATCAGGGACTAAACTGCAAAATAAAAACTACGGATAGGTCCCTGGCTGAGAAAAACAACTAAAAAGAAAAACTAACAGACGAACGTTCACTAGTTAAAACTAACTAACGAATCTGTTTATTGAAAACCCTAAATGAACGAACGTTCGTTAACTAACTAGGTTTTATAAAAAAAACCGATCTAAACAACTAAACCGATCTAAACCTAAAAAAATGTTCGGTTTTACCTAGAAAAACCGGCGGAAGAAAACCGGCCGTCAGCGGGTTCAACGGCTACGGCGACGGCTCCGGCGGGGCTCGGCTGCGTCCGAGGGCGAGGCGAGGCGGCTTGGGGCGGCAAGGCAAACGGTGGCGGAGCTGGGCACAGCGGGGGCGGCAGCTAGGCGCGGCGGCGACGGCACTCCGGAGTCACGGGCGGCGGCGGGGTGGCGAAAATTGGGTTGGGGCGGTAGCTTATATAGGCTAGGGGGAAGGGCTTGGCTTGGGGAAGGGGAAAGGAAGCGGAGGCGTGGTCCAGCCGGACTCGGCGACGGCGGCGGCGGTCGGAGTTCGAGCGGAGGACAGCGGCGGGGCGGACGGCCAGGTGGGCCAGGTGGGCCGGGGCGCTGCCCAGGGCGAGCGCAGGCGCGCGAGCGCGAGCGGCGGCTTGGTGGCGGCTACGCAGGCGGCTGGCCAGTTGGACTTCGGCCCAGTTGGTCGGGACGGCCTAAACCTTTTTTAACTCCCGAACAGAAAACAAATCCTAATTAAATAAATAAAAATCTAAAAATTCCAAAAACAATTTTCATCGTCCAAATAAAATATTTAGAACTAGGTGAACATTTTCTTGGCCTAAAAATGCAGTTTTGAAAAATGCATATTTTTCTAGTGCAAATAAAATAGCAATAAAATCCAAATAAAATTTGTTTATTCAATTTTATTATTTTCCTCCAATATTTATTTTATTTTGGAGAAGTCATATTATCTCCTCTCATATATTTTTAATATTGAAATATTTTAGAGAGAAAATAATTAAAATCAAATGATCCCCTTTTCAGTATTTGAGAAAATTCAAATATGAAAATAATGAAATCCACAACTCTCTCCGAGGGTCCTTGAGTTGCTTAGGATTTTAGGATCTAAACCAACAATGCAGCAAAACATGATATGCATATGATGATCTAAGTAGAACATTCCAAATTGAAAATTTGTAATGTTACATCCATAGACGACAGTCATGATGATCGTATCTGAACGTATGTAGACTATCTGTGTGCTGAACCTCATGGCAGTCTGAGATTTTTGGAAGTGAAACCCGGCAACGAGTGTACACATTCACAAGTTCCTGCTCGCAGTTGTTCCCAGTATAAACAACCCAATCTCCATTTGCGCCAGCCCAGGCCTTACCCTTAAGCGATGGCATCTTAACATCACACGTATCATTATCAAGCGGCATCAACTTGCAGAAGGCAAGGCTTCCGTCGTCCTCGCGACGGCGAGCAGGGTCATGGCGAAGAAGATAGGAGATATCAAACCGCTCCTGAACCCTTGGGTTCTTTGTAATGACCCTATTTGTTGAGTCGAGAATGGTCTTGTACGAACCTGCCATGCTAGCCGAGGTGATGACATCGCACCGATCAATGAATTCCTCCACCACGTCATCTTTCAGACCGGGGCAAGAATAACGGGGTCGTTTCCGGCCTGTTCCCTCCATGGAGAAGACGATCAAACAATGGCAGAAGGAAGGGTGAAGGCAAATGGAGGGAGGAAGAGCGTGCGACAGCAGTTCCAAATTAAGAGGGAAAGGCGAAGAGGTGGTGGACGGTTGCCATGGTACAAGAAGAGGCTAGTGGGGAGCGAACGGTTGCCACAGAGGTCACACACTGACGACAAGGCCGAGTGGCGCATGTCGTATATCGCACACACCTTGATCTGGCTGACCGTTTTTTTTGTGTTGCCTAATCACAAACAGTTCATCCGAGTGAACCATATGCTGTATATCGCACACGCCTTCATCTGATTGCCCGTTTCTTTTGTTCCTCCTCATCACAAATAGTTAATTGAACTGAACCGTATGCCCTACATCGCACACGCAACTAAAAATCTGAACCGTGTTTGATGCATCCTCCATCGCAAACGTTTTGCACCTTTTTTGACGGTTTTACACCCCCGTTTGCGATTATGGTATAACACACAGTTTTTTCGAAGGGTCTCTGATCATAGTGTCGCGTTAGCAGCATCCTGCAGTAGTGTGTCTACTTTTTATACTACGGCTTTGTCCCATGGTTGGTTATTGTAATGTGTTCGACACGCAGTTTGACAATTGTCAGGTTTACAATTTAATAAAAGCAGAGAGAGCTCAATTTGCATACAAATTTTGCACAAATTAATAATTAAATTATCAAATATTACAATTTTGTATCATATATATGCCCACCAATTTTGCAATATAATATAAATTTATCATGCCTAAATATCGTGACGGATATGCATGACGTCACAAGCGTATGGACCCACAAATAAGAAGCCATGTCACCCACGTACGAACCCTCTTACTAGAATCCACTTCGGCACTACAATAGGCCCACATGCCAGAATCATTGATCGGTCAAACGAACATCGTCATGGAAAAACAATGTCTGGTCCCATGTAAGTAGCCAGGTGAGCATCTTCTGGGCCCATAAGTGTGACAGCTCGAGACCGACACTCCACATGCCTTCCATTTTTTTCGTTGTCGCCCTGTAATTTATTTGTTTGTTACATGCATCATCACATCATTTGCATTGCATCGGCACTCCGTTGCCATCGCTTTTCAAAACATGCATCCGCTCATAGTTGCTGCTTCTCCCCTTTGTCTTGTTGACTGTTTCGAGACCAATCCCACTTGCACGCGCCCGCGACATCATTAAAATATTATATTCTAAGTGGAATAAAATATTCTCAGAATGGGTTTAAAGTTGGTGTGCCGTCTTGTTATATTGTAGGTAGTCTGCCTACCAGATTTCGTCGCATTCGGAGTTTGTTTGATACCCCAACGAATAAGTATAGTGGCACTATAGACGGTCAAATCGCGAACATTTTTGGTTTTGCTAACCTGTGTCTGGCCGCTCTTCTTCCCTTTCTTCTCAGCCCAAGCTACTCTACACAATCCAACTAGCCCACATAGTACCTAGCCATTACCGGAGCCGTTCGATCGGCATTGGAGGGATCCAAATCAACCCCTAAACCTAGCCCCTTCTATAAAAGGAAGCTCCTCCCTTGCCATTTCTATCTAACCCTAGTGCCACCACTTAGCCCTTCACGTAGCTCCAGCTGCCACCACGCTCCGATTCCACGCCGCCTAGTCCCTCCTAGAGAAGTGGTGCTACCGCCAGCCTCCACCATGTGGCCTGCCAAGCCCATCTGGGGCCCGCAAGGGCCCGAGCGAGCCCCATCGCCCGTAAGTTGTGCTTCCCGAACGCTCACGTCGCTAGCCTCCCGCGCGGACGACCCCGAGCCCCGACGTGTTCGGACTCGTCGAGCGACCTCACCGCCAGGTATCGGTGGACCGCCGTTACCCTACCGAGGCGAGCCCTGCCCGCAACTGCCCCTTCCTTCTCCTGTCCTCCTTCATATCCCCTAACCTCTCTATCTTAAGGAGATCCAAGAGGTGGCCATGGATGCCCGAGTTCTTCCATGCCGCCGCAAGGAGCTCACTGCCCTGCTAACGCTGGACCTCCTTCGGCCAAACCCAGGCGGCGCCGCCCGGATCCGCCACCCTGCGTCCATTCCCAGCCTCCTCCGTTCACCCTACCACGTCTTTGCGTTGTCTCCGTCCCTCTGCCTCCAGCCAACTGCCGAGGGACCGCGTCGTCTCGGATTTGCGATGTTCCCCGAACCAAACGGAGCCCTACACGATGCCATCCACATCTCTAGACCGCCTGTTTCGACCCAGCTCCGCGCCATCTGATACGTCTCCAATGTACCTATAATTTTTGATTATTCCATGATATTATATTATCTATCTTGGATGTTTTATATGCATTTATATGCTATTCTATATGATATTTGGGACTAACCTATTAACTCGGAGCCCAGTGCCAGTTTATGTTTTTTCCTTGTTTTTGAGTTTCGCAGAAAAGGAATATCAAACGGAGTCCAAATGGAATGAAACTTTACGGGGATTTTTCTTGGACCAGAAGACACCAGATGGACTTGGAGTACACGCCGGGGGATTTGTGAGGCAACCACAAGGGTGGAGGGCGCGCCCCCTACCTTGTGCCCCCCCCCCCCCCCCCCCCCCCCCCCC
>LR738710.1:296175055-296269464 GCA_902687465.1 Secale cereale
CGTGCCTCCCCTGACCTACTTCTTCCACCTATAAATTCACATATATTCCAGAAATGCCAGAAGATCCATCGGAACCACTTTTCCGCCACCATAAACTTCTGTTCTCGAGAGATCCCATCTGGAGGCCTTTTTCGGTACTCCACCGGAGGGGGAATCAACCATGTAGGGCATCTACATCAACCCTATTTCCCTTCCGATGAAGTGTGAGTAGTTTACCACAGACCTACAGGTCCATAGCTAGTAGCTAGATGGCTTCTCTCTCTTTGATCCTCAATACCATGTTCTCCTCGTTGTTCTTGGAGATCTATTCGATGTAATCTTCTTTTGCAGTGTGTTTATCAAGATCGAATGAATTGTGGGTTTATGATCAGATTATCTATGAATAATATTTGAGTTTCTTCTGAATTCTTTTATGCATGATTTAATATCTTAGTAATTCTCTTCGAACTACCGGTTTTGTTTGACCAACTAGATTGGTTTTTCTTGCAATGGGAGAAGTGCTTTGCTTTGGGTTCAATCTTGCGGTGCTCAATCCTAGTGAAAAAAAGGGACATGACACATATTGTATTGCTTCCATCAAGGATAACAAGATGGGGTTTTCATCATATTGCTTGAGTTAATTCCGGTACATCATGTCATCTTGCTTAATGCGTTACTCTATTCTTATAAACTTAATACTCTAGATGAAGAATCGTTTCGGTCGATGTGTGAAGTAATAGTAGTAGATGCATGCAGTAGTCGGTCTACTTGATACGAACGTGATGCCTATATTCATGATCATTGTGTCACGCCCAAGATGCGATTCTATCCCGATCACGTGATAAACTCGTGATTGTGGCACAACCGCATTTCGGGCACTTAGCAAGATGGATATCATTATGTCGTACCATTACATAAATAGCTGGGGATACATGCAAGTCATACAATAGCCACATGAATACAACAACATCATACACAAGACATCTGACTACGGATGAAAACACATGAAAACACGACGACATCCAT
The DNA here is from genome assembly GCA_902687465.1 of Secale cereale. Classification (NCBI taxonomy): domain Eukaryota; kingdom Viridiplantae; phylum Streptophyta; class Magnoliopsida; order Poales; family Poaceae; genus Secale; species Secale cereale. Next base: position 296,176,061 of record LR738710.1, read on the forward strand.
CCTGCTATCCCAGGATACCGGCCAGGAACTTATCCTAAGACTGACTACGACGAAGAAGAAGGAACTCCAACACAAGTAAACATCGCTCTCACGTCAAGTCATCGAGAACCTGCACTTGCAACTATTGTTGTAGTATCCGTGAGCCACGAGGACTCAGCAATCCCATAACCATGGGTATCAAGACTAGCAAAGCTTCAATGGGTAAGGAGAGGTTAAGTGGTGAGGTTGCAGCAGCGGCTAAGCATTTGTATGGTGGCTTACTTACGAGTACAAAAATAGGACGAGCATCTATGCACACGGTCGCAAACTAGTAATGATCGCTAAGTGATCCTATCTACTTACGTCCAAACATAACCCCATCGTGTTCTCTTCTTGAAATGAAAAGAAATGATCACGGTTACTCACATGGTTGTCGTATTTTATTTCAGATCCTCTGACAAGTTTTCTACAACAGGATATTAACAAATTCCAATCTGCCACATAACCGCGGGCACGACTTTCGAAAGATCAAAACCCTGCAGGGGTGTCCCAACTTAGCCCATCACAAGCTCTCATGATCAGCAGAGGTAAACCTCTTATCTTAGGGAAGGTCAGAGCATCCTCGGAATCCCGGTGCACAAGTTCTTCGAAGAAAGGAAAACTAGCCCAAGGAGATCTCCCAGTGAGTCAGGCCCATGTCCAGAGCCGCACGCTCTCTATCTATGGAATCATCCGTCTATGCGAAGTGGACGATAGACAGACTACTCGAGTTGCCCTGAGGTGGCATCGCCGACTGCTAGGTAGGTGGGCCAACACTCAAATCGAGCACTGGCCTGGGGGGTTGATTAAATAATCCTTGGGTTTATAACTCTCTCGGCAAGTTTTAGTTATTAGGCAAATGGTAAAACCAAAGTTGGATCTCCTTGGGAAAGCTTTACTTTAAGCGAACAAGCAAGGGGGGGGGGCATAAACCCCAACCGTGTAAGGAACGCAAAATCAAGGAACATAACGCCGGTTTATCGGTTCTTAAGGCAGCATGAGTGGAACAAAACACCGAGCAAAAGCCCAAACCTTCCACCCATTGCCAAGTATATAGGTGCATTAATTATAGTAATAGATATTGTGATATTCCAACAATCCAAGTTCCGACATGGAGAAATCTTCATCTACACCTGCAACTAGCAATGCTATAAGAGGGGCTAAGCAAGCGGTAACATAGCCATACAACGATATGATGGGATGGTGTCAAAGGTTAGAGGTTTCATGGCAACAATGAGAGGCTGACAGACAAATAGATAGGCAACGCGACATGTAGCGATAACATCGAGACAACTAGCATAGCAAAGATAGTAATGAGATCCAAGGTGATGGTCATCTTTCCTGAGATCATGCTAGGAAGAAGAACGAGTCTAGGAAGAAGAAGAAGCCACGTAGATGAACCAAGCGTAGTCAAACAAATCCTCACGATCGCAATGAAATAGGAACTAACGAGAATAAGCAAACAACATGGTAAACACACAACACATAAACAAGACAAGATGCTCAACCAAGTATGATGCATGACAAGGCTATAAAGTTCATTTAATTTGGAGCTACGTCCTAAAAGATATGAGCAAAACAAGTTGAACATGGCATTGATGCAAAATGCATTCAAAGAGCAAGCACAACACTCAAAACATGTATGCAACATGACATGATGCATCTACATGCAAAACTAAGCAAGATTCATATAGAGCATGCACAAAACGGAGCAACGGTTCAAGACATACACAAGAAACAAGTTTAAAGGACAAACTGTCCAAAACAGCAACTAGGCATCTTACAAACATCAAAACAACATGCTACAGACACAAAATAGGGACAAGCATGGCATGAACTCAAAGTACAGATGACATGCTTCCAATAACATCAAGTATCAGGTTCATAGGCATCAAGAGTAAACCAACATGATCAAGGCAACAAGCCAACTTTATATCACAAATTATGACTTAGCGAAAAATAGGGCATATACATGAGCAGAATTAATATGTTGACATGTTGGAGGCAAGAAATAATTAAGCTACAGTGCAAGAACATGGCAAGAAAGAGGTTGGAATGCTAGAACATAACATGGAAGTCAAGGAACACACGATGGCATATACATGGGAGCAACAGGTTCATGGCATTCATCAAAACAAGATGCAAACATGATATAGCAGATTCTCAGACTTAGTGAAAATCCGGGATTGCAAAACCAACATTGTGACGTTGACTTTGGAGGCATATAACAGCAAGCATATCAAGTTTAATATGCAAGCAAAGGTCAGGTGCATGTTATAGGCATGGCACACTCCAAATAACTCCATTGGCACAACTCCATAGGAGGCATATATTAATAACAATGAGCTTTGCCAAATTGAACATGTTGTTGACAGACTGACAGATTTATCAAATGACAAATTGAGAGCAAGAAAGAGACAAGCTACAACAACCTATAATTGCAAACAAGGACAAGGATGGATATATCATAATATGGACTTCAAGGCATGGTCACTAGACATTCCAAAACATGCATGGATATGAATGTATCATTAAGCAAACATGGCATCACAATATAACAGTTTCAGACTTAGCAGAAAACACGAAGTATCTGAAATCAACAAATATTGAGTAGGTCACTTTGCAAGCTTGTTCCACTCAACATAAGGCATATCATGAAAAGTGGATTGCAGGACAGGCCAGGGCCCACTAGGGCGAAGGAGGTCGGCCGAGTGTTGCTGGGCCTCAGGCCCGTGGTCACTGGAGCTGAGGCCAGCCCAGCGGAGGGTCGTCGTCTTGTGTCTCGGCCTCCTGTAGACGCAGGGGACTTGGCGACGGCAGAAGGCACCGGCGGCGAGGCTGGTCGACGGGGAGGGGCGGAAACGGCGGGATCCCGCCGCGGAGACATGGTTCCAGCGGATCCCGGGCGCGCCTCGCCGGGATCTGGTGGGAGGCAGCCGGGTCGGCGACCTGAGAGAACGGTGGTAGGGCGGCACAAGCGTGGGTGGAGAGGCAACATCGGCAGGGCTTGCGGAGGTGGCGTGGGCGGGGATCGCCAGCGGGGACGACTCCGACGAGGTCTTGGTCGACGGGGTCGAGGCGGTGACGGTTGGTTGCGACGGCAATGCACGCTGGAGGCGAGGGATCCAGTCGGCGCGAGGGAGGCTGGCTCAGGCCCGGGGCGGGCCAGCTTCGGGCCCTGCGGGCCACGGTGGCGGGAGGAGAGAGAAGGCGGCGGAGTGCCGACGTGGCAGCTCGGGATTGGCTGGAGCGGGCGGCTGGACGCGTCCGGCGGCGTATGGACGTGTCCGGCGACGGGAGGAGGAGGAAGCTAGGGTTTGGATGGGCTTGTGGACTGTTGTGGAGGGGTGCTGGGCTACAAAGAGAGAGGGGTTCCTACGGTTAACGCGGTTAACCATTGGGGCATCAAACGAGCTCCAAATGGGACGAAATTTGACAGGCAGTCTACCTACACTATAATAAGACCACACGCCAAGTTTCAACCCATTCCGAGAATGTTTTTCAGCCACTTACAAAAATGACTAATCGGAGGTGCCGCGGGCGCGTGCGAGTGTGTCTGGGCTCAGAATGGACAACGGAAAGGACGAGGGGGCTCGGCAACTAAGGACGGATGCAAGTTTTGAAAACGATGTAGATGAAATGCACATGATGACATGGCAAAGTGCAACACGCAAGCAGATGACATGGCAACAATAGCGAATAAGAGGAATCCACCTAGCGCATCGGTATCGGGGTGTCACACATTGCCATAGATGTCGTTATAATTATTTGCTCTTCTACCAGTTGCTTGACAGTAATTTGTTCACCCACCGTAATACCTGCTATCATGAGAGAAGCCTCTAGTGAAACCTATGGCCCCGGGTCTATTTTCCATCTTATAAGTTTCAGATCTACTATTTGGCAATCTTTTACTTTTCAATCTATAAACCAAAAACCCAAAAATATTTACTTTACTAGTTCAACTATCTCTACCAGATCTTACTTTTGCAAATAACCTTGAAGGGATTGACAATCCCTTTATAGTGTTGGGTGCAAGTTGTTTGTTTGTTTGTGCATGTATTTGGTGATTTGTGTGTAATCTCCTACTGGATTGATACCTTGGTTCTCAAGACTGAGGGAAGTACTTACTCTACTTTGCTGCATCACCCTTTCCTCTTCAAGGGAAAAACCAGCTCAAGAGGTAGCACCATCCCCTCATCCAAATGATGTTGTTGCACATCCGCCATCCCTTGGACCACACCGTCCAGCCTCTCCGACCAGCCCATGGGCCATGGTGAGCTCCCGCCTTCCTATCCCGCACCCTGTGCGCTGCACTGTTATCCAACGCTCACCCAGATTTGGCCCAGTTCATGTTTTTACTCTCTGCAAATTTAACCATTTATCTAGCAAACTGTAGATATTCAAAAAGAACCCCTAAACTTCATGCATATCATAACTCACCAACCATGCATCACATGTAAAAACTTTATATATGTAAAATGATTAGAATTTCATGCAGTTTCACAATATGCCACTTTCATCCATGATAAAAATGTCGAAATTGCTGTTTGCATTAATTTGCATAAATGACATGTTAAATGGTTTATTTCATAACTAAATAATCGTTGCTCTGAATTAAATGAATCACATATAAACTTGACTAGAAAAACATGTAGACTAGCATGGTGCATTTACTCTTGTTGTTTAACAACTTTAAAATTGTGTTTTAGGCAGAAAATTATCAATTTCGAAATTTGCAGATGGGAATTTTCCGAAATTGTTGTTTGTTGTTTCCGGCCTCATTTAAGTTGCCTAGATAGATAGTTTATTTATGCTTCACCTCTTGCCATGTTTAACGACATTTAATCTTATCGTATACATAACCAGGAGTGAACGAAATAATTAAATGTGGAGTTCGTTGATATGCAACTCGTTGCATATTGAGCTTCACTTATTGTGTAGTGATTGTTTGTGCTTTTTGCCATGCCATGCATCTTTAAAATGGACATGCATCATGTCATGTTTATGCTTGTGTGTTTACCGCGTTGTTTGCTTCTTTCCGGTTGTGCTTCTTCTCGATAGTTCCTGTAACATTGTGAAGTGTGAGGATTCGTTCGACTATGCTTGATCGTCTACTTCATGGATCCATTATTCTTTCGCGCGGGATTTCGGACAAGATGATCATTTCCTTGGATATCACTACTATCTTTGCTTGCTAGTTGTCTCGATGATATCGCTATGCCTCGCTACCTACCACTTGTCTGTCAGCCTCTCAAGTGCCATGAAACAGCCTCTAACTTCCACTACCTAGCAAACTGTTGTTTGGCTATATGTTACCGATTTGCTCAGCCCCTCTTATAGTGTTGCTAGTCGCAGGTGCAGTTGCAAGTTGTTCCATTTGCTACATGTATATCATGGGATATAACAATATCTCTTATTTAGTTAATGCAAATATATGCTTGGTAAAGGGTGGGAGACTCGGCCTTTTGCTTTGTGTTTTGTTCCATTCTTTCCACCCTAGTTTCTGTCATACCGGTGTTATGTTCCTTGATGAGCACTCCTAACATGTGTGGGTGTTATGGGGATACCCTGATCATTCGTTTTAGGATAAACCTTTTTAAGCAAGGCCCAACATTGGTTTTAAAAAATTTCAACATGATAATACTAAATTAATTAATTAACTCATAGGGCATCATGAACCTCCGGATTCTTTATTCCACATAATACAGGTGTGCCAATGTTGATGGTGCTGGTCCAAAAAGGGCAGCCTACGGGGCCACCGTGGGGAAACTTGAGGTCTTGTGTTACTCGTAGCTTGACCCATTTGGTCGTGTCCTAAGAACGAGATACATGCAGCTCCTATCGAGATCGTCGACACGCTGGGAGGTTTTGCTGGTTTAGTTTTACCATTGATGAGCAGCTTGTACTCCGAGATTCCTTATCGCAAGCATCATGTTATCACGGTGTGAGGTTTTCCATCGGATGCGTGTGGTAATTTAGGATGGACTACTTGGAGCACCCATGCATAGTTATATCTTTTCAAAAGTCGCGCCCACGGTTATGTGGTGACTTGTTAATTTATAATATCCAGTTGTAGTGAACTTGAAACTAAATATAATTAAAAAACACCAACCGCGTGCATAACCGTGATCGTCTCTTTTCGAGGGAGTTTTGGAAGAGAACACGGTGGAGTTATGTATGACTCGTAGGTTGATGATTAGGATCACTTCTTGATCATTACTAGTTCACGTTCGTTTATGCGTAGTTTACTCTTCTTATTCATGTACTTGTAAGTTTGCCACCACGCAAATTCTAGTGCTTGTTGCAACCTCACCACTTAACCATTCCATACCCATTAAGCTTTGCCATTTTTTATACCCTTGGTAATGAGATTACTGAGACCCTATGACTCACATATTACTACAACAATTGGTGCAGATACAAGTAAATCAATGATTTGAGATGAGAGTGATGCTTGTTTTCTTTTCGAGCTCTTCTTCTTCTTCCTCCTCTTCGGTGATCATAGGATGGATTTTGGGTCGGAAGCCTGGGATTAGCAGGGTAGATGTCGTTCTTATTTTCGTTTGATTTCATCCATAGTCGGATCCTGCTCTTCTGTATGATGATTACTATGTATTGATGTATTCATGTATTCATGATGTAGCTTGTGGCGAGTGTAAGCATTTATATGGTATTCTCATCTATATAGTACATGGTATGTTGTAAGGACATCCGCCTTGTGAAGTGTCTCTGATATGCGCTTCTATCCTTGACAGGATTTCCAAGTACCTCAAGGATAGGACCGCACATTGGGCGCTACAAGTTGGTATGAGAGCCTTACCGGACGCAGGAGCCCCCTTGATTGATTGAACTTGGTCTTGTCGAGTCTGTAAATAACTATTTTTAGTCTAGCTATATATATCGGAGATTAGGAATTATTTTTACTCCATATCCCCTTCATCGATCTGGTGAGGAATCATGACATAGGTGTTTTGATTCTACTACTCTTACCACTCAAATTTTTAGGATCAAACGAGTATTTTGGAATCATTGCGATACCGGTGTGATGGATTTATGTCTTTGTGCCTCCTATCTATGGGTGTTGTCAGGAGGAGTTTGACATTGTTTCAGTTTCCGAATACCAAAGTACATCAACATAAAAAAACGCTTCTATACTGTTTCTGGTGAGATAACCCCGATGCCACCTAGTACCGCGGAGGGAGTTCGGGGGTATTGGCATAGCTAGTACAACTGTTGTTTTTCGAAGGTCTGAGGTACACGAGTTTTCAAAATTTTGGTTATGTATTGATGGAGGCGGTACATTTGGAGCATAGAATTCTACTAGGAGTTGTGTGATGTTTTGCTCATTGTACTCGTTGCACTAGATTGCATAACCGAAAATTTCGAGAGTCCCTAGGTGGGAATTCAAGTAGTTATCTAGGCATGTCTTCTAACAAATGAATCAGGGTTATGTATTTGATTCCGGCTTATTCCGCAAGCAAATCCTTTGTTGCTTGATTGTGTTATTCGAGTTGCTTCGATGTCAAGTGTTGATTCCATACCTTTTCCTAAGCGGTGTTCTCATATTTCTGTGTGAATGCTAATCCTTTTGATCAACCAAGATTGCCATGCAATTTTTTCCGACTGGTGCGCTTCTCTTCAAGATAATTCTATCATTTTCCCCATTTGTAAGATCAATTCTCAGTTTTCCCAACGACGTTTGTTTCACCCATCCCAAGCTGTTTTTACTTTTCCCACCTTTTTTCTTCAATGACCCAAAGATCTCAAATACATATCCTTTTATTCATGTGAAGTCTCTTCATCCTTTTCTTTCAAGTTTCATCCGGTGATTGCTTGTGGAGATGCTCAGGAGCTACAATTTCAACATTCTTCATCCTCCTTTTCTTCTCCGATGGAATTAATTCACGATTTTGATGTTCATCATTTCACCTTCTTTTATTCAAATGCTTTCCACGTTGAAATTTCTTATCCAAGCCTCTCTTTATCATTCACTTCCAGATATTCATTTATCTAGAGTGCTCTCAGAAGATTCGTGTTTCCATTCAAGATATGTTCAAGTTATTTCGAGGTTGTTACCTAAATCAAGACATTAAAATATGTCGGTGCAATCTCTCTTTCAAGCAATCATTTCAAGGGTGTTTTATTTTGAGTGGGCCCATAGCCCACAGGTCCTTTCCCAGGATCTTAGCTGACTCTTCTAATTTTTCTAGAGTTGTTCCCAAATTATTTTCAAAGTTTGACTTAAGAATGAATTTTCATTACTTAGATGCCTTCTTCGTGATCGCTTTTAAATTATTTTCATCTTTGGCTCAACCTTTTCTGTTTTCATTATTCTAAATTGTCTCAACAATTTTGTTGGTTCTCGTAGTCATTCTCAGCATATGAAGACGAAAGAAGAGGTTTCCTCCTAATTTTGTTCGTTCTCTCGAAGATTCGTTGTGCAAGCTTGATGCCATCCTCTCAAATTTGTTTCCAATTGTGAGAAATTATTTTCATACCCCTCCGAAGAATTTTAGGAGTTCTTTTAATTGTCGATCATCGGAAGGCCCTCATTTCAGAAGATTTATTCGTTCTAAGTTTTCAGTTTCGTTCTCCAATTATGCTAAATTGATGCTTCTTTGTTCATCTCCATATTCTTCCAATGCATCATTCAAGTATTCTCTAATCAGCTCGTGATCTCTCCACCCTCTTGTATTTAAATTCCGTCAACTATCTTCATGTATTTTCTAATTCTTCCAGGCAATTCGTTCTCTTTTCTTCGTCCGTTCTCAGTTTGTACGGTGGTACATTCAATATTCCTCTTCCGTTGTTATCGTATCAATTCATTCGTTCTTGTAAATCCTGCCGTTGGTTCGTTAATGACTTTCATAAGTTCGTGCTACATCTCTCCTTAATACTTTTAAATGAGAATAAGTAGTATGCCAAATCCATTGTTTATGATCAATTTAAGATGATGAAGGATAAGAATACAGTAAATCTTATTCTTGCTTTCCTCGAGGTGATTTAATTCTTTCCTTCGGAGTTTGTTCATGTTGAATGAATTCTCGATTCTAAATTTTTTACCTTACTGATACGCCCCCTCGTATCTACTTTTCCTAACGTGTTTGCTCTTGTTTTGGACTCTAATTTGCATGATTTGAATGAAACTAACCCGTACTGACGTTGTTTTCAGCAGAACTACCATGGTGTTGTTTTTTTGCAGAAATAAAAGTTCTCGAAATTGGATGAAACTTTTTGGAGAACTTTTCTGGAATAAAAGAAAAATAACGGATCAAATATCAACCTGAGGGGGTGGCCCGGCTACCCACGAGGCACCAGGGCACGCCAGCCCCTCCTGGCGCGCCCTAGTGGGTAGTGGGGCCCACGAGGCTCCGCGGACCCTAACTCCGACACTATAAATTCCTATTTTTGGAGAAAAATAAGAGAGGAAGTTTCATCGCGTTTTACGATACAGAGCCACCGCCACCTCCTATTCTTCGACTGGAGGCCAGATCTGGAGTCCATTCGGGCCTCCGGAGAGGGGGATCTTCCGTATTCGTCATCATCAACCATCCTCCATCAACAATTCCATGATGTTCATTGCCGGGAGTGAGTAATTTCTTCACAGGCTCGTTGGATCGAGTTAGTTTTGTTAGGGCTTGATCCCTAGTATCCACTATGTTTTGAGATTGATGTTGCTATGACTTTGCTATGCTTATTGTTTGTCACTAGGGCCCGAGTGCCATGATTTTAGATCTAAACCATTTATGTTATCACCATTATATATGTGTTCATGATCCAATCTTGCAAGTCATATGCACCTACTACGTGTTAGGATCCGCATACCCCAAGGTGAAAATAATTGGGATTCTTTTCGGTGATTACAGTAGTATGAGGAGTTCATTTATTCACTATGTGTTAATGCTTTGATATGGTTCTCTATTAAAAGTAGGCCTTAATATCCCTTAGTTTCCTTATGGACCCCGCTGCCACGGGAGGGTAGGACAAAAGATGTCATGCAAGTTCTTTTCCATAAGCACATATGACTATTTACTGAATACATGCCTACATTATATCGATGAACCAGAGCTAGTTCTGAGTCGCCCTAGGTTATATCTGTTATATGATGAATATTATCCAAAGATGTCCCCAGTGCATACGAGTTTTTCCACATATTGTTCTTGATAAGTTACTACTGTTGCTGCTACTGTTACAGTTAGTACAAAACTGCTACTACTATTGTTACAATCACTACTGCTATCAAAACTATCATACTAGTGTGCTAGTGATTACTTTGCTGTAGATATTTAATCTCCAGGTGTGGTTGAATTGACAAGTCATCTGCTAATACTTACAAATATTCTTTGGCTCCCCTTGTGTCCAATCTGTAAATTTGGGTTGAATACTCTACCCTCGAAAACTGTTGCGACCCCCTATACTTGTGGTTTACCCAAGACCTTTTTCTGCCGCTGGTACCGGGGAAGCATAGCTATATTTGTTGAGTAACTTGGGATTTATATCTGATTATCACTATGAAGAATCTTAAGGATGATAGAACCAAGATCATACCCTCTCCGACGAGGGAAGGTAAGGAATTGCCATCTAGCTCCGCACTTGATTCACCTTCTATTTTGAGTAAGCTTGGAACACCTCCTATTAATCCTGATATGTCACAAGTTATTGAAGATGCTACTTCTACTATGAATGATGCTCATGATGATGCTAGTAATTTTCTTTATAAGACTGTGCCACTAGGTGAATTGCTTGATGAACAACTTGCTAGAATTAAAATATTCAGAATGCTGAAATTGATGAGATTGCAGAAACTGATGAAATCATTGAAACTGAAAACTACACTACTAGGAAAAGGCCTACTAATGGCGCACCAGTTTTGGCCATTAATGGCGCACTACTGGTGCGCCATTAGTGCCACACCATTAATATTTTTTACTAATGGCGCACCACTGGTGCGCCATTAGTATAGGCCACGGTGCGCCATTAGTATGCCTCCCAGGGGGCCATATATACCCAGGTGCTTTGGCATACTAATGGCGCACTACATAGAAGTGCGCCATTAGTAAAAAATCAAAAAAAAAATCAAAATTTTTAATTTTTTTTCTTAATCTCAGGTCATTATGGCTTAATATGGGGTCAATTTGCTTAATCTCAAGTCAAATCGCACTCTGTGGTCAAACTTCCCATAAGGTCACCCATCCTCACACTACTCCAGCCCGAGCACGCTTAACTTCGTAGTTCTATCCAACCCCAGCACCAGCTCACTTCACAGGCACTTGTTGATATATCTATCATATCAATCCTATTAACCCTTCTTGATGTCTAGGAGTTTGTTAATGTTCATGAGTATGATGAAATTTTGAAAATATATTTCAAACTTCCCGGTCATATTACGTATCATATTTTGGAAAAAAATCGAAAATGTTTTAATTTTTTTTTTCTGTTACTAGTGCCGCACCTAGCAAACGGTGCGCCACTAGTAAGTTTTAAATTTTTTGAATATTTTTGCCTCTAGATCTTAAAAGCCCCGTAACTTTTTTTCTGTTTGGTTTTTGGGGATTTTGAAAATGTTTAACGGGGTTCCCCCATGTTAAATTTGAATGTAACTTTTCGAGTAGATGATTTTTCGTATAAAAAACTTTTTAATCCGAGTTCGTATGCAAAAGTTATGCCCGTTTTACTAAATTCCAGAGATATTTTGCAAATAAAGTCAAAATTCATATTTGTAAATTTTTCCCAACAAGTAGACCACATATCACATGGGAAACTTATTTTCTTTTATTTTTTTTTGACATTTCCATCATTTTCTTTTATTTTTTTAACTGAAAAAGGCGGTCCACGGGGGGGAGGGGTGTGCAGTAATGGCCAAGTTAGTAATTGCGCACCGTGGGAGTGGTGCGCCATTACTAGTTTCGAAAAAAAACAATTGAAAAAAAATTACTAGTGGCGCACCGTGGATGTGGTGCGCCATTAGTAAGTTTAACTTCTAATGGCGCACCATTCCCACGGTGCGCCATTAGTAGTTTTGAAAATAAAATAAAAAAAATTAAAAAAATTGAAAAAAAATTACTAGTGGCGCACCGTGGATGTGGTGCGCCATTAGTAGTTTAACTACTAATGGCGCACTATCCACTGGTGCGCCATTAGTAGTTTTGAAAATAAAATGAAAAAAAAAATGTTACTAATGGCGCACTGTTGATGTGGTGCGCCATTAGTATTTGGACACTAATGGCGCACCAACACATGGTGCGCCATTAGTATATACTAATGGGGCACCGCATGTCTGGTGCTCCATTAGTAACAATCCCATCTATAGCCCTTTTCCTAGTAGTGTAATGTTTTGTCCTCCGCCCCATGGGGGCGGTCTGTCCTTGCGGCGCTGGCCATCCTCCTGTACATTAGTGTTAATCACAAAATCTGAATTGCTATCCGCTTTACGCTTACCACTGTATCCCTGATTCGCCGGATTAGGCTGCGGCGCTTTACCATTCTTCTTTCATTTCCCTGTCTTCTCATCATCAGACTCTCGATATTTGGTACTATCTGAGTCTGCGTATTTCACCAAAGCGCCCATGAGCGTTCCCATGTCATCGCAATTACGTTTGAGCCGTCCCAACTTTAGTTTCAGGGTCTCAAACCCGCAATTGCCTTCCAACGTTGTAACTGCTGTATCCGGATTGACGCGATTGGAAGAATGCAGGATCTTCGATACCCGGCGCACCCAATGGCTCGTTGACTCGTTCTCCACTTGAACACACGCAGCTAGATCGACGATGGACATCGGCTGCTTGCACGTGTCCTTGAAATTATTGATAAACCGGTGACGTAACTCGGCCCATGATCCGATGGAATTGGGTGGTAAGCTCTTTAACCAAGTACGATGTAACATCCCAAAATTCTAAATTTTGGAATGTTATAATAAATAGATAGCTTTGATTGCTTGTTTGATGTGCTGTGTGAAATTGAGTGAAATTTGAAACTTTTGAAAGTTAAATGAGAGGGAATAAAATGACTTTCCCAAAACTTTCACTTTGCATTTTGATCTCCGGGAATTCAAATTCTTTTCATCGCAAACCCTAGAGTGAAGATAATATGACTTCTTCCATTTATTTCAAATGATGAAGGACTTGAAAAGATTTTGAATTTCGTTATCGAAATATTTTCAATTCAGAAACTTTAAGCAACTCAATGATTTTCCCAACAGAAGATAAAATGACTTCTTCAAATTATAGGAAATATGAGTTGGAAGTTTTTCTGGAATTTTCTGCAACTCATTTTCATATATTGAGTTATTTGGTTTGTATTCAAATTATTTTTGTCCAAAAATAAAATATATGGAAAATAGGGTAACATGATTCCCTACAGCAGAAAATTGGACAGAAATAAATTTGAAATCATTTTGGTATTTTAAAATGATTTTTATTGGGTTTTATTGCAACAGTAGCACTATTTGATTTATTAGAATTTGTGAGTATTTTATTTTACTATAGAAAAATGTCCATCTTGTAGGAAATGTTTTTCTGAAAATTTTGATATATAATATGCCTATAGTATATTATATATGATTTGTTTTTATTTTGTTTTAGTGACTGTTTAAAAAAATCCCCGTCGAACTGGGCCGGCCCAGCTCCAGCCGGGCCGAACCCAGCCGACCGCGCCGTCTTCGTCCCCGTGCGGGCGCTGGACACCGCCGCCGCCTCGGCGTTCGTGCCACGCCCGGCCACCTCGCGCCTTGCCCCCTCCTGCACGAAAAGCCGCCGCCCCCTCCCCGCGCTGCTCCTTCCCTCGCCCCTCGCCTCGCGCCGCGCCTCCGCTCTCGCCCAGCGCCGCGCCTCCGCTCTCGCCCAGCGCCGCCGCCAAGCCTCGCTGGAGCTTGGCGCCGGCGGGATCCGATCCGCCGCCCCGGTTTTCTTTGCCGAACCGACGGGTTTCTGAAGGAAAACCGCCTAGGTAAAAACCGCCCCGGTCTTTTCCCGTAGATCGGTTTTATGTTTTTAGACCATTTTTTTGTTTATAGCTATTTAGTGAACGTTCATTAGATTAGTTTCTTTAGCGAACGGTTTTCGTTCTTTAGCGTTTGGTAACGAACGTTCTTTGTTTCGTCATTTTCTTTTCTTTTTAGTTTTCGGCCAGGGACCCATCTGTAATTATTTCTTCTACAGATTAGCCCCTAAAGTTTAAACGGCTACAACTTTTTACTCGTTGGTCCAAATCCAACGAAACCAACACCCATGTCTTCGTTACGATCCCCTCTTTCCAGTAAAACAACTTAAACATGTTTTGAAAGTTTTAAAATTTGAATTCAATTAGATTTGAATTTGAACTTCGTTTGATCATAACTTGAGTTTTATAACTCCGTTTTAGTTGATTCTTTTTGCAAATCGAAGCTCTTGACATAACCTTTCTGATAAGGCCAAATTCACATAATTTTGGTACTGTTAGAAATTGGTTTCTGTTTCAAGAGTCATTGTTTGTATTCGAAGTTTTCCGAAGAGTTTTATTCGCTCTGTCCGATCTTTTGAGTGATTGCTTATGTGTGGTTACTATTGTTTACTTACGTTAGATTGATCGGAGTGTGACGAGTAGAACTATCACGAGTTTTGAGTGCGAAGAATCTACATCGTCAGTACAAGGCAAGTTCACACTTTGATCATACTTTCCAATACCCAGTTTTCATTGCATTAGTTCTATCCTCAAACACTTGCATGAGTAGGACTGGTTACATAATATGATGCTTTGTAGTTCATGAGGTAGGAACCTAATGACTTGAGATCAACCAAGGGGGGGGTACACGCCTTGTTACTTATTGCTTAGCCATGCTTGTAGACGTGGATTGGTATGAGAGTTTCATGAAAAATGTGAGTGATTTTTATTTAAGGGAAACTTTAAGGTGGTAATTTAATACACATCTGGGTGGATTGGTTGGGGCACCCTGGGAGTGAACCAGTGGATTGCCCGGACACCTGGGGTTGCCAGTGTTGTCCTAGGAATCACAGGGTTTCCGTGTGATTGTCCTATTGGAATGCCACCCAGGCTCAAAGGGATCATATAATATTTTCATGCCTAGAAACTTCCATGTGCACCCACAAGCCATTATGGGCTCTGGCATAGTATGCGTAAGTTGTGTGACCTCTTTCGTGGTGGACTAGCAGATGTAGCAAATGTAGGTGTACTGGTCCACCTGGGGTAAAGAGTTAATGCTTCTGAAATACTGTGTCTCGGTCATCCGTTTCTCAAACATCGTGCAGTGCGAGAAATTAAACGGAGGCGATCGAGTCTTATGGGGAAAAGTGCACAAACCTCTGCAGAGTGTACAAACTATTCATGAGTAGCCATGTCCCCAGTCATGGACATATTTGAGTATGTAGAAGTGGATTATTTGTTGATCTCAACACTCTATTAATTTGTTGGGTTAATAATGACTTTGGTTTGGGATTGAGATGGGGGTACCATTCTCAATTGTCCATGGTTTAAATTTAACAAAGTAGTTAAATAAATGCATTCCATTGTGGTAGGGAAAAATAAGCTTTATGCAAAAACAGCCTTACAGCCTCCACCAGCCAAATATGCATGTAGTTGTAGGACTTGTTCATTATCATTACAGTGTGAATTTGCAAATACATTCAATGGACTGACCTACGTGGCTGCAACATCTCATGTTGCAGGAATTATTCGATGAGTAAGTGTTACGTTAGGGTTGCGCTGTCTACACTCAACTTTGCCCTTGGTGTTGATGGGAATCCGTAACCTTTGTTGCTTCCGCTATAATCGATTGGGGTAATAGTATTTACGTTACTTAATACATGTGATTTACCTCTGTTATAAATCGTCGATTGATGTGTGTGTCAGCATACCGATCCAGGGATGACACTTAAGCACAGAGACTTGATCCATTCAGGTCGGGTCGCTACAAGATGGTATCAGAGCACATGTTGACTGTAGGACGTGACCCTAGAAACTGGCCAGCCCATAGGAAAGGATTGCTCTAAAACTTTTTTTCAAGAAATATTCTTATCTCTCTTCTTTTCTGAGCTTTGTCAAAATTTCCCTTTGACTCTAAATAGTTAGACTACACGCTCGCCCCTTTGACCACTTCGGAGTAAAGAGGATTTCACCATGCATTGGAAGTGTTGAAGCTACAACAATGGATACTCTGAATATTTGAAGAGTTGATGACTTTGAGGAGATGTTGACCTTTAGAAGACCAAACCCCTGTTTTGTACTTACGTTAGATGCGATGATTGTGAGCCGTCAATATTTGATGTTTTTCCAACAGCCACAACATAAAACCCATCTTTTCGAAAACCATTGGTTGTATTGAGTGTATCTCTTTCTCTTCTGAATCTTATCCCAAAACCCTTGGACCCAATAGAGGATGATTGAAGATAGACCTGAAGTCTTTGGACCAATAACCCGGCCGGAGGCAGAGTTATGGATACAAAACATGGAGGATCACTTCAGGAACAATTTGGTTGCAAGGAAGTATGGGTTCAATACGCTTTTCAGTACTTTACAAAAAGTGCTACAACATGGTGGAACATGCATCAAGCCATACAAGGATGTAGTGGAGCAGAAAGTTGGGAGGAATTCAAGAAGACTCTGTTAAGATCCTATCTCATCAAAGAAAGTGGTGACAAACCGAAGAAGAAGCCCTGTGCATGCAGGATTTGTGGAGAAATAGGACACACCCAGGAGGAGCACATGGATGAATGCCCTAATTATGAAGGAAGCCACCTAGCTGAAGAATGCCCAACTAGGGAGATTACTTGTTTCTTGAGTGAAGGGACTACCCACTACCCTGCTCAGTGTCACATTTACACCATGGTGCAACGAACTATCCAGCAGAAGAAAGAAGCAATGAAAGAAGTCCTCGAGGAAACCTTAAGGAAATCCACGATGGAGGAAGATATTGACGACCCTGATGGAGAAGGCATAAATAGACATTTCTCCCGTGCTTGCTATTCATGCGGAGAAGAAGGACACCTTTCACAGTATTGCACAAAGGAAAGCCATGAGTACCTGGGAGACTTCCCGACAGAAGAAGTGGAGTTCGATCCACAAAGGATAGAAGAATTGATAGGAACGAAGAAGTCAAGGAAGAGAAACAGCGTGTGTCCCGAGAAGAACCCAATTTCTGCGGAAAAGGACTTGAGTCACATCACATGTTACCGGTGTAAGGATTTATGTCATTATGCTAGCAACTGCCCAACAAGGAAGCCAAGAACCTAGTGAACCAGGACAGTCACCATGAAGTCCTTAGATTTGTCTTATGTCATTAGTTTACACTGCAAGGAAGTTGGGAATTTTGCCAAGAGAAGGTTCAGACCGGAGGAAAGATTGATCAGAGCAGTTGAGATCTGGATATTGGAATGAAGCATGTAGCTAAATGTGGAATACACCTTTATTACAAAGATGAGTTGAGTATGGAAATAACATTGTAATAGTCCGTGAAGCAATAGAAGTTGATATTTTTTTTGTGGAATCTAAGAAGGAGATGTTATGAGTTGTTGGATGATTGTGAGTGCCTCTCTTGCTATCTCACCCAGACCAAAACCTAGAACCCATGGAGAAGCTGACCCCAAACCTTTCTCGGACAACCAACCCATCTCACCCAAGGATATCTGTATGTTGTCCTAAGAACCCCTTCTGTCTTATGCCTACAGATGACAACCATTTACGAGTCTTTTCTCAAAGGCCCGGAAACCATCATGACCCTGACTAGCAATCAGGATTATCCAAAGATCCTGAAGGACATGATGAAGCATATTCACCTGGAAGGAGATGCAGTTTATAAGGGTTATCCCTTCATGGAGAATGGAGTTGAACTTTGGTACGTGTAGGTACACCTCCACCGTGTGAAAGGAATTTTCCCAAAATCTATGGGACAATACTTTTTCATCTCTCGAGTACCACGAACAACGTTCTTCGACTCTGTGCGTGAAGCTGCTATGGAGGCCATACGCCAGATTGGAGAAATACTCGAAGCAAGACTTCATTATACCCAGGAATGCGTGAGTAAGGTGCAGGCATAGATGAGGGAGATGAAGCACACGACCAATTGGACGAAGCAAACGATTGATGATTTTAAGAATCACATTGCACAATTCCCTTGGGACTAAAGCATCCTTAGCTAGGACAAATGAATAAAGTTGGGAGGAATGTTTGACCATACCCAACTATGTGGATGGCAACATTTGTAGTGAAGCACCTTTGAAATCGAAGTGTCGAATATTGGTTCAGGATGTAATAAGAGATTTGATATGAGGAGAATATGGATTACGAATGAACCAGTGCATTCTGTTTAGTGGTACCTTACTGTGTGAACCCTGGACCCATAGTAAGGAAACTGTTGCCCCAAATAGTGGAGTTTGCACAAAATAAGTTGGAGTTTATTTTGATATGATGCTTACCCCGAACGAATGAAGAAAACAAGTAAAATTGGATTTAAAGAGGGGGTAATGCTGGAGTATGGAGCAATAGTGACTCCAAGGATGAATTAAGGTAAACAAGTTCTGAAGTGGACCCATAAGCCAAGGACCTAAAGAGTCTACGTAAACATAAGGGAACCACGAGATTTGTTAGTAGTAATATGTTCCTGCTAAAATAAAGCAGTGCACTTTGCTAGAGATTGTCCCAAGAAGGAGATTTGTGCTAAGTATTGGAGATGAAAGCAAGAAAGTGGAAGTGCAGTAGATCATAGTAAGTTGAGAATCAATACAGTCAGCATCATGGTATTGATTTTGGATTTTATGAGTTGTACTATATAAGTGATGAGTAAAGACATGATACATGGATCAAGATTTTGAGGAAAACTAGTGTTATTCATTTTAAGTGTGGTAGAATCCAACAACATTACCCGAATACACTAGCTAGTGGTTAGTTACACCTGACTTGGAATGGACCGCCCAAGGATGAGTGCGAGTAATTACACTCAAGTTTTGTACCCAAATAAGAAAGGGATAATTGGATGGATTTAAGAAAACCAATGAAGTTGGATGTCGGAAGAATGATCAGTGGCAAACCGATGATGAGACCAAGTGTTACTAGTGGTGAGATGATCCATAACCCACAGGCCCCAGGACCTGTCAAGAAAGAAAGCTCACTCTTGCTGAAGAAAAACCCCTGGTAGAAGTTACGACTTTATCCATAGACGATCTTATAGGTTTTTGCACTAAATCCGAGGGTTGTGAAAACACGATAGATGGTTGTTTGGCTTGCAGAATCAATGGATTTATCCAAACTTAGTTCGTTGACAAGAGAAAATTCTGCAATGCTTGTGAGGATGACCGAGTGTTAGAATGCGAGATTCACTAAACCATATACAAGGTAATGATTTGGGTGCGGGATGGATTGATCACCATACCGACTTAGTCTTATTGTTCGCCTCTGTTATGCGGGATGGTAAATGTGAGTGACTTACCTATAGTAGAGAGACGACGATGTCCAAAACTTTGTTTAAACCTTAGAACGGTATAGAAATTTTTCCCTTATACACGGCATGCTGTTGCCAACCGTTGGATATACGGTGAGGATGAAGCCCAGACCCGTTTTCTGCAGGGACCCAATAAATTTTTTGATGACCTCCAGGAGATATCGATATTTGTTCAGTATTGGCGCCAGACCTATCAGCTAAGAATAACCAGTCTCAGAAGAACCTTACCCAGATGAAAGGACACAAGAATTGAGGACAAACGTTATGCCACTACCGAAAGAGCCCCAGAGAAGGAGTTACCCTGAAGATCTTAGAAGACCGACACTGGCAACACTAAGGATGGAGCACTTGAGTTTTGCAGGAACCGTAACCATGTTTCTAAGTGTGGTAGCACACTAGACCTTACCAATCAATGTATTTGTTAGGAGACCCCGAACCCAACCTATTTCTTGCTAGCCTCCCCTAATCTCGAGGACGAGATTCCTTTTAAGTGTGGTAGGTTTGTAACATCCCAAAATTCTAAATTTTGGAATGTTATAATAAATAGATAGCTTTGATTGCTTGTTTGATGTGCTGTGTCAAATTGAGTGAAATTTGAAACTTTTGAAAGTTAAATGAGAGGGAATAAAATGACTTTCCCAAAACTTTCACTTTGCATTTTGATCTCCGGGAATTCAAATTCTTTTCATCACAAACCCTAGAGTGAAGATAATATGACTTCTTCCATTTATTTAAAATGATGAAGGGCTTGAAAGGATTTTGAATTTCGTTCTCGAAATATTTTCAATTCACAAACTTTAAGCAACTCAATGATTTTCCCGAGAGAAGATAAAATGACTTCTTCAAATTATAGGAAATATGAGTTCGAAGTTTTTCTGAAATTTTCTGCAACTCATTTTCAAATATTGAGTTATTTGGTTTTTATTCAAAATATTTTTCTCCAAGAATAAAATATATGGAAAATAGGGTAACATGATTCCCTACAGCAGAAAATTGGAGAGAAATAAATTTGAAATCATTTTGGTATTTTTAAAATGATTTTTATTGGGTTTTATTGCAACAGTAGCACTATTTGATTTATTAGAATTTATGAGTATTTTATTTTACTGTAGAAAAATGTCCATCTTGTAGGAAATGTTTTTCCGAAAATTTTGATATATAATATGCCTATAGTATATTATATATTATTTGTTTTTATTTTGTTTTTGTGATTGTTTAAAAAAAACTTTCCCCGCCGAACTGGGCCGGCCCAGCTCCAGCCGGGCCCAGCCCAGCCGACCGCGCCGTCTTCGTCCCCGTGCGGGCGCTAGACACCGCCGCCGCCTCGGCGTTCGTGCCACGCCCCGCCACCTCGCGCCTTGCCCCCTCCTGCACGAAAAGCCGCCGTCCCCTCCGCCTATATAAAGGCCGCCGCCCCGCCTCTCCCCTCTCCCTCGCCGCGCCGCCGCCGCTGTAGACCATCGCCGCCGCCGCCGCCGCTGGCTGCTGCTGCCTCGCCCCGCGATGTTCCTTCCCTCGCCCCTCGCATCGCGCCCCGCCTCCGCTCTCGCCCAGCGCCGCCGCCAGGCCTCGCCGGAGCTCGCCGCCGGCGGGATCCGATCCGCCGCCCCGGTTTTCTTCACCGAACCGATGGGTTTCCGAAGGAAAACCGCCTAGGTAAAAACTGCCCCGGTCTTTTCCCGTAGATCGGTTTTATGTTTGTAGATCGTTTTTTTTTGTTTATAGCTATTTAGTGAACGTTCATTAGATTAGTTTCTTTAGTGAACGGTTTTCATTCGTTAGCGTTCGGTAATGAACGTTCTTTGTTTAGTCTTTTTCTTTTCTTTTTAGTTTTCGGCTAGGGACCCGTTTGTAATTATTTCTTTTACAGATTAGCCCCTAAACTTTAAACGGCCACAACTTTTTATTCGTTGGTCCAAATCCAACGAAACCAACGCCCACGTCTTCGTTTTGATCCCCTCTTTCTAGTAAAACAGCTTAAACATGTTTTTGAAAGTTTTAAAATTGGAATTCAACTAGATTTGAATTTGAACTTCGTTTGATCATAACTTGAGTTTTATAACTCCGTTTTAGTTGATTCTTTTTCAAATCGAAGCTCTTGACATAACCTTTCTGATAAGGCCAAATTCACATAATTTTGGTACTGTTAGAAATTGGTTTCTGTTTCAAGAGTCATTCGTTTGTATTCGAAGTTTTCCGAAGAGTTTTATTCGCTCTGTCCGGTCTTTTTAGTGATTTCTTATGTGTGGTTAGTATTGTTTGCTTACGATAGATTGATCGGAGTGTGGCGAGTAGAACTATGATGAGTTTTGAGTGCGAAG
Source organism: Secale cereale (assembly GCA_902687465.1). Classification (NCBI taxonomy): domain Eukaryota; kingdom Viridiplantae; phylum Streptophyta; class Magnoliopsida; order Poales; family Poaceae; genus Secale; species Secale cereale. The sequence continues at coordinate 296,197,826 of LR738710.1, forward strand.
AATCTACATCGTCAGTACAAGGAAAGATCACACTTTGATCATACTTTCCAATACCCAGTTTTCATTGCATTAGTTCTATCCTCAAACACTTGCATGAGTAGGACTGGTTACATAATATGATGCTTTGTAGTTCATGAGGTAGGAACCCAATGACTTGAGATCAACCAAGGGGGGCATACGCCTTGTTACTTATTGCTTAGCCATGCTTGTAGATGTGGATTGGTATGAGAGTTTCATGAAAGATGTGAGTGATTTTTATTTAAGGGAAACTTTAAGGTGGTAATTTAATACAAATTTGGGTGGATTGGTTGGGGCACCCTAGGAGTGAACCAGTGGATTGCCCGGACACCTGGGGTTGCCAGTGTTGTCCTAGGAAATCTCAGGGTTTCCGTGTGATTGTCCTATTGGAATGCCACCCAGGCTCAAAGGGATCATATAATATTTTCATGCCTAGAAACTTCCATGTGCACCCACAAGACATTATGGGCTATGGCATAGGATGTGTAAGTTGTGTGACCTCTTTCGTGGTGGACTAGCAGATGTAGCGAATGTAGGTGTACCGGTCCACCTGGGGTAAAGAGTTAATGCTTTTGAAAGACTGTGTCTCGGTCATCCGTTTCTCAAACATTGTGCAGTGCGAGAAATTAAACGGAGGCGATCGAGTCTTGTGGGGAAAAGTGCACAAACCTCTGCAGAGTGTACAAACTATTCATGAGTAGCCGTGTCCCCGGTCATGGACATCTTTGAGTATCTAGAAGTGGATTATTTGTTGATCTCAACACTCTATTAATTTGTTGGGTTAATAATGACTTTGGTTTGGGATTGAGATGGGGGCACCATTCTCAATTGTTCATGGTTTAAATTTAACAAAGTAGTTAAATAAATGCATTCCTTTGTGGTAGGGAAAAATCAGCTTTATGCAAAAACAGCCTTATAGCCTCCACCAGCCAAATATGCATGTAGTTGTAGGACTTGTTCATTATCATTACAGTGTGAATATGCCAGTACATTTGTCAGGACCCCGATCCTAAGTCACACAGGTCTAGGCTGTAACACACCAAATCACTTTGCGGCCTCACGCACGGTATTCCCACGGGTGCCACCTTACCTGGCCCGGGACCATTTGCGCATTTTGGCACACGTATATGATAGTGTCGCTAGCATCCATATGACAGAGAACCTGGGCCGACATGACCAGTTATAAACCAAAAGTGGCACTAAATTACAGAGACAGGCATACATGACCCAGCAACGAACGTGTCGGTCATCAACGTATGAACCCAAGTCGTAGCAAGCTACAAGGACTTAAAGGAACAACGCGTGACATTTCCCCTAAGGGACAGACACAGGAACGAAGAAGGACACATGCCGGCCAGCCTAAGTGTTACGGAGCAGTAGCAAGCTACCAAGGCTCAGTGGAAGCACTAGGAGACATTTCCCTGTAAGATAGGCTACCAAGGGTAAACAAATAGGTGTCGGATCCCACACATAACAATACACATTACACGTATGCATAACATGCAAGTATGTGCTGTACAACATGGCATCACAACATAACTCATCAACTCATATAGATAAAGGCCCAGAAGAGCCATCATAGCATTTATTACAAACAGAGGTCACATGACCCAACATACAGAGCATACAGGCAACGGAAGCATAACATGTCTGAGTACAGACAACTACAAATGAAAAGGCTGAGAAGACTGACTATCTACCAGACCCTCCCAAGGGTACAAGATCGTAGCTGAGGTAACAAGCTAAACGTCGAAGTCCACGCGGAACCACTAGCGAGACTGAGGTCTCTCTGCAAAAACATAAATTAAGCAAACGTGAGTAGAAAGGTACTCAGCAAGACTTACATCAGAACTAACTACATATGCATCGGTATCAATAAAGGGGTGGTGGAGTTTGACTGCAGCAAGCCAGCTTTGACTCGGTGGCTATCCTAAACTACGACTGCAAGCAACTCTTTGGAGGTGGCGCACACGAGTCCACATATTCACCAATCAATACACCAATATGGATCCGCTCCCGTCTCCCTACGAGAAGGCCATCCATAGCACTCACGCTTATCTTGCGCGTTTTAGAGTATCCACTTTCACTTGTCTATGAACTGTAATAGGCAACCTAGAAGTCCATTTCCGCGGACACGGCTATTCGAATAGATTATATTTAACCCTGCAAGGGTGTACTTCTTCACACACGCTCTCACCACTTACCGCCGTTTACACGACATGTACTCGGCAACCTTCAAGCGGAGGCCCAGCAAGGGTGTCGGCCACGACCTGACTAACCACACAAGTCTCTCGTCCAGGTTTATCGCCTATTTGGGTTCCATCCGTGGGGAGATCCGGCCGGGGTGTCGCTCACGGCCCCAAATGATGTGTACAGGGTTCCCGCATCACCAAACGGGCGATCGGTACACCGTGCCACGTACCTGCCGCGTCACAGCCCACCCCGAGGGTCAGCGCTGCGCACGACCTCCAGTAAACTACAAACACCATAAACTAGTTGCAACTCCTGGACAGAGATCATGTTGATTAATAAGTCGAGAGAGTCAATTAAGGATCCCAATGTGTGGTAGTAGCTGTTTCATGGACCAACCAACACAGAACTCAGTTCCTGAGGACGGCTGCAATGAGACAACCCACCATGTACTCCTACATGGCCTCTCATCGCTACCTTTACCAAATCGTGTTCACACACTTAGCTCTCAACAGTAGGTCATGTTCACCACATTCCAATTCATCCCCGATGAATCAGACCTGACACAACTCTAAGCAATAGCGGGCATAACCAGAAAGCATGAATGAGTAGGCACAACATGGCTCAAACAACTCCTACTCATACTAGTGGGTCTCAACTGTTTACTGTGGCAATGATAGGTCATGCAGTGGAAAGGGGGTTCAACTACCGCAGCATGTAACAGTTGAAACGTTGTTGTCCTAATGCAGTAAAAGAGAGCAAGAGCGAGAGAGTGGGATTGTATCGGAATGCTCAATGGGGTTTTGCTTGCCTGGCACTTCTGAAGATATCAATGAGTCTTCATCGGTGTCATCGAACTCATCGTCGGAACACGTCTACTAAAAGGGGACAAACACCGGCAAACAAGAGAGAACACAATCAATGCAATGCACAATATGATGCATGATCATGACATGGCATTATGCTGTGATTGAGCTAATGCAACTAGCAACCATGTTTAATGAAGTTGGTTTGAACCAATGGTTCAAATTCAAACTCCATATGTGATTATTCAAATGCCATTTATATGATTTGGCCTAAACAGCAGCCATAAGTTGTTCTAACATGCATGGAAATGCCATAAACAGATTCTTCGAATTTTTCTGATCATTTTTCATATATAAATTATTTTCATTGGAGTTATAGATTATTTTCTGTGATTTTTAGAGGTTTTGGCTATTTTCTGAAATAAATAAATCATTTATGATTTATAGAAAACACTTATTGCGTCAGCACTAGGTCATGCTGACATCAGCAAGTCAACAGGGGCTGGTCCAGTCAAACCTGACCAGTGGGTCCCACTGGTCAGTCTCTCAGCACTAACTAAAGTTTAAAACTAAACTAAACAGACACGGGGCCCACATGTCAGTGTCTCAACTAGTTAACTAAATTAGATAACACTAATTTAAATCTAATTCTAATTAGTCAAGGGCCTGGGCCCACACGTCAGTGAGCCAGGGCTAATCCTACTTTAATTAAACTTAAACTAGATAATTAGCAGTGGGGCCCGTATGTCAGTGGCTCTAGGGGGTGATTAGTCCCTAATTAAGTGGCCACGTTGGCAGTCGCCGGAGACAGGCCGGCGGCGACCAAAAGAACGGCGGAGGCTCGCCGGAGTTGCTCAGGCTCGCGCTACAGACGGCGTTTTTGCCTGCTGAGGGTACCAGGGCGTAGCCTTTGCTCGCCCGCACCCATCCCCGCAGGTGGGAGGAGCTGGGGTGGCCGGAGCTCGTCGGGAACGAGCTCGCGGCGGCGCCGGACTTCGGGCACCGTCGAGTTTGGTGTTGTGGTGCACGGGGAGGTGAGCTGGTGGGTGCGGCGTGCTCCTGGGAGTGCGATGAGTGCGAAGGTGTGCTTGGACGCGTGCGGCAGCAGCTGTGACCACGGCGGCGACATGGCCGGCGGACCACAGCTCCGGCCGGAGGTGGGGGCCGTAGCTAGAGAGCGCGGGGAGGTCGGGGGAGAGGGGGAAACGGCTCGGGGGCTCACGGTGAGTGCAGAGGCGACGACGTGGGCTCGGGGAGGCTCGGAGCAGAGCAGGGCGGCGGAGGGGATCTCGTCGGCCGAAGGTTGAAGACGAGGTCGGGGAAGACGCTAAGAGGCTCCCGAGCTCGCGTGCGTGGGCGTGTAGATTCACGGGTCCGTGGCGGAGCTCGTAGACACGTCGAGGGGACGAGGGGGAGGCTGTGGCCGTGACAACGGCGAACGGCGGCGACGGGCGTTTTCGGTGGTGCGGGAGAGAGGACCAGAGAAGAGGGAGAAGAGGTCGCGGGGGGGTGAGAGGGGTCCGGGGGGTGCGTGGAGACGCCAGAGACGTCCAGGGCGAAGCGGCAAGCAGGAGGTGGCCGTCGGTGGCCGTGCGCGTGCTGGCGCGCCGCGGGCACACGCCCTCGTGCCTTCTGGCACGAGGAAGACGACAGAGAGGGGGCTGCGGTGGTGGGCTGGGCCAGCGAGCTGGGCCAGCTACAGGTAGGTGGGCCAGGTAACTTCTCTCTCTCTTTTCTTTTTTGTTTTCTATTTTCTTTCTTTGTAAACTTTAGGGCTTTAATAAAAATGCCAGGGCATTTCCAAAAATCATAAAACCAAGCATGGCTACTGTTTAGAATAAATCCAACAGTAAACATTTTAGTTTATGATTATTTAAGCATTTAAAATAGTATATAATATTTAAATGCCCAATGCAAATACTTAAAGATTTAATTCCAAAAATCCAGAATGGCCCTAGAAAAGTGTGCACCATTTTTGACAAGGGTTCTAGACCAATTCAAAAATCATGAACATTTTCAAAGGCACTTTGGGTCAATGGAAATATTTTTAGGTTGAACCTAGTTGAGTTCTTTTGGTGCTAGGGTTTGAACATCCCCATTTCCAGTTTCTGAGAAATTTAAACATGTTGCACATGAAGACCAAGCAAGGCAGGCAAGGGCTGGTCTAGGGATGTGACAACTCACCCCCACTAGACAAGAATCTCGTCCCGAGATTCAAGCGTAGGGTAAGAAATCAGAGGGGACACTAACTAACAAAATCTTCATGATCCAAGTGTTCTTCAAATGAATTTCGATTGCTTGCATCATGTTGATATTGGCATCCTTGCTTTCGAGCTCTTTGTCCAAACAGTGACGATGAGAGAAACTCTACAAAATTGATCTTCCGGAAGATCGAGCAACTCAAGATCAACTCATGGAGTGAGACGTTGAAACATCTCTTGAGCTGAGACATGGAGTACACCTCCAGAGGGATGTAGTGAGATAAATGATGAAGGTTCACCTAATGGCAATAATTCCACACCTAAGAAGAGGGTGATCGATACCACCAGACGGGGCACCTTAGTGAAGGTGACTCCTAGAATTATTCCCTTAAGTGGCAAAAAGAATTACTTTTGATATAGAGATCATTGAAATTCTCTATACCAGCTTAAGGTATTCGCAAACGATCGTTTGACGGAGTCCGAAAGAATGACATTCTCGGCCAGAATGGATGATGTGGACTACCTTGTTGAAGACAACACAAAGGATGATTTTGCTTATCGCCGGAAATGGATGGGACCCATGGTAAGTCCACTTTTGAGGATGATCCTGAACAGCAGTGGCTGAGAAAGGTAACCCATGAAAAATTGGCACACTGGCGGTGCAAGCTGGGAACAAAATGCAAATGCTGGGAATGATTCTGGTAACTGGGAAGAATCCCAACAGTAGAGAGTAAATCTACTCTTGAGGGGTTATAGCATAACCAAGAGCATTGGAAGCAATCCCGGTTAGTGTCAAGGATAACACCTAGTGCTTGTGCGTGCTCTCAAGAACTTGAGCATTCCCATATTCATCAAGGTCTTACCAATATCCGTGTCAAGGATCTTGGCAACATCACATACTACCATGATGAATAATGATGGATGATGCAGATGCAAAGGAAGATAACACTTTCTCAGATTTCACCTTAGCGAGGCCAAGGGGACGAAATCTGGATGATCAACCGAGAGACATTTAGCACTCCGCTTCTAATGTTCTCCTTGATGTGCTAGCGCAACCCATTTATTAAAATGGTTTGGTACCTAGAACGTCAAGTAAAAGGTCGAACTTCAGGAGCACAAAATCCATAAGGAACAACTAGGGAGTAAATCCTACGAAATCCTTATGGGGAGGTGGCCAACTTCTTCAATCAAGATACTACATCAATAGGTCTTCCGGCTGGGTGGGTTGGCCACGACATCCACTTTATCGGTTATCGAGAGACCAATATTATAGCTCTTGGAAAATGCTCCAACCATCATATCTGCCTGAGATTCAGTTCTGGTTGGTGTCAGGTTATTCCAGACTTATCGAGTCTAGAAAGAATGAATGTTTGCAACACAATTCGACGAGACGGCGTTGCGAGATTCTCGGGAAGTGAACTACGATAGCAAGCTCCAAAACATGAGCTAGTAATGCTACGTACCTGTGAACACGTTGTCCCAGACAAACATGACCACATAGTAGTCTTATAATAAAATACTATCGAGATCAGATTGGGAATCATCATTGGAGATAACGAAGTCTTGTGCATGTCCGTCCGGGCCCTTCGAGATTAGCGCATGAACTTCTTTTCTTGAACAAATCAATCAGTGGCTTGGTGTGCTAGGGATACATATAGAGTGAAGATTGCAATTCTCCAAACCACAGAATACTTCGCACGTATGCATGACTGACTTGGGATGATTCCAGAGGAAGCAAAACTAACTTTCTCGAAATCATGGCGGCAACTTGCACCTAATGCACGTGAACTGGGAGAAAGTCACTTCTTGCACCAACATATACCTCATGAACGGGACACGAAGGCAATGCTTACAAAGTTTCCAACACTAGCTTAATGTCCTACAAAATCATGGAGGAGATAACAGTGTTGCTGATGGGCTCAACAACACTTCACCCAGGTTTCCATGGAGATGGAATTCCATAATTATGTGAACAAGTGATAGTATTGGTCAGACCCAGGAGATATAATGGTGTATGCTCGAGGGATCAACCACGAGTAAGACAACATTATGACCATCGTTGGTTCTGATTTGATTTGATGATAGCCCATACTCAAATCAAAGTTTTGATATGACAATAGGTCCAACAACTGATCACAGGGACCAACTGATGAAGATGTCATCTATCTTCAACACCCGCAAACATACCCCTTGAGATGAACTAAGCTGGCAAGCTTTTATCTTCCAACTCTCCAAGTTATTGTTTTAGCTTAACCAACCAGTTCAGGGTATCCAACACAGATTCTTGGAGAAGTGGTGGTTTATAAGGAACCAACTTGATCACGAATTCAACATAGCGGTCAGGGAACAACCTGGGAATACTTCCGAGAAGATATTCGGAAAATCACGAACCACCGATATGTTACTAAGCTCGCAAACAATCTTGCTTTTCAGGGCGAGATGATATGATCTCAAGAGTGAGGGATTTATGCAATCCTAACTCATTGATCGAAGAGTGCATCAAGTAAGATGGACTAGGTAGCACGATCAATCTTAGAATGGTGATTTAATAGTCAACACGCTAAGAATGAGATTATCGTCCATTAACAACCAAGCAACGAAGTTGCTAGGAGTATTGATTTCACACATCACAATTCACTTGTCAGTATTCCGGCTACGATAACACGGAGACCGAGGAATGAACGATAATGGCGAGAAGTATCACCTTATCAAAAGTTCATAGGAGGTGGTGCAATTCTCATGACATTCTTGACATAGAGATGGTAATACTCCAGGATAGAACAGTTTAGAAGCTGGATTAGCGTTCTTCATCTACGAAGTACAACTTCTTTGACCCAATCCTGGATATGGATAAGGTACTGGAGTTTGTTTCTCCTAGTCATTCCAGAATAGAATGGCTTGACGGACCACAAGAGTAAAAGACATCGATGAACACAAGTGCACGACTACTCCTGACTATCAACTGATAGACGACGGTCATAAAACAACTGAAAAGGGACAACTCAAAGGAACATATATCTTTCTGAGTTGTGGATGCATAGGTTAGTATGTCGAACGAGTTCCACATATTTCTTCCGGATAACCCATGCAGAAAGGTAGGACTGGCAGAATCACAATATAAATGGAGTACTACTCAAGAGAACTCTGGTTGTGATCTTTTGGTTCAGAAGAACTTCTGCCAAGATGGTTCCTGGTATTGGAAGAACGATGACCACGGACCTCGAGGACTATCACAAGGTTACTAATATCCTAAGGAACGAGCAAATACTATCAACATGAAGTAAGTAGGGTGAAGCTCGGGTTCAAGAACCCAGGAATAGAATACCTACCAACTAAATAGCATCACGGGATGCTTTCGAGAATGATGGCCAAAATCATCACACTGGAATATAAAACATTGCTGGATTACTGGGTGATCTTCTAAGACACCTAGGGTCATAATAATAAGTCCAACCATTTGTCGAGGTAACAAAGTACCTCAACATAACGACTAGTGTGGTTAATCTGGCCCAAAGAAGCATCGGGACAGGAAGAAGGGATTTGCAAATGCATCAGACTATTTAGAAACCTGGGATGACTCGGACAGCATAACGGTTGTAAATGCTTGAGAATACTTCTAAGACTCGTGCACAAAGATAGCATAACCACTCAACATCATAATGTCAAGGTTCTGAGACCAACAGTTGAACAAACAGAAGTAGTAGAAACTGAACTGAGGGTTGAATCCACAATAACGTGATCCTGATAAATAGAATGAGAATCCTAGTTCTTAATCCCCGTAGAAAGAAGGAGGTGACTCAGATCAGAGGGTCATAGGGTAAAGAAGTAAAAAGAGCCTTACGTTCCCTTCCACAATCAATTCCCTTATATAACTAAAGAGTTTCTAGACACGACTTCGACCAGTTTGGCTTGCTAATCCTACAGGCAGTCAGGCTCTGATACCAAAGCTGTCAGGACCCCGATCCTAAGTCACACAGGTCTAGCCTGTAACACACCATATCACTTTGCGGCCTCACGCACGGTATTCCCACGGGTGCCACCTTACCTGGCCCGGGACCGTTTGCGCATTTTGGCACACGTATATGATAGTGTCGCTAGCATCCATATGACAGAGAACCCGGGCCGATATGACCAGTTATAAACCAAAAGTGGCACTAAATTACAAAGACAGACATACATGATCCAGCAACGAACGTGTCGGTCATCAACGTATGAACCCAAGTCGTAGCAAGATACAAGGACTTAGAGGAACAACGCGTGACATTTCCCCTAAGGGACAGACACAGGAACGAAGAAGGACACATGCGGGCTAGCCTAAGTGTTCCGGAGCAGTAGCAAGCTACCAAGGCTCAGTGGAAGCACTAGGAGACATTTCCCTGTAAGATAGGCTACCAAGGGTAAACAACTAGGTATCGGATCCCACACATAGCAATACACATTACATGTACGCATAACATGCAAGTATGTGCTGTACAACATGGCATCACAACATAACTCATCAACTCATATAGATAAAGGCCCAGAAGAGCCATCATAGCATTTATTACAAACAGAGGTCACATGACCCAACATACAGAGCATACAGGCAACGGAAGCATAACATGTCTGAGTACAGACAACTACAAATGAAAAGGCTGAGAAGCCTGACTATCTACCAGACCCTCCCAAGGGTACAAGATCGTAGCTGAGGTAACAAGCTAAACGTCGAAGTCCACGCGGAACCACTAGCGAGACTGAGGTCTCTCTGCAAAAACATAAATTAAGCAAACGTGAGTACAAAGGTACTCAGCAAGACTTACATCAGAACTTACTACATATGCATCGGTATCAACAAAGGGGTGGTGGAGTTTGACTGCAGCAAGCCAGCTTTGACTCGGTGGCTATCCTAAACTACGACTGCAAGCAACTCTTTGGAGGTGGCGCACACGAGTCCACATATTCACCAATCAATACACCACTATGGATCCGCTCCCGTCTCCCTACGAGAAGGCCATCCATAGCACTCACGCTTATCTTGCGCGTTTTAGAGTATCCACTTTCACTTGTCTATGAACTGTAATAGGAAACCCAGAAGTCCATTTCCGCGGACACGGCTATTCGAATAGATTATATTTAACCCTGCAGGGGTGTACTTCTTCACACACGCTCTCACCACTTACCGCCGTTTACACGACATGTTGTAATGCCCAGGATGGGACTATACCTCCTACGTGTCGTGGCACGACTTAAAGGTATAAGCCCATTCTAGAATGATCTCAAGTTTGGTATCTTTGCACAACTCATGTAAAAGAGGGATTAAAATGCAAAAGGAGATAGTTGGCTTACACTCGCCACTTCACACAATACAAAACATAAACAATCATCATTCGGAACATCACAGCCCGACTACGGGTAAGAACCAAAAGAAAGATACCAAAACAACATAAAGCCACAGGCCAAGATCGAATCCTAGTAGAAGCCACTACTGAACATCGAAACGTCACAAGCAAACGGCCACGATCTTCATCGGACTCCCGGGTGAAGAACTGAACCAACTCCTGCATCAAACTCGGCTGAACCTGCATCTGGTGTGGTGAAGTAACTGTGAGCCACAGAGGACTCAGCAATCCCGTTCCCGGGTAACACGACTATTTAAGCCTTGGGTGAGGATAAGGCTGAAGAAAGAACGAGAGGTGAAGGAAACAAAACAAGAGTCTGCAGCAGCAACTAGCACTAACTTACGTAATAGAGAGCGAGAAGAGAAGTGCCTCGGTCGAAAGATGATCACGAAGTGATCCTAACTAAAGCCGGTCAAACATAACCCCACCGTGTTCAACTCCCGAATCCCTATTCGGAAATTGACAGTCACGGTACACACGCGGGTAGTGTATTGAAACATTGTGTCAAGTTATCTACAACCGGAATTAACAAGCTCCCATCTGCCACATAACCGCGGGCACGGCTTTCGAAAGTTCAAACCCTGCAGGGGTGTTCCAACTTGACCCATTACAAGCCCACGATCCGCGGAGTCGCAACTCCATAGTTGGGAAGACCCGAGTATTCTCGGAATCCCGTGCTCAAGTTAAACCGAACTAAGGTAAGGCTAATCCAGCAAATCCTCCCGGCGTGCCGACACCCTGATAGTAGCCGCGCGTATCTCGTCTCAGGCCACGACCGGATGGGTGATGCTACAGGACCCAAACCTCGAGTTTCCCCGTGGTGGTTCCCGCAGGACCCCCGTTTGGGACCAACACCATCGGCACTGGCCCCCCCCTGCTATGTAGAAATAAAGGATCCTCGAGGGAGCGACCCTCTATGCAAATTTAATTAATTAATTAAGTTGTTATTATGAGGCAAATAGTACCAAATGTTGGGACTTGCTGGAAAAGACTTAGCACTTAGCGGTTTATCAAGGGGGTCCCATACACCCCAACCGTGTTAGGAACGCATAATCAAGGAACATAACACCGGTTTATACGGTTCCTAACGGCATGAGTGGAACAAAACACCAAGCAAAAGGCTTAGCCTTCCACCCTGCCAGTATATAGATGATTTCATTATTAAGCATTTATATAGTGTGATATAACCCAACCAAACTTCAACATGAAGAAAGCATCTTCAAACTTCACCTGCAACTAACAATGCTATAAGAGGGGCTGAGCGAAGCGTACTTAGCCAAACAACGGTTTGCGTAGGTAGGGTGGTTAAACATGGCAATGGTTACAAGTAGGAGGCTGACAAGAAAGACATGGGCATCGAGGCAAAACTATAGAGCGATACTCTAGCAAGAGGCAAAAATAGTAATGGTATCCGGGTTCGGTCATCTTGCCTGGGATTCCACAAGGGAGAAGAACGGATCCACGAAGAAGACGGAGCAACAGTCGAGCGGAATCCTCACAACTCCGGAACGAAACCGAAGCTAAAAGAGAAACAACCGGAAAGAAGAAAACAACACGGTAAACACACAATCATAAACATGGCATACAATGCACAAGCAAGCATGATGCATGTCCGGTTTAAATATGCATGGCATGGCAAAGTGCACAAACAAAACTACAAGTTAAGTGGAGATCAATATGCAACGAGTTGCATATTGACGAAACACCACAATAATTATTTAGTTGACTCTCATTATTAACAAGACAAGTTTAAATGTTTTAACATGGCAAGAGGTGAAGCATAAAGAAACTACACTAGTAAGACATTTTAAATGAGGCCGGAAATAACAACAACATGTCCGGAAAATCCCCATGAGCAAGTTTAATAATTATAAGCAAACAACAATTAAGCATATATAATGTTGTTAAATGATGCGGATGACATGAACAAGTTTAAGCAATTTTATTATAAGGTTGACAATTAACAAGATAAGAAGCATTTGTCACCGTGGTGGAACGAAAGGGTGCCACGGCAATGATCCGAAAATGATGCACGCATCATATCGGTTCCGGTATCTCGTTAAGAGACCGGTGCAAAAGATGACGAAGCGAGTGAAACAAGATGAAGGTGGGCGATCCCGTTACCGGGTTCCCACGAGTCGGTGACGAGGCAACCGAGGAACATGACAAAAGGTGGAACGGGCACGAAGCACACAACGGAGACATTCATACAACACAAGCAAGCACAAGCGTTCATCCACGGGGTCGCGTCTCGGGGTTATACCTTCGAAGCGTTCTCTCTCGAAGCGGTTCGAGAGCGTCGAGGAAGTAGCCGTAGTAGAGGAAGTAGTCGTTCGCGGGTCTTCGGCGACGGTAGTGGAACACGTTGGCGTTCGTCGTGTAGGTGTACTCGGCCGTAGATGTACTTGCCGACGGTAGACGTTCGGGCGACGGTAGACGTTCGGGCGACGGTAGTGGTACTTGGGTCTCCGAGTAGTCGTTCTCGAGCTCGTAGCCGTTCGGTCGTCGAGGTACTTGTACATGTAGTGGTACTTGTCGGGTCATGTAGTTGTTCACGTTCATCGGTAGTCGTTCGGGTCGTCGTGGAAGTAGAGGTACTTGTGCAGGTAGTCGTTCTCGTCCGTAGTTGTTCACGGTTCTCCGGCGAGGGTAGACGTTCGGGCGACGGTAGTGGTACTTGCGGCGTCGTGGTACTCGTGGCGACGGTGTAGTCGAACTTGACGCACCCGAAGAGGTACTTGTCGAGTCGGTCGCGGTACTTGTTCTCGGAGGCGTTTTCGTTCGTAGATGTTCACGGTTCTCCGGCGAGGGTAGACGTTCGGGGTCATCTGTCAAAATAACCGAACAAGGCAGCACAACAAAACGCAAAACAGGAGCAAACACGAGAGGGACAGCACTGAGACGAAGCCACGGCAGCAGCTCCTTTCCACGGGAGGAGGAGGCCGGGCGCACTGGACGGAGGAGCCACGGCAGAGGGCGAGGCGAAGGGGCCGCGGGATTGGAGGGGCGCGCAACCGAGGCCAGAGGAGGAAGGGCCTGCGCGGGCAGAAGAAGCGGCGGGCGCCGCGCTGCTGGCCGACCGGAGGGAGGTCGATGGGGCGTGCGGGGCTCGGCCAGGGAACGGTCCTGGCGCGGGAGGCCGGCCGCTGCGCACGGGAGAAGCTGGGCTTCGGTCTTGGCGCGGAGGCTGCGAGGACGACGACCCCGGCGCTGGGAACGGAGGGAGGAGGCTCGCGGCTTCGAGGAGAAGCACCCGCCTGCGTGCGCTCGACGGGCGCCCCGGCGCAGGGCTGAGGGATGCGGGGCGCACGGGCGATGCAGGGCGATGGGTGAGGCCACCGAGAGGCGCTTGGGGACGGGACGAGGGCGCTGCCGACCGGCCCGTCGGCTCGCTGGGCGGAGAAGCAGAGCGGGCGAGGGAGAGGGTGAGGTGCGGGGAGAGGATGGGGGACGAGAGGGACTCGCGCGAGAGGGAAATGGGCTCGGGGCAGAGCGAAGGATCGAAGGATGAGGGAAAAAGCGGCGGCGGCGCTGAGGGAAACAGGGAGGAGCGAAGGGGGGTTTGCAACGTGCTAGGGTTGGAGGGCACGGTTGGGCCTATAGGGCCAGGAGGGAGATGGGCCGAGGCGCCCTGGGCCAAGGAGGGAGGAGGAGAGGCCTGGAGGCTGCACTCTTATTTATTTCTTAAACAGAAATAAAAGAGAGAGAGCAAAAGAAAATAAGAAAAGAGGCCAGGACAGAAAAAAATAAAAATGGAACATTTTTATAAGGCTTTACGGGATAAACCCAACCCAACAAAATAATTCCAACAAAAAGGGAAGTGCAAAACTAAAACATTAGCTTGCAATAAAAGGAGTTTAGATAAAAGGAGGAGCCTCGAAACAACGGAAAGAATTATAGGCAAGGCATAGAAGTCAAACTTGAAGTGAAATAAACAATGGGGAATTTATGCAAGTGTGTTATGGTGATTCCGGAGCAATGGAATATTATTTATATAGCTCCCTAACTATTGAGAGACTTTTATATGTTATAAAGAGAAGACAATCTTCCCTCGATTTAAATGGACCGAAGGTCCACACGATTTATTTAGGTTGAGATGCAAAAATAAAATAACATGATGCCATGATGACATGATGCAATGCAAAAATAAATAACACAAGCACAAAGAACCACACGGGCAACCCGGAACATCTGGAATCTTCTGGAACCTTCTGGAATCTTCTGGGACGTCGGTCTCGGGCGTCACAACTCTCCCACACTAACAGAGGATCTCGACCCGAGATCCTAGAGATATCACCGGGTAAAACGGAAGAGGAAGAGGTAAAACAAAGTTGCTTCTTTGACAGACGAGTGAAACCACGAACCTTGAGAGGTTAAACAAACTGAAAGAAAGAATGCAACGGAGATGAACGAAGATGAAAACTCCGTTAGAAAGAGTAACAAGGAACATAATGAGAACCTTGTAGGTTGAAAGACATGAAAGAAGAGCTCACGGACCAAAAGAATATGCAACTGCAATGGTATGGCCAAGGAATAAGAATGACAGAATTTGGACAGCACTCCGTCTGAAAATGGAAGGAATTAACAAGAACTAGCCAAGTTGGGATGATACTTGAAGAAAACAACAACATATTGCCTCCGAAACAATTGAAAGAATGGCACAAGGGGTAAGAAAGATTCAGACAGCACTCCGGTTAAAAGATAGGCAAAACTAGATAAGATGAGAGAACTTGAATGAAGAATACAACACTCCGGTTAAATAGATGAACAAGGAAAAGAACAAGATCTCGATAAAACGAGATGATGGGACGAAGAGAGCAATATTACAATGCCTCTGGAATGAAGAATAGAATATAATTTAACGAAAGAAAAAAAAATGGAGAAGAAAAGACAACTTCTCTCAAAATTGAATTTGAAAGAGCATCCTTACGAAGAAGGTTGAACGGAGTTGTTGGAAATTCAACAACGAAAGAATAAGCTTGATGTGGGCTTATGGAAAACATCTCAAAATTAAGAGGTGACAACCAGCCACTAACAGAAACAAATTGCTTGGGTTGAGATCAACAAGGAGATGAAAAGCTTATTTCACCGGAAGGATAAATGAAGAACTTGGGTCATTTATAAGCACCATAATAGCAACAATCCTTAGGGAAAGCTTTTAGGTGTAAAAGAACCCAAGATAACTCCAACAAATAAATTGAAGGGTTGAAAAGATCTCTTGAACAAGGAAAAATGATGGGTTTAAATATCTCACTCTTGATAACTCGTGAATCATGAACATGAAGGAATTGTCAAGAATGACATAACACCATCTGAAAAGACAAGGTAGAACGGATTGCAATTGGAAAGTATGATGAAGAATGCTTGAGCTCCAACAAGAATCTTGATGAAGACTTCGAGGATGAATTAAACGATGATGAACCACCATGAAGAACTCCGGTAATGAAGGCAAGAGAAATGAAAGATGAAAGAATAAGATTCAAGGCCTGCGATGAATTAGATGGAGCTTGAAATGATAATTGAAATAACTTGAAGCTCCGGAAAACAAGATGAACAACTTAGAACCGAGAATATGATATGATGAACAAGCTCCGGAAAACAGAGATTAAAATCACCTGAAGGAACAAGAATAAGAATTATGCTATGCATCTCCTTCACCAATTAAATTGATGACAACCAAAGGATTTGGCATACTACTTATTCTCGTTGCAAAGAATTAAAGAGAGATGTAGCACAAGCTTGGGATAAATCTTCAACAAAGCACCGGTAGGATTGTGAAAAGAACAAATGAATTAACACGATAACAACGGAAGAGTAAACTTGAATGAACCACCGTAAGAATATGGAGACGAACGAAGAGACATCAATGAAGAATATTTGAAGGACGAAGTTGAAAACTGAGAACGAAGAAAATTTTGAAATGATGGCCTTCGGAGGAACACAAGGAAAAGAATTCATGAAATGCTTCGGATGGTATAAAAGAATTCCTCATAATTGGAACAATAATGAGGATGGCAAGAGGCTAGAACCACGAATCTTCAAGAGAAGGGCCAAGATTTAAGAGAAACACTTCTCCGGTCTCTAAATGTTGAGAATGAAGACGAGAAATGCCATAAGAATTGTTGAGCACTCCGGAATGACGAATTAAAAAGGTTGAACCAACGATGGAAAGAATTTGACAGCGATCCTGAAGAAGGAATGTGACTGATGGAAATCATTCTTACGTCACACTAAGAAAAGAATTTGAGTATAACTCCGGAAAATAGAAGAGTCAGGTAAGATCCTGGAAAAGACCTGTGGGTTAGGGCCCACTCAAAGAAATCACCGTTCAAAAAGATTGCTTAAGAGATATGGCACCGGTTGAATTAAAAAGGCTTGAAAAAGATAACAACCTCAAAAATAGCTTGAACGGATTAAGAATGGAATTATGAAT
Source organism: Secale cereale (assembly GCA_902687465.1). Lineage (NCBI taxonomy): Eukaryota > Viridiplantae > Streptophyta > Magnoliopsida > Poales > Poaceae > Secale > Secale cereale. Next base: position 296,214,852 of record LR738710.1, read on the forward strand.
CTTCAGCACTCCGGATATGAATAACAAGAGGAGAAATGATTAATTGGTGCACCGGAATAAGAAAGCATTGTGAAAAGAGAAAAAGGATAAGATCAACACCAAAATCTTGAATTACATCCACCGGCAGAATTATGAGGACAAAAGAATGATGAACTTGAAGCTCTTGAGCATCTTCACGATAAATCACCGGATAAGAACATTGAAGGAAAAAGAATGAAGAAAATATCACATGAATAAATGGATACTTCATCTGAGAATTCTGGCTCCAAGAAGAAGAAGGGTGGGAGGGTGGGGAAAACAAAGACAACTTTGGATGAACAAAATGGACACCGGTTGAAAAGAATTAACATGAAGATCTTGATGGTCAAGAAGGACTAGCACTCCCATAGAAATATGAGAATACCGATTAAGAAAGGTATGGAATCAACATTTGACATCGAAGCAACTCGAATACCAGAATCAAGACAAGAACAAAGGATAGATATGCAACATGATCTTCACAATATCATTCGAACAGAGGATTGAACGAATGAATCTGCAGGTACATCAACTAGACGAGAAGCACTTGGAGAACAAAAGGTAAATAAAAAGGAACAAGGATCAGATAGAACAAATACAAGATAGAAGCTTCGTTCGACATCTTCGTGCTGAAAGCTCATGGAACGTGTTACAAAAGGGCTTTGCAATCCCCGGATCAGCATAGCCAAGGACCCTTTAAGATGCAACTCCCGATCAGAACAAGTCCATAAAACCACTTCACTCAATGTAGAACCCCAAACTTCATATCGAGCATCCGTTGGAAGAATGCCTAGAACTACTAGATGAACCCACCTATAGATTTCCGAAAGTTTCCAGTTATGCAATCAGGTGTTGGGGATACACGGGAAGCACCGCGCAATCAACTCTAAACCTACATCCAGGTGTATCCATCCTTCAACACATAACCAGTCTTTCTCGGAAACTGTTTACCTCGGACCTTCGAAAACGCATCCACTATAACAAGCTATGGCAATACTCTCGAACTACCTCCCCAGTACTGGGTGATGTCGGGGTTATCTTGCCACTGGCCGTATAGGAGAGATTTTCGATGTCGGCCGTCTTAAGTATTTAGTACTGCCGCGATATGCTTGTGTCAATGATACCCCGAAGCTCAACTCCTCGGTAACAGGAGGCATCGAGAAAAATATCCTTGTCACAAGAACATCGAAACAATCCCAGAATACTCGCGGGATCCTAAAAAAAAATTTGGTGCAATTTTGAAAGTAGAAGAGAAAAGAGTAATCGTCAGGAGTCCTCACCAGAGAGAAAGGGGATGAGAAGCAAAGAAATCCTACTCTCCGATATAATATAGGACTCAAAAAGTTTTCAGTGTGTGCCTAGACTCAACCGTCAACGATTCGATCAAACAGTGGGGGCTTCTAGGTCGGAGAAGGCTCTGATACCAACTTGTAATGCCCAGGATGGGACTATACCTCCTACGTGTCGTGGCACGACTTAAAGGTATAAGCCCATTCTAGAATGATCTCAAGTTTGGTATCTTTGCACAACTCATGTAAAAGAGGGATTAAAATGCAAAAGGAGATAGTTGGCTTACACTCGCCACTTCACACAATACAAAACATAAACAATCATCATTCGGAACATCACAGCCCGACTACGGGTAAGAACCAAAAGAAAGATACCAAAACAACATAAAGCCACAGGCCAAGATCGAATCCTAGTAGAAGCCACTACTGAACATCGAAACGTCACAAGCAAACGGCCACGATCTTCATCGGACTCCCGGGTGAAGAACTGAACCAACTCCTGCATCAAACTCGGCTGAACCTGCATCTGGTGTGGTGAAGTAACTGTGAGCCACAGAGGACTCAGCAATCCCGTTCCCGGGTAACACGACTATTTAAGCCTTGGGTGAGGATAAGGCTGAAGAAAGAACGAGAGGTGAAGGAAACAAAACAAGAGTCTGCAGCAGCAACTAGCACTAACTTACGTAATAGAGAGCGAGAAGAGAAGTGCCTCGGTCGAAAGATGATCACGAAGTGATCCTAACTAAAGCCGGTCAAACATAACCCCACCGTGTTCAACTCCCGAATCCCTATTCGGAAATTGACAGTCACGGTACACACGCGGGTAGTGTATTGAAACATTGTGTCAAGTTATCTACAACCGGAATTAACAAGCTCCCATCTGCCACATAACCGCGGGCACGGCTTTCGAAAGTTCAAACCCTGCAGGGGTGTTCCAACTTGACCCATTACAAGCCCACGATCCGCGGAGTCGCAACTCCATAGTTGGGAAGACCCGAGTATTCTCGGAATCCCGTGCTCAAGTTAAACCGAACTAAGGTAAGGCTAATCCAGCAAATCCTCCCGGCGTGCCGACACCCTGATAGTAGCCGCGCGTATCTCGTCTCAGGCCACGACCGGATGGGTGATGCTACAGGACCCAAACCTCGAGTTTCCCCGTGGTGGTTCCCGCAGGACCCCCGTTTGGGACCAACACCATCGGCACTGGCCCCCCCTGCTATGTAGAAATAAAGGATCCTCGAGGGAGCGACCCTCTATGCAAATTTAATTAATTAATTAAGTTGTTATTATGAGGCAAATAGTACCAAATGTTGGGACTTGCTGGAAAAGACTTAGCACTTAGCGGTTTATCAAGGGGGTCCCATACACCCCAACCGTGTTAGGAACGCATAATCAAGGAACATAACACCGGTTTATACGGTTCCTAACGGCATGAGTGGAACAAAACACCAAGCAAAAGGCTTAGCCTTCCACCCTGCCAGTATATAGATGATTTCATTATTAAGCATTTATATAGTGTGATATAACCCAACCAAACTTCAACATGAAGCAAGCATCTTCAAACTTCACCTGCAACTAACAATGCTATAAGAGGGGCTGAGCGAAGCGTACTTAGCCAAACAACGGTTTGCGTAGGTAGGGTGGTTAAACATGGCAATGGTTACAAGTAGGAGGCTGACAAGAAAGACATGGGCATCGAGGCAAAACTATAGAGCGATACTCTAGCAAGAGGCAAAAATAGTAATGGTATCCGGGTTCGGTCATCTTGCCTGGGATTCCACAAGGGAGAAGAACGGATCCACGAAGAAGACGGAGCAACAGTCGAGCGGAATCCTCACAACTCCGGAACGAAACCGAAGCTAAAAGAGAAACAACCGGAAAGAAGAAAACAACACGGTAAACACACAATCATAAACATGGCATACAATGCACAAGCAAGCATGATGCATGTCCGGTTTAAATATGCATGGCATGGCAAAGTGCACAAACAAAACTACAAGTTAAGTGGAGATCAATATGCAACGAGTTGCATATTGACGAAACACCACAATAATTATTTAGTTGACTCTCATTATTAACAAGACAAGTTTAAATGTTTTAACATGGCAAGAGGTGAAGCATAAAGAAACTACACTAGTAAGACATTTTAAATGAGGCCGGAAATAACAACAACATGTCCGGAAAATCCCCATGAGCAAGTTTAATAATTATAAGCAAACAACAATTAAGCATATATAATGTTGTTAAATGATGCGGATGACATGAACAAGTTTAAGCAATTTTATTATAAGGTTGACAATTAACAAGATAAGAAGCATTTGTCACCGTGGTGGAACGAAAGGGTGCCACGGCAATGATCCGAAAATGATGCACGCATCATATCGGTTCCGGTATCTCGTTAAGAGACCGGTGCAAAAGATGACGAAGCGAGTGAAACAAGATGAAGGTGGGCGATCCCGTTACCGGGTTCCCACGAGTCGGTGACGAGGCAACCGAGGAACATGACAAAAGGTGGAACGGGCACGAAGCACACAACGGAGACATTCATACAACACAAGCAAGCACAAGCGTTCATCCACGGGGTCGCGTCTCGGGGTTATACCTTCGAAGCGTTCTCTCTCGAAGCGGTTCGAGAGCGTCGAGGAAGTAGCCGTAGTAGAGGAAGTAGTCGTTCGCGGGTCTTCGGCGACGGTAGTGGAACACGTTGGCGTTCGTCGTGTAGGTGTACTCGGCCGTAGATGTACTTGCCGACGGTAGACGTTCGGGCGACGGTAGACGTTCGGGCGACGGTAGTGGTACTTGGGTCTCCGAGTAGTCGTTCTCGAGCTCGTAGCCGTTCGGTCGTCGAGGTACTTGTACATGTAGTGGTACTTGTCGGGTCATGTAGTTGTTCACGTTCATCGGTAGTCGTTCGGGTCGTCGTGGAAGTAGAGGTACTTGTGCAGGTAGTCGTTCTCGTCCGTAGTTGTTCACGGTTCTCCGGCGAGGGTAGACGTTCGGGCGACGGTAGTGGTACTTGCGGCGTCGTGGTACTCGTGGCGACGGTGTAGTCGAACTTGACGCACCCGAAGAGGTACTTGTCGAGTCGGTCGCGGTACTTGTTCTCGGAGGCGTTTTCGTTCGTAGATGTTCACGGTTCTCCGGCGAGGGTAGACGTTCGGGGTCATCTGTCAAAATAACCGAACAAGGCAGCACAACAAAACGCAAAACAGGAGCAAACACGAGAGGGACAGCACTGAGACGAAGCCACGGCAGCAGCTCCTTTCCACGGGAGGAGGAGGCCGGGCGCACTGGACGGAGGAGCCACGGCAGAGGGCGAGGCGAAGGGGCCGCGGGATTGGAGGGGCGCGCAACCGAGGCCAGAGGAGGAAGGGCCTGCGCGGGCAGAAGAAGCGGCGGGCGCCGCGCTGCTGGCCGACCGGAGGGAGGTCGATGGGGCGTGCGGGGCTCGGCCAGGGAACGGTCCTGGCGCGGGAGGCCGGCCGCTGCGCACGGGAGAAGCTGGGCTTCGGTCTTGGCGCGGAGGCTGCGAGGACGACGACCCCGGCGCTGGGAACGGAGGGAGGAGGCTCGCGGCTTCGAGGAGAAGCACCCGCCTGCGTGCGCTCGACGGGCGCCCCGGCGCAGGGCTGAGGGATGCGGGGCGCACGGGCGATGCAGGGCGATGGGTGAGGCCACCGAGAGGCGCTTGGGGACGGGACGAGGGCGCTGCCGACCGGCCCGTCGGCTCGCTGGGCGGAGAAGCAGAGCGGGCGAGGGAGAGGGTGAGGTGCGGGGAGAGGATGGGGGACGAGAGGGACTCGCGCGAGAGGGAAATGGGCTCGGGGCAGAGCGAAGGATCGAAGGATGAGGGAAAAAGCGGCGGCGGCGCTGAGGGAAACAGGGAGGAGCGAAGGGGGGTTTGCAACGTGCTAGGGTTGGAGGGCACGGTTGGGCCTATAGGGCCAGGAGGGAGATGGGCCGAGGCGCCCTGGGCCAAGGAGGGAGGAGGAGAGGCCTGGAGGCTGCACTCTTATTTATTTCTTAAACAGAAATAAAAGAGAGAGAGCAAAAGAAAATAAGAAAAGAGGCCAGGACAGAAAAAAATAAAAATGGAACATTTTTATAAGGCTTTACGGGATAAACCCAACCCAACAAAATAATTCCAACAAAAAGGGAAGTGCAAAACTAAAACATTAGCTTGCAATAAAAGGAGTTTAGATAAAAGGAGGAGCCTCGAAACAACGGAAAGAATTATAGGCAAGGCATAGAAGTCAAACTTGAAGTGAAATAAACAATGGGGAATTTATGCAAGTGTGTTATGGTGATTCCGGAGCAATGGAATATTATTTATATAGCTCCCTAACTATTGAGAGACTTTTATATGTTATAAAGAGAAGACAATCTTCCCTCGATTTAAATGGACCGAAGGTCCACACGATTTATTTAGGTTGAGATGCAAAAATAAAATAACATGATGCCATGATGACATGATGCAATGCAAAAATAAATAACACAAGCACAAAGAACCACACGGGCAACCCGGAACATCTGGAATCTTCTGGAACCTTCTGGAATCTTCTGGGACGTCGGTCTCGGGCGTCACACATGTACTCGGCAACCTTCAAGCAGAGGCCCAGGAAGGGTGTCGGCCACGACCTGACTAACCACACAAGTCTCTCGTCCAGGTTTATCGCCTATTTGGGTTCCATCCGTGGGGAGATCCGGCCGGGGTGTCGCTCACGGCCCCAGACGATGTGTACAGGGTTCCCGCATCACCAAACTGGCGATCGGTACACCGTGCCACGTACCTGCCGCGTCACAGCCCACCCCGAAGGTCAGCGCTGCGCACGACCTCCAGTAAACTACAAACACTAGAAACTAGTTGCAACTCCTGGACAGAGATCATGTTGATTAATAAGTCGGGAGAGTCAATTAAGGATCCCAATGTGTGGTAGTAGCTGTTTCATGCACCAACCAACACAGAACTCAGTTCCTGAGGACGGCTGCAATGAGACAACCCACTATGTACTCCTACATGGCATCTCATCGCTACCTTTACCAAATCGTGTTCACACACTTAGCTCTCAACAGTAGGACATGTTCACCACATTCCAATTCATCCCCGATGAATCAGACCTGACACAACTCTAAGCAATAGCAGGCATAACCAGAAAGCATGAATGAGTAGGCACAACATGGCTCAAACAACTCCTACTCATACTAGTGGCTTTCAACTATTTACTGTGGCAATGACAGGTCATGCAGTGGAAAGGGGGTTCAACTACCGCAGCAGGTAACAGTTGAAACGTTGTTGTCCTAATGCAGTAAAAGAGAGCAAGAGCGAGAGAGTGGGATTGTATCGGAATGCTCAATGGGGTTTTGCTTGCCTGGCACTTCTGAAGATATCAATGAGTCTTCATCAGTGTCATCGAACTCATAGTCGGAACACGTCTACTGAAAGGGGACAAACACCGACAAACAAGAGAGAACACAATCAATGCAATGCACAATATGATGCATGATCATGACATGGTATTATGCTGTGATTGAGCTAATGCAACTAGCAACCATGTTTTATGAAGTTGGTTTGAACCAAGGGTTCAAATTCAAACTCCATATGTGATTATTCAAATGCCATTTATATGATTTGGCCTAAACAGCAGCCATAAGTTGTTCTAACATGCATGGAAATGCCATAAACAGATTCATTGAATTTTTCTGATCATTTTTCATATATAAATTATTTTCATTGGAGTTATAGATTATTTTCTGTGATTTTTAGAAGTTTTGGCTATTTTCTGAAATAAATAAATCATTTATGATTTATTTAAAATTCCAGAAAGCACTTATTGCGTCAGCACTAGGTCATGCTGACATCAGCAAGTCAACAAGGGCTGGTCCAGTCAAACCTGACCAGTGGGTCCCACTGGTCAGTCTCTCAGCACTAACTAAAGTTTAAAACTAAACTAAACAGACACGGGGCCCACATGTCAGTGTCTCAACTAGTTAACTAAATTAGATAAAACTAATTTAAATCTAATTCTAATTAGTCAAGGGCCTGGGCCCACACGTCAGTGAGCCAGGGCTAATCCTACTTTAATTAAACTTAAACTAGATAATTAGCAGTGGGGCCCGTATGTCAGTGGCTCTAGGGGGTGATTAGTCCCTAATTAAGTGGCCACGTTGGCAGTCGCCGGAGACAGGCCGGCGGCGACCAAAAGAACGGCGGAGGCTCGCCGGAGTTGCTCGGGCTCGCGCTACAGACGACGTTTTTGCCTGCTGAGGGTACCAGGGCGTAGCCCTTGCTCGCCCGCACCCATCCCCGCAGGTGGGAGGAGCTGGGGTGGCCGGAGCTCGTCGGGAACGAGCTCGCGGCGGCGCCGGAGTTCAGGCACCGTCGAGTTTGGTGCTGTGGGGCACGGGGAGGTGAGCTGGTGGGTGCGGCGTGCTCCTGGGAGTGCGATGAGTGCGAAGGTGTGCTTGGACGCGTGCGGCAGCAGCTGTGACCACGGCGGCGACATGGCCGGCGGACCACAGCTCCGGCCGGAGGTGGGGGCCGTAGCTAGAGAGCGCGGGGAGGTCGGGGGAGAGGGGGAAACGGCTCGGGGGCTCACGGTGAGTGCAGAGGCGACGACGTGGGCTCGGGGAGGCTCGGAGCAGAGCAGGGCGGCGGAGGGGATCTCGTTGGCCGAAGGTTGAAGACGAGGTCGGGGAAGACGCTAAGAGGCTCCCGAGCTCGCGTGCGTGGGCGTGTAGATTCACGGGTCCGTGGCGGAGCTCGTAGACACGTCGAGGGGATGAGGGGGAGGTTGTGGCCGCGACAACGGCGAACGGCGGCGACGGGCGTTTTCGGTGGTGCGGGAGAGAGGACCAGAGAAGAGGGAGAAGAGGTCGAGGGGGAGTGAGAGGGGTCCGGGGGGGTGCGTGGAGACGCCAGAGACGTCCAGAGCGAAGCGACAAGCAGGAGGTGGCCGTCGGTGGCCGTGCGCGTGCTGGCGCGCCGCGGGCACACGCCCTCGTGCCTTCTCGCACGAGGAAGACGACAGAGAGGGGGCTGCGATGGTGGGCTGGGCCAGCGAGCTGGGCCAGCTACAGGTAGGTGGGCCAGGTAACTTCTCTCTCTCTCTTTTCTTTTCTGTTTTCTATTTTCTTTCTTTGTAAACTTTAGGGCTTTAATAAAAATGCCAGGGCATTTCCAAAAATCATAAAACCAAGCATGGCTACTGTTTAGAATAAATCCAACAGTAAACATTTTAGTTTATGATTATTTAAGCATTTAAAATAGTATATAATATTTAAATGCCCAATGCATATACTTAAAGATTTAATTCCAAAAATCCAGAATGGCCCTAGAAAAGTGTGCACAATTTTTGACAAGGGTTCTAGACCAATTCAAAAATCATGAACATTTTCAAAGGCACTTTGGGTCAATGGAAATATTTTTAGGTTGAACCTAGTTGAGTTCTTTTGGTGCTAGGTTTTGAACATCCCCATTTCCAGTTTCTGAGAAATTTAAACATGATGCACATGAAGACCAAGCAAGGCAGGCAAGGGCTGGTCTAGGGCTGTGACAACATTCAATGTACTAACCTACATGGCTGCAATGTCTCATGTTGCAGGAATTATTCGACGAGTAAGTGTTACGTTAGGGTTGCGCTGTCTACACTCAACTTTGCCGTTGGTGTTGATGGGAATCCACTACCTTTGTTGCTTCCTCTATGATCGATTGAGGTAATAGTATTTACGTTACTTAATACATGTGATTTACCTCTATTATAAATCCTCGAGTACTGTGTGTGTCAGCATACCGATCCAGGGATGACACTTAAGCACAGAGACTTGATCCATTCGGGTCGGGTCGCTACATACGAGTTGTGTCCTCTAACATCATAGTGAAGTACTTAGCACATGCCGCATCGTATACGTCCAACATCTCCATTGCCATCTCGTAGCTTTCGACCCATGTCTCAGGGGATAGATCCGCAATGTAGTTGGGCACCTTGCGCGGTCCTTTGAAGTCCTTGGGCAGCCATACGTTGCATAAAGCGGGGGTGAGACATGGCACTCCTAAGGAGCTAGATGTAACCCCTTGTTCAACTATGGTAGATGGACGAACCGGCGTCGGCTGACGGGCTTCGTACTATGCTGCTAACTCGGCCTCTCGGCGCTGCCTGCCTTGATCCACCACGTCTTGAGCGTTTGCACCTCCTCCCACCGGGTTATCCCTCCGCGGTGGGTTACGATTCCGCGCGCTGCTTGACACGGCTGGCTCCTCCAGGTGCCTGCTATAACTCCGGCTTGGGCGATGGGTGGAGTGAATCCTCTCGCGGCTGTGAGAATAAGCTTGCTGCTGGGTTAAAGCCGTCTCCAGAAACTCCCTAGCTCGCCGTGCCTCCACTACTATAGGGGATTCTCCTTCAATGGGAAGGGCTGCTAATCGTGAAGCGGCGGCAGCTATGTTATCCAATGGGTTGGAGTAGTGACCAGGAGGGGTGGGTATGTGCTGTGACGGAATGACCTGGCGGGTTGGCTCCGCAGCCTGTGGCTGGACCGACGCCCCTGTGCTAGGCACTTCTCCCCGGTTTACCCCCGGCTGGTTGCTGGTTCCTGCTCCTGGCGTACTGAAGAGTTTCCTCGCTTCGTAAACCGGCGGCAGGCGAGACTGGCGCCTTCTCCTCATTACTTTGTTTGATGCCGTCTGATCCAACAAAAGTCGATAGGCCTGAGCATCTAGCTCGGCCTGTCTTGCAATCATCCTAGAGTTCTCCGCAGCCAGGTCCAATTTAGCTTGATCTATTTGGCCCCTCACCTTAGCAACTTCCGCATCATGTTGTTCCTTCTCGGCCTGGCCGACCTCCGCGGTTAGCAGTGATGTCAAAGTGTCGACTAAGGTGGTCAAAACTTGAGCCGGCGGCTGAACAGGGCCTCCGGCCCTAGCTGCTGCCGCCGCCAGGTCTGACGTTAACGCTACCGCAGTTGAAGACTGTTGCACAGATTGTGATCTGGCCATGAAGACTACGACCCGGTTTGGCGGATCAAGGGGGTCCGGAATACTGTCACCATTGGAACAGCCCCCAGACCGGCCATCCTGCAGCAGGTATAAAGATTCAGCTTCTCCAGTGGATGACTCCTCGCCGGAATAAACAACGGTCTCGCCACCAGAGTCTGATCCATCCTCAGCTTGTGCTCTGTGAACCGCTTCGACGAAGACATGCTTCACGGCGGGCCGAACCCGGGCAGGTCTCGCACGCTGAGCCGACTCGACGATGTTGGGGAAGATGTTCGGCTCAGGGCCCGATTCGCCGATCTTGCCAATGAAGACGTGGATGGCGCCAAAGGGGACACGGTACCCGTACTTGATTGAATCGGCCTCGGGACCCCAGCCTGCATCATCGATAGCCCCACAGTGGGCACCAACTATCGTGGTTTTATCACGGCAGATGTCCTAGCAAAAGGACTTAGTCGTGGAGCCATCGCTACGGGTTAGCTTAAAGGGGTTAAAGCGGACAAGGACGCAAGGGTTTATACTAGTTCGGCCCCTTCGATGAAGGTAAAAGCCTACGTCTAGTTTGGTGTGGTATTGCTAGGGTTTCGATGACCAGGGAGCGAATCTGCTTTGCCTGTGTCTCGAGTTGTTGTTCTCTCTCCTTGAACTGTTGCCGATCGCCCCTTTATATACACAGGGTGACGCCCGACCCGGTTTACAGAATTCCGAGGCCGGCTCATCAACGTGCCCAGCTCGGTCTCTATCTTTCCTATCTTACAACACAAGTTACACGCCGTATGGCGGTTTACACATTACAGGCCCTAACACCTCTTGGGCCTTGGATCTCTAGTCTTCTAGAATAAAGTGCCATGCTCCTTGTCTCACTGGGCTTCAATATGAATAACTCGTTATAGGCATAAACCGGCCCCTCCCTGGGCGGTTTATACCTAGTAATAATATCCCTGACAGGAATGGCTCGTGAGATAGAGCTTAGCCCTTGGATTTAGCGGCGCTGGAGGGACGGACCCGAGCACAGACGCCGTGCCAGTCCTTAATCATGGGGCGGTTGCAGGCGGGCTCGCAAGGGCTCATGACTTTAGTGGCGGTGAGAACGCCAAGCATATAGATAATGCAAGTAGGAAGAAACAACTAGCCTTGATTTATGCGCAAAAGAGACAGCTATGGGGGTGAGCCCCCAGCAACTCGAGGATGATGCAGCCCAGGGGGCGCCCTCGATTGAATACCTGAGACATCACCTGATACTTGTCGAAGAAGAGTTGGTGTAGCTGAAGACGCGAGTCGTGCGGGTCGCTCCTGAGGATCGCCGGGCTCCTGAGGCCCAGGGGCTCCGGAGGCCCTCAGTGGTCACGGAGGTCCGGCTCCTGCTCCATCAGGACCGCCTGCCAGTGAGCCTCTTGAGCCCCCAAAGCCTGTCGCGTGAGGTACTGGAACGGGGCAGCTGTGTTGCGGAAACCGAAGAGCGTGCGAATGTAGCTACAGGGGAGAATCCTCCTCCAGCCAAAAGCCGACGGCCAGAAGGGCTCCAGAGAAGCGGCTCAGTTGAGGCCCGCGATGTCGACGCAGACACGGAATTGGTTGCTTGGGTTGCGGGTAGGAGGGCTTGGTGTCGTGTGGTTGCGCCCACCGCGTATGAGCCTTGCATACTGAAGTTCCTCGGTAACTTAGTCGATGAAGTCTTGAGCCCCCAGCGCTGTATGGCTCACGTTGGGTTCACAAAAATGCACGTCAAGACACGCCTGCAGGTGGTGCCCGAACACCTCCCTCGTGACGTTGGTCAGACCAGAGGCGCTCCAGAGGAGAGCCCCCGAGCCCGTCCTGAGAGGGGTGTCGGGCGTGCCTCCCTATGTGAGGGTGGAGGGCGCCTCGTCGGCAGGCACGGGTCCCGAGGCGGGGCCGTCAGGAGCCCCTGCGTCGTGAGGTCCGTTTGTGGGAAGATTCTTCTTCTTCTTGGGGGCGGTCTGTAGGGCGAAGACGGCTCCATCTTCATCGGAGTTCTCGACCGCCGCAGTCTGGTAGATGCGCTCCAGGGAATGCACTGCTTCCTTCTCGTCGCAGGCGATCATGATGACCCGGCCACTCCTGGGTATCTTGAGGATGTTGTAGCCATGATGGGTTGCCACCATGATCTTGGCGAGGGCCGGATACCCTAGGATGGCGTTGTACGGGAGGTGAATGTTGGCGATGTCAAAGTTTATGAGCTCGGTGTGATAGTTGTCGCGATCACCGAAGGTGGCGGGGAGGTGGACCTGCCCCATTGGGAGTGTGGAGCCATCTGTGACTCCGTAGAATGGCTTGGTTGGGTGGAGCTGATCATAGGGGGCCTGGAGCGTATCAAAGGTCTGGATGGAGAGGGCGTTGAGCCCTAATCCACCGTCGATGAGGGTCTTGGTCATGAGGACGTTGCCGATGGTCGGGGTGCAGAGCATCGGGAGAGTGCCTGGGGCTGCAGTGCACTTGAGCTGGTCTTTGGGGTCGAAGGCGATGACTTGATTGGTCCACCTGAGATTGCGCACGGTGTCAGGCCTGGGAAACACCGCGTTCACCTCATGAGCGAACTGCTTGACGATGCGGTGGGAAGCCGGAGCGTGGGCTCCTCCCAGGATGCATGCAACCGCACGTGGCTTCTGAAAGCCCCCTGACGATCGTCGTCGTTCCTCCTTGGTGGTGGTGGCAGTGGAGACAGGCCCGCGTTGCCCTAAGGGCGACCCTCACGAGGCTGGTCGCGCCAGGGGGCTTCATGAGGTTGCTCCTGCCAGCGGTCCTCATGAGGTTGGTCACGCCATCCTTGGCGCGAGTTCCTGCCGTCCCAGCGTCCTCCACCATGGCCCCCTCCGCGACCGTAGCCATGGTTGTCGCGCTCAGGGCGCTGCCCGATGCGCCCGCCGCGCATCGCCCTGAGCTCTTGGCAGTCGTTCGTGTTGTGGCTATGAACATCATGGAAGACGCAGTACGAACGGTTGTCTCTGGGAGGGTCGTTGTAACCGTAGCCACGCTTTACTTCTGGCTCCGCAGACAGCACGGCGGGTCCCTTGCACTTTGCTTCCTTATACTTGGCCTTCTTGTCGTCAGCCTCCGCTTCAGGCAGCTCCAGGAGAGAGAGGCGTCCTTCCTCTACCCTGGCGCACTTCGCCGCGAGGTTGAACATCTCGAGGGTCGTGCATAGGTCCTCGTGGATGGCGAGCTCCTCCTGCATCTTGACGTCACGGACGCCGTCGGAGAACGCCGAGATGATGGCCACGTCCGAGACCCTGGGGATCCTGAGGCGCACGGTGTTGAAGCGCTGGATGTACTTCTGCAGGGTCTCCCCAGGTTGTTGCTTCACGCGGCGCAGATCCGCGGCCACCGGGGCTTGGTCGCGGGTACCTTGGAAGTTGGCGACGAAACGCTCACGAAGCTTCCCCCAGGAGGAGATGGATTCTGCAGGGAGGTTCTGGAGCCAGGAGCGAGCGCCGTCCTTGAGGGCCATGGGGAACCAGTTCGCCATGACCTGCTCGGTGCCGTTGGACGCCTCGATTCTCAGCTCGTAAAGCTGAAGGAACTCTGCGGGATCGGTGGTGCTGTCGTAGCGCGGAGGCAGATCCGGCTTGAACTTGCCGGGCTAGACGAGGCGCCGCAGCTTTGGAGCTAGGGCGCGACATCCAGCCACGCCCATGATTGCAGGCACCCCCTGCACCTACGGTGCTGGTTCCTGGGGTACAGGCGCCACCACCTCCTGTGGTGCGCGGTTCTGGTGCTGCGGGACGGGGAGCCCGGGAGCCTCTGCCTGGGGATGCAGGACCACCTAGCAGCTTTCCTCGTCGCGCGCAGGGGCCCTGCGGGGCTGCTCGTGCCGTGGAGCCTCGCGTCTGAGCCCCTGGCAGGTGCCGTGCAGTGGAGGTGGAGCCGGGACGTCGTGGTCCACGTTCCCCGCCAGGAGTGAAGGAGGACGGGAGGAGTGAGTTGGTGCAGGTGCCTCTCCAGCAGCGTTGACGAGCTCGGTGATGCGGTGGCGCCACTCGTCGTAGAGGTCGTCCGCTGGACGGTAGCATAGGAGCTCTCGCGCCATCAGTAGCGCAGACTGCTGGTAGACCGGCCCGCGGCGGATCAGCGAGGACAACGCCACGGCCGGCGAGGGTGATGGTGTCGCCGTGCGGCCGTCGCACCGCACGGACAGCGGCAGCGACGAGTCTTGCTGCTCGTAGACGGCCGGGTCAGTGGCGGCGTTGGCCACCGGCGAGATGGGGCGGAGCGGTGCACCATTGCCCGTGGGAGCCGTCTGAGCGACATTGGCGGCACGGCGGGCGGCACGTGCTCGGCGTGTGTCCACCATGGCGGTGAAGCGAGGTCGACGAACGAGAGCGGGACGAGGTCATTGGAGAGGCAAGATTTTGACACGTCCCCTACCTGGCGCGCCAAATGTCGGATTACGGGCTCCGCAAACCCAAGAAGTTCAAACACAGGGGCGTGAACGAAGATCTCCCCCACTCACGTCTACCTAGTGCCTCGCCCTCGCTCGGTCATGAGATTCAAGCGAGCAACAAGTAAAGCACACACAAGTTTACCCAGGTTCAGGCCACCTTGTGGTGTAAAACCCTACGACCTGCTTTGGTGGATTAGCCTCAGGAGGGCTTGAGTATGAACAGGTACAGTGGTTCTTGAGCTCAAGAGGAGAGCTCAAGAGGGTCAGGAGGCAAGTGTTCTTGCTCCTTGGTGTAAAGGTGGAGTGTTCGAGATGAGGTTGATCCCTCGATCCGAATGCCTCCCAAAGTGGGAATCCTAGCTACTTATATAGGCGGCCAGGGTCCTCTACCCCCGAAATGTTTAGGCGGGAAGGGATCCCACAACGGCCATTTTGAGCGGGAACACAAGGACGTTCCTATCCCGACAAAAGCGGTCTTCGCCAGGAAAGGGATCAGGCGGTGACGCGGTGGTGAGCGTGGTGGTGACATCCTCCCTGTTGTCCTTGCAGTCTTCGGTCTTGTTGCACCGAAGGGGAAACCTTTGTCTCGCCCCTCAGGAACCTGCGCCTGCGCTGTCACCTTTGCACCAAAACAGCAACTGCGCCGCTGGCGCGCGCTGGCACCCGCTGGCGTGGTGCATCACTGCTTGCGGCACTGCCTCCTCCTGAGGCAGGCTTCGCCTTGGATTCTCCGCCCCTCCGGAGCGACCTAGCCGAGGTCGCTCCTGAGGGGGTCTTGGTGTCGTTCTCCTCGCGAGGTCTAGCCCCCTCGCGAGGGTCTTGAGCAGCTAGTCGATCAGCTGGGCCGTACCAGGCCGTAGTAGGAGCGCGTCGCGACCCGTAGGCAGGCAAGTCTGGGTACCCTAGTTCCCAGGATGTCGACAGCTGGCCAGGCCATCCCTCTACTCACCCACACCCCATGTTATTCTGCGGCGACGACAACCTCACACCACAGCGAACCGATGAACCCTCATACTCCTCTACGCGTGGGCATCCACTACCGCGTCTTCCTCGGCTCCGCGTCGTCCCCTTCCTAGGCCTCGCCGTCGTCCACCGCCCTAGTGCTCTCGGCGCGGCGTGGTCAACGTGGTCAAGGAACGGCTTCCATCGGATGTGGATTGTATGTGGAGAGGCTGACCGATGGGTCCACGGCCGCAGCAAGGAAGTGCCTCCTTATTATGTGCAAAATAATTATTCCTCCAACTGACAGCGGGGGCCCACCGGACGGGCCATCGTATTTCGCGAAAAAAATGTTTCCCGCTGACTGCTGGGACCCACCAGCTACATCTTCGCACGCAAGGAAGTGCATCCGGGCAAAAAAATGATTCACCCCTAGACTGCTGGGACCCACTAGCTACATCTTCGCACGCAAGGAAGTGCCTAACAGTCGGGACTCACCTGGTCGAAGAGTACGTAGCGTTGTCATTATGGTCGCGAACGTGTAACATACTGGTCGATGTAGAGGCGTCCACGTGTCGTAGCAGAGGCGCGCATGTAGCATGTACACGTACGTAGAGCGACCAGGGTGCAAGAAAGTAAATACGGCCACGTACGTACATACGGGCGGGGTCTCGAACGCCTACTCGCGTGTACGTACGGTCAGGGCTCGTGTACATGGCTAGGTCGGAACGGAGAAACAACGTCGTCGTCGTGTTCATGGGGAGCCAACCGGCTGGGTCGGAACGGAATGCGTTGTCGTGTTCATCGGGAGGGCTTGGACGGAATAGCCAATGGAAGCGAGGCCTGGCGTACCGCAGAACATAGGAAACGTCCTTGTGTTCGACCGGCCATGTTCGAAATGGGATCCTGTTCAACGGGAGGGGTCTGGCGTACCGCAAAATGGAGGAAACGGACCTCCTACGGTCGAAACGGGGGTCCTGTTGATCGGGAGGGGTGTGGTGTACTGCAAAACGGAGGAAACGAACTTGTGTTGGAGCGCTACAGTCGAAACGGGGGTTGAAAGGATCGATATGGTTGACTAGAGGGGGGGTGAATAGGCAACTAACAATTTTTAGCTTTTCTTAACCACTTTAAATTAAGCGTCAAAGTAAGTTGTCTAGATATTCTACTAAGATGACAACTAATGGAAAGTAAAGATAACAACTTCACAAGCAAGCTATAGGAGTTAAACAAGTAATGCTTGCACAAGTAAAGGTAAGAAATAACCACAAGAGGAACCGGTGGAGACGAGGATGTGTTGCCGAAGTTCCTTCCCTTTGAAGGGAAGTACGTCTCCGTTGGAGCGGTGTGGAGGCACAATGCTCCCCAAGAAGCCACTAGGGCCACCATATTCTCCTCACGCTCTCACACGATGCAAGGTGCCATGATTCCACTAGTGGTGCCCTTGAAGGCGGCAACCGAACCTTTACAAACAAGGTTGGGGCTATCTCCACAACTCGGAGGCTCCCAACAAAACCACGAAGCTTCACCACAATGGAATATGGCTTCGAGGTGACCTCAACTGTCTAGGGTGCTCAAACACCCAAGAGTAACAAGACCCGCAAGGGATTAGTGGGGGGAATCAAATATCTCTTGGTGGAAGTGTAGATCGATGCCTTCTCAAGCAATCCCGAGCAAATCAACAAGTTTGATTGGCTAGGGAGAAAGATCTGGCGGAAATGGAGCTTTGGAGCAACAATGGAGTATGTGGGGGAAGAGGTAAGTCTTCTTGGGGAAGAAGACCCCCTATATATAGTGGGAGAGAAAATCCAACCATTATGCACGTTTTCTGCCCGCAGAGAGCGGTAGTACCGCACGTAAGTTGCGGTACTACCGCTTGCTGAGCGGTACTACCGCTCTGGGAGCGGTACTACCGCTAGGCAAAAACAAACGAGTCGATGACAGCCACGGATGAAATAAATTACATCCGTGGCTACATCTGTAGAAATACGGTAGTAGCAAAACACGATGCGGTACTACCGCTTGGAGCAAGCGGTACTACCGCATAGGATGCGGAAGTAAAAAATTACTTCCGCACCTACTTCCGCACCTACTTCCACACTTAATACAGTGCCGAGCCAGATACACGGTACTACCGTTCTGGAGCCGCGGTACTACTGGTGGTGCAGTACTACCGTGTCTTCAGGTGGTACTACCGTGTGGGTGTGCGGTACTACCGCTTATGGAGCGGTACTACCGCTTGCCAGGCAGATGTTTTAGTTAAGAAGTCATGGTTTGCATATACGATAATAAACGGTTGGAACTCCAGAGAAGCAAGGGAAAGGTGGTGTGAGAGTAAGATGTGTACGAGTTGATTCCACCCAAACCTTTCCGAAACAGACCCCCTCTTAATAGTACGGCTTTCCTATTACTCAAAGCCACCGACAGGGAGCAAAAAGGAAACACCGACTTTCATCGAATCCGAGGGGCAAGCAATCGTCGTGTGCCTAAGTGAGATATACCTGTAGGATCTTAGAGCACACGATTAGTGCGCAAATGCATTGTCATCAATCACCAAAACTACTTAGGGAGAAATATGCCCTTACAATCTCCCCCTTTTTGGTGGATTGATGACAATACGGGATTTGCACGGTGATAAGATAAGAGAGTATGCAATCCTAAACACTAGAATATAGGTGAGCTCCCCCTAGATGTGTACCTACACGAGAAAGTGCTTTGGACTGCACAACACACATACTAGGTTCAATGCTCCCCCTATATTCTACAAATAATATACTCCTTATATAAAAACTGAGCACATAAACAAGGGAAAGTAAACTAACTGCTCACGATCTATTAATAAAGACATAACTATGATTTTAACAATAGAGAAGCATATGTCTTACACCATACGATAGTCTCACGCACACGACACAAAAGCACGCAAATAAACAGAGTTCAACCAACGAAAAGAAACAACCGGCACAAGACGCAAATCACTCTCTCCCCCTTTGGCATCGAGACACCACAAAGAGGAAAGAGGACACAAAGAAGGGTGGCAGCCCCAGCGGAGGAACTCAGTCATCGTACTCGCCATCAGACTCATGCTGCTCCTCCTGATGCTCCTCGTCAGACACTGACCACTTGTACCCCTGACGGGCCATCCAAGCTGCCTCAGGGGTGATGTTGTCCTCGGACCCGTTAGACACATTCTCACCGTAGACCGCCATGAGCTTCTTGTCACGTTGGCGAGACTTCTTGTCAGAGACGTGAGCCCTGTACTGACCTTGAGCTTGCATGCAAAAAAGTGCCTTCATCTTCCTCTTCAGCTTTTTAGCCCAAGAGGGCTCTGAGGAGGAAGGAGCAAATCTTCCAGGGCCTTCCTCATCAGCCTCCTCCACAGGCTCCTCATCAGTGCCCATCTGAGTCGCAGCAGCTTGCGCACGAGTGGTAGTGTTGGCACATTGAGTCTTGATGCGAAGACGAATGGGATCATGACGGATACAGTCGGCCTCAAACTCCTCATCAGGGTACAGCTTCTCCCAAGTTTTGGAGATCAGCAGAAATAGGAATGGACCATAGATGGGTACCTTGCGAGTGTAGATCGCAAAGCGGAGCTCACACCACATGATATGGAATATGTCAAGTGGTGGAGACTGCGCCGTGCGAGCCGCTTCACACATCAGCAGCATGTCAACCAGGTATGCATGGACCTTGTCCTTGTCTCCAACGCGAGGAAACAAAGTGTTGCGAAAAATCCGATATATGATGTCCAAAAATGGGTTCAACACCCATGTCTTCTAGCCACTTGCAAGAGTCTTCTCTACATAGAATGGCAGCAGCTTGTCTTTGTTGGTAGATTCTGGATTGGCATGAGGCCGAGTTCCAACTGGGTTGTGGAGTCCCTCGTCAGGAATCTGTAAAAGATCCATGAAATCCTTCCAAGATGCAGTCATTTTGTGACCATTGGTCATCCAAGTCATTGGGCGATCATCCTTGGTGTGGAAGTGGACTGACGCATAGAACTGAGCAATGATCTCTGGATCAAAATCATGCTGAAAGGTCATGAAGTGCTCAGGTCTGAACTGCTCGACCAGATCCAGAGCCTCGGCAAAGTAGGGCCGGTTGGTGTCCCTCCGCATGTGGGCCACGTCCACCTAGTGAGCATCCACGTACAGGTTGGTCTTGCTCTTGAGCACCTCTGTGTAGATGTGATACTTCTGCTTAGTCCAAAAAAGCTCATCTCCATGAAACTGAGCACGGGGTTCTCCATAAGGGTTGTGCTTCCTCCGTGCCATGAACTCATTAGCTGGCATTTCTTCAATAGACATCGAGGATTCCTTTTGCTTGTTGGCGGCGGTCTTGAACTTGCGTTGGGGATTGGAGCCCTCTGGCACATCACTGGGGTTGCACAGACGCTTGGACCCGGTGTCGCGGACTGGATTGGTACGACGAGCATCGGAACCGGAGCCACCACCTAAAACACAAACACAAGAACACGACGAAAGCACAAAGAGAATCAATGCAAAAGCCTCAAAAAGCACAAGAAACGAGTAGAAAGGGGAATATGTGCGTGCTACAAAGGTACTATGAAACAAGCGGTAGTACTGCCTGACTGATGCGGAAGTAAGAAGTTAGTACCGTTGAGTGAGCGGTAGTACCGCTTGATGGGCGCGGTAGTACCGCACACTCTGCGGTAGTAAAAATTTACTTCCGTGATCAGAAACGGAAGTAAAAAACTAGTACTGCTTATGGAGCGGTAGTACCGCGTCGGGGTTGCGGTAGTACCGCTCGGTATGCAGTAGTAAAATTTTACTTTCGCTCCGGAGCGGTAGTACCGCGGAGGATCAGATCTGAGAAGAATTGATCTGGAGAAGACCGCGTAGATCGGACAACGGTACTACGGCTGATCATAGTAACTTGATAGCAACATACATACTAGCATTTCTAGAGAAAGAACACTCTCCTACATCCTAAACTTCCATGGATAAGAACATGAAGAACGCAAGAACACTAAGCATCTCCCCTAACCCTAAAACAACAACAAGGCAACAAGAAGAGGGGAAAAGGGGAGAAACCTTCATCCATGGCAAGAGGGCGAGGTGGGGAGCGATCCCACCGGTCGGAATGCGAGGAGAGTGGCCGAGGGAGGAGATCCGGCGAGGTCCTCCGGCGGCGTTCTTGAGAGGGAGAGAGAGGGACGGCGTGGGGGTTCTCCAAGAGCGGTAGTACCGTAACCTCCTGAGCGGTAGTACCGTAACCTTGCACGGTAGTACCGCTTCTCCAAGAACAAGAACGTTTCGACACGAGGCTTTTAGCAAAGAAAAGAGGAAAAACAAAAGGACGCACAAGCGAGGCAAATAATGCAACTCCACAGAGGAGGGTGGTGGCCGAGGCCACCTATGTTTGAGTTCGTTGGTATGGCACCGCAAAGAACTATCCTTGGGCCCATGACCAATACTCGTCTTGAAGCACTTAAACCAACTATGTATGGAAAATGATAAAGACTTGATCAATTTATGCATAATGGGGGGAGGAGTGGTTCATTGAGAGAACAGTACTCCCCCTATGTCCATGCCTACATCTAGACAAGATAACTATATTGAGTGTGAGGAGTGTGTACAAAGACTCAAGCCACATTGCTCAAATCGATGATATTTAGCTCATGCCTTAACTCGCGAAATCTTGCTTCATCCAATGGCTTCGTGAAGATATCTGCAAGGTTATCATGAGTGTTGACGTAGTGAAGCTCGATCTCTCCTTGCCTTATGTGATCCCGGATGAACTGATACCGAATCTCTATATGCTTCGTCTTGAAGTGTTGCACCGGGTTGAGAGAAATCTTGATGGCACTTTCATTGTCACACCAAAGAGGCACTTTGTCACAAGTGACACCGTAATCCTTTAAAGTTTGCCTCATCCATAAGAGTTGAGCACAACAACTGCCAGCAGCCACAAAATCTACTTCGGTGGACGAGAGAGACACACAACTTTGCTTTTTGGAAGACCAACTAACAAGAGAGCAACCAAGAAATTGGCACCCTCCCGAAGTGGACTTCCTATCCACTTTGTCTCCTGCCCAGTCAGAATCAGAGAAACCTACAAGGTTGAAGTTTTCTCCTCTCAGGTACCATAAGCCAAAGTTTGGGGTATGAGCCAAATATCGAAAGATTCGCTTCACGGCCACAAAGTGACTCTCCTTAGGTGAGGCTTGAAACCGTGCACAAATTCCTACACTCAGCATTATATCCGGTCTAGATGCTCAAAGGTAAAGCAAGGATCCGATCATAGAGCGATATACCTTTTGATCCACCGCTTTACCATTGGGATCAATGTCAAGTTGGCATTTGGTTGGCATTGGAGTAGTAGCCGGCTTGACATCACTTAGATTGAACCTCTTGAGCATGTCTTGAGTAAACTTGGATTGTTTGATGAAGATGCCTTCTCTTCTTTGTTTGATCTCAAACCCAAGGAAATACTTCAACTCTCCCATCATGGACATCTCAAAATGTGTGGTCATGAGTGCGGCGAACTCATCATTGAAAGCTTTGTTAGGAGAACCAAAGATAATATCATCAACATATAGTTGGCATACAAACAACTCCCCTTTGACCTTCTTAGTAAAAAGAGTGGGGTCGATTTTCCCAATTTCAAACCCACGATCTTGTAACAACTCAGTAAGATGCTCATACCACGCACGTGGGGCTTGTTTAAGGCCATAGAGTGCCTTATCGAGTTGGTACACGTGATTGTGGAGCTTAGGATCCTCAAACCCCGGGGGTTGTTTAACATACACCAACTCATTAATAGGACCATTAAGAAATGCACTTTTCACATCCATTTGTTGCAATTTAAAGTTATGATGGGAAGCATAGGCAAGCAACAAACGAATGGATTCAAGACAAGCAACGGGGGCAAAGGTTTCATCGTAGTCGATACCCTCGACTTGGGAGTAGCCTTGAGCCACCAGACGCACCTTGTTGCGGATGACAATTCCATGAGCATCTTGCTTGTTCTTAAAGATCCATTTGGTTCCAATGACATTATGGTTCTCCTCTGGCCTTGGCACCAGACGCCACACCTTGTTGCGCTCGAAGTTATGGAGTTCTTCATGCATGGCATTGAGCCAATCAGGGTCTTCGAGCGCCTCATAAACCTTCTGAGGTTCAACACATGAGACAAAAGCTTGATGAGCACAATAGTTTGCTAATTGTCTATGAGTGCTTACCCCCCTTTTGATGCTTCCTAGAATGTTCTCGATGTGATGTTCGTTGGAAGCAAGCCTGGAGGCAACTTTTGCAGCATGACGCTCTAATTGCTCTTCAAGAGTTAACTGAGGAGCATTGAGTTGATCATCTTGAGTGTCGTCAGGAGCTAGATCTTGATCTTGAGCTTCCTCTTGATCTTGATCTTGCTCGGAGGACAGAACTTGGCCTTGTGCATCATTTGGTGGTTGTCACATCCCTAGTTAGCACTTGCATTAGGACTAGCTAGAGTGTGCATCATGTTTACTTATCAAAGAAACTTGAAATGGGAATGACAGAAACCCCAGCACCCCTCTTCTAACAACTAGGGTTTGATAAAATCTTTTCCAATGTACCCAAAATGCCCTTCAAAAATGTCCATCATTTCTGCCTTGGTCTTAAACCTCTGCCAAAAATGGTGCACAATTTTCTAGGACATCCAAGGTCTCTGGATTAAATCATATGGTATTTGCATTTGGGCATTTAAATGCTATAAAATATTTTAAATGCTCAAATAATCATAAACTATAATGTTCCATGCTGTTCATATTATATACAGTGGGCATGACAAGTTTTATGAGTTATAAAAATGTTCTGGCATTTTTATTAAATAAACAAAGTTGCAAAAGAAATGAAACAGAAAAGAAATAGGAAAAGGGAGAGAGAGAAAGGTTACCTGACGCCCACCCGGCCCACCTGCCGGCCCAGCCCAGCTGGCGCTCCAGCGAGCTGCTTGGCTCGGCCAGGCAGGCAGGCGGGTGCTCGACGGCGGCCGCAGCGCACGCCACGCAGCTGCCCGCCGCCCATCTTCCTCCCCTCGCCGCCCTGGAGGCTTGGATCGGTCGTCCACCTCGCCCCCGACCTCGCAGACACTCCCCACTCTCCCCAGCTCCTCTCCTTCGCCCTCCCCGCACCATGGCCGACGCCGCCGTGCTCGCACCGTCGTAGTAGCCGCGCCCACCGTCATCCCTGAGCCCCGTCGCCGTGTCCGTCGTCTCCGCCGTCCTCGACTACTTCGAGCAGGCCGAGCCCCGAGCGCTCGGCCGCCCTGGAGACACCCCGACCCCTTCTTCACGAACTCCGGCCGCGGAGATCCCCCTCGCCGTCCCGCTCAGCTCCGACCACCCCCAAGCTCGCTCCGGCGTCTGCTGCAACCTCTGTGAGCCCAGCTTCGTCCTCCCCTTCTCCGTTGGCTCTCTACTACCCTAGAACGCACCGCACGAAGCTCACCTGCACGCACCGCCGCGGAGCTCGTCGCCGACGAGGCTCCGGCCATCCAATGGTCCGGCCACCGTGCCTATCAGCTTCACCGTCATGCGTAGGTGCTGTAGGACCACTCCACGCTCCTCTACGAGCACCGCACCGTCGTTTTCGACTTCGCCGAACTCCGGTAGCCGCTGGACTCGTCGTCGGCGTCATCTCCGGCGACCCCGAGGCCAGCCACCACCTCCATTCGATGCGTTTGCCTCCAGCTACCCGTAGGTGTGCTCCGCCGTCGTTTTGGCAGCCGGAGCACGAAACCCGCACCTCACCGCCGTGTTTGGCCTCCCGGCGGCTAAACGCCGGCAAGTTGGGCCTGTTTGACCACGGGTTTGACCCCCTGGGTCACTGACATGTGGGCCCTGCCTGCTAGTCAAACCTAGTTTAAGTGTTAATTTAATTCTAATTAGCTAATTAGTTAACTGTGACACTCACCAGTGGGTCCCACTGGTCAGGTTTGACTTGGGCCGCCCTGTTGACTGACTGACGTCAGCATGATGTCATGCTGACGCAGTAAAGGATTTTCTGGGATTTTTAGATTTAAAAATAATTCAGGAAATTCCAGAAAATGCCTAAACTTCAAAAAAATCATATAAATTCAACAGTAGCTCAGATGGAAAAGATTTATATATGAAAAATGATCAAAAAAATCCAATCTTTCCAATGGCACTGGTTTCATGCATGTTTGAGCAAGTTAACCTTGCTCTATACATTAAAACATGATAATGCACTTAATTAAATAATAGCTAAAGTGCCAATTTGAATCTTTGATTCAAATAGGCTCAAACCCTTCTGGTTATAGTTGCATTAGCCCAACACACATGCATCTTGCCATGTCATGAGCATGCATCATATTGTTGCATTTGTTTGTTTAATGATTGTATCGCCGGTATTCTCTGTGTTAGGTCCTGCTCCCGAGGATACTGCTGCGTATCTAGTTGAAGAGCAGTACCCGACAACCACTTTGTCAGGCAAGCAATCATTGATCATTCCGATACAAACCTAATCTTCTCGCTCCTGCTCTCTTTTACTGCATTAAGGCAACAGCGTGTGAACTGCTACTTGCTGCGGTAGTTGAACCCTATTCCCTTGCATGACCTGTCATTGCCACAGTAAATAGTTGAAACCCACTAGCATGTGTAGGAGTTGATTGAGCCATGTGATGTGTGATCCACCATGCTATTTTCTTATGTTGCCTGCTATGCTTAGAGTTGTGTCTGGTCTGGTTCATCTGGGTGATGGATCAGAGTGAAACAATCATTTCGATAAAGAGAAAGAAGTGTGGAACACGTTTGGTTAAGGTATCGATGAAAGGCCATGTAGGAGTACGTGGTGGGTTGTTTCATTGGAACCGTACATAGGACCCGAGATCTGTATGTGTGGTTCAAGTTCCAGCTACTACCATGCATTGGGCCCGAAACCAATGGACCCTCTCGACTTATTAATTACCCTCGACCTCTGTCTAGGAGTTGCAACTAGTTTCTGGTGTTTATAGTTTACTGGAGGTCGTGCACAGCGCTGACCCTCGGGGTGGGTTGTGATGCGACAGGTACGTGGCACGGTGTACCGGTTGCCCGTTTGGTGACTCGGGAACCATGTACACATCGTTTGGGGCCGTGAGCGACACCCCGACCGGATCTCCCCACGGATGGAACCTAAATAGGCGATAAACCTGGACGAGAGACTTGAGTAGTTAGTCAGGTCGTGGCCGACACCCTCTGTAATGCCCAGGATGGAGTTATACCTCCTACGTGTCGAGGCACGACTTAAAGGCATAAGTCCATCCTAGAATGATCTCAAGTTTGGTAATCTTTGCACAACTCATGTAAAAGAGGAGATAGTTAACAGAAAATAGTAGGCTTACACTCGCCACGTCACAGAATTACAGTACAAGTCTCAATCATCATACATTAAGAACATCACAACCCTCTAAAGGCAAAACCAAATGTCAAGATACCAAACTGAAATAAATAAACCACAGGCGGATCGAATCCTAGTAGGAGTCTCCACTACTGATCATCCGGGTATCGCACATAGTACCGACTACGCTCCTCGTCATACTCCCAATCCAGCTCGGTGCCATCACCTGGATAGCTCACAACTGGACCTGCATCTGGTGTGGTGAAGTAACTGTGAGCCACAGAGGACTCAGCAATCCCGTTTTCGGGTAACAAGACTATTTAAGCCTTTGGGAGAGGAAAGGCAGAAGAAAAGAATAAGTGTCTGCAGCAGCAACTAGCAACTAGCTTACGTGAGTGAGAGCGAGAAGAGAAAGCCTCGGTGAGAAGTGATCACGAAGTGATCCTAGCTACAAGCTCAACAAGCATAACCCCTCCGTGTTCTACTCTCGAATCCCTATTCGGAAATTGACAGTCACGGAACACACGCTGGTAGTGTATTAGAAACATTGTGTCAAGTTATCTACAACCGGAATTAACAAGCTCCCATCTGCCACATAACCGCGGGCACGGCTTTCGAAAGTTCAAACCCTGCAGGGGTGTTCCAACTTGACCCATTACAAGCCCACGATCCGCGGAGTCGCAACTCCAAAGTGGGAAGACCCGAGTATCCTCGGAATCCCGTGCTCAAGATATACCGAGCTAAGGTAAGGCTAATCCAGCAAATCCTCCCGGCGTGCTGACACCCTGATAGTAGCCGCGCGTATCTAGTCTCAGGCCACGACCGGATGAGCACAACGTACAGTGGCCGAAATACCCAAGTTGCCAAGGGGGGCCCCGCACACGACTCTAGTTTGGACCAACACTCAAATCGAGCACTGGCCCAGGGGGGTTGAATTAATTAAGCCTCGGGTTAATTACTCCCTCGGAAAGTTTTAGTTGTTTAGGCGAATAGTACCAATGTTGGGACTTGCTGGAAAAGACTTAGCACTTAGCGGTTTATCGAGGGGGTCCCATACACCCCAACTGTGTTAGGAACGCATAATCAAGGAACATAACACCGGTTTATACGGTTCCTAACGGCATGAGTGGAACAAATCACCAAGCAAAAGGCTTAGCCTTCCACCCTTGCCAATATATAGATGATTTCATTTAAGCAATTATATAGTGTGATATAACCCAACCAAACTTCAACATGAAGCAAGCATCTTCGATCTTCACCTGCAACTAGCAATGCTATAAGAAGGGCTGAGCGAAGCGTACTTAGCCAAGCAACGGTTTGCATAGGTAGGTTGGTTAAACATGGCAATTGGTTACAAGTAGGAGGCTGACAAGAAGATCATGGGCATCGAGGCAAAACTAAAGATCGGAACTACTAGCAATAGGCAAAGATAGTAATGTTATCGGGGTTCGGTCATTTTTCCTAGGATTCCACAAGGGAGAAGAACGGATCCACGAAGTAGACGGAGCAACATAGACGAGCGAAACCTCACAACTTCGGAATGAAACCGAAGCTAACAAGAGAAGCATCCGGAAAGAAGCAAACAACACGGTAAACACACAAGAATAAACATGCCATACGATGCACATCCAAGTATGATGCATGTCCGGTTTAAATATGCATGGCATGGCAAAGTGCACAAACAACACTACAAGTTAAGTGGAGCTCAATATGCAACGAGTTGCATATTGACGAAACACCACATTTAATTATTTAGTTGACTCTCATTAATTACAAGACAAGATTAAATGTTGGTTAACATGGCAAGAGGTGAAGCAAAAGTAAACTACCTATTTAGGCATTTTAAATGAGGCCGGAAATAACAATAAAGATTCCGGAAACTCCTCATGCACATATTTATGAGTTTGGTACTGTTCTGCCTATAACCACATTTTAAAGTTGTTAAACAGCAAAACAAAGTGCATCATGTTATTCTACACATTTTTCTACCCCAAATACATATAAAGTTTATAAAATTTGGAGCTACGGTTATTTAGTTATGAAATAAATCATTTTAGCATGGCATTTGAGCAAATTTAAATAAACAGCAAGTTAAACATTTTTAACTGGGGTGAAAGTGGCATTATTATTAATCTACACCAAATTCTAAGAAATTTTCATATATAAAGTTTTTACATAAGATACATGGTTATTTAGTTATTAAATGTATGATGTTGGGGTCTTTTCTATAAAGCTGTTGTTCTATGGAAAAAAAAAAGGAAAATCGTCCTGACAAAAAAACACGTCATGGGCTGAAACCCGGGTGGACTGGGCTTCTCACCAGAGGGCAAAAGGCCCGTCAGTGAAGCTGGGCTGCGGCCGACGCAGCAGGCCGGGAAGGCCGTGGCCCATGTGGTTCTGCGCGTGCGTCTGCTTGTCGCCGAGCAGGTGAACGACGGCGGCGGCGCCACCGGCTGCGGCTGGACCTCCGGCGAGGCGCGAGGGCAGCGCGAGGGCCAGGAACGGGCAGCGGGGCACGGATCCGCGCCGGATCCGGTGAGGGGGGCTGGTTCCCGGTGGTTGGAGGCGACGCCCGACGCGGTGGAGCTCGAGGTCGTCCATGGCGGCGGCCTCCTTG
Source organism: Secale cereale (assembly GCA_902687465.1). Classification (NCBI taxonomy): domain Eukaryota; kingdom Viridiplantae; phylum Streptophyta; class Magnoliopsida; order Poales; family Poaceae; genus Secale; species Secale cereale. Next base: position 296,243,446 of record LR738710.1, read on the forward strand.
CTCCTGCGCGATGGAGCTCGGGGATCCCAGCGGCGGAGGAAGTGGTGGCGGGGCCGGCGAGGTGGTGCGGGGCGGCGAGGTGCTCGGGTCGTCGGCAGGAGGCGCGACGGTGACGCTCCGATCCTGCTCGGGATCGACCGGAAGGAGGAGAGGGTCGGGCGCAGGCGGTTGCTTTGGTCGCGGCGGCGCGGTGCGGGCCTCGGACCCAGATCCGGTCCGGGGCAGGCCGGGGACGGGCCTGGCGCGGTGGGGAGGCGCGGGCACCACGCGGCGGCTTCCGGTTGGTCGGGCGGTGCGCGGCTGGCGGCGCTGGCCAATAGGAGGCCAACAAGTGGCAACGGCGAGGTGGCTGGATGATCTGGCGGCGACAAGTGGCAGATCCGGAGCGGCTGGGCACGGAATGCGAGGTGGGAGGCGGCTGGGAGGTAGGGGAAGGAGTAGGTGTCCATATTTGGCAAGGGAGGGGTCTATATATAGCAAGGGTAGCTAGGGTTAGGGGTTTTGGGGGCTTTTGGAGCCCTCGGATGCCGATCGGACAGCTCCGGTCGGATGAAGGGGTAGGTTGGGCCTAGAAGAGGTTTGTGGGATGTGGGAAAAGGCCTCGGGATGAGAAGAGAGAGAGAGGGGGGAGGCCCGCGGGTTTTCAGAGACCGAAAACGTCCGACGTTTTAACCGGCTACTAGTGCCGCTATATTTAACCGTTGGGCTATCAAACGAGCTCCGAATGCGATGAAATTTGGCCGGCGGCCTGTCTACACTATAATAAGATCACACGCCAAGTTTCACCCCATTCCGAGAACATTTTCCGGCCACTCATAAAATAAATATTTGGATGTGCCGCGGGCGCGTGCGAGTGTGTCTGGGCTCAGAACGGACAACGGAGAGGACAGGGCAACTACGGACGGAGGCAAGTTTTGAAAACATGCTGATGAAATGCACATGATGACATGATGCAATGCAAAATAAATAACACAAACACAAAAGAAACACACGGGAGAACCCGGAACATCTGGAATCTTCTGGAATCTTCTGGGACGTCGGTCTTCGGGCGTCACAACTCTCCCACACTAACAGAGGGTCTCGACCCGAGATCCTAGAGATAGCACCGGGTAAAAAAACGGAAGAGGAAGAGGTAAAACAAAGTTGCTTCTTTGACAGACGAGTGAAACCAAAGAACCTTGAGAGGTTAAATAATCTTGAAAGAAGAATACAATGGAGATGAAGGAAGTTAAGAGCACTCCGGTAAAATGAGGAACAAGGAACACCACGAGAACCTTGCGGTTGAAAGACATGAAACAAGAGCTTACGAACCAAAAGAATATGAAACCGCAACGGTATAGTCAAGGAATAAGAATGACAGAATTTGGACAGCACTCCGTCTGAAAATGGAAGGAATCAACATGAACTAGCCGAGTTGGGAAGATACTTGATGAAAACAACAACACACAGCCTCCGGAATAATTAAAAGAATGGCACAAGGGGTAAGAAAGATTTCAGATAGCACGCGGGTTAAAAGAGAGTTAAAACTTGATAAGATGAGGGAACTTGAATGAAGAATACAACACTCCGGTTAAATGATAAGCAAGGGAATGAACATGATCTCGATAAAACGATATGATGGTTTGGAGAGAGCAACATCACAATGCCTCCGGAATGAAACAATAGCATATAAATCAATGAAAGAATGAAGGGAGAAGAAAAATGACAACTTCTCCCACAAATGAATTAGGAAAACCTCCTTACAAAGAAGGGTTGAATGGGGTTGATGGAAAAATCAACGACGAAACGAATAAGCTTCATGTGGGCTTATGGAAAACATCTCAAAATTATGAGGTGACAACCAGCCACTAACAGAAACGAATTGCTTGGATTGAGATCAACAAGGAGATGAAGAACTTATTCACCGGAATGATAAATGAAGAACTTGGGTCATTTATGAGCACCACAATAGCAACAATCCTTAGGGAAAGCTTTTAGGTGAAATACAACCCAAGATTACTCCAACAAATAAATTGAAAGGTTGGAAAGATATCCTGAACAAAGAAAAAAAATGGGTTTAAATATCTCATTCCTAACAACTCGTGAATCATAAAACATGAAGGAATTGACAAGAATGACATAACACCATCTGAAAAGATAAGGTAGAAAGAATTGCAATTGGAAGCATGATGAAGAATGCTTGAGCTCCAACAAGAATCTTGATGAAGACTTCAAGGATTAATTAAATCTTGATGAACCACCATGAGAACTCTGGTAATGAAAGCATGAGAAGTGAAAGATGAAAAGAATAAGATTCAAGGCCTGTGATGAATTAGATGGAGCTTTGAAATGATAATAGAAATAACTTGGAGCTCCGGAAAACAAGATGAACAACTTAGAACCAAAGATATGATAAGATGAACAAGCTCCGGAAAAAGAGATTAAATCACCTTGAAGGAATAAGAATAAGAATTATGTCATGCATCTCCTTCACCAATTTAAATTGATGACAACCAAAGGATTTGGCATACTACTTATTCTCGTTGCAAAGAATTAAGAGAGATCTAGTACAACCTTGGATAAATCTTCAACGAACCACCGGTAGGATTATGAAAAGAACAAATGAATTTATACTATAAGAATGGAAGAGTAATCTTGAAAGAACCACCGTAAGAATATGGAGACGAACGAAGAGACATCGATGAAGAATATTTGGAGGACGAAGTTGAAAACTGAGAACGAAGAAATATTCTGAAATGATGGCCTTCGGAGGATCACAAAGAAAAGAATTCATGCAATGCTTCGGACGGTAAAAAGAATTCCTCACAATCTGAACAATAATGAGGATGGCATGAAGGTAGAACCACAACTCTTGAGAGAACGGGCCAAGATTTATGAGAAACACTTCTCCGGTCTCCAAATGTTGAGAATGAAGACGAGAAATGCCATGAAGAATTTCGAGATACTCCGGACAAATGACAAGAGGAATGTGGAGCAAAAGATGGAAATAATTGAAAACAAGCTTGGAGAAGGCATGTGACTGATGGAAATCATACTTACGTCACACTTGAAAAGAATTTTAGAATAACTCCGGAAAAATTAGAAGAGTCAGGTAAGATCCTGGAAAAAGACCTGTGGGTTAGGGCCCACTCATAAGAAATCACCGCTGAAAAAGATTCCTTAAGAGATATTGCACCGGTTGAATTAAATGGCTTGAATAAGATGATAATCCTCAAAATAATTTGACAGGATTAAGAATGGAATTATGAATCTTCAGCACTCCGGATATGAATAGCAAGAGGAGAATGATTAATTGGTGCACCGGAATAAGAAAACATTGTGAAAAGAGGAAAAAGGATAAGATCAACACTGAAATCTTGAATTACATCTACCGAAAGAATTTGAGACCAAAAGAATGAAGAACTTGAAGCTCTTGAGCAACTTCACGGTAATCACCGGATAAGAACATTGAAGGAAATGAATGAAGAAACATCACATGAATAAAATGGATACTTCATCTGAGAATTCCAGCTTCATAAAGAAAAGGGTGGGAGGGTGGGGAAAACAAAGACAACTTGGAATGAATGAAACAGACAAAACGTCAGATTTCTCAACGGCGTCCGTATGGAATAACTTGAAGAGAAGGCACACCGGTTGAAAAGAATTAACATGAAAATCTCGATTGTCAAAAGAATTAGTACTCCCATAGAAATATGAGAACACCGATTAGGAAAGGTATGGAATCAACATTTGACATCGAAGCAACTCGAATACCAGAATCAAAACAAGAACAAAGGATAGATATGTTGTAGCATCATCTTCACAATATCATTCGAACAGAGGATTGAACGAATGAATTCCGCAGGTACATCAGCTGGTCGAGAAGACACTTGGAGAACAAAAGGTAAATAAAAAAAAGGAACAAGGAGCAGATGGAACAAATACAAGATAGAAGCTTCATTCCACATCTTCGTGCTGAAAGCTCATGGAACATGTTACAAAAGGGTTTTGCAATCCCCGGATCAGCATAGCCAAGGACCCTTTAAGATGCAACTCCCGATCGGAACAAGTCCATAAAACCACTTCACTCAATGTAGAACCCCGAACATCATATCGTGCATCCGTTGGAAGAATGCCTAGAACTACTTGATGAACCCACCTATAGATTTCCGAAAGTTTCCAGTTATGCAATCAGGTGTTGGGGATACACGGGAAGCACCGCGCAATCAACTCTAAACCTACATCCAGGTGTATCCATCCTTCAACACATAACCAGTCTTTCTCGGAAACTGTGTACCTCGGACCTTCGAAAAGCATCCACTATAACAAGCTATGGCAATACTCCCGAACTACCTCCCCAGTACTGGGTGATGTCGGGGTTATCTTACCACTGGCCGTATAGGGGAGATTTTCGATGTCGGCCGTCTTAAGTATTTAGTACTGCCGTGATATGCTTGTGACAACAATACCCCGAAGCTCAACTCCTCGGGAACAGGAGGCATCGAGAACAATATCCTTGTCACAAGAACATCGAAACAATCCCAGAATACTCGCGGGATTCCTAAAAAAAAATTGTGCAATTTTTGAAGATAGGAGAGACAAGAGTAGTCGTCAGGAGTCCTCACCATAGAGAAAGGGGATGAGAAGCAAAGAAATCCTACTCTCCGATATAATATAGGACTCAAAAAGTTTTCAGTGTGTGCCTAGACTCGACCGTCAACGATTCGATCAAACAGTGGGGGCTCCTAGGTCGGAGAAGGCTCTGAATACCAACTTGTAATGCCCAAGATGGAGTTATACCTCCTACGTGTCGAGGCACGACTTAAAGGCATAAGTCCATCCTAGAATGATCTCAAGTTTGGTAATCTTTGCACAACTCATGTAAAAGAGGAGATAGTAAACAGAAAATAGTTGGCTTACACTCGCCACGTCACAGAATTACAGTACAAGTCTCAATCATCATACATTAAGAACATCACAACCCTCTAAGGGCAAAACCAAATGTCAAGATACCAAACTGAAATAAATAAACCACAGGCGGATCGAATCCTAGTAGGAGTCTCCACTACTGATCATCCGTGTATCGCACATAGTACCGACTATGCTCCTCGTCATACTCCCAATCCAGCTCGGTGCCATCACCTGGATAGCTCACAACTGGACCTGCATCTGGTGTGGTGAAGTAACTGTGAGCCACAGAGGACTCAGCAATCCCGTTTCCGGGTAACAAGACTATTTAAGCCTTTGGGAGAGGAAAGGCTGAAGAAAAGAATAAGTGTCTGCAGCAGCAACTAGCAACTAGCTTACGTGAGTGAGAGCGAGAAGAGAAAGCCTCGGCGAGAAGTGATCACGAAGTGATCCTAGCTACAAGCTCAACAAGCATAACCCCTTCGTGTTCAACTCCCGAATCCCTATTCAGAAATTGACAGTCACGGAACACACGCTGGTAGTGTATTAGAAACATTGTGTCAAGTTATCTACAACCGGAATTAACAAGCTCCCATCTGCCACATAACCGCGGGCACGGCTTTCGAAAGTTCAAACCCTGCAGGGGTGTTCCAACTTGACCCATTACAAGCCCACGATCCGCGGAGTCGCAACTCCAAAGTGGGAAGACCCGAGTATCCTCGGAATCCCGTGCTCAAGATATACCGAGCTAAGGTAAGGCTAATCCAGCAAATCCTCCCAGCGTGCCGACACCCTAATAGTAGCCGCGCGTATCTAGTCTCAGGCCACGACCGGATGAGCACAGCGTACAGTGGCCGAAATACCCAAGTTGCCAAGGGGGGCCCCGCACACGACTCTAGTTTGGACCAACACTCAAATCGAGCACTGGCCCAGGGGGGTTGAATTAATTAAGCCTCGGGTTAATTACTCCCTCGGAAAGTTTTAGTTGTTTAGGCGAATAGTACCAATGTTGGGACTTGCTGGAAAAGACTTAGCACTTAGCGGTTTATCGAGGGGGTCCCATACACCCCAACCGTGTTAGGAACGCATAATCAAGGAACATAACACCGGTTTATACGGTTCCTAACGGCATGAGTGGAACAAATCACCAAGCAAAAGGCTTAGCCTTCCACCCTTGCCAATATATAGATGATTTCATTTAAGCAATTATATAGTGTGATATAACCCAACCAAACTTCAACATGAAGCAAGCATCTTCGATCTTCACCTGCAACTAGCAATGCTATAAGAAGGGCTGAGCGAAGCGTACTTAGCCAAGCAACGGTTTGCATAGGTAGGTTGGTTAAACATGGCAATTGGTTACAAGTAGGAGGCTGACAAGAAGATCATGGGCATCGAGGCAAAACTAAAGATCGGAACTACTAGCAATAGGCAAAGATAGTAATGTTATCGGGGTTCCGTCATCTTGCCTGGGATTCCACAAGGGAGAAGAACGGATCCACGAAGTAGACGGAGCAACATAGACGAGCGAAACCTCACAACTTCGGAACGAAACCGAAGCTAACAAGAGAAGCAACCGGAAAGAAGCAAACAACACGGTAAACACACAAGAATAAACATGCCATACGATGCACATCCAAGTATGATGCATGTCCGGTTTAAATATGCATGGCATGGCAAAGTGCACAAACAACACTACAAGTTAAGTGGAGCTCAATATGCAACGAGTTGCATATTGTCGAAACACCACATTTAATTATTTAGTTGACTCTCATTAATTACAAGACAAGATTAAATGTTGGTTAACATGGCAAGAGGTGAAGCAAAAGTAAACTACCTATTTAGGCATTTTAAATGAGGCCGGAAATAACAATAAAGATTCCGGAAACTCCTCATGCACATATTTATGAGTTTGGTACTGTTCTGCCTATAACCACATTTTAAAGTTATTAAACAGCAAAACAAAGTGCATCATGTTATTCTACACATTTTTCTACCCCAAATACATATAAAGTTTATAAAATTTGGAGCTACGGTTATTTAGTTATGAAATAAATCATTTTAGCATGGCATTTGAGCAAATTTAAATAAACAGCAAGTTAAACATTTTTAACTGGGGTGAAAGTGGCATATTATTAATCTACACCAAATTCTAAGCAATTTTCATATATAAAGTTTTTACATAAGATGCATGGTTATTTAGTTATTAAATGTATGATGTTGGGGTCTTTTCTATAAAGCTGTTGTTCTATGGAAAAAAAAAGGAAAATCGTCCTGACAAAAAAAACACGTCATGGGCTGAAACCCGGGTGGACTGGGCTTCTCACCAGAGGGCAAAAGGTCCGTCAGTGAAGCTGGGCTGCGGCCGACGCAGCAGGCCGGGAAGGCCGTGGCTCATGTGGTTCTGCACGTGCGTCTGCTTGTCCCCGAGCAGGTGAACGACGGCGGCGGCGCCACCGGCTGCGGCTGGACCTCCGGCGAGGCGCGAGGGCAGCGCGAGGGCCAGGAACGGGCAGCGGGGCACGGATCCGCGCCGGATCCGGTGAGGGGGGCTGGTTCCCGGTGGTTGGAGGCGACGCCCGACGCGGTGGAGCTCGAGGTCGTCCATGGCGGCGGCCTCCTTGCTCCTGCGCGATGGAGCTCGGGGATCCCAGCGGCGGAGGAAGTGGTGGCGGGGCCGGCGAGGTGGTGCGGGGCGGCGAGGTGCTCGGGTCGTCGGCAGGAGGCGCGACGGCGACGCTCCGATCCTGCTCGGGATCGACCGGAAGGAGAAGCGGGTCGGGCGCAGACGGTTGCTTTGGTCGCGGCGGCGGGGCAGGCCGGGGACGGGCCTGGCGCGGTGGGGAGGCGCGGGCACCACGCGGCGGCTTCCGGTTGGTCGGGCGGTGCGCGGCTGGCGGCGCTGGCCAATAGGAGGCCAACAAGTGGCAACGGCGAGGTGGCTGGATGATCTGGCGGCGACAAGTGGCAGATCCGGAGCGGCTGGGCATGGAATGCGAGGTGGGAGGCGGGTGGGAGGTAGGGGAAGGAGTAGGTGTCCATATTTGGCAAGGGAGGGGTCTATATATAGCAAGGGTAGCTAGGGTTAGGGGTTTTGGGGGCTTTTGGAGCCCTCGGATGCCGATCGGACAGCTCCGGTCGGATGAAGGGGTAGGTTGGGCCTAGAAGAGGTTTGTGGGATGTGGGAAAAGGCCTCGGGATGAGAAGAGAGAGAGAGAGAGGGGGAGGCCCGCGGGTTTTCGGAGACCGAAAACATCCGACGTTTTAACTGGCTACTAGTGCCGCTATATTTAACCGTTGGGCTATCAAACGAGCTCCGAATGCGATGAAATTTGGTCGGCGGCCTATCTACACTATAATAAGACCACACGCCAAGTTTCACCCCATTCCGAGAACATTTTCCGGCCACTCATAAAATAAATATTCGGATGTGCCGCGGGCGCGTGCGAGTGTGTCTGGGCTCAGAACGGACAACGGAGAGGACAGGGCAACTACAGACGGAGGCAAGTTTTTAAAACATGCTGATGAAATGCACATGATGACATGATGCAATGCAAAATAAATAACACAAACACAAAAGAAACACACGGGAGAACCCGGAACATCTGGAATCTTCTGGAATCTTCTGGGACGTCGGTCTTCGGGCGTCACACCCTTGCTGGGCTTCCGCTTGAAGGTTGCCGAGTACAAGTCGAGTAAACGGCGATAAGTGGTGAAAGCGTGTGTGAAGAGGTACACCCCTGCAGGGTTATCAATCTATTCAAATAGCCGTTGTTCGCGGTACGGACTACTTGGTTACTCTTACAGTTCATAGACAAGTTGATGGATACTACTAAAAGCATCAAGATAAGTGTGAGTACCGTGGATGGCCCTTCCATAGGATGACGGAAGAGGATCCTCGGTGGTGTATTGTTGTGGTGAGTAGAGGACTCGTGTTCGTAATAACATCTTCCAATCCGTAGAGAGTTGTAGTATACATTAGCCAAGAGTCAAAGCTGGCTTTCTGCTATGAACTCCACTACCCCCTTTGATAATGTTGCATGTATGATAGGTTATGTGGTAAGACTTGCTGAGTACCTTTGTACTCATGTTTGCTTAATAACTGTTGCAGAGGAGAACCCTGCCCCTGCTGATGGGTTCTACATAGACGTTGACGTCGACGAGTAGCTTGACACCCAGACGGAGATCTGGAGCTTGTGAAGGGCCTTGTAGATAGTCAGGCTACACCAAGCCTGTTTTATTTTCTAAGTTGTCTGTACTCAGACATGTAGCTTCCGCTTGTGCTTGTATGACTGTATGACTTGAGTGTTGGGTCATGTGACCCCTACCTGTATGGATATATTATGTATGGCTCTTGGAGCCTCTTAAATTAAGTACTTTGAGTCATAGAGTTCTGTTGTGATGCAATGTTGTATTTGCACATATTGAGCATATTGTGTGTATGGTTGAAATGCTTGGTATGTGTGGGATCTGACACCTAGTTGTTTTCCTTTGGTAGCCTACCTTACAGGGAAATGCCTCCTAGTGATTCCAATGAGCCTTGGTAGCTTGCTACTGCTCGGAACACGTAGGCTGGCCGGCATGTGTCCTTCTTCGTTCGTGTGTCTGTCCCTTAGGGGAAATGGCACGCGTTGTTCCTTTAAGTCCATGTAGCTTGCTACGACTTGGGTTCATACGTTGATGACCGACACGTTCGTTGCTGGGTCATGGATGCCTGTCTCTGTAATTTAGTGCCACTTTTGGTTTATAACTAGCCATGTCGGCCGGGGTTCTTTGTCATATGGATGCTAGCGACACTGTCATATACGTGTTCCAAAATGCGCAAATGGTCCCGGGCCAGGTAAGGTGGCACCCGTGGGGTTACCGTGCGTGAGGCCGCAAAGTGATATGACGTGTTACAGCTAGATCGGTGTGACTTAGGATCGGGGTCCTGACAGCGTTGGCATCAGAGATGGACTGCCTGTAGGTTTCTCAAGCCAAACTGGTCGATGTTGAGTCTAGAAAAATTCTTAGTTATATGTAGGGGAATTGATTGTGGAAGGGAACGTAAGGCTCTTTTTACTCCTTTACCTTATGCCCTTCTGATCTTAGTCAGACTATTCTTTCTACGGGGATTTTGGACTAGGCCTCTTATCATTACTAGGTTCACGTGTTACTAATCCGTAGACTCTTAGGATTGTTGGTTTTAAGCCTCAGTTCAGTTTCTATCCTTTTAGTATGATGATTGTTGGACCCAGAACCTTGATATGGAATTGTTGAGTGGCTATGCTATCATTTGTATGATGTCTCAAATCTTTGTTTGAGCATTTACAGTTGTTATGCTGCCCGATTTCTTCCAGAAACACTAATGCCTTTGCATTACATCGTGTTTCAGATGTCTGGCCGCACCCCTCACCAAGTGGTTCGTTTGACTCGGTGCATTTATGTGCCCGGACAAACGGCCATGCTAGTCCGTGTGCTGACTAAGACCGGTTATCGCTGGTATCCTGAGTACACCGTGGAGGAATAGTACCGGGATTTCAATCAGAGTCAGTATTTCTGCACAGTCCGGATATACCCCTCATATCCCGGAGCTAACGACCCCATCCATTGGTCTTATGGACTCGGGGTTACCATCGAGATGGCAGTACAGGATGCCGCCTATTCGATGATGACCATTCTCCGGGCTAGGCATGCCCTGTTGCTGAACACTGAGTTCTGTTACATGCCAGCCTCACTTCCCGGAGAGGAAGGCTACTACACTGGTCTGTATACTGATGCTGCTCATGAAGAGCCACTACTTCAGACTACTGTTCAGATGCTGGAGGATAGGGACCGTGAGGTCCGTGCCCTCCGAATGGAGCTGTATAACACTCGAGCCGCCCACTAGACTACTTTGACACGGCTTGCACCTGTTGTGCACGCCGGATATCTGGACATGCGGGATTTGTACCCCGTGCGGACTCGTCTGCCTGATCGCATGGATTGGCGTGATGTTGGGGGTATTACACCTCCACGTGGGCGTCGGTTACCACCAGCATCGGGACCGAGGCCACATCCATGTCCCTATGGTCCACAGCCTTCGAGTGCTCGCGAGTTTTAAGATCCGTCTGTTCCACTTCCAGGCTACGATGGTAATCTTTACGAAGATTACTACGGAAATGTCTGAGCTAGACCGTGGTAGTAGTAGTATTGTAGTAGTTGTATTCCCATAGTCCTGCGCGTCTTGTGAAATATGACTTAGTGTGTACTGAGTTCCGGAGGTGTAGTTAAATAATGTATAGGAGCTTGGAATGCCTCTGATGGGATGTATCTTCTTTCACCGCAGTTGTACTTTAGCCTTGGCTTGTACTAAACTATGTATGGTGTGTATGACCACTGGTGTATATATAGCAGTTTCTATATTACCATGTCGTACGGATGAACATCTCTGCATTCCGTGTCATCCATTACATTCTGCACTTCTATGTCAAATTTTTGCCATCCTTGTCTAAACCGTTGTTTTGTTTTCCTAGGATGGTCAACACTCGCAACACTCCTGATGCCCAGGAGCAGGGTGAGGCTAGTGGGGCTAGATATGGGAATCTGCCCCAGCCACCCTCCTTGGCGGAAGTTATGCTCGAGGCAGAACGGAACAAGAGAGAGACCAACCGTCTGCTGGAACGCATAGAGCAGAACACTGGGTTCCGCCAGAGGAATGACGTGGTGTCAATCATTGACTTTATCAAGATGTGCCCACCGAAGTTCCATCACTCGACTGAACCTCTGGATGCGGATGACTGGCTACGTAGTATCACCCACAAGCTACACTCTGCCTGTGTGGCCGAAGCTGACAAGGTTACCTACGCCGCCTACCATCTTGAGGGCCCTGCCAGTCTTTGGTGGGAAAACTTTGAAGCTATGCGTCCTGCTGGCCAAATCACTACTTGGGTTGAGTTCAGTGAGGCATTCCGTGAACATCACATTCCGGAAGGTCTCATGGATCGCAAGCGGGAGGGATTCTGCAATTTCACCCAGGGCCGGTTAACTGTGGATGGCTATAGTCGCGAGTTTGGCAACTTGGCACGCTATGCACCTGAGGAAGTTTCCACCGATGCCAAGAAGCAGGCGAGGTTCCGCAAGGGACTCAGCCCTGAACTCCGCCGAGATCTACGTCTGCACGAGTGCGCTTCCTTCCAGAAGTTGGTAAACAAGGCTATCAGTGTTGAAACGGGCCAGACCGACTTCGAGGCCACACGCAAGCATACTCGAGACTTTGGTTCCTCATCCGGCTCTGGCTCTCACAAGCGCCGTGTGTGGGTTCCTAACACTGCTCTGCCACCCAAGTACACACCGAGGCCATCCTATGAGGCGCCTCGCCCAACTCAACAGTATGCACCTGCTAAGACCTATGGAGGACCACCTTCCAACTTTGCTCCACGCACTAGCACTGTGACCTGCTTCAAGTGTGGAGAACCGGGACACTACATGCGTGAGTGTCCTCAGAACCAACCAGGAAAACCCGTTGGCCGTGGTAAGCCAACCGGCAAGGTGAATTATGTTAAGCCAATCCCCACTGCACGTGGTCATGTCAATTATGTCTCTGCCGAGGAAGCTTATGAGGATCCTAACGTCGTTCTTGGTACGCTTCTCGTTAACTGCCATCCGACATCTGTTCTTTTCGATACTGGAGCATCCCATTCGTTCATATCTGAGAGCTATGCTCGAATGCATAACATGACTTTTTGTGACATGCCTACTTCCATGGTTATTCAAACTCCTGGTTCAAAGTGGCAAACCTCTAGGGTAAGCCATGGAAATGAAATCCTTGTCGATAGACTTGTTTTCCTAGCATCTCTAATCGCTCTCAAGTCCTCGGACATAAACATCATTTTGGGTATGGATTGGATGACAACTCATTACGCCAAGATTGATTGCTATACTAGGATCGTTCAACTTACACACCCATCCGGCAAGATAGTCAATGTCTTGACCCGAATGGCTGAGCGTCAGCTCTACTCTCTTAATGCCAGCCCTCTACCCGAACTCGAAGATATCCCGGTAGTCCGTAAATTTCCGGATGTTTTTCCAGAAGAACTGTCAGGAATTCCACCTGACAGAGATGTCGAGTTCATGATAGATCTTATCCCTGGAACTGTCCCAATCTCTAGGAGACCCTATAAGATGGCACCCCTAGAATTAGCTGAGCTTAAGAAACAACTCGATGAGTCCTTGCAAAAAGGTTTCATCCATCCTAGTTCTTCCCCTTGGGCTTGCCCCGTCCTCTTCGTCAAGAAGAAGGATGGAACGGAGCGGATGGTTGTAGATCACCGACCTGTCAATCTGGTCACCATAAAGAACAAGTATCCGCTTCCCAGGATCAACGACATGTATGATCAGCTCGCTGGATCCTCACTCTTCTCTAAGATGGATTTGAGGTTGGGTTACCATCAAATCAAAATCAAGAACGGGGACACTCCTAAAACGGCTTTTGTTACTCGTTATGGCCAATATGAGTACACCGTCATGTCCTTCGGGTTAACCAATGCCCCAGCTACCTTTTCCCGGCTAATGAATTCTATATTCATGGAGTACTTGGATAAATTCGTCGTGGTATACCTCGATGATATACTCATCTATTCCAAGAACAAGGAAGATCATGCCGAGCATTTAAGGCTGGTATTGACGAAACTTCGAGAGCACCGCCTTTATGCCAAATTCTCTAAATGTGAATTTTGGTTGCCGGAAGTAACCTATCTAGGTCATGTGATCTCTGGCAAGGGTATTGCTGTCAATCCCGAGCGAGTTCAAGCCGTCCTTGATTGGACTCCCCCTGAATCGGTCAAGCAAGTTAGGAGTTTTCTTGGCTTAGCGAGCTATTGTCGACGCTTCGTCGAGAATTTCTCCAAGGTTGCTAAACCTCTAACTGAGCTCCTCAAAAAGGATAAAAAGTTTGAGTGGACCCCACAGTGCGAGTCCAGTTTTCAGGAACTGAAAAGACGCCTCACATCTGCACCTGTACTGGTACCACCAGACTTTTCCAAGGATTTTATAATCTACTGCGACGCCTCGCGACAAGGACTAGGTTGCATACTCATGCAAGATCGTCAAGTGATTGCATACGCATCTCGACAGTTGCGTCCACATGAGGATAACTATCCTACTCATGATCTAGAGCTTGCAGCTGTAGTCCATGCACTCAAAACATGGCGACATTACCTCCTTGGTAATCGCTGTGAAATCTTCACTGATCATCAAAGTTTGAAGTATATCTTCACCCAACCGGATCTAAATCTCAGGCAAAGACGTTGGGTTGAGTTGCTCACAGATTACGACTTAGGAATCACTTACACCCCTGGAAAGGCCAATGTCATGGCTTATGCACTAAGTCGTAAATCTTATTGTAACAACTTGATGTTACAACAAGGACAACCACTTCTCCACGAGGAATTTCGTAAGCTTAACCTTCACATTGTTCCTCGAGGATTCCTTTCCACCTTGGTGGCGGAACCTACCCTTACGGATCAGGTCATCAAAGCACAGAAGGTTGACCCGGGAATTTCCCGTATTAAGAGGAACATCAAGAAAGGAGTCACGGGATGTTTCTCAATTGATGATCAAGGAGTTGTATTCTTTAGCAACCGTTTAGTGGTTCCTAAAGTACGAAACCTAAGACGTTTGATCCTTAAGGAGGCTCATGAATCTCCTCTCACAATTCATCCCGGTAGTACCAAAATGTATCAGGACCTACGTCAGAGATTCTGGTGGACTAGGATGAACAGAGAAATCGCTCAATTCATTGCTAACTGCGACGTTTGTCGTCGAGTCAAAGCAGAGCATCAACGGCCTGCTGGCACCCTTCAACCTTTAGCTATTTCTGAATGGAAATGGGACAAAGTCGGTATGGACTTCATTACTGGGTTTCCCAGGACCAGGAAAGGGAATAATGCTATCTTCGTCGTTATCGACCGCCTCTCTAAAGTAGCTCATTTCCTGCCTGTTCGAGAGAGTATTACCGCTAGCCAGCTAGCAGACTTGTATGTCTCTCGGATAGTATCACTTCATGGTGTGCCGTTGGAGATTAACTCAGACCGTGGGAGTCTTTTCACTTCACGATTTTGGGAAAGTTTCCAGAATGCTATGGGAACTCATCTCTCCTTCAGTACCGCCTTCCATCCCCAGTCAAGTGGTCAAGTGGAACGAGTCAATCAAATTCTGGAAGACATGCTTCGAGCCTCTGTCATCTCTTTCGGTATGGATTGGGAAAAGTGTCTTCCATTTGCCGAATTCGCTTATAACAATAGTTATCAAGCCAGCTTGCGCAAAGCTCCCTTCGAAGTTCTATATGGACGAAGGTGTCGAACACCTCTTAACTGGTCAGAAACTGGGGAAAGACAATTCTTTGGCCCGGATATGATCCAGGAAGCAGAAGAGCAAGTTCGCATCATTCGTGAGAAATTGAAAACAGCCCAGTCTCGCCAGAAGAGCCAATATGATAGTCATCATAAGGCTGTGACTTTTGAAGTCGGCGATAAGGCCTACCTTCGGGTTACTCCTCTTAAGGGAACCCATCGCTTCGGTATCAAAGGCAAATTGGCCCCTCGTTACATCGGTCCTTTTCACATTCTTGCCAAACGAGGAGAAGTTGCCTACCAATTGGAACTACCTCCGCACCTATCCAGAGTTCATGACGTGTTCCACGTTTCTCAACTCAGGCGTTGCTTCTTGGATTCCTATCCGCGGAGTGGACCACGAAACGCTTGATCTCCAGGACAATCTCACATATCGAGAATACCCCGTTCGTATTCTTGATCAAACCGAGCGCACCACTCGACGCCACAATATCAAGTTTCTCAAGGTTCAATGGTCACATCATTCCGAGAGTGAAGCTACTTGGGAAAGGGAGGATCGTCTTCGACTTGAGTACCCCACCCTCTTTCCGGAGGAACCCGAATCTCGGGACGCGATTCCTTTAAGTGGGGGTGAGTTGTCACATCCCTAGTTAGCACTTGCATTAGGACTAGCTAGAGTGTGCATCATGTTTACTTATCAAAGAAACTTGAAATGGGAATGACAGAAACCCCAGCACTCCTCTTCTAACAACTAGGGTTTGATAAAATCTTTTCCAATGTACCCAAAATGCCCTTCAAAAATGTCCATCATTTCTGCCATGGTCTTAAACCTCTGCCAAAAATGGTGCACAATTTTATAGGACATCCAAGGTCTCTGGATTAAATCATATGGTATTTGCATTTGGGCATTTAAATGCTATAAAATATTTTAAATGCTAAAATAATCATAAACTATAATGTTCCATGCTGTTCATATTATATACAGTGGGCATGACAAGTTTTATGAGTTATAAAAATGTTCTGGCATTTTTATTAATTAAACAAAGTTGCAAAAGAAATGAAACAGAAAAGAAATAGGAAAAGGGAGAGAGAGAAAGGTTACCTGACGCCCACCCGGCCCACCTGCCGGCCCAGCCCAGCTGCCGCTCCAGCGAGCTGCTTGGCTCGGCCAGGCAGGCAGGCAGGTGCTCGACGGCGGCCGCAGTGCGCGCCATGCAGCTGCCCGCCGCCCTGCTTCCTCCCCTCGCCGCCCTGGAGGCTTGGATCGGTCGGCCACCTCGCCCCCGACCTCGCAGACACTCCCCACTCTCCCCAGCTCCTCTCCTTCGCCCTCCCCGCACCATGGCCGATGCCGCCGTGCTCGCACCGTCGTAGTAGCCGCGCCCACCGTCGTCCCTGAGCCCCGTCGTCGTGTCCGTCTTCTCCGCCGTCCTCGACTACTTCGAGCAGGCCGAGCCCCGAGCGCTCGCCCGCCCTGGAGACGCCCCCGACCCCTTCTTCCCCAACTCCGGCCGCGGAGATCCCCCTCGCCGTCCCGCTCAGCTCCGACCACCCCCAAGCTCGCTCCGGCGTCTGCTGCAACCTCTGTGAGCCCAGCTTCGTCCTCCCCCTCTCCGTTGGCTCTCTACTACCCTGGAACGCACCGCACGAAGCTCAACTGCACGCACCGCCACGGAGCTCGTCGCCGACGAGGCTCCGGCCATCCAATGGTCCGGCCATCGTGCCTATCAGCTTCACCGTCACGCGTAGGTGCTGTAGGACCACTCCACGCTCCTCTACGAGCACCGCACCGTCGTTTTCGACTTCGCCGAACTCCGGCAGCCGCTGGACTCGTCGCCGGCGTCATCTCCAGCGACCCCGAGGCCAGCCACCACCTCCATTCGATAAGGTTTGCCTCCAGCTACCCGTAGGTGTGCTCCGCCGTCGTTTTGGCAGCCGGAGCACGAAACCCGCACCTCACCGCCGTGTTTGGCCTCGCCGGCGGCTAAACGCCGGTGAGTTGGGCTTGTTTGACCACGGGTTTGACCCCCTGGGTCACTGACATGTGGGCCCTGCCTGCTAGTCAAACCTAGTTTAAGTGTTAATTTAATTCTAATTAGCTAATTAGTTAACTGTGACACTCACCAGTGGGTCCCACTGGTCAGGTTTGACTTGGGCCGCCCTGTTGACTGACTGACGTCAGCATGATGTCATGCTGACGCAGTAAAGGATTTTCTGGGATTTTTAGATTTAAAAATAATGCAGGAAATTCTAGAAAAGGCCTAAACTTCAAAAAAAATCATATAAATTCAACAGTAGCTCAGATGGAAAAGATTTATATATGAAAAATGATCAGAAAAATCCAATCTTTCCAATGGCACTGGTTTCATGCATGTTTGAGCAAGTTAACCTTGATGTATACATTAAAACATGATAATGCACTTAATTAAATAATAGCTAAAGTGCCAATTTGAATCTTTGATTCAAATAGGCTCAAACCCTTCTGGTTATAGTTGCATTAGCCCAACACACATGCATCTTGCCATGTCATGAGCATGCATCATATTGTTGCATTTGTTTGTTTAATGATTGTATCGCCGGTATTCTCTGTGTTAGGTCCTGCTCCCGAGGATACTGCTGCGTATCCAGTTGAAGAGCAGTACCCGACAACCACTTTGTCAGGCAAGCAATCATTGATCATTCCGATACAAACCCAATCTTCTCGCTCCTGCTCTCTTTTAATGCATTAAGGCAACAGCGTGTGAACTGCTACTTGTTGCGGTAGTTGAACCCTATTCCCTTGCATGACCTGTCATTGCCACAGTAAATAGTTGAAACCCACTAGCATGTGTAGGAGCTGATGGAGCCATGTGATGTGTGATCCACCATGCTATTTGCTTATGTTGCCTGCTATGCTTAGAGTTGTGTCTGGTCTGGTTCATCTGGGTGATGGATCAGAGTGAAACAATCATTTCGATAAAGAGAAAGAAGTGTGGAACACGATTGGTTAAGGTATCAATGAAAGGCCATGTAGGAGTACGTGGTGGGTTGTTTCATTGGAACCGTACATAGGACCCAAGATCTGTATGTGTGGTTCAAGTTCCAGCTACTACCATGCATTGAGCCCGAAACCAATGGACCCTCTCGACTTATTAATTACCCTCGATCTCTGTCCAGGAGTTGCAACTAGTTTCTGGTGTTTATAGTTTACTGGAGGTCGTGCACAGCGCTGACCCTCGGGGTGGGTTGTGATGCGACAGGTACGTGGCACGGTGTACCGGTTGCCCGTTTGGTGACTCGGGAACCCTATACACATCGTTTGGGGCCGTGAGCGACACCCCGGCCGGATCTCCCCACGGATGGAACCTAAATAGGCGATAAACCTGGACGAGAGACTTGAGTAGTTAGTCAGGTCGTGGCCGACACCCTCGTTGGGCTTCCGCTTGAAGGTTGCCGAGTACATGTCGAGTAAACGGCGATAAGTGGTGAAAGCGTGTGTGAAGAGGTACACCCGTGCAGGGTTATCAATCTATTCGAATAGCCGTTGTTCGCGGTACGGACTACTTGGTTACTCTTACAGTTCATAGACAAGTTGATGGATACTACTAAAAGCCTCAAGATAAGTGTGAGTACCGTGGATGGCCCTTCCGTAGGATGACGGAAGAGGATCCTCGGTGGTGTATTGTTGTGGTGAGTAGAGGACTCGTGTTCGTAATAACATCTTGCAATCCGTTGAGAGTTGTAGTATACGTTAGCCAAGAGTCAAAGCTGGCTTTCTGCTATGAACTCCACTACCCCCTTTGATAATGTTGCATGTATGATAGGTTCTGTGGTAAGACTTGCTGAGTACCTTTGTACTCATGTTTGCTTAATAACTGTTGCAGAGGAGAACCCTGCCCCTGCTGATGGGTTCTACATAGACGTTGACGTCGACGAGTAGCTTGACACCCAGACGGAGATCTGGAGCTTGTGAAGGGCCTTGTAGATAGTCAGGCTACACCAAGCCTGTTTTATTTTCTAAGTTGTCTGTACTCAGACATGTAGCTTCCGCTTGTGCTTGTATGACTGTATGACTTGAGTGTTGGGTCATGTGACCCCTACTTGTATGGATATGTTATGTATGGCTCTTGGAGCCTCTTAAATAAAGTACTTTGAGTCATAGAGTTCTGTTGTGATGCAATGTTGTATTTGCACATATTGAGCATATTGTGTGTATGGTTGAAATGCTTGGTATGTGTGGGATCCGACACCTAGTTGTTTTCCTTTGGTAGCCTACCTTACAGGGAAATACCTCCTAGTGATTCCAATGAGCCTTGGTAGCTTGCTACTGCTCGGAACACGTAGGCTGGCCGGCATGTGTCCTTCTTCGTTCCTGTGTCTGTCCCTTAGGGGAAATGTCACGCGTTGTTCCTTTAAGTCCATGTAGCTTGCTACGACTTGGGTTCATACGTTGATGACCGACACGTTCGTTGCTGGGTCATGGATGCCTGTCTCTGTAATTTAGTGCCACTTTTGGTTTATAACTAGCCATGTCGGCCCCGGTTCTCTGTCATATGGATGCTAGCGACACTGTCATATATGTGTGCCAAAATGCGCAAACGGTCCCGGGCCAGGTAAGGTGGCACCCGTGGGGTTACCGTGCGTGAGGCCGCAAAGTGATATGATGTGTTACAGCTAGATCGGTGTGACTTAGGATCGGGATCCTGACAGTGGTTCTCCACCATCTTGTCATTGATCTTGCACTTGGCCTTGTTCGTCAGGTTGAGGGCCTTCACTTTGTTCTTCGGAAGCATGTGGGTCTTGGGTTGGTGATGGTTCCACTTGAGTGGAACATTGTCCTTTTCCTTCAGCCACAAGGGGTTCCTCAATGGGTAGGATGTATCCAACACCCATTCTTCTTATGGCTTGAGGAGGAATTTCATCACCTACATCACAAGTACCACTTTGCTCCACTTGGGAGCCGTTATTTTCATCAAACTCTACGTTACTCGTCTCCTCAATGAGTCGATTGGACTTGTTGAGGACACGGTAAGCATGAGAGTTTGTAGCATAACCAACAAATATGCCCTCGTGAGCTCTAGATTCAAATTTAGACAAGCGAACACCTTTCTTGAGAATGAAACTCTTACACCCGAATACCCGGAAGTACTTGAGATTGGGCTTGTTACCGGTAAGTATCTCATACGGAGTTTTGTTCAAGCCTTTGTGGAGATAGAGCCGATTTGATGCATGGCAAGCGGTGTTGATGGCTTCGGCCCAAAAGTTGTATGGAGATTTGAATTCAGCCATCATGGTTCTTGCCGCATCCATCAGAGTTCGGTTCTTTCTCTCAGCTACACCGTTTTGTTGAGGGGTATATGGGGCTGCATATTGATGTTTGATCCCCTCATCACTAAGAAACTCATCCAAGGTGTAGTTCTTGAACTCGGTGCCATTGTCACTTCTGATCATCAAAATATTTGCTTCATGTTGTCGTTGAGCTTCATTTGCAAAGTTGATGACGGTTTGTTGGGTCTCTCTCTTCTTCTTGAAGAAGTATACCCAGGTGTATCTTGAGTAATCATCCACAATCACCAAGCAGTACTTTCTACCCCCAAGACTATCAAAAGATGGAGGCCCAAAGAGGTCCATGTGGAGGAGCTCTAGGGGTCTCTTTGAATAGATGATAGTCGTGGGAGGGTGAGCCGTCTCATGTAACTTTCCTTCAATGCAAGCCCTGCAAGCACGATCTTTGGCAAAGCTAACATTTGTTAGTCCACGGACATGGTCCCCCTTGAGAAGACTATGCAAAGATCTCATATTGACGTGGGCCAAACGGCGATGCCAAAGCCATCCCACATCAACTTTAGCCATTAGGCATGTCGCGACTTTAGTTGGTTGCTTTGAGAAGTTAACCACATAAAGACCATTCTCGACATGCCCAACATAGGCTACTTTAAGAGTCTTGCTCCACAAGAGGGCCACGGTATCAATATCAAACAATGTAGCAAAGCCCATGACTGCAAGTTGGCGAACAGAAAGTAAATTGTATGCAAGGGACTCAACAAGCATGACTTTCTCGATCGTGAGATCATGAGAGACAACAACCTTGCCAAGCCCCAATACCTTAGAGGAAGAAGCATCACCCCATTCGACGTTGGTGGCCATAGATGAACCTAGATGCACGTCCACCACCAAGTCTTTGCTTCCGGTCATATGATTTGTGGCTCCGCTATCGAGCAACCATGATCCCCCACCGGAAGCAAACTCCTACAAGAGATCAATGCTTGGATTTAGGTACCCATTTGGTAATGGGTCCTTTGAGGTTAGTAACAAGGGTCTTAGGAACCCAAATGGACCATTCAATGTACTCATAAGAAGAACCAACAAATTTAGCAAACACATGACCATCACTAGCACGACATAAAACATATGAAGGATTAAAGTCGCCGGCCATGTTTGATGGTATGGTGGAGTTTTTCTTGACACCGCCACTTTCCACCATTTTCTTCTTCTTTGATGTGCCCTCTCCTTCTTTCACGAAAGATTGTCGGAGAGGGGGTGGTTGATTGGTCTTGTCATTCTTCTTCTTCTTGGGCTTAGGAACAAACCCAATTCCTTCCTTTGCCACAACCTCCTTTTGATTGCTCAAAAGGGTGTTGAGGTTCTTCTCACCTTGTATGCAAGTCACAAGGCCTTTCTCAAGTTGCTTCTTCAACTCGGCATTCTCTTCAATAAGATGCACATGCTCGCAACACGGGTTAGTAGCATTTGCATTATCAATTAAAACCATGCGAGGAAAGATAGCCTTTTCCTTGGTTAGCGAAACTTGGAGTTGATCATGAGACTCCTTGAGAGTAGCATGCATACCTTTCAAGGCCTTGTGAGCCTTGTCAAGTATGTCAAACTCCTCTTTGAGTTTAGCATGGTCAACCTCAAGTTTTGCCTTCTCGGAATTAAGCATACGAGAGACAACTAAAGCATGATCAAGATCTTTCTTTAATTTAGCATGACCATCGTTGTGTGACTCCTCAAGAGCCAAACGAAGACCACGCTCTTCCTCTAGGGTGTTAGAGAGATCTGATATCTCATCGGCATAGTCTCGACTATGTCCTTCCATTTTAGTAATGGTTTCCTCGTGAGCCTCGATCATGTCGTTGGCCTCACCGAGTTGTTCCAAGAGAGCAACAAAATGCTTCTTGGGTTTGCCCTTGAGATTTTTCATGAACAACTCAAATTCATTTTCTCCCTCCTTAGCACCCTCACTCTCATCAATACAATTCGTCAATGAAGGATTAGAAGAAATAGTAGTATTGATGTTTGGGGTTACCTTGTTGGTGGCCTTGGCCATGAGACACTTGGCGGTGATGTTCTCATTTGGTGAGTCGAAGAGAGATGAGTGTGGAGTAGTAGCAATTGCAATTGTGGCCATGGTGGTCACCTCATCATCTTCATCATTATCATCATCCTCAACATATTCTTCTTGGGCCACCAACCCTTTAGGAGGAGTCTTCTTGTTGAAGTTGTTCTTGTTGGGATATGACTTTGACTTGTCCTTCCGGATAAGCTTGCCTCCAAAGTCTTCTCTTTTCTCATATGGGCAGTCCGCAACGAAGTGGCTTACATTTCCATAGTTGAAGCATGTCCTCACTCGTTGCTTGCCCTTGTTCCCACTAGAGTTGTTCCTGTTGAAGTTGGGTCTTGTGTTCTTCTTGCCCCAGAATTGCCTTGAAGCAAGAGCCATGTGCTCATGATAGGCATATTTGGTGTCCTCGGGGCTACACTCATCATCATCTTCCACCTCCTCTTCTTCCACACAAGCCTTGGCCTTCAGGGCAAGATTAGGCTTCTTTGATCGTTGAGCTCTTAAGACCGCATTGTCGGCGGTCATGTCCAAGATCCTCATGGCAATGAACTCATCCAACACTTCATGAGATGACAAGTGGTGGAAATCCGGTCTCTGACAAATGACAGAGGACATGGCCTTATGATAGGGCATCATGGCCTTGAGGAACTTGCGCTTGATCCAGTTGTCATCCGTGTCCTTACTGCCATGATCTCGAAGAGAGACCGCAAGAGTGGTTAATCTCCGATAAAGTTCACGAGGATCTTCTTCTTCGATCATAGCAAACTCATCGGCTTCATCTTGCACAACTTCATAGTTAGAGCGTTGAATGCTAGTGCTTCCCTTGTACATAGTGCCAACATGCTCCCAAGCTTCCTTGGCCACAGTGAAGGGTCGAAGATGTGCAATGTCTTCTGGAGGAATAGCATCTTGAAGAATGCAAAGAGCGGACTCGTTGAACTGATGATCTGCAGTTTCTCTTGGAGTCATGTTGTTGGGATCATGCGGATAAAAACCTTGTTCAATGATTCTCCAAAGGTTAGTAGAACAATGATTTATATGACGTTTGAAACAAAACACCCAAGTAGCAAAATCAGAATTTTTTATAAACTTGGGAGGTGGCCCAACGGAATTTAAATGCGGTGTAGGAACGGGTCCTCCATAGTGAGTAGGAGGAGAGGAGTGGGCAAAGATCCCACTCCCATTCTTAGTAACAGGGGCTTGTTCACTACTAGCTTCTCCCTTGTCAGGATTAGCCTCCAACACGTTAGTGGCAGGACGAACAACTTCCAACGGAGCGGTGGAAACTTTAAGCCCCTCAAGCAAATCTTTAAACATGCCTTTGACCTCGCTCGCTAGTGAATCTTTCAATGTGGTCAAGGCCACATTGAACTCCTCACGAGAGACCGAGGCTCCCCCATCCGACATAGGCAAGTATGGAGTTCCATCGGAATGGTCCTCCGTCTCGACTACGTTGTCACCCATACTCTTTGGACGGTAAAGTCCTTAAAAAGAGACGAGGCTCTGATACCAATTGAAAGGATCGATATGGTTGACTGGAGGGGGGGTGAATAGGCAACTAACAATTTTTAGCTTTTCTTAACCACTTTAAATTAAGCGTCAAAGTAAGTTGTCTAGATATTCTACTAAGATGACAACTAATGTAAAGTAAAGATAACAACTTCACAAGCAAGCTATAGGAGTTAAACAAGTAATGCTTGCACAAGTAAAGGTAAGAAATAACCACAAGAGGAACCGGTGGAGACGAGGATGTGTTGTCGAAGTTCCTTCCCTTTGAACGGAAGTACGTCTCCATTGGAGCGGTGTGGAGGCACAATGCTCCCCAAGAAGCCACTAGGGCCACCGTATTCTCCTCACGCCCTCACACGATGCAAGGTGCCGTGATACCACTAGTGGTGCCCTTGAAGGCGGCAACCGAACCTTTACAAACAAGGTTGGGGCTATCTCCACAACTCGGAGGCTCCCAACGAAACCACGAAGCTTCACCACAATGGAATATGGTTTCGAGGTGACCTCAACCGTCTAGGGTGCTCAAACACCCAAGAGTAACAAGATCCGCAAGGGATTAGTAGGGGGAATCAAATATCTCTTGGTGGAAGTGTAGATCGATGCCTTCTCAAGCAATCCCGAGCAAATCAACAAGTTTGATTGGCTAGGGAGAGAGATCGGGCAGAAATGGAGCTTTGGAGCAACAATGGAGTATGTGGGGGAAGAGGTAAGTCTTCTTGGGGAAGAAGACCCCCTATATATAGTGGGAGAGCAAATCCAACCGTTATGCACGTTTTCTGCCCGCGGAGAGCGGTAGTACCGCACGTAAGTTGTGGTACTACCGCTTGCTGAGCGGTACTACCGCTCTGGGGGCGGTACTACCGCTAGGCAAAAACAAACGAGTCGATGACAGCCACGGACGAAATAAATTACATCCATGGCTACATCCGTAGAAATACGGTAGTAGCAAAACACGACGCGGTACTACCGCTTGGAGCAAGCGGTACTACCGCATAGGATGCGGAAGTAAAAAATTACTTCCGCACCTACTTCCACACTTAATACAGTGCCGGGCCAGATACACGGTACTACCGTTCTGGAGCCGCGGTACTACCGCTGGTGCGGTACTACCGTGTCTTCAGGCGGTACTACCGTGTGGCTGTGCGGTACTACCGCTTATGGAGCGGTACTACCGCTTGCCAGTCAGATGTTTTAGTTAAGAAGTCATGGTTTGCATATACGATAATAAATGGTTGGAACTCCAGAGAAGCAAGGGAAAGGTGGTGTGAGAGTAAGATGTGTACGTGTTGATTCCACCCAAACCTTTCCAAAACGGACCCCCACTTAATAGTACGGCTTTCCTATTACTCAAAGCCACTGACAGGGAGCAAAAAGGAAACACCGACTTTCATCGAATCCGAGGGGCAAGCAATCGTCTTGTGCCTAAGTGAGATATACCTGTAGGAGCTTAGAGCAAACGATTAGTCCGCAAATGCATTGTCATCAATCACCAAAACTACTTAGGGAGAAATATGCCCTTACAGGGGTCCTGTTGATCGGGAGGGGTGTGGGGTACCGCAAAACGGAGGAAACGGACTTGTGTTGGAGCGCTATGGTCGAAACGGGGGTCTTGTTCATCGGGAGGGGTGTGGCGTACCGCAAAACGGGACTCCACGGGTTATTGTTCATCACCACCGTCGACCCCCTCCAGCCTCCACGGGCTATTCTTCATCCATCGTCGACCTCCTCCAGCCTCCACCTATGACTGTTCAGCCTCCACCGCGCGCTACTCCATCGGCTACTGTTCAACCAGCCCTCTCCACGGGCTCCTATTCAACCACCCCTCCACGGGCTACTGTTCATCCAGCCCTCCACCGTCTACTGTTCATGCAGCCCTCCACGGGGTGGTCCTATTCATGTAGCCCTCCACGGGGTCCTGTTCATGCAGCCCCAACCGGCTCGATCGAACGGGGTCATGTTCATGTAGAGGCAACACCACGGGGTCCAGTT
>LR738710.1:296269569-296337804 GCA_902687465.1 Secale cereale
TAGGAACGCTCACTGTTCATGCAGAGGCAACATCGATCGGCTTCAGTTAGCAGCACTAGCGAAGGAATCGCTCGATCGGGTTCAGTTAATAGACATCGATCGATCGCTCACGTTCAGTAACGTGTAGCCTGCAGTGCAATCGCTCGGGTTCAGTTTAAGGATGGCAATGGGTCGAGTTTGGATCGGGTTAAACAATAGCATAGCCACATCCATATCCATGAATATAGTGTTTGCCCGCCCATGAAAAAATCCATGGGTGAAAATTTGTGTCCATGTCCAAACCCGATGGATATCCATACCCATTGGACATCCATTAGGTCCTCTCAAGACATATAAATAAGACATAAGACAATGTTAACATGAGATTTTCCATTATTCACCTTGTGGCAAGATAGGCTTCACTTATTGTAAACATCAACTTATGGTAAATCAACGTCCACTAACAACCCAATATCATTTAGTATTTTTCTAAAAGATGAGAATGACAAGTCATTTAACGAGGAGGTAAAAATAAGGGAAGGGGTGCTCGAGTATGTAAGTGGGGATTGAATGTCAACTAATAAAAGTTACAATGGGGATTGTGTAATTTATTTTGTATGTTTTACATAACAAAGTGTAAAATTGTAGTGGGATAAGAGACTGTGGGCTAGGGATAACAGATTTTTGCCCATTTATGCATACAATCGGGTCGGGTTTGGGTATATCCATTGATACAAGATTATATACATGCCCTACCCGTGATAAAACGGGTCGGGTTTGGGCGCCACCCATGGGCAGAAAAGCATATCCAAACCCTATCCATTCGGGTCGGATATCCATGGGTATCCATGCCCATGGGTAGAATTGCCATCCTTAGTTCAGTTAGAGCCCAACGCCTCGCACCCACGCGCGTGCGTGTACGAGAGAAACGTGCATCGCTCGGCCCTGACCACCCACCGTAACCGGGAACACCCCGATATTTTCCTCTCCCTCGCTTCTACCACGGTTTTTTCCGTCATGGACGGCCCAAGGAATGTCATGCAGCTGCGTCTCCGGCCCGCCCAGGGTGAAAAGCCCATTTTCTGTCATGACTTTTTGTCATAGAAGTAGGACCCCACCACATCTATGATGATACCGTGTTTTGTCACAGTTATTGTCATATTAGTGTCATAAGTATGACAGAAAAAAGTTTTGTTCGGCCCAAAATGTCACGGATGTGTTTTTTTTGTAGTGTACCAAGCCCTAGTCCAAGACAAAGCTTGTCGGACACAGGGAAAAAGGAAGCACGATGGTGTAAGAGCGAACGAAGCCTCGTACGCCCAAGTTCCATATGGAAAGGAAGGAGCGGGGGATGAAAGACTTATCTGGTTCTGTAGCTCCCGGCAACCTCGTCTTTGCCGGGGTTGAAGCGTTGGCCCGCCCCCTTTCTTTCAAACGGTTCAGCAAGGACGTCCATGGATCCTGCGAACAAGAGGACAGAAAGGAAACAGGGAGATGCAAACTCGACCTCTATGCTAGGGGTTAGCCGTCGTTAAGCACTATCAACCCTAACAAAGAAAGAGACTCAACCTATCATGCATGCTAAAACTTAGGGCGCCAGTGCTTCATTTATTTATGCTCAGGGTCTGCGCCTGGCTTTGAATGAAGGGTTACATGCCTTGCCGGCAAGGCTTGTACAAAAGAGTGGCTTGCTGGGAGGCCCGGCAACCGCGTCTTACGGATAAAACTTGCGAAGATGTTCAATGTTCCAGAAGTTACTCACTGGAATACCATCTTCGGTCTCCAGGCAGACTGCGCCAGGCCTGGTGACTCGTATTACCCGATAAGGGCCTTCCCACTTTGGCGTCAACTTGTTGGAATTCTTGGCCGACTGAACGTGCTGAAGAACAAGGTCGCCTTCCTCAAAGCTTCGGGCATAAACCTTGCGGCTATGATAGGAGCGCAAGGCTTGCTGGTAGCGCGCTGCTCGCACAACCGCCCGAAGATGATCTTCCGCAAGGAGTGTTGCATCATCTTGCCGCAATCGCTCTTGCTCAAGCTCATCATAAGCGAGCACTCGGGGTGACCCGTATGTGAGTTATGTGGGGAGAACTGCTTCCGCCCCGTAAACGAGGGAGAAGGGTGTCTGGCCGGTGGCTCGATTTGGTGTCATCCTGATTGACCAAAGAACCGCCGGTATTTCATCAATCCAGCGCCTTCCGCACCTGTGTAGTCTGTCAAAAGTCCTTGTCCAGAGGCCCCACAGTACTCAGCATTTTCCCTTTCTGCCTGGCCGTTGCTTCGAGGATGCGCAACAGAAGCAAAGTAGACCTTGCCGCCGAGGTCTTGAATATATTGCATGAAGGTGCTGCTTGCGAACTGCGTACCGTCGTCGGTGATGATTCTGTTGGGTACACCAAAATGGCAGACCGGGCCCTTGAAGAATTTGACGGCCGATTGTGTTGTCACCTTTCTCACTGCTTCCATCTCCGGTCACTTTGTGAACTTGTTGATTGCTACGTACAAGTACTCAAAGCCCCGACAGCACAGGGAAAAGGTCCTAGTATGTCGAGCCCCTAGACCGAGAATGGCCAGGAGAGAGGGATTGTTTGGAGAGCTTGAGCAGGTTGATGAAGTTTCTTTGAATGGAACTGACACGCTTCACACTTGGTTACTAGTGTCGTTGCATCCTGGAGGGCAGTGGGCCAGACGTAACATTGCCGGAATGCCTTGCAGGCAAGGGCCCTTGACCCTATGTGGGAGCCACATATGCCTCCATGTATCTCTGCCAACAGCTCTAGTCCTTCCTCCCGGGGGATGCACTTCAATTTCACGTCGTTCGGTCTTTTTCTGTATAGGACGTCGTCGACGAACTGGTACATGGCGGACCGACGGGCTACTTTCTCTGCTTCTTCCTGCTCCTCGGGAAGGTCCCCGGTCTGGAGGAATTGGACAGTATGGTGTGCCCATGCCGGAGCCTGGGGCTCGACGGCAAGAACCAAAGGCATTTCCTCTGCCATGGGAGCGATTGCCTCTACGACCAGGGCTTGGTGCCCTGCCGGAGTCTGTCACCCCACGATAGGCTCAGCATCCCCGGCAACACCTTTGTCGGCAACCCCTGCGGGTTCGGCAGGAAAGTACTTGCCGGGGCCTGATTTCCTTTGCTTTTTCTGCTCAGTTGATGGTTCAATAGATGGTTGAATTAATCGAAGCACAAAGGTACCTGGTTCCACAGGTAGTTTGAGGGCGGCGCATTTCGACAAGTAGTCGGCGATGTCATTCTCCGCTTGGGGGACATGTTCTGCTTGTATACCGTCGAAACGCTTCTTCAGTTTCCTCACTTCATCCACGTAGGCTTCCATCAACGGGTTGTGGTAATCTTTGTTCACTTGCCTGACGACAAGCTTCGAATCACCTCTGACGATGAGCTTCTTGATCCTGTGGTCCGCCACGATCCTAAGACCAGCAAGCATTCCCTCGTACTCGGCAGTGTTGTTCGTTGATACCTCCCTGGGGAAGTGCATCTGGATCACATACTTGAGGTGCCCTCCGGTGGGTGCAACGAGGATCACACCAGCACCGATGCCTTGCAGCGAGAAAGCCTCATCAAAGTACATAATCCAATCACGACTCGTACCCTTCCTGGGGAGAGTAGTCTCCTGGATCTCTTCGTCAGGCGTTGAGGTCCATTCTGCAACGAACTCTGCCAAGACTCTACTCTGAATCATCGAAGTGCTTTCAAATTTCAAACCGAAGCTTGACAGCTCCAGGGCCCACTCCACAATCCTCCCAGCCGCATCTGGGTTATGCAATATCTGCTGCAATGGGAGGCGGGTGACGACGGTAATTTCATGTGCTTGGAAGTAATGACGCAACTTCCTCGAGGCCATAAGGAGGTCGAAGAGCAATTTCTGCACGCCGGAGTACCTTGACCTCGCCCCCTGTAGTAGGGAGATGACAAAGTAAACCGGGTGCTGCATCATCTTCTTCTTCTGCATTACTCCATCTGGTTTTGTCGCTTCAGCCCCAGTGGCATCAGTTTATGTCGTTGATATCGCTTCCGTATTGACCTCCCTCTGGGCCACTAGCGCGGCACTGACCACTTGATTCGTTGCCGCTAAATACAGCAGCAATGGCTCTTGTGGTTTAGGAACGACCAGTATCGGCGTAGGGGAGAGGTATTTCTTCAAATCCTGCAGTGCCGCTTCAGCTTCTGGGGTCCACTCCATTGGGCCCGGCTTTTTGAAAATCTTGAAAAAGTGGAGGGTGTGCTCGGCAGATTGGGAGATGAATCTGCCCATGGCGGCAACGCAGCCAGCAAGCCGACGCACATCCTTGATCCGCCTGGGTGCTTCAATCTGCTCGATGGCCTTGATCTTGTCTGGATTCTCCTCAATTCCACGCTGTGACACGAAGAAACCGAGAAGCTTGCCGGACAGGACGCCGAAGACACACTTCTCAGGGTTCAGCTTAAGGTTGATCTTGCGCAGATTCGCGGACGTCTCTTCCAAATCTTTTACGAGCGTTGCTTTATCCTTGGTTTTGACCACTATATCATCCATATAAGCTTCCATATTTCTATGTAGCTGAGGCTCAAAACCAATCTGGACTGCTCTTGCAAATGTTGAGCCAGCATTCTTCAACCTGAAAGGCATCCGTATGAAACAATACGTACCACATGGGGTGATGAATGATGTCTTCTCTTCATCTTCTCTCGTCATGAAGATCTGATGGTAGCCTGAGTAAGCGTCGAGGAATGTTAACAAGTCCATTCCGGCCGTGGAGTCCCCAATCTGGTCGATGCGTGGCAATGGGAAAGGGTCTTTTGGACAAGCCTTATTGATGTCTGTGTAATCAATACACAGTCTCCACTTCCCATTTGCCTTACGCACCACCACCAGATTGGCCAACCACATTGGATGGAGCACTCCGCTCACTAAGCCTGCTGCCTCTAACTTCCTGGTCTCCTCTCTGATGAACTCTTGCCGCTCCAGAGCTTGCTTCCTGACCTTCTGCTTGACGGGTCACGCATGAGGGCAAACAGGAAGATGGTGCTCAATCACCTCCCTGGGAACGCCGAGGATGTCAGACGCTTTCCATGCAAACACGTCGACATTCGCCCGCAGGAAGGTGACGAGCGCGTCTTCCTATTTGTTGTCGAGGGCGGAGCTTATGGTGAAAGCCCATCCCGTACCATCCTCCTTTACGGACACCCGCTTGGTTTCTGGTGGAGCAGCTCGGGATTTCTTGCTCTTGCCGGTGGAGCTCTCTGGCGTGTTCTCAACGGGAGCACTGCACTCTAAAGAGGAGCGCTTGCCGGAGTAGGCGCGAGAGGCCTTACCGGTCTTCTTTCCTCCCGGGGCTTCAATGGCAGGAGCAAGTGCCTTGGCGGCAGTTGCTGCAACTACCTCCCAGTACAGCTGATCAGCGCAGATCAGCGCATCCTTCTTGTCGGAGGGGACGGTTATGATGGACATCGGCCCAAGCATCTTCAGCGTGTTGTAGGTGTAATGCAACGCCGCCATGAATTTGGCCAACGCTGGGCGGGCGAGGATCCCGTTGTAAGGCAAGGGGATCTCGGCAACATCAAAAACAATACTCTCCGTCTTGTAGTTTAGCTCGCCCTCGAATGTCACGGGCAGCATGATTTTACCCTTAGGATGACTTGTTCCTGGGTTGACCCCTTGAAACGTGCCCATCTCCTCGAGGTCTCCATCAGGGATTTGCAACCTTTTGATCACGATGGGCGAGATTAAGTTCAGACCGGCCCCGCCATCAACCAGCATCTTCTTCACCTTGAGGTTGTGTGTTTTTGGTGAGACCAACAATGGCAAACACCCGACCGCAGTCGTGCGATCAGGGTGATCCTCGGCGTCAAAGATGATAGGAGTGCTAGACCACCTCGGTGGCTTCTGGGCTTCGAACGATGGCTCCGCTGCTGTGATCTCACGCGTTCACTGTTTAAGTTGGCGGTGAGAGGTGTGCAGGCAGGCATCGCCGTCGACGCACATGGACTCCGTGGCCTTCTAGAACTCTTTCTCACCGGACTCGTCGTTCTCATCACGATCATCATCTTCTCGCTTCTTGTCACGGCCACGGGCGGGCCGCTCTTGTTGGTTATCTTTGCTGCGGCGGCCAGGCTGGCCGCCACGTTTCTTGCCGGATCCCTCAGCACCATCTTGGCCTTTCTCCTTGTCTTGCCTTTCATACTCGGCCTTTTGCTTCTCTGCGAGCTGCTCGATTTGTCGGCAGTTCTGGAGGTCATGGCCTTTGGTGCGGTGGATCTTGCAGTACTGCTTGTCGGAGCTTCCTGGCTTGTCGTCGGCCGCCAAGGCCCGACAGGCGACACACCCAGCGATTTCTTTGCCGGGGTCGTCTGCCTTGGTTTTCTTGGTGGTGCCGGCGTCATCGGATCCCTCAACGGCAAGCACAGCCTTGCCCTTGCGTTTCCTTTTGCGGCGTCAACCCTTTTTCATCGGGGTGACGGCGTCTTCACCCGAGGAACTGGTTTCCACACCGGCGTCTTCGCCAGGGTACTTCCTTCCCTCTTCAGCCCGAGCGCATCTGTCGGCTAGAACATAGAGTTTGGCCACATCCTTGACTTTATTCATCGCCAACTCCTCACGCATCTTGCGGTTGCGCACATTCTGGTGAAACGCGCTGATGATGGCGGCAGGATGAACATCTGGGATGTTGTACTGCACTCGGCTAAACCTCTGTATGTACTTGCACATGCTTTCACCTTCCTTCTGGGGGATGACATGCAAATCTCTTGCTTGGCCATGAGCCTGGTGGCCTCCCATAAAAGTGCCAACAAACTCATGGCACAAATCCGACCAGGAAGAAATGGAATCCGCCGGCAAGTGCATCAACCATGACATGACGTTGGGTTTAAGTGCCAACGGGAAATAATTGGCAACACCTTGTCATCGCGCGCCCCAGCAGCCTGCATCGCGATGGTGTACATGCTGAGGAACTCTGACGAGTGAGTCTTGCCATTGTACTTCTCGTCGACGTCGGGCGTGAAGGTACAGTGGGTGGGCCACAGGAAACACCGCAGCTCGTGGGTAAAGGCTGGACAGCCTACCTCGTAAGGTAAGCCTCCAGAGCCTCCCGGTACTGGGTGGTCCGTAGTGGGCCCTGCCCGCCTATCCGACTGGTGGCGTGCCTCGCACCGGCGCTCGATGGTGCTTCGAGCGTCCTCGTGGGCATGCTCTCGAAGAACTTGGCGCTGATCACTATGGGTCCGTGGGTCGGACGACGCCATGGATATGTCATCGCAAGCGTCATCCCGACAAGCCGGTACATGTGGTAGCTGGCGAGGAGGAGGAGAATGCACCATGGCTGCGGCGCCTCCGGTCCTTCCACCGCTGGCGTGCGGCGGCTCGACAGAGCGTCGTCCCGGAGGCCCCGCCGGCCAAGGTTTGTCTTTGTTGGCGATGGCAACGAGGCTACGAACAATAGAACTCCACTCGTCGAGCTTCTCTGCAGCAGGAGGGAAGTCGAGAAGCAACTGCGCGTGCTAAGGCCTCTGCCGGCGTGGGTGGCGGGGAGAGCTGCGTGGATCGTGATGCGTTGCGACTTCTAAAATTGTTAGAAGGAGCTCTATCACGGTCCCGCAGTTGCACGCCTTCCTCGCCAGCGCCTCGACGAGCATGCTGATCCTCTGCATCTCGCGATTGATGCGCAGGGCTCTATCCGCGGCGGCGCCCGGGGTCATCCACGCGACGACGCTGCTCATCACGCACGACCTGGGAGGAACGCGTCGTGGGCATCTTGGAAGTCGCTGCATCGCCCGTGCATGGTACGATGCCACTCTTGGAGGGCCCCGCGCCGCATGCGGGGGGCCTGGCTCCGCCCTTGGACTTGGTGGTGTGCGGCTCGTCGTCTCACGCACGAAAAATGCTGCTTGCCAGGCTTCGGCTGCTAGAATGACGCGGGTGTTCATGGGTCACGCCTCGGCTTCCATTCACGACCACCCCGCCAGCCTGTGCTGGTACAGGCCGTTCGGCTCCAGACGAACCGACCAGCGCGATCGTCTTCTTCTTAGGTGCCATGGCGATGAAGAACCGCTACAGTAACTGCTAGACCAGATTTTCATGACATTGCTCCCCTACCTGGCGCGCTAAAGATGTCGGTACCAAAAGACACCTATGGGATCACTGGAATCCCTTCTACGGTTGGTGGGCGCGAGGTTGTTCAAAGAGCGGGTCTAAGAGTCAGCACAGCGATCGTTTACCCAGGTTTGGGCCGTGAGGATGCGTAATACCCTAGTCCTGCTTTGGTGTATATTGGAGTGTTCTTGAGTTCTTGAGCTAGCTATGATGCTTGTCCCTCTCTCCAGGGTCCGAATCCTTCTCCAGTATGGCGCGGGCCTATTTTTATAGTCCAAAGGGGCTGCCACAATGGCACACAGGAGGTGGAAAGGTGTATAGTGCATAGGCTTATTCTATGCCATTACGGGACAAGACGCATTAAATGCGCTGCTTAGGTGTCTTGCTTTATCGGGGACGGAAAAGAAGCCCGTCCTGTCCATGGCCGCTCCTTCTGGTCGCGACGCGCGTCCAGGCCAGGGAGGCAGGCAGCTGAGGTGGTGTGGTGGTAGGGTCTTCACGAAGATCTGCATGCCACCACGTAGGTGCTTGACTAGCTGGCCCAGGAACCACGTATCGCCACGTGGGTGCCTGTCTGGGCCAACGGGTCGGCCGCCAAGCTAGGGCTGCGATGGGGCGACAAGGGCTTGCCGCTGCCTTGCTGCTATTCCTGGCAAGGGTCTTGCCGGGGCCTCTGTGAGTGTCCCTCGGCAAGAGGCTTGCCGGGGCTCCGAGGTGTCTTCGGCAAGGAGCCTTGTCGGGGCCTCGTGGGCGTCCTCGGCAAGGAGCCTCGCGATCGCTGTGTCTTCTGGTTCTTATCTTGGGAGTCATAGACCTTTGTCTTCACAAAGATCTGCATGCCATCACGTGGGCGCTTCCTGAGCCTTGGCTCCAATGGTGTTGATAGCGTGAGAGCTCATAGGCTTCAAGGGTGGCTGCGACGGAGGCGTTTGGGTGAATTGCCCCGGTAAGGGCTCTCGCCGGGAGGCGCGCAGGCCGCTCCGGCAAGAGTCCTTGTCAGGGCAGAACCTGTCTTCCCGCTTGGTCTTCTTGTGCCACCGTCTTGGTATTGCGCTGGTAACTTTGTGCCTCTGGCTTCCCTCCTCTCCTTTGTTATGCGTGGTCGTAGGCGTGGCTCTGACTGCCCGTGCACAAGTAAGGGGTAAAAAAAGAGCGCCCCTACTTTTGTACACCGACAAAATCTGACAGTTGGACTCATGTCGTTTGGCCATTGGCTACTCCACATGTCCAATTTGGTCATTTCCCTTCAGGGAAGGTTGCGGTTCTAAATAGCCACCCGCTCCAACATTATCTGTTGGCCGCACCGCTTGAGATTTCCGAGAAGATTGAATTGAGCAACTCCTCTCCGAGTGATTTGAGTTTAAGATCCATGAGAGAAAAATCAAGAGCCCAAACTTAGACAGTGGTTTAGCAACACAGTATTTCTGAGTGAGAATTCTTGTACCTGTTACTCTTGAGAGTTGCGCACTCTCTAGACGGATAGGTTTTGGTTCGAGTGTTGAAGAGTCGTTGTCTTCACCGAACCAGATCTTCAACGACCAAGAGGGATTGTGGTTCGCGTAGATGGACTGAAGGTTTTGAGATCGCCAACAAGGATCTACCACGAGTGAGATCAACAAGATTCTCATCAGCTCTGTGTTGAAGGAGAATAGGGTGGAGAGAGTTTATCTTCCGTGTTAAGTCACAGCCCCTCCAACCAGACGTAGCCCTTTGGCATAAGGGTGAACTGGTCTACAAAATTTAACTGTCGCCATCGAGCACCACTGGTTCTATTTACTTCATTGCATTACTTTGAGCAATTTTCTCTCATGCTCTGTGTCGATAGTTTACCTGGTCACTATATGCTTATTACAAATCCTACAGTCATACTGTGCATCTTGCATCAACTGTGTAGTCTATCATTTGATCGGTGTAGTTCACCTTGTTCAGTCCGTGATAGCATTCGTTCACATTATCCTTCACTCTGATCATGTATTAGCTTGTCATCCCCTGAGTTATTTCTCTTTCGTTTCTTCATCTGTTAATCGAGCATTTCCATCATATCTTGGACTCTGTATTGTCATGTTATTGTTCAAGCTTGCCTGATGCTTTGTCATTATTATGGTCAAGTCTCTGATACATTATACTAGAGCTACTATTGCTTCTTACATCGATAACTTTGTTCCTCAATAGTATGCTTGTTAGAATTTGTATCTACTGAACCTTCTTTCTGTTGTTGTGTTTAGGATTAGTTCAAAACTTTCAAAAGAATTTTTGAATCTCCCATTCACCACCCCCCCTAGTCATACTCTCGGTCCTAAGAATGGTGCATGTTAACTTGTTGTTTAACAACTTTAGCATAATGTTTTATTCAAGAAAGTACCAATTTCGAAATTTTCATATGGGGATCTTTCGGAATTGTTATGTGTTGTTTCTGGCCTCATTTAAACTTGCTTTGATGTGGGGTTCATTTATGCATCATCTCTTTCCATGTGTAACAACATCTAATCTTTTCATGCATCATACTTGGTTGAGCATCATGCCATGTTTATGTGTTGTTTACCGTGTTGTTTGCTTCTTTCCGGTGCCACTTCTTCTCGTTAGTTCTCGGTTATGTTGCGATTGTGAGGATGCATTCTACTACATTGGTTCGTCTGCTTCATGGACTGATCTTCTTCCAAGCGGGATTTCAGGCAAGATGACAATTATGTAGGATATCACTAACATCTTTGCTTTGCTAGTTGTCTCGATGCTATTGCTATGTCGCACTACCTACCACTTGTTTGTCAGCTTCCCAATATGCCATGAAACGGCCTCTAAACTTTTCCACCATCCCAGCAAACAGTTGTTTGGCTATGTTACCGCTTTTCTCATCCCCTCTTATAGTGCTGCTAATTGCAGGTGTAGTGCGGGTTGTTCCATGTTAGAACATTGATATCATGGTATATCACAATATCTCTCTATTTAATTAATGCATATATATACTTGGTAAAGGGTGGAAGGCTCGGCTTTTGCTTGGTGTTCTGTTCCACTCTTACCGCCCTAGTTTCCATCATACCAGTGTTATGTTCCTTGACGAGCATTCCTAACACATGTGTGGTTTTATGGGGACCCCCCTGATCAATCGCTTAGGATAGAACTCTTCCAGCAAGGCTCAACTTTGGTTTAAAAATTGCCAACATAATAAACCCTAATTGATTAAATCAATGCATAGGTAGTTAGCCCTACCCGTGCATTCTTAATTCAACATAATACTGGTGGGCCAATGCTGATGGTGTTGGTCCAAACTAGAGCACTATGTGGGGCCACCATGGGGAAACTCGATGACTGGTTTTACTCGTACGCATCGCTTATCTACCGTGTCATGAGAACGTGATATGCTGCTCTTATTGGAATAGTTGACACGTTGGGAGGTCTTGCTGGTTTAATTTTACCTTTGACGAGAGGCTTGTCCATCGGGATTCCTTATCGTAAGCATCGTGTTCTTCACGGTGTGAGGATGTTCCATCAGATGTGTGTGGTAGTCTGCGATGGACTAAGTTGGGACACCCCTGCAGGATTAAATCCTTTTGGAAGCCATGCCCACAGTTATGTGGTGACTTGGAAATTTATAATATCAGGTTGTAGAGAACTTTTGACACTAAATCTGAAATATAATACACCAATTACGTGCGAACTGTCTCTTTTTGAGAGTATTAGGGGAGAGATCACGGTCGGGTTATGATTGACTCGTAAGTAGTTCAGGTTCACGTCTTACTCATTAATAGTTTGCGACTATTATGCGTAGTTTACTCTTCTTACTCTCGTACTCATAAGTTAGCCACCATACAATTCTTAGTGCTTGCTACAACCTCACCACTTAAACTTTCCATACCCATTAAGCTTTGCTAGTCTTGATACGCAAGGTAATGGGATAGATGAGTCCTCGCGGCTCACAGGTTACTACAACAACAGTTGCAGGTACAAGTAATGCGATGATTTGCCATGAGAGCGATGCTTGCTTGTTTTGGGGTGCTTCTTCTGCTTCTTCTTTGTCAACCTTGGGACAGGTTCCTGGTCAGCAGGGTGGATGTCGTTCATGTTTTTGTTTGATTTCATCCATAGTCGGATTCTGCTCTTCTGCATGTTGTTTGATATGTATTGATGTATTCATGTGGCGATTGTATACCTTTGTATGTATCCCTAGTTGTGTTGTACATTGTACGATGTAATGTTATCCACCTTGCAAAGCGTCTTCAATATGCACCTCTATCCTTGGTGGGACCTCCAAGTTCCTCGAGGATATTACCACATATTTGGCATGACAGTCTCCTCCCTCAATCCCTAGAAAATCAACAAGTTTGGTTGGCTAGAGAAGAGGATCGGATAAAAAAACTCTTAGGGAAGCAATGAAGGGGGGACAATGGCAAGAGGTAAGTGGAAAGGCAGAAGAACCACCTCTTATATAGTCCCTCAAATCCAATAGTTATCGCGCAGAAATGCACATGAGTGGTACAACCGGATCGAAGTGCGGTATAACCACTTAAGGCGGAAATGCCAGCCTACGATGCTAGGTGAGGTACAACCGCTAGTACATCTGGTAGTGCCACTGAATTTGAGCTGCGACAACCGGATGAGTACCACCATGTACCGCCATGGTACCCGGACGAAATCACATGTTTGTGGTATAAATGTCAGTACATGATCTAGAACAACCGCTACATCCGGTTTCCTGGAGTTGCTAAGTACCGAGCGGTTCAACCGCCTCAGTCTACAGTTTGTACCACTGCAAAGATTGCAGCCAGAACAACTGGGCGACTACAGCCGAGTACCGCCTAGCCACCCGAAAGGAATCACCCATTTTTGGTACATGGGATGGTACATCAACCGGAACAACCACCCGACAGTGCCCATTAGGATGGCTAACTCCCTGGCGGTACAACTGCCAGAGACAATAGTACAACCACATCACCCAAACTTGGAGCACTTACTAACCCAAGGGAATCACCCCTCATGCGGTAGTTGTTCCTGAACCACCACACATGATACAACAATTCCCACTAGTGGTACAACCGCTAGTGATAGAATTCTTCCACTTACTTGAATTTGAGGCTCACTCCACTGAAAGGTTTTATAGTGGGTGTAATATGTAGATGTGTATGTGTTTGATTCACCATGTACCTTCCGATGCAGACCCCCTCTTAATAGTTCCTACCACCAAAGAAATAAACATGTCAGAAGTGTTGTCTTCGCTCTTGTCCGTATGGAGGGGTGCCCAACTATTTTGTGCTACATATAGTGTATACCGGTGTAGCTTAGGCACATATATAGTCCTAAAATTGCATTGTCATTAACACCATAACACTTAGGGGGGAAATGTCCTTACACTACACGACGGGCTCATTTCTTTCCCATGGTGATGAGGATCTCGATCTGATGTCAAATTGTTCCCAAGGGGGAGGGAGTGATGTGGCGCATCCTATGGACATCACTATGCCAAAAGATCCTTTGTTAAAAGGAAGGCTCATAGAAGCATCAAGCCCTCCTCGTCTAGCACTTGCGGAAGATCTATCTTGTTACATCTCATTCTTTGGATGATTTGGACCATGGATCTATCTATGTGTATATCTTTATTTGCGTCTATGTGTGTTGATTTGTGTGTTTTCCCTCATGATTCCCCTCATGTTCTTCCTCTAATCCACTTCCAATTCGTGAAGATCGGGCCACCCTAGAGGCTTGACCTACATGAATGGACCTCTCGTGTGTGCTCCTGGGGAAGCGGGCGTCGTACTACGAGGGCGGCATTGTTAGGGAGTCGTGAGAGAAGTTTTCATGGTAGAGATGCAAAGGGGGCCATGATTAGGGGTCCACTGGTGAGGCGGCGGTTGGGGTTGAACTGAGAAGGTTGAGGCAAAGTCGAGTCCGCATTAGGTAGAACAAAGGTAGGATAAAGAGACATTTTGCGGTGACGAGGAGGGCTTGATGACCGAGGAGTGATTTTTAGGTAGAAGCATCAAGCCCTCCTCGTCCTAGCACTTGCGGAAGAACTAAAATCCTTGATCAAAGAAGGATATAGTAGGATAAAGAGACATTTTGCGGTGAGGAAAGATGAGTTAGACTTGAGCGGGCCTACTTGTCATTACGTGTATGTGACACCCCGAGACCGATACGCCAGATGTCTTCCAGTTATTCACCGTCGTTGCCATGTTATTCGCTTGAGTGTTGCACTTAGCCATGTCATCATGTGCATTCCATCTGCATGCTTTTCAAAACTTGCATCCGTTCGCAGTTGTCGGGTTCCCCGTTCTCTGCGTTGTCCGTTCTAAGCCCAGACACACTTGCGCGCGCCCGCGGCACCCTTGAAATATTGTTTTATAAGTGGCATAAAAATCTTCTCAGAATCGGATGAAAGTTGGTGTGCGCTCTTATTATAGTGTAGATAGACCACCTGTCAAATTTCCTCGCATTCGGAGTCCATTTTGGAACCCAACCGTTATCTGTAGCGGCACCATTGCCGGTTTATTCGTCGGACGTTTCGGTCTCGGAAACTAACGTCGGGCCTCACCTCTCTTCTCTTCTCGCAGCCACGGCCTTCCACATAGCTCACTAAACCAGCCCACTACCATCCACATGGTCATCCAAACCCTCCTCCACTCCAGACCGTCAGATCGCGATCCGAGGGGCTGAAAAGCCCCCATACCTCCTAACCCTAGATCACTGCCTATATAAGAAGCCTACCCCCTACCAAAAATGGATCCCTAGCCCCCCTCCTCCTCAATCTTCGTGCCCTAATCACCAGCCAACCGCCGCTCCCCTTCGTTTCAGCGCGCATCCACCTCCTCCTTCGCCACTTGGCGCCCTACCAGTGGCCAGCCGATGACTCAGCCAATCGGCATCTGCCACGTCGCCCCCACATCCTCCCATGTCTCCCTCTTCCTCCCATAGGGCCCGCCGGAGCCCAGAGCTAGCCCGCTCGAGCCCATCTGGGTCCCGGGTAGGCCCCCACACGCGATGCCTGCCCGCGACCCCGCCTCCCATCGGCGAGCGCCTTCGTCGGCGACCAAGCTGGCCACTGCCTCGCCTTTTTGCCCCAAGTGTCGTCCGACTCCGCGCCTGCCTTCGCCGCCCTGCGCCGGAACACGTCCCTGGGTCGTGCCCTACCGCCTCCCTCCGCCTCGACCCCGCCGCCTCACCACTTCGCCATCCGCCGCCGACCAGCTCGCCTCCGCCCGAATCCGGCAGGATCTCGCCCCGCAGTCCCAGGGTCCGCCTTTCCCGGCCTCCTCCGCCCCGGTTCGACCACCTCACCGACCCTCCTACCTCACGCCTCATCGCCAGCGCCCGAAATCCATTCCATCGCCGCTGCCAAGTCGACCAGGGAGGAACCCCGATCTGCGCCTGCTAGCTCGCGGGGTGGGCCACCCCCGCACCGGCCTAGCGGCGATCCCCTCCAGGCCGCTCCGGCCTCGCTCGGCCCAGCCCAGCACGCCATCTGCATGGCCTCTTCCTCACCGACCTGGGCTTGGCCCATGGTGGGCAACCCCCTCTAACCCTCGCCCATGTGATGTTTAGTTAATCTGCGCTTACTATATTTTTTCCTAAAAATCGTCTAAATCCATGAAAAAATGGTTCATGTATGCATCTTGTGTGGCTTACACCTTTGTGCAGGCTTGCCCGATTATGATGGTCTTCATATGCAAATGTTCATCTCTCTGTGCTCTACATGATGGTGGTGATTTCATACATGTTAGGCCTCATCTTGATGTTGTAATCTCTGTTGCAAAAGTGCATGTTGCTGTTAACAGCTGAAAACGGTTATAACTTGCTCTTTTGCCATTTTCATATCTTTTTGTGTGATTTTCTTTTGAGCATCATGTCAACATGTTTTAGGAGCACAATCATGTCATATTTGCATTTGTGTATCCAAATTTTCATGATATGCCTTGTGGTGAATGCAACAAGCGCAAAGTGGGTTACTCGTTGTTTGTTGTTTTCTGAGACTTAGCAAATTCTGCAAAGTCTGAAATGGTTATATTGTGATGCCATGTTTACTTGATGCTACCATCAAATCTTTGCATATTTGGAGATGTGCAGTGAGAAGGTTTTGAAGACCATGTTATGATCTATACATCCATGCCCTTGTTTGCAATTATAAGTTGCTTCAGCATGTCTCTTTCTTACTCTCAATTTGTCATCATGATAAATTTGTTAGCCTGTCAAAAGCATGTTCCATTTGGCAAAACTCATTGTAATCAACCTATGCATATTTTGAGTTCTGCCTTTGGTTATGTTGGAATAATTTCATGCCTACTACATGTTCATGACCTTTGCATGTTTATTAGAATTTCTATGCTTGTTGTTATGTGCCTCCGAAGTCAGCATCATGATGTTGTTGTTTTGCATTCCAAGATTTTCACTAAGTCTGAGAATCTGCTATTTCATGGTTGCATCCTGTCTTGTTTCCTGTGTGGATCATATTCTTTTCCTTGCCTCAAATGTTTCCCCTTGCTTGTTTGCCTCTCGCCATTTAATTGTTCCGGAGTGCCAAAGACATCTCAGGAGATTTGTCTGTGTTCAAATTTATTTGAGTTGCCACCTCATTCAAGTCTTTCAATCGTTCTGGTGCATCATCTCCTTTACAATCCTTTCCAAAGGTGTTTCTTTTTGGTGGGCTCATAACCCACAGGTCTTTTCCCAGGATCTTACCTGACTCTTCGAATATTCCGAAGCTATTCCCGGATTCTTTTCAATTGTGACGTAAATATGGATTCCATCAGTCATATGCCTTCTCCAAGATTGCTCTCAAATTCTTTCATGTTCAGTTCAACCTTTCCTCTTTTCATTCGTCCGGAGTATCTCAACAATTTTGGTGGTGTTCCTCGTAGTCATTTGAAGTGGTGTTCCTCGTAGTCATTTGAAGACCGGAGAAGAGTTTCCTCTAAATCTTGTATGTTCTCTCGACTATTCGTCCTTCAAGCTTAATGCTATCCCCTCAAATTGTTCGGATCGTGACAAATTCATTTGATATACAAATACAGAATATTTCATGAATTCTTTCCATTGTGATCCTCCGAAGGCCATCATTACAGAAGATTTCTTCGTTCCCAGTTTTCAAATTCGCCCTCCAACTATTCTTAATTAATGCCTCTTCATTCGTATCCATATTATTCCGGTGCCTCGTTCAAGTGTTCTTTAATCAGCTCGCAATCTCTTCGTTCTTTTTCTTCGTTCGTATAGTAATTCTTTCCGGTGATTCTCTCTCTGTTCTTCGCTGGTCTTCAAATTCTTACGGTGGTTTGTTCAAGGTTTCTTTTTCCTTGTCATCCTATCAATTCTTTCATTCTTTCCTATCATACTGGTGGTTCATGAAAACTTCCCCAGTTCACGCTATATCTCCCCTTAATCTTTTCAACGCGAATAAGTGAAATGCATATCCATTGCTTCTCATCAATTTAATTTATGAAGGATAAGCATAACACAATTCTTGTTCTTCTTTCATCAAGTTGAGTAATCCCTTCCTTCGGAATTTGTTCATGATGAATAAATTCTAGTCCCAAGTGTTTTCATCTTTTCTTTTCCGGAGTTCGAAGTGTCCTCGGCCATCTCATCGGAACCTCCATATAAATCATCGCAAGGCTTTAATCTTATTCTTTTCA
Source organism: Secale cereale (assembly GCA_902687465.1). Lineage (NCBI taxonomy): Eukaryota > Viridiplantae > Streptophyta > Magnoliopsida > Poales > Poaceae > Secale > Secale cereale. The sequence continues at coordinate 296,287,256 of LR738710.1, forward strand.
TACTCCATTCCGATCACATCATCTGTTTATCACCGGAGTTATGGTGGTTCATCGTGATTTAATTCATCCTTCAAGTGTTTATCAATAATTCTTGTTGGAGCAGCTCAAGTATCTTTTCTTCTTCCGTCTCGAGATGCAATTAATTCCCCGTATTCTTTCAAAATAGAGTTTTGCATTTCTTCCTTCATCTCATCTATTCAATCTTTAGTAGTGGCAGAAATTCACCTCAAGTGTTGAGATGTTTTCCATAAGTCCACATCAAGCTTATTCTTCTGTTGTTGATTTTCTCAACAACTCCGTTCAATCCTTCCTTCTAAGAATTTTTTTCAAATTCATTCGTGGTCGAAGTTGTCATCTTCTTCTCCGTCTTTCCATTCCACTCTTTCTATTTTCTGGAGGCATTGTGTTGTTCCTCTCGTCAAGTATCGTCCCATCTTGTCAATATCATGCTCTATTTCTTCCATTTTCAGCCGGGGTGCTTCCCAAATTCCTTCGTTCGAATTCTTTTTTAATTTCTTATTAGCCGGAGTCGTTTCGAATTGATTCTTGTTCCTTGAGTTCTTTGTCGGGGAAAACCATGGCCACCTATGGGACCAGGAGATCCCTTGCTGGTTTGGCGGGGGGGACGTCACATTGCACAAAGAGCAGACGAGCATGGAATAGCACGACAGAGATCACACGGGCATTTTTACCCAGGTTCCGGCCGCCATTGTGGTGTAAGACCCTACTCCTGCTTTGGTGGATTGATGGTGGTGGAGCGTAGTACACTCGCCCGGCAAGGGTTGCCTCAGGGCAGGAGCGACTACGCGCGTATGAGGGTGTGAGTTATCCCATCTTCTAACCCTGTCTACGGTTGCCATGGGCCTCCATTTATAGATTAAGGGGTCACCACAGTGGCAAAGTAGTCATACCTAACTCTTTGGGATGATAGGGCGCATTAAATGCACCGCTTAATGTCACATCATTGGTTGCCTAGCAAGGCTTGTCGGGCTATCTTGCCATCTCCGCGCTTGCTTGCTTGACACGTTGCAGGACGGGTGTCATATGTGGGTTCTTCTCATAGGGAGAGGCTGCCATGTGGCTAATGGCTGCCACTTAGTCACTTTGCGGCTTGACACCGCACTGATCGACAACATGAGTCGTGGAGGAGTGGCTGGTGAGGTGGTTTAGCCTCCGCGAGCCCCGGCAGCTCTGCTGGGACACCTTGGTTGCCTTCTTCCGGGGGTCGCCTCGCCCCTTGCTAGGCTCGCTTGCCCGGCAAGGGAGGCCTTTCTCTTGGTAACATCTTGCTTCTCTGGCTTGGCCTTGGTCTCTCTGATCTGCTTGCTGGTTCCTCAAACCTCTTGGTTTCTTGTACTCTGGCTTGGGTTGGTGCCTCAATCTTGCTCTCCTGCATGTGCATAGTCAGGGCAACAGACCCAGGGTTTGTTGCACTGACAAAAGCCCCCGGGCCTGCCCCAAACGCGCTGCCGAGCGTCATCGGGGTAGGGCCTAATTAGTGTACACGCGGGGTTGCTGAAGAGGGTGTTTTTTGAGGTCTTGTATGCTTCTTCATGAGTCTTGAATCCGGGCCAGTTTTTGGTTTCCCTGCGCGTCGCGTAAAGCCAGCAGCGGCGGGGCCACTCTAGTAATGGCCCGTGTGTCGGTGTACAAAAAGAGGGTACACTTTTTGTACCCCTATGATTGTGCGCGGGCAGTCTGAGCCACGGGCACCACCACACCAAGCATGGCAGGGGAGGTGAGCCAGGGTAAGACCGAAGCTCGATAGAGACTGAAGCCCAAAGCCAAGACCACAAAGAGCAAAGGGACGAAGTGGGATCCCCCGGCAAGGTCTTTGCCGGGAGCAGGTCTTAGCAGCCCCGGCAAGACCCTTGCCGCGGCAGCTCGCCCCACGCCTACGGAGCGGATCACCCTTGAGTCCACTGCCCCCATAGGGCAAGGATTCGGGAGATATCCCCGTGGTGGCATGCAGATCTTTGTGAAGACATTCAAGATCAGATACACACTGAGAAGACAATGACCCTTGGCGGGATCCCAGCCAAGGAGGACCACAAGACCTCTGGCAAGCACCTTGTCGGGGATGACAGCAGGCGCCGCGGCAAGACCCTTGCCGGAGCCCCGGCAAGGCCCTTGCCGAGGACATCCGCAGGGCCACCATCAGGCACGCACCAACTGAGTTTCCACCGCCCCATGCAGCTGCCGACCCAACCAGCTGGGCAGGCACCTGCGTGGCGACATGCAGATCTTCGTGAAGACCCACCATTGCGCCACCTCAGCTGCCTGCCTGCCTACATGGCATCTCAGGCATCGCTGGCCAGGGCGTGTGTCGACGCAAGAAGGAGCGGCCACGGACAAGACGGACGTCTCCCCTCGTCCCCGATAAAGCAAGGACACCTAAGTAAGACGCATTAAATGCGCCTTGTCATGTAATGCGAGGGATAACCTCGCATCACTGTACCCTTTCCACCTGCTGTGTGCCACTGTGGCAACCCCTTTTCCCTATAAAAGGAGGCCCGAGGCGACCAGGAGAAGGATTCGGCTTTTTAGAACTCCTCACGACTCGGCTTTTTGGAGCTCCTCACGCACCATAGCTAGCTGAAGAACACAAACATATAATCCACTAAAGCAGGAGTAGGGTTTTCCGCATCTTTACGGCCCGAACCTGGGTAAAGAAACCGTGTGCTAACTGTTGGATCCGCTCTTCTCTCAACCCCGCGCCCCGCAACCGTAGTAGGGATTCTTGTAATCCCATAGGTGTCGATCCAAATACACAGACATCTTTGGCGCGCCAAGTAGGGGGCGCAGTTGTAAGAATTGGCTTTAGCAGTTAGTTCGACGCTCCTTCATCATCATGGCGCCCAAGAAGAAGACGATGGCGGCGGTTGGCCAGTCGGAAGCCGGACAGCCCGTCTCGACGCGGGCGAGCAGCGGACCGGTCACGGAAAGGACCCAGGGCGCTGCTCGCGAACACCAACGCCGCCCCAGTAGCCGGAGTTTGGGAGGTGGCGATGTTTGTGCGCCTGGTAATGGGCCACACACCGCCAGTTCCAGAGATGGAGCCAGGCCCTCCGCAAGCGGCGCGGGGCCTTCCAAGGTCGCTGCCGCATCACCCGAAGGCGATGCAAGGGCCTCCAGAACTCCCACGCCGGCGCCAACAGCGCGCTCCTCTCAAGCAGCGCGCGACGAATGGCGTCGTCACACCGAAGATCCCAGGCGTCGCCATGGGAAGATCCCCGAGCGCCACTCCCGGGACGTACAAGACCTGCCCGCCCGCCGAAGCACTGGTGGAGATGGTATGCGACCGCGGGATTATGATGGAGCTCCTCCTGACGCGGTCAGGGGTCGAAGCGCGTCGCGGTCCGTGCAGGTTTTGCTATCGTTAACCCCAGCCGAAGCCCTGCTGCGTGCAGTTTCTCCTCGACTTTCCGCCCGTTATGGGGAAACTCGACGAATGGAGAGCCACCATCCGAAGCCTTGTCGCAGTCGCCAACAAGGATGACCCAAATCCAGCGGAGCTCCCAGGTCGACGCTCCGATGGAGTCCCACGCACCGGTGGCAGGAGGACCGGCAGCGCCGTGGCTACGGTGCATTCGCCTCCTCCTCGCCCGGTACCGCGTGTGTTGACTCGTCGGGACATCGTGGGCGACGCCATCTCCATAGCGTCGTCCGACCCACGGACCCACGGCGACCAGCGTCAAGTTCTTCAGGAGCGAGCTCATGAAGACGCTCGAACCACCATCGAGCGCCGGCGCAGAGCGTGCCACCAGTCAGACAGACGAGCGGGGCCTGCTATGGACCGCCCAGCACCGGAGAGCCCTGGAGGTCTACCTTACGAGGTAGGATGTCCGGCTTTTACCCGTGAGCTGCGGCAGTTCCAGTGGCCCTCTCACCGCACCTTCAAGCCCGACGTTGGCGAGAAGTACAACGGCAAGAACCACCCGTCGGAGTTCCTCGGCATCTACACCATCGCGATGCAGGCTGCCGGAGCTCGCGACGATAAGGTGCTTGCGAATTACTTTTGGTTGGCTCTTAAGCCCAACGCCATGTCGTGGTTGATGCACTTGCCGATAGACTCTATTTCCTCTTGGTCGGATTTGTGCCATGAGTTTGTTGGTGCCTTTACTGGGGGTCACCAAGCCCATGGCCAAGCAAGTGATCTGCACGTCATACCCCAGAAGGAAGGCGAGAGTCTGCGCAAGTACATACAGAGGTTCAGCCGGGTACAGTACAACATACCTGATGTTCACCCTGCTGCCATCATTAGCGCGTTCCATCAGAACGTGCGTAACCGCAAGATGCGTGAAGAACTGGCGATGACCAAGGTGAAAGATGTGGCAGAACTCTATGTTCTTGCTGACAGATGTGCCCGGGCTGAAGAGGGAAGGAAGTACCTCGGCGAAGATGCCGGCGCGGAAACCGACTCTTCAGATGAGGATACTACCACCCCGGCGAAGAAAGGGCGACACCGCAACAGGAAGCGCAAGGGTAAAGCCGTGCTTGCCGTCGAGGGATCCGATGACGCCGGCTCCGCCAAGAAAACCAGGGCGGGTGACCCCGGCAAGGAAATTGCCGGGTGTGTCGCCTGTCGGGCCTTGGCGGCTGCCGAGAAGCCAGGAAACTCCGGCAAGCGATACTGCAAGATCCATCGCACCAAGGGCCATGATCTCCAGGACTGCCAACAGGTTGAGCTCCTTGCTGAGAAGCAGAGGGCTGAATATGAGAGGCGGGACAAGGAGAAGGGCCAGGATGGTGCTGAAGGGTCCGGCAAGAAGCGTGATGGCCAAGCAGGCCGTCGCGGCAAGGATAAACAGCAGGAGAGGCCCGCCCGGGGCCGTGACAGAATGCCCGAAGACGACGATCACGAGGAGGACGACGAGTCCGGCGACCAAGAATTTCAGAAGGCTACGGAGGCCATGTGCGTCGATGGCGGCGCCTCGCTGCATACTTCTCACCGCCAACTTAAACAGTGGGCGCGTGAGATTACAACGGCGGAGCCGTCGTCCGGTGCCCAAAAGCCGCTGAAATGGTCCAGCACACCTATCATTTTTTACGCTGAGGATCACCCTGATCGCACTACTGCGGTCGGGTGCTTGCCATTGTTGGTTTCACCGACAATACGCAACCTCAAGGTGACAAAGATGCTAGTCAATGGCGGGGCCGGTCTGAACCTACTCTCGCCCACGGTGATCGAGAAGCTGCAAGTTCCTGACGGAGACCTCGAAGAGACGAGCACGTTTCAGGGGGTCAACCCGGCGAGAAGTCAACCAAAGGGGAAAGTCACGATGCCCGTGACTTTTGGGAGTGATCTGAACTACAGGACAGAAAGGATCGTGTTCGATGTTGCCAAGATCCCCTTGCCTTACAATGGGATCCTTGGCCGCCTAGCGCTGGCCAAGTTCATGGCAGCGTCACACTATGCCTACAACACCCTGAAGATGCCAGGGCCTGTGACGATCATCACCATCCCCTCCGATAAGAAAGATGCGCTGATTTGTGCTGACCAACTATACCAGCAAGCAGTTGCAGCAGCTGCCGCCACGAGGGCTCTTGCTCCTGCCACTGGAGCCCCGGGAGGGAAGAAGAAGAAAACCTGTGAGACCTCAGACACCCACTCCGGCAAGCGCACCTCTTCGGAGTGCTGTGCTCCCGTTGAGGACGTGCCAAAGAGATCCACCGGAAAGAAGAAGACCGGTGAGACCTCGGACACCCACTCCGGCAAGCGCACCTCTTCGGAGTATCGTGCTCCCGTCGAGGACGTGCCAGAGAGCTCCACCGGCAGAAACAAGAGGTCCAGGGCCACACCGCCGGGAGCCAAGAAGGTTTCCGTCAAGGAGGACGGCACGGGAGGGGCTTTCACCATAAGCTCCACCCTTGACGACAAATAGGAAGACGCGCTCGTCACCTTCCTGCGGGCGAATGTCGACGTGTTTGCATGGCAAGCATCCAACGTCCCCGGCGTTCCCAGGGAGGTGATTGAGCACCACCTTGCTGTCTGTCCTCATGCATGGCCCATCAAGCAGAAGGTCGGGAAGCAAGCTTTGGAACGACAAGAGTTCATCACAGAGGAGATCCGGAAATTGGAAGCAGCAGGTTTGGTAAGAGGAGTGCTCCATCCAACGTGGTTGGCCAATCCAGTGGTAGTGCGCAAGGCAAATGGGAAGTGGAGGATGTGTATTGATTACACAGATATCAATAAAGCTTGTCCCAAGGACCCCTTCCCGTTGCCGCGCATCGACCAGATTGTTGACTCCATGGCTGGGTGTGACTTGTTGTCATTCCTCGATGCCTACTCCGGCTACCATCAGATCTTCATGGCAAGAGAAGACGAAGAGAAGACAACATTCATCACCCCATGTGGTACGTACTGTTTTGTACGAATGACTTTCGGGTTGAAGAGTGCTGGCTCGACGTTTGCAAGGGTAGTCCAGATTGGTTTTGAACCCCAGCTCCATAGAAATATGGAGGCTTATATGGATGATATAGTGGTCAAAACCAAGAACAGGGCAACCCTTATACCGTATTTGCAAGAAACATTTGTAAACCTATGCAAGATCAACCTCAAGCTGAACCCAGAGAAGTGCGTCTTTGGTGTCCCGTCCGGCAAGCATCTCGTGTTCTTTGTGTCGCAGCGTGGGATAGAGGCCAATCCGGACAAGATCAAAGCTATAGAGCAGATTGAAGCACCCAAACGGGTCAAGGATGTGCGTCGGCTTGCTGGCTGCGTTGCCGCCATGAGCAGATTCATTTCCAAGTCTGCCGAGCGCGCCCTCCCCTTCTTCAAGATTTTGAAAAAGGTAGGACCGATGGAGTGAACATCAGAACCTGAAGCAGCACTACAAGATTTGAAGAGGTATCCTTCCTCCACGCCAATACTAGTTGCGCCAAGGCCACAAGAACCATTGCTCCTATACTTGGCGACAACAAACCAGGTGGTCAGCACCGCACTAGTGGCGCAGAGAGAAATTGATGACGAGGTGGTAGCAGCGACAGGGCCTGGTGCCACTGGTGCAGAGACGACACGACCGGTTGGGGTGCAGCCAAGGAAGAAGATGATGCAGCACCCGGTCTACTTTGTTAGCTCCCTCTTGCAGGGGGCTAGATCCAGGTACTCCGGTGTGCAGAAATGGCTCTTCGGCCTTCTTATGGCCTCGAGGAAGCTGCGTCACTACTTCCAGGCGCACGGGATCACTGTCGTCACTCGCCTCCCTCTACAACGGATATTGCACAATCCAGATGCAACGGGAAGGATTGTAGAGTGGGCACTAGAGCTGTCCAGCTTTGCCTCAAGTTTGAAAGTACCTCGACGATTCAAAGCCAAGTCCTGGTGGAGTTCGTTGCAGAATGGACCGCGACGCCTGACGAAGAAGTCCAGGAAACAGCTCTCCCCGGCAAAGAGGCGAGTTGCAACCGGATCATGTACTTTGATGGAGCTTTCTCCTTACAGGGCGCCGGGGCCGGCGTACTGCTGGTCGCGCCCACTGGAGAGCACCTCAAGTACGTGGTCCAGATGCAATTCCCCAGGGAGGTATCAACGAACAATACTGCTGAGTACGAGGGGCTGCTTGCTGGTCATAGGATCGCGGCAGACCTCGGGATCAAGAAACTCATTGTCAGGGGCGACTCGCAGCTTGTCGTCAAACAAGTTGAAAGTGCAACTAATCCCCGGGTGGTTTTGGTAATTAATAACAACATATATATCATTGAACTAATAGCTACTTGAGAATCATTTCAGAGAAGTTCAGTGATATGGGTATGGAAATGACTGAAGAAGTGGACCCCTCAAAATGCTAAGGCAAGCATTGGCAAAAGCTCAAGACTCCATTTTTGGTTTAGTGATCCAAGATCACATTGAGTCCATAGGAAAAGCCAATACTATTAAAAGGGGATGAGGTTGTGTTGATGATCTGGTTGCTCAAGTGCTTAGTGATATATCTCCTTCAACTATCAGCAACTTTCACTACTATACACACTCATAAGTAATCTCAGACAAACCGATTTTCCAAACTCAGTCCCACCGAGATGAACCACCTTAGCCATAAGCCAAACCCTAGAAAAATCGGTCAATCCGAGTTTGAGATCGGTCTCACCGAAACACGGGCTGCCAACCTTCTGTAACCATTTGTCATCCTATCGGAATATCCGAGTTGATGATTTCGGTCCCACCGAAACTGGCAAGTTCCTGTCTTGACTCAAATCGGACAAACCGAGATGGTATTTTCGGTCCCACCGAAAACCCCAACGTTCACTATATTTGAACTTTCGGTCTGACCGAGTTTCCACTTCGGTCTCACCGAGATTGCTCAATTATGTGTGTAACGGTTGGATTTTGTGTGGAGGCTATATATACCCCTCCACCCCCTCTTCATTCGTGAAGAGAGCCATCAGAAAGAACTACCACTCCTACCTTACACTTTCTGAGAAGAGAACTACCTACCCTTGTGTTGAGATCAAGTTGCTCCATTCCTACCATATGAAACTTGATTTCTAACCTTCCCAAGTTGCTTTCCACTCAATCCTTTCTTCCACCACAGCCATATCAGTGAGGAGAGTTGAGTGTTGGGGAGATTATCATTTGAAGCACAAGAGCAAGGATTTCATCATCATCTACAACATCTATTACCTTTTGGAGGGTGGTGCCTCCTAGATTGGTTAGGTGTCGCTTGGGAGCCTCCGTCATCGAGATGTGGAGTTGAACCAAGAAGTTTGTAAGGGCAAGGAGATCGCCTACTTCGTGAAGATCTACCCCGAGTAAGGCTAGCCCTCCGTGGGCGTAGGCCATGATGGAATAGACAAGGTTGCTTCTTCGTGGACCCTTCGTGGGTGGAGCCCTCCGTGGACTCGCGCAGCCGTTACCCTCCGTGGGTTGAAGTCTCCATCAACGTGGATGTACGATAGCACTACCTATCGGAACCACGGGAAAAATCATTGCGTCTCCAAATTGCGTTTGATCTTCTCCACCTCTCTTTACTACATGTGCAATTTACTTTCCGCTGCTTATACTCTAGAATTGCATGTGTAGGGTGATGCTTGACTTGATCTTAATTGTGAAACTACCAAAAACTGTTCTTGATCAAAAGCCAGAATTTTTATATTTACAAGTAGTCTAATCACCCCCCCTCTAGACATACTTTCGATCCTACAAGTGGTATCAGAGCTTTGGTCTCCATTGTTTTGGTTTCCATTGCATTGGACTCCATAAGCTTGGTTTCACAACCTAGGAGAGTATGGCGTCTAGTGAGGGTAATTATCGTAGAGGTCCTTACTTTGATGGTACAAATTTTGCTAGTTGGAAGCATAAAATGAAAATGCATATTCTTGGTCATAACCCAGCCGCATGGGGCATTATTTGTGTTGGTATGCAAGGTGAATTCTTCGAGGAAGGAAAAGTTCCGGATCGCGAAGCTACACCGGAAGAGTTGCGGATGTTGCAAAACAATGCTCAAGCTTGTGACATTCTCTTCAATGCCTTGTGTCCCGAGGAGTTCAACAAAATCAGCCGTCTTGAGAATGCTAAAGAGATTTGGGATACTTTGGTTGAAATGCATGAAGGTACCGAGTCTGTGAAGGAATCAAAGCTAGATATTCTTCAAGGTCAACTTGACAAGTTCAAGATGAAGGATGGTGAAGGAGTCGCTGAAATGTACTCTAGGCTTGCTCTCATCACAAATGAGATTGCCGGCTTAGGAAGCGAAGAAATGACCGACCGATTCATCATTAAGAAGATTCTCAGAGCTTTGGATGGAAAATATGACACCGTGTGCACTTTGATCCAAATGATGCCAAACTACAAGACTCTCAAGCCAACTGAAGTCATTGGAAGAATTGTTGCTCATGAGATGACACTTAAGGATAAGGAAGAGCTTCACAACAAGTCAAGTGGTGCTTACAAAGCTACAAGTGATGCTCCCACAACCTCAAGTGACAAGTTAATTTCCAATGAAGAGATAAGCCTAATGGTTAAGAACTTCAACAAGTTCTACAAGAATAGAGGCAAGGAAAGAAGCTCAGAGTCTAGATCATATGATGAAAAGAGATCTTCTAGCCGTGATCGAAACTGCTACAATTGTGGAAGACCCGGACACTACTCAAATGAGTGTACGGCTCCCCACAAGAGAAGAGAAGAATCTCCAAGAAGAAGATCAAGAGATGAGTCACCTCGGAGAGAGAGAAGGAGTAGAGATGATCGTTATGAACGAAGACCCTCTCGGAGAAGCAAGGATTCGGAGAGGAAAGACAAGTCATCAAGGAGCTACACAAGAAGAAGACATCAAGCTCATGTAGGTGAATGGGTCTCCGGCTCCGACTCCGACAATCAATCCGATGGAAGCTATCACTCCGACTCCGACTACAGTCGAGATGAAGGTGTTGCCGGACTTGCTCTCGTATCCTCCAACTCCAACTCCTACGACTTATTTGATTCACCAAATGAGGGAATTGGAAGATGCTTCATGGCTAAAGGCCCCAAGGTATCACACCCTGAATTCATTGACTTCAATAGTGATGAGGATGACTTGCTTGGTGAAGATGAGCTCTTGCATGATAAATCTAGTGAGCTTAGTAACGATGAAAATGCTAGTAGTCTTTATAGTCGAGAAGAGTCGAATGACAATGCTATGAAGGAGATTGAGCGTCTAACTAAAGAACTAAACACTCTTTAGTTAGCTCATGAAACAACTCAAGAAGATCATAGAGAGCTCCTAAGATCTCATGAGAAGCTACGCTTCGAGAAGCTCACTCTAGAGCAAGAACATGAGTTTCTAAAAGCAATCAATGACGATCTTCGAAAGAAGAGTTCTTCATATCTTGCCAAACGACTTCTCTTGTCTAATTTCTTGCCACCTATTAAGACTAAGCATGACAAGCATAAGAAAAATTCTTCCTCTAGTAGTAACAATAACCATGTTAAATCTAATATTGTTGCTTCTAGTAGTTCTCTTGATTCCACTAACAATGTTTCAAGCCAAGTTACACTTGAGCAAGAAAATAGCTTATTGAAGGAAATCATAGAGAAAGGTGTCTACAAGAGTCTTGCCGGAAGCAAGAACTTTGAGGAAATTGTTCGCAAACAAGGAAGGCACCGGAAGAATCAAGGGATTGGTTTTGAGCGAAAGTTCAACGCCGAAGGTGTTGAGTGGGAAGAAGGTCAATACCCTACTCCACAGTTTGTTTCTCAAAAGGAGAAGTATGATCCTACTTCTTCCAATGTGGAACAATCTCAAGATGACCTTCCACCACAAGACCACAAGCTAAAAGCCAAGGACAAGCTTCAAGAGGAGATTGATGCATTCATTGAAGCACCTCAAGCCATGGTCAAGTGGGTTCCCAAGGACACGTCAAGTTCTACTTCGTCAAGCTCAACTACAACCCCAAGGATTCCCATCAAGATGATGTGGATCCCGAAGAAGAAGAACTAGAAGGTTCTTGAGGGTGACTCCGCCAACATACTTCACTCATATTCATTTTGGCAACTTGTGCAATCAACTTCCACATCATGCACTAGTTCATGGAGTCACAAACCCTCTTGTTGGTAAGTCAAGGGACAAGGTAATCATTGCTTTCATGGACATCATCTATTGTGAACTTCAATCTATGTCCATGGATATCCTTGTTTGTTCCTTGTGGGACTAACCCATGTAGGTATTGAAAGTTCCCTAATCCAAAGGATAGCTCCCAACTCTTGATGATCTACATCAACATTGAGCATCCACATCTTCAACATCTACATGAAGTCTTCTACGACAACCCAAGGTTAGTTTGACCCTTTAAAAGGGGTTCTCACATCTAGGGGGAGCTTTGCTCTAAAAATTGAGCTAAAGCATCTCCAAATGATGTGAACACATCAATGCTTTATGTAAAAGTGGTAACCCCACTTGTGCTTAAACGATGAGTATGACCTATGATCAAATGTTCTCATTTGGCTCCTAAGTCAAAATACGCATATATAGATGACCTAGTCATCGACAAATTGTGTGCTAGTAGCTAGAGTGTTGGTTGTGCATGTTTGACACATATTTCATTTGCTATCTTATTGTGTGAGCATGTTGAATGCATGATTTTATCCATTCGAGGACATCCATTTGTTGTTTTCATTGTTTTGATTTTTCTGGCCAAATGGATGGACAAGAATGCCTAAGCACCTCCCCTAGCTATCTATGCTTTCTTGTCTCAAATTCTATTCATGCTTATATCACAAACTTTGAACAAGTCATTTTCGGACCCTCCGAGTGAGGAGCACTCGGAGCCACCGATCCGTCTAAGGCTGACTTCCAAAACCTTCTAAGTCAATTTCGGTCAGACCAACTTCTCCCACTCGGTCCAACCGAAACGCTTAGACTGATCTAGGTTTCATCTCGGTGAAACCGAGTTCTAAATCTCGGCGTGACCGATATGCGTAACTGCATAGCAGTTATCCATCTCGGTGTCACCGAGTTTTTCAACTCGGTCCCACCGACAGCAAGGGGATATAAATACTGAGGGCAGCGCGCGATTTTTCCTTCAAACGTTTTCGCCCCCAAGTCCCCTGCTGCCGTCGCCCTGATCTCCGGATCGTCGCCGTCGTCGCCTGTGCGCCCTCGCCGCAGGTCTCCGCCGCCGTCAACGGTTTTCTCCTCCGCGCCGTTGCCGCCGTAGAGGGACTCCACCAAGTTAGGGTGAGTCTCGATCCCTCTCGTGCTCCCCATCCGACTCATTGCACGATTGGTTTGCCCTGCATCTAGCCACGATTGAAAAACTTCCTTTCCATCAGATCGTTTCTAGTTTCGAGTAAAATTCTTAGGTTTAGGTTTCCACGGAACACATCTCGGTGAAACCGGTTTTAAATTTTCGGTGTGACCGATTCGGCCTCTGGCCATTGCACTGCACTTTCGGTCTAACCGAGTGGTGCAAATCGGTGTGACCGAAGTATAGTTTTAGTGAAACCCTAGAGTATCGGCAGGACCGAAACCCATTTCGGTCCAACCGAAAGTGGTGTGTAAGTTTCTGTTATACACTTCGGATTCACCGAAACTGAAAATCGGTTTGACCGAAATGCATTCTGTGAAAACTTAAAACTAAGGTTTAAACTCATTTTTTTGAAAACCTCTGCAGTTTGTGATAACTCTTCTACTCTGCCTATACCTTATCTATTCACAGGTTGTCAGCCATGTCAGATGCCAGTGACAGCCAGAACAGGTCCGAGTCACCTTTTGTAGAGATTCCTGAGGCTAGTAGTCCCATTGATGATGGTGAGAGGAGTACACCTAGTGGTTTGCCTCCTGCAGCCACCAGAACCAGAAAGCAGAGAAATTCTGATGATGAAGACTCTGACTTCATTGCTGAGGAAGTAACCTCCAAGCCCAAGAGAAAGGTTGTTGCCAAAGAGCAACAAGGGCAGCAGTCGAAGAAAGGCACCAGCAAGGTCAAGCAATCAGCTGTTGCCAAGAAGCTGAACTTGGGAGAGCCAGCCCCAAGTAAAGTGAAGAAAACTTCCAAGAGGAAGAGGGTAGTGTATGCTGAACCTCATACAGAAGCAGCAATTGAAGATGAAGAAGAAGAAGCACCCCAGCCTGCTCCTCAGAAGCAGAAACTCATGGGTGATGCAATTAGGGCTCAAGCCACTTCTAAGCCCAAGAAGCCTGCTCAAGCTAAGGCAGCTCCAGCAAAGCCTTCTGCCAAGCCCAAGAGGACAACCAGGAACATCCCAGCCTCTGAGAAGAACAAAGGTGATGTGCCACCGTCTGAGTCTGATGAAGAAGAACATGTGTTGCTGAAGCTCCGTCCAAAATTGCCACTCCACAACGATGCTCATCCTCAAGCCGAGGATATGAAGGCAAGGAAGGATAGAGGTCTCAGGCTATGGAGACAGTCTGATCCATATGCCGTGAGGAGAAGGACTGCTGTGGACCCCAGATTCCACACCAGAGAGCAGCAGGACTTCTATGAGACTGTGTTGATGGATAAGAAGCCTATAGTTGCAGATACCAGATACGTTGACTGGAAGTACATTGACAGTGAAGAGCACCGAGACTTCTTTCCCCATGTGCATGAAAGCTTCACTGCATGTGGAGTTGATGAGTTTGTGGGTCAGAAACTGACAGATTGGAACGATGAGATGATTATGCAGTTCTACGCCACAGCCCACTTCTATCCTGATGGGAAGATCACCTGGATGACTGAAGGTCAAAGGTTTTCTTCGTCTGTTGAAGAATGGGCAGAACTTCTGAATGCTCCAGTGCAAAGAGAGGACGACATTGATGTCTATGGGATTCCTAAGAAGAACCATGATTCCATGAAGAACATGTACAAGGAGATCCCCGCAGCAGATTTGGAAGGGTGGAAGCTTGGCTCAGTGTACTATCTCCAGGCAGGTCTGCCTACCACAAACACAATTCTGAGGCATACCTTGATGCCCAAGTCTGGAGACCATCGCATGATCCGAGGCTATTCTATCAACATGCTGCACATACTTGATGAGAAGGCACCTTTCAAGGTGATGGACTTAATGGTAGAGACCATTAAGAGGACTGCAGCTGACCAGAAGAGGTCGTGTGGATTTGCCCCGCAGATTCAGATGCTTATCAATGCCAAGTTTGGCACGGGCAAATTCTTGTTGGATAGGAAGCACTTACCACTGCAGCCAGAGCATGAAGATAATGTTGTTGTGATGGACGAGGAGGATCCAACTTCGGTTGAAGGTCAAGCCAAGATTGAAGCTGCTAGGAAAGCCAAAGCTGATAAAGAGGCAGCAGCAGCAGCAGCAGCTAAACCAAAGAGCTTCGGAGAGCAGATTCTTGAAGCTACCCAGAGGATTGAACAACGCCTGGCCAGCATTGAACAATCTCAGGAGAGCCTAGAGAGGATTGTTGACGAGAAGGTCCATGCTCTGGACGTGAAGCTGACTGAACTTCAGGTGACCGTCAACAAGCTTGAGGCAGACATGGAGGAAGCAAGGCAGGACAAGGCAGAGCTCATGCAGGATGACCTAGTCCAGGACTCTCATCGCCAGACTGCTCCGGTTCCCAGAGGATCCCGATCAGCTGCTATTCCAGTGACTGACTCCAGGACTACCACTTCAGCACCTCCTACAGCTCCAGCATCCACTCCTCCAGCGCAGACATCAGCTGAAGTCTTCGCCGATGCCGTCATATCTACTCCGACATCTACCCAGACGGGAGCCGCCAGCAGAGCCCACAGTGACGTTTAGCTCTATGCTTTTTCGAACTTTTTGGTAACTTGTTGCCAAAGGGGGAGAAATTGTATAGATCATAGGGCTTCGAGAGAGAGAGTGCTCTTTCGTTCTTTTGCGGTTTCTTTGAGATACATTTGGTTCTTTTGGTTTTTCGAAACTTTCAGTGTGCTTGATACTACGTTTGATGCTACCTTAATGAGTGCTTAGTCATACTATGCTTTAATGTGTGCTTAATGCTTATCATATGCTATTCCTTCTTGTATGACTAGTTACTCTTATCTTGGTGATTGGGTGCATGCTTTTCATTCTTATCATTTTGTGCGCTCCACCAAGATGTATGTGACATGGAAGAGTGACCCATAATCCTAATTGATTGTGCATTTGCATTCAAACGCAAATTTTAAATAACGCACAAATTTAGGGGGAGCTCTTGTTTATCACATACTTCTCAAAGCGACGATATTATTCATTGATTATATCTTTTGTCGAAGCTTTGATCTATATGTTGTCATCAATTACCAAAAAGGGGGAGATTGAAAGTGCAACTAATCCCCGGGTGGTTTTGGTAATTAATAACAACATATATATCATTGAACTAATAGCTACTTGAGAATCATTTCAGAGAAGTTCAGTGATATGGGTATGGAAATGACTGAAGAAGTGGACCCCTCCAAATGCTAAGGCAAGCATTGGCAAAAGCTCAAGACTCCATTTTTGGTTTAGTGATCCAAGATCACATTGAGTCCATAGGAAAAGCCAATACTATTAAAAGGGGAGGAGGTTGTGTTGATGATCTGGTTGCTCAAGTGCTTAGTGATATATCTCCTTCAACTATCAGCAACTTTCACTACTATACACACTCATAAGTAATCTCGGACAAACCGATTTTCCAAACTCAGTCCCACCGAGATGAACCACCTCAGCCATAAGCCAAACCCTAGAAAAATTGGTCAATCCGAGTTTGAGATCGGTCTCACCGAAACACGGGCTGCCAACCTTCTGTAACCGTTTGTCATCCTATCGGAATATCTGAGTTGATGATTTCGGTCCCACCGAAACTGGCAAGTTCCTGTCTTGACTCAAATCGGACAAACCGAGATGGTATTTTCGGTCCCACCGAAAACCCCAACGTTCACTATATTTGAACTTTCGGTCTGACCGAGTTTCCACTTCGGTCTCACCGAGATTGCTCAATTATGTGTGTAACGGTTGGATTTTGTGTGGAGGCTATATATACCCCTCCACCCCCTCTTCATTCGTGAAGAGAGCCATCAGAAAGAACTACCACTCCTACCTTACACTTTCTGAGAAGAGAACTACCTACCCTTGTGTTGAGATCAAGTTGCTCCATTCCTACCATATGAAACTTGATTTCTAACCTTCCCAAGTTGCTTTCCACTCAATCCTTTCTTCCACCACAGCCATATCAGTGAGGAGAGTTGAGTGTTGGGGAGATTATCATTTGAAGCACAAGAGCAAGGAGTTCATCATCATCTACAACATCTATTACCTTTTGGAGGGTGGTGCCTCCTAGATTGGTTAGGTGTCGCTTGGGAGCCTCCGTCATCGAGTTGTGGAGTTGAACCAAGAAGTTTGTAAGGGCAAGGAGATCGCCTACTTCGTGAAGATCTACCCCGAGTAAGGCTAGCCCTCCGTGGGCGTAGGCCATGATGGAATAGACAAGGTTGCTTCTTCGTGGACCCTTCGTGGGTGGAGCCCTCCGTGGACTCGCGCAGCCGTTACCCTCCGTGGGTTGAAGTCTCCATCAACGTGGATGTACGATAGCACTACCTATCGGAACCACGGGAAAAATCATTGCGTCTCCAAATTGCGTTTGATCTTCTCCACCTCTCTTTACTACATGTGCAATTTACTTTCCGCTGCTTATACTCTAGAATTGCATGTGTAGGGTGATACTTGACTTGATCATAATTGTGAAACTGCCAAAAACTGTTCATGATCAAAAGGCAGAATTTTTATATTTACAAGTAGTCTAATCACCCCCCCTCTAGACATACTTTCAATCCTACACAAGTCAACAAAGATTACCAGAGCCCATTGATGAAGGCCTACGTCGATGAAGTGAGGAAGCTGGAAGAGCGCTTTGATGGTATACAGGTCGAGCACGTTCCCCGAGCGGAGAACGACATCGCCGATTACCTATCAAAGCGCGCTGCCCTCAAGCTACCTGTGGAACCAGGTACCTTTGTGCTTCAGCTTTCTCAGCCATCCATTGATCCATCAACAGAGCAGAACAAGAGGAGGAACTCAGGGCCCGGCAAGTACTTTCCCGCCGAGCTCCCCGGAGCCACCGGCAAGGATGTTGCCGGAGACACTGAGCCCGCCACTGGACAGCTAGCTCCGGCGGAGCGTCAAGCTCTTGCCGTCGAGACAGCCGCTCCCATGGCGGAGGAAATGCCTTTAGTCCTCGCCGTCGAGCCCCAGGCTCCAGCATGGGCACAGCATACCGTCTGATTCCTCCAGATTGGTGAACTTCCTGAGGAGCAGGAAGAAGCGGAGAAAGTAGCCCGTCGGTCTGCTATGTACCAGTTCGTCGATGATGTCGTGTACAGAAAGAGACCGAACGGCGTGAAATTTAAGTGCATCCCTCGAGAAGAAGGACTGGAGTTGTTGGCGGAGATACATGGAGGCATATGTGGATCCCACATAGGGTCGAGAGCCCTTGCCGGCAAGACATTCCGGTAAGGCTTCTTCTGGCCCACTGCCCTCCAGGATGCAATGGCACTGGTCACCAGGTGTGAAGCGTTCCAGTTTCATTCAAAGAAACTTCATCAACCAGCTCAAGCCCTTCAAACCATTCCCCTCTCCTGGTCTCGGTCTGGGGGCTCGACATACTGGGCCCTTTCCCCCGCGCTGTCCGTGGCTTTGAGTACTTGTACGTTGCAATCGACAAGTTCACAAAGTGGCCGGAGGTGGAGGCAGTGAGGAAGGTCACAACTCTGTCAGCCGTCAAGTTCTTCAAGGGACTAGTGTGCCGTTTTGGTGTACCCAATAGGGTCATCACCGACAACGGCACGCAGTTCACAAGCCGCACCTTCATGCAATATACCCAAGACCTCGGCAGCAAAGTCTGTTTCGCTTCCGTTGCTCACCCCCGAAGCAATGGTCAAGCTGAGAGGGCAAACGCTGAAGTGTTGCGAGGCCTACGGACAAAGACCTTTGACAGGCTGCACAAGAGTGGAAGGCGCTGGATTGATGAGTTGCCGGCGGTTCTTTGGTCGATTAGAACGACGCCAAATCGAGCCACCGGCCAGACACCCTTTGCCCTGATATACGGGGCAGAAGCAGTTCTCCCCACAGAACTCATATATGGGTCACCTCGAGTGCTCGCTTATGATGAGCTTGAGCAAGAGCAACTGCGGCAAGATGACGCAATGCTCCTTGAGGAAGATCGTCTTTGGGCGGCTGTGAGAGCAGCACGCTACCAGCAAGCCTTGCGCCGCTACCATAGCCGCAAGGAACATGCCCGAAGCTTTGAGGAAGGCGACCTTGTTCTTCGGCGCGTTCAATCGGCCAAGTATACAAACAAGTTGACGCCAAAGTGGGAAGGCCCTTATCGGGTAATACGAGTCACCAGGCCTGGCGCAGTCCGCCTGGAGACCGAAAATGCCATTCTGGTGAGCAATTCCAGGAATATTGAGCATCTTCGCAAGTTTTACCCATAAGGCGCGGCTTGCCGGGCCCCCCGGCAAGCCACCCTTTTGTACAAGCCTTGCCGGCAAGGCATGTAACGCTTTGTACAAAGCCAGGCGCAGACCCTGAGCATAAATAAATGAAGCGCTGGCGCCCTAAGTTATAGCATGCATGCTGAGTCGAGTCTCGTCCTTGGTTAGGGTTGATAGTGCTTAGCGGCGGGTAACCCCTAGCTTAGAGGTCGAGTTTGCATCTCTTTGTCTTTCCTCTATCTCCTTTGGTTCACAGGACGCACAGATATCCTTGTCGAAGCCACTTGGGGAGAAGAAAGAGGAACAGACTAGCACCTAGGCCCCGGCAAGCCAGTGTTGCCGGGGGCTACAAGAGCAAAGATTCACCCACGGCAAACCAGGGTTGCCGGGGGCTGCAGCTTCAGATAAGTTCTTCATCCCTTATCATGCATTCCATTATGGACTGAGGTATGTGAAACCTCGTTCTTTTCCTTAAGCTACCGTGCTTCCATAACTCTAGGCCCTAGGGCTCGTTCCTAGGACTAAGTTTGGTCGTAGTCGCGGCGGCGAAAGGATGAAACGAGGAGCCCAAGCCCACTTCATCCCTGCCTCCGCCAAAAGCATGAGAAAGGTCGAGCGAAGTAGGGAGACGGCAAGGCCTGTTGCCGGGCGAGAAAATGTTTATCTTAAAAGATATCAAGGATTTATTCCTTGTCGTGGGTTTCACCCGCAAACAAATGACCCGGCAAACATCCCTTTTTTACTAAAATCATTCCATTCAGGTACACTCCATAGGGAATGAAAAACATGAACAAGGGGATTACAAGTTTTAAATTTAACAGGTGCCCGAAGGCTTACAAACTAAAAAGAGATAAGATGCCCGTAATGCCTTTCTTGTCCCTCTCCTCAGGAGGTAGGTCAAGGAGGCGAGAAGGGCAAAAGGGGCGCCTAGGCGAGCTACGGGTGGCAGAAGACACCAAGAGAACATCTTGGTGGCCGCCCAAAGGCTGGATGGTGATGGCGGCGCCGGAAGTAGAACTCGAAGACGAGGCGGTGGACGTCAGTATGCGTCGAAGGCGTCGGTGCCCGCGTACTCCGACATGACGACCTTGTCGCCCACCTTCTTCCTCTTCCTCTTCCGTAGCCTCCCTACGCCAGCCGCCAAGGGGACGGCCCCGAGAAGTTCAAGGAGCAGGCTCCGCGGATGATGGGGTCGCCGGTGCCACCAGGAGCGGCGCCCGACACCTAGTCGGACCCGTCATCCTGCCGCCTACCTCCCTCGTCGTCGCTGCCGCTGTCCTCCTCGTCACCCTCGTTCGAGGAGGAGTCTTCGTCATCGGAGGAGCTCTCCACGCAGCACCTTGCACGAGTCCCGAAGTGCCCGAAGACCTTGACGGAGAGATGGCCATCCTCCATCAACTTGAAATGGAGAGTGAGCCCATCCATCAGGCTGTGGATACGAGCAAACGTCTTCCATCCTTGGCGAAGATACATCACGTGAGGAGCAGGGAAGTCAACGCGGACCCGCGTACCACTGATCCCGCAGCCCCTCATGTGCAGCCGCAGCGACTCCGGCGGATCCAGCTCCATCTCCCGCGCAAAGGAGTCGGGAGACGAAGGCGACGGCGCGGCGGCCGCCGCAACTTGACGAAGAACTCGCAAGGGTCATCCCCAATATGGCCCTCCACTGGAGGAAGAGCTGCTGGCGGGGGCGAGGCCAGCGGGCCGCCCCGTCCTCCTCTTCCCCGAGCGCCTCGGCCTCGCCCACGGCCTCGCCCCCTCCCCCTTCCCCTCGTGACCGGCTCTGCCACCACGGGTGCAGGAGAAGGAGGGACGCGTTGTCGAGCGGCGACCCTCGCCACCACCATTGAAGGGTCGGGATTTCCTCTCTCCATGGCGAACGGAAAAGAAGAGCAGAAGCTGAAGGAGAAAGAAGATGGAAGAGTGTGGGGCGCCGTCCCTCCCCTCCTGCTCTTTATAAAGGGGCGGGGCTGGGGCTCGACCGCCCTGCTCGGCCAATCAAGACACAGAAGGCGCAGGGAGCCGGGACCGACCCGCCGCCCCAACCAGCGACGGCCCGGTTTCCCGCCTCCACCGTTTGCCACCCCAAGCGCATGGGAGGCACGTGGCAGACGTGCAGAACCGAGGGGACGAGTGAGGCGACCTCTCCCCACCCCGTGATCGTGGGGAGTGGATGCCTTGAGGACCGCGCCTCGGCCCCATTCAGTAAATGGGCCGCGTCTCCACGCCTCCCCCCGGTTATGGGGAAGGCGCGAAGCCGCCCCTTTACTGCAACATGATGCATGCCTGCGGAAACCGCCCCGCGCATGCCGCCCACGTCACGCACGCCCCTCCACCCCGCGCCGCGCGCGCGGATCGTGGGAGGCGAAGCACGCGGAAAATCTTACCACGGTGAAAACCGCCCCGCCTGCCCGCGCACCGTTCTGGGCCTAGCCCAACAACACGTCGCGCTTATGTGTGGCCCAGGCCCAGGGGCTCCTGTCGGTGTACAAAAAGAGGGGTACACTTTTTGTACCCCTATGACTGTGCACGGGCAGTCTAAGCCACGGGCACCACCACACCAAGCATGGCAGGGGAGGTGAGCCAGGGTAAGACCGAAGCTCGATGGAGACTGAAGCCCAAAGCTAAGACCACAAAGAGCAAAGGGACAAAGCGGGATCCCCCGGCAAGGTCCTTGACGGGAGCCGGTCTTAGCAGCCCCGGCAAGATCCTTGCCGCGGCAGCTTGCCCCACACCTACGGAGCGGATCACCCTTGAGTCCACTGCCCCCATAGGGCAAGGATTAGAGAGATATCCCCGTGGTGGCATGCAGATCTTTGTGAAGACATTCAAGATCAGATACACACTGAGAAGACGATGACCCTTGGTGGGATCCCAGCCAAGGAGGACCACAAGACCTCTGGCAAGCACCTTGCCGGGGATGACAGCACGCGCCGCGGCAAGACCCTTGCCGGAGCCCCGGCAAGGCCCTTGCCGAGGACATCCGCAGGGCCACCATCAGGCCCGCACCAACTGAGTTTCCACCGCCCCATGCAGCTGCCGACCCAACCAGCTGGGCAGGCACCTGCGTGGCGACATGCAGATCTTCGTGAAGACCCACCATTGTGCCACCTCAGCTGCCTGCCTTCCTACATGGCATCTCAGGCATCGTTGGCCAGGGCGCGTGTCGACGCAAGAAGGAGCGGCGACGGACAAGACGGACGTCTTCCCTCGTCCCCGATAAAGCAAGGACACCTAAGCAAGACGCATTAAATGCACCTTGTCATGTAATGCGAGGGATAACCTCGCATCACTGTACCATTTCCACCTCCTGTGTGCCACTGTGGCAACCCCTTTTCCCTATAAAAGGAGGCCCGAGGCGACCAGGAGAAGGATTCGGCTTTTCAGAACCCCTCACGACTCGGCTTTTTGGAGCTCCTCACGCCCCATAGCTAGCTGAAGAACACAAACATATAATCCACCAAAGCAAGAGTAGGGTTTTGCGCATCTTTGCGGCCCGAACCTGGGTAAAGGAACCGTGTGCTAACTGTTGGATCCGCTCTTCTCTCAACCCCGCACCCCGCAACCGTAGTAGAGATTCTTGTGATCCCATAGGTGTCGATCCAAATACACCGACACCGTGAATGACTTTAACGCACGGGGTAGAAATTGCCAATTCACTCCTCCCACCACGCCCTTATCCTTAGCCATATATGTTGCATGCATCGTGTAGGGTAGGTAACGGAGGCGTGTGGCGTGGGAGAGCATCAAGGCGAGGGCCCGGTCATCTTGAATTAGCGGAGGAGGGCGGTGGTCACCCGTTGAGGGAGCGGCTCCCCTCCTTGGCCTGCCTATAAAAGGAGGGGCGGAGGAGGACAGAGTCACCCATCCTTACATTCTTCCTCTTATCTTCTGCTTTTGCTGATCATGTCAAAGAAGAGAGCTTGGGTCCAGCCCCAGGCTCTTGGTTGGGGTTAATGTTGCCACACGCTAGTGCTGGTGCTCAGGTAGTGAGTCTGGTTAGATATGTAGCACAGCGCAGCAGCCGGCGTGTCCAGGGCACGGGAGGCGACGAACGACACCTGTATGGTGAGGTACCTGCCTTCTTTGCCCGAATTGGTTGCCTTAGGACGGGCGCCGGTCTTGGCTATGGGTTGTCAGAGTTTGTCTTCTCCTCGCTAAAATCCCCGGGGTTGCGGGTGCCATCCCCGGGTGCAGCGCTCGGGGATGTTGGCGTCCCCAACACTGCTCCTTCCAGCAGACTCGAGGCCGTTGCAGAGGAAGGGAGCCTCTTCCTACCCACTGAGATGGATAGCGGTGTCCCAAGGGTGTCCCGGGCGACGCCGCTACCGTTTCTTGCATCTTGGAGGGAGGCGCTGGGTTTCGCCCGTCGCTCCGCACAGCTCCTGAGTGCACGCCACCCGCAGGCCGTAGTGGGCGCTCAGCCTTCGGTGCATCTCCTCGCCGCGGAGATGGCGGGAAGATGAAGTAGGTGGAGGGAGCGGGAGGCAGGCCCTTGAGGCGGGATACGATGGCACTGGCGCCCTTGTACCCGCGCCAGTGGCTCGCCTTCTTGAGTCTAACTCTTCCCTTCCTCCTTGGCGCTCTTTTTCCTCTTCCAGCAGTGCTCCGCTGGGATCCCCGGCAGGCTTCCTCATGGATCCGGCTTCGTCCTCCCTGCCGTATCTTGCTGGCCCTGGTGGCGGTGATCAGGGAATCCCTGTTGCTGATCCCTTCACTGCCACATTTGCCTGGGCGCTCCTTTTGTCCCCTTCCCCTCCTGCTGTAGTATCTGGTGAAGGAGGGACAGAGAAAGGGGTTACGGTGCACTTATCTTTTTTTCAATCTTAAATCTGCAGGCATTTGCCAAATTTTAATTCAAATAATGTAGTCCTCGAGTCCCTGTTTGCGTTCTGTAATGCTTGTACTTGTATCAGCATGTTAATGACGAAACTTGCCGGGGACCCATGCACGTGTATGTCCATGCAGAGGTGAGGTGCCTCTTTATGTAAATAAAACGAGTTTTCCCGGCAAGCTACCATGTCCCCTTTTTGTCCGTCGGAGAATCATATATGCTGGGGAATAGACAAAGGGGTGACCCCCCGGCAACTTCTTTTCACCAAGGGCCACTACAACCATCCCGACGGAAGCAACATTCAAGTCTGGAATGGGAGCACCCAAAAATCAAGAGAGTGGCGGGGTTTTCGTATGCACAAGTTATAGCTTACATAACACTAACGGACAGGAGGTAGAACTTATCTGTTTGGCTTGCCAAGGATTGCAGTGCCAGACAATCTTCTCAACTCCTTGTCGAAGCCAAATTCACGACAGGAACCTGCATCTTCATGTAGATGAGAATGAATGCAGGATGCAATCCTATCTATATACATATGCAAATGCTCATGAAATGCTTATGCAGTGATCTTGGAATGCTCATACATGCATGCAATCTTGGTTGGGGGCCCCCCTCTGCAGTGCTTCTTTATTTTTCTCTTGCACAGGGTCATCACCGTGGTTTGTATAAGGGGTTACATGCAACTGAGGCAAGGCATGTACAATGGGTGGCTGCCGAGTAGGGCCCGACAGCCGCGCCTTACGGGTAGAACTTACGGAGATGCTCAATATTCCATGAGTTTTGCAATTTAATGCCATCTCCGGTCTCCAGACGGACTGCGCCAGGTCTGGTGACTCGTACTACCCAGTAAGGGCCTTCCCACTTCGGTGATAACTTGTCTGTACCCTTGGCGGACTGAACGCACCTAAGGACAAGGTCAACTTCCTCAAAACACCGGGCATGAACCATGCGGCTATGATAGCGACGTAGGGCTTGCTGATAGCATGCAACACGCGTAGCAGCCCGGCGACTGTTCTCCTCGAGTAGCACAACGTCGTCACGCCGGTGCTCAACTTGCTCTACTTCATCGTAGGCAAGCACTCGAGGCGACTCGTAAATGTGTTCCGTGGGGAAAACTGCTTCTGCTCCGTATACTAGGGAGAAGGGAGAATACCCTGTAGCTCGAATTGGTGTCGTTCTGAGGGACCAGAGAACTAACGGCAGCTCCTCGATCCACCGGTTGCCGCGCTTCTGCAGCGTATCAAAGGTCCTTGTCTTGAGTCCACGCAGCACTTCAGCGTTCGCCCTCTCAGCTGTGGGCCAATAGAATCCTTGCCGGAATGCTTTCCCAACTAATTCCCTTGACCCAATGTGGGAGCCGCACATGCCTTTGTGTATTTCAGCAAGCAGTTCCTTTCCTACTTCCCGGCATATACACCTTTCACACCGTTGGGCCTCCTTCTATACAGAGTGTCATCGACAAGCTGTTACATACTAGCCCTCCGAGCTACTTTTTCAGCTTCATCCTGATTGTCGGGAAGCTCTCCGGTTTGGAGCAAGTGGACAATGTGCCTTGCCCAAGTTGGAGCCTGGGGCTCGGCAACAAGGGCTAGCGGCACCTCCTCTGCTGCGGGAGAACTAGCCTCGTTCGCAGGGTTCGTGGACCCGGCTGGAGGGGGTGGTCCGGCTGGCTGTGAGGAGTTGTTTCCGGCAGGGTCTCTGCCGGGAGCGGACGGCTCTGTCGGGAGAGGCTTACTGTCGGTGTACTAAAGTAGGGGACCTTAGTATCCCGACTTGTGCACGGGCAGTAGCAGCGTCCCGTGGCAGGGCTTGGCACGCGCCCGCCAAGGCCCACTATGGTTCCTTTGGAGCCATTCAAGAACAAAGTATTCAAGTTAAAGAAACAAGACCCCGGCAAGAGAAGCTTGCCGGGAAGGCCGCTCCAGGCTCAAGACCACCCCTTTGGCATAAGACCCTGGCAAGAGGAGCTTGTCAGGAAGGCCAAGCATGGCATTTCAGGAGACTTGCCGCGACGCGCAGTGCGCCGCGGCAAGGCCCGGAGAGCGACAAGCCTCCGGGCGCGACAAGGCAGCGGCCGCGGCAAGGCGCTTGCCGCGGCAGGCTTCCACTGTGTGCCCGCGCTCCAGCTCATCCGGCCACGCGTCGCCCTGGGGCCATTCCAGGAGCACGTGGCAGAAGGCTGCGCAGCCTGGGGTACACGGTGGCAAGCCGCGATGACGAGGCCACCATCGTGGCGAACGGAGACGCCCTGACGGACGCTTTTTTGCACTGTTTGGGGCGACGGCGATGGGCATTCAATGCCCTTGTCCCCTGCCGTCAGGGTTAGGTACAGAACACTGTACATACACTATTCCAACTACCACCGTTTTTACACCTTTACCCTCATCTGCGTTGCCACCTGTCGGTGACCCCTTCGACCTATAAAAGGAGGCCCATGCGCAACGTAGAGGAGGTTCCGATCTTCAATCACTCTCACGCTCGGTGTTGCCAGCGACAAGCACTGTAGCTCTTCTCGCTCCCGAGCTAAGAACACAATACAAACCAAGGCAGGAGTAGGGTTTTACGCATCCGTGTGGCCCGAACCTGGGTAAACTGCTCGCGTGCTCGCCTCGATCCGCTCTTCGTGCATCCTCCGCTCCCTTGCCGTACCGAAAAGGGGCTCCGGTCCCATAGGTGTTCGTGGGCGATCAGTTTCCCCGACATCTTTGGCGCGCCAGGTAGGGGGCGTCGAGGTTGTGCGAACCTGATCCGGCGTTCACGCGGGCGAAATCTTCAGCAACTTCATCAACTTCATCGACATGCCGCCGAAGAAGAAGGCTTCGGAGGTAGCAGGCCCGTCCGCGTCGATCCCGCCGCCACCAGAGCCAATGGTCGGTGGGGTAGACGCTGGCGGAAGGACGGACGCCGGCGAGGAAACTCACGGCGCCGCCAAGTCCAAAGACAAGACGGACGACCGGGCGCATTCCAAGACCTCGGCGTCCGTACACGCACCACGCCCCTCTCAGGAGGTGCCGGACCGGCAGCGACGTGGTACCCAAGGTACCATACGCTTGCTGGGACAAGGTCAAGCTAGCGGGTCGCGGGACGCTCAAGGCCAACGTGCTGGCACGAGCAAGGCGCGGTCGCCGGGACGAGACCCTGCTCCTTCTAACGCAGTTAGAAGTCCGAGCATATCTCGCTCCTCGCACCGCTCGCCACCGCTCCCCTCCACTCCAGCAGAAGCTCTAGCTCGAGCTCAGCTGCTCCTCGACTTCCCTCCAGCGGCAGACAAGGCCGAAGACTGGAGGGCCACCATCCAGAGCCTCATCGCCTTCGCCAACAACGACACGCCGCAGCAGCCGACGACGTCGCGGCCACGGCAAGTCAGCCAGGCGCGGGCTGATGGAGACAAGACCGCCGGGGGTGCAACTACCGTGCACTCCCCGCCCCGAAGGCCGAAATCGCCGACTCGCCGGATCAACATCGACGACGACTCCATGGCGTTGTCGGATCCACGAGCTCGCCGCGATCAACGACAAGTCCTCGACGACCGACGACAAGAGGACGCTCGAACCCGCATCGAGCGTCGAAGAGAAGCGCGACGACAATCCGACCAGTGCGCTAGGCCCGCTGTCGACATGCACGCGCCCGGAGAACCAGGCGACTTATCATACGCGGCGGGTTGCCCTGCGTTCACCCGTGAGCTGCGGCAAGTCCAGCGGCCTAGCATGAAGAATTTCAAGCCCGACGTACCCGAGAAGTACGACGGCAAGACTCATCCATCAGAGTTCCTCAGCATCTACACCATCGCGGTGCAGGCTGCCGGGGGACGCGACGAGAAGATATTACCGAACTACTTCCCGCTCGTGCTCAAGCCAAACGTCAGATCTTGGCTCATGCACTTGCCGGAGAACTCCATCTCTTCTTAGGCCGACCTGTGCCATCAGTTTGTCGGCGCCTTCACGGGCGGCCACAAGCCCCATGGCCAGGAGAGCGACCTTCATATACTTGCCCAGAAGGAAGGAGAGTCCCTGCGAAAGTACATCCAGAGATTCAGCCGCGTCCAGCACAACATCCCAGATGTCCACCCTGCCGCGGTTATTAGCGCGTTCCACCAGAACGTGCGTAACCGCAGGATGAGGGAGGAAATGGTGATGTGCAAGATCCGAGACGTCAGCGAGCTCTATGCCCTGGCCGACAAGTGCGCACGCGCTGAGGAGGGGAGGAGACTCCCCGGAGAGGATACTGGAGCAGGAGGAACGGATAGTGAGGATGCCGCCGCGGCAAGGAAGAACCGGCGGCGGAACAACAAGAAAAAGAAGAACAAGGAAGTACTGGTCGTTGAGCAGTCCGGCAAGGAGGCTGGCGCCAAGAAAGCTCAGGCTGGTGGCTCCCGCAAGGAAGCTACCACTGTAGCGGCCGCCGACAAGCAGGACGGCTCCGACAGGCAGTACTGCAAGATCCACCGCACCAAGGGCCACGACCTCCAAAACTGCAAAAGGGTCGAGTACCTCGTCGAATAGCAGAAGGCAGAGTACGAGCGACGCGACAAGGAGAAGGCCCAGGGAGGTGGAGGAGAGTCCGGCAAGAAGCGTCCATTCAATAGCCGGGGAGGACGCCGCGGCAAGGCCAAGCAGCGGCAAGGAGATAGACCTCCCCGCGGCCGCGACAAGGACGAAGACGAAGATGACGATGAAGACATGGACGACGGAGACAACAGCGAGCAGGAGTTCCAGAAGGCCACAGAAGTTATGTGCGTCGATGGAGGTGCCTCTCTGCATACTTCCCACCGCCAACTCAAACAATGGGTGCGGGAAGTTAATGCAGCAGAGCCACCCGTCGAGTCGCGCAAACTCCTGAAGTGGTCCAGCACGCCCATCATCTTCGACATTGAGGATCACCCTGACCGCACAACTGCGGTCGGGTGTTTGCCGATGTTGGTTTCACCAACCATCTGCAACCTCAAGGTCACCAAGATGCTGGTTGACGGCGGGGCCGGCCTGAACCTGATCTCCTCTGTTGTAGTCCGGAAACTACAGATCCCCGACAGCGAGCTCAAGGAAACCGGAACATTCCAAGGGATCAACCCGGGAAGGAGCAAGCCGAAGGGGAAGATCACACTGCCAGTAACCTTTGGCGGAGAGCTGAATTTCAAGACTGAGAGGATCACCTTTGACGTTGCCGATATCCCGTTGCCATACAATGGGATACTTGGCCGTCCGGCGCTCGCCAAGTTCATGGCGGCCTCTCATTATGCCTACAACATGCTCAAGATGCCAGGCCCGATAAGCGTCACCTCTGTCCCCGGCGACAAGAAGGACGCGCTTATCTGTGCCGACAAGATCTACCGGGACGCAGCAGCCGCAACGGACAGCAAGGCACTTGCCGCTGAAGCTCCCGGGGGGAAGAACAAGACTAAGTCCGGCAAGAGCTTTGGGGCCCACTCCGGCAAACGCACCTCTTCGGAGTGCTGCGCTGCCGTTGAGGACGCACCATCGAGCTCCACCGGCAAGTGCAAGAAGGGAATGGCAGCTCCGCCTGCAACCAAGAAGGTGTCCGCCAAGGAGGACGGCACTGGTGGTACTTTCACCATCAGTGCCACGCTCGATCCTAAATAGGAAAGCGCGCTCGTTGCTTTCCTGCGGGCGAATGTCGATGTGTTTGCATGGCAACCGTCTGACATCCCCGATGGTCCCAGGAAAGTGATTCAGCACAAACTTGTCGTTTGTCCTCACGCGCGGCCCGTCAAGCAGAAGGTCAGAAAGCAAGCAGTGGAGAGCCAAGAGTTTATCGCTGAGGAAATCAAGAAGCTGGAAGCAGCAGGCCTTGTCAGAGGTGTACTTCATCCCACGTGGTTGGCCAACCCTGTTGTCGTGCGCAAAGCAAATGGGAAGTGGAGGCTTTGTATAGACTTCACCGATGTGAATAAAGCTTGTCCCAAAGATCCATTTCCTTTCCCCCGCATTGACCAGATCGTTGACTCCACGGCTGGGTGTGAGTTGCTTTCATTCCTTGATGCATACTCCGGGCACCACCAGATATTTATGGCTGAAGAAGACGAAGAGAAGACCGCGTTCATTACTCCATGTGGCACTTACTGCTTCATACGCATGCCCTTTGGATTGAAGAATGCGGGTTCAACGTTTGCGAGGGTAGTCCACACTGCTTTTGAGCCACAGATACACAGGAATGTAGAAGCTTACATGGATGATATAGTGGTCAAGAGCAAGGACAAGGATACCCTGATTCAAGATCTAGATGAAACTTTTGCGAATCTGCGCAAGATACAACTCAAGCTTAACCCTGAGAAGTGCGTGTTCGGAGTCCCCTCCGGCAAGCTTCTCGGGTTCTTTGTGTCCCAAAGAGGGATAGAAGCCAATCCCGACAAGATCAAAGCCATTGAGCAGATTGAAGCTCCGAAGCGCGTCAAGGATGTACGAAGGCTTGCCGGTTGTGTGGCTGCTCTCAGCAGGTTCATTTCTAAGTCTGCAGAACACGCCCTGCCGTTTTTCAAAATCTTGAAAAAGGCAGGTCCAATGAAATGGACTCCGGAAGCGGAGGCAGCGCTGCAAGACTTGAATAGGTACCTGTCCTCCACTCCAATACTTGTCGCACCTAGGCCGCAAGAGAAGTTGCTGCTGTACTTAGCAGCAACCAATCAAGTGGTTAGTGCTGCGTTGGTAGCGGAAAGGGAGGCAGATGAGGAGCTCACAGCCCTGACAAGCACATCCAGCGACAAGCAGGGGGCTTCCCCGATAAGCTCTGGCCCCGACAAGGATGAGTCTGTGCAGATGCAAGAAGAGGTGCGGAAGAAGATGGTGCAGCGCCCAGTTTATTTTGTCAGTTCACTCTTGCAGGGGGCTAGGTCAAGATACTCTGGGGTGCAGAAGCTGCTCTTCGGCCTCCTCATGGCCTCGAGAAAGCTGCGCCACTACTTCCAAGCACATGAGATAACGGTGGTCACTCGCTTTCCGCTGAAGAGGATATTGCAAAATCCAGAAGCAACGGGCAGGATTGTCGAGTGGGCACTCGAGCTGTCAAGCTTTGGCCTCAAGTTTTAAAGTACTTCAACCATTCAGAGCAGAGCCTTGGCAGAATTCATAGCAGAATGGACACCAACGCCAGACGAAAAGATCCCAGAGACAAGCATCCCCGTCAAAGAAGCGAGCAAAGAATGGATAATGTACTTCGATGGTGCCTTCTCGCTGCAAGGCGCCGGCGCTGGCGTGCTGCTTGTCGCGCCCACCAGAGAGCACCTCAAGTACGTTGTCCAGATGCATTTTCCCAAGGAGCAAGCAACGAACAATACTGCAGAGTATGAAGGTTTGCTTGCCGGCCTCAGAATCGCAGCGGAACTTGGGATCAAGAAGCTCATTGTGCGGGGTGATTCGCAGTTGGTTGTCCGACAAGTAAACAAGAGCTACCAGAGTCCGTTGATGGAAGCATACGTCGACGAAGTGAGGAAACTTGAAGAACACTTTGAAGGCTTGCAGATGGAGCACGTTCCAAGAGCTCAAAATGACGTCGCAAACGGCCTGTCAAAGTGTGCTGCACTAAAGCTACCTGTGGAACCAGGGATCTTTGTGCTCAAGTTAACTCAACCATCCGTTACACCATCGGCTGGACAAAGTAAGAAGAGAAAGTTGGTCTCCGGTGACTACTTGCCGGCAGAACTTCCTGAAGCCGTCGCCAAGGTCCCCAAGATCAACGATAAAGTTGCTGAGGAACAGTCTGCTCCTGCAGACCCTAGGGTTTGTACAGTGGAAGCAGGCGTTCCCGACAAGTTTTGCCCCGGCAAGCTTGCCGGGGAACGTCCAGCTCCGGCCGAGCCACAGATTCTTGCCATAGAAGCTGACGTTCCCGCAGCAGCACTGATGCCTTTAGTCCTTGTTGTTGAGCCTCAGGCTCCAGCATGGGCACAGCAGATCGTCCATTTCCTCCAAACTGGAGAACTTCCCGAAGAGCCAGAAGAAGCAAAAAGGATAACCCGGCAGCCAAGTATGTATCAGTTCGTCGGGTAGCCTTAGCCTCTTAAACTTCAAACAAAAGTTAGATAACTCCAAAGCCCACTCCACTATTCTTCGGGTAGCCTTAGGGTTTTCGAGTATCCTTTGCAACGGGAAGCGAGTGACACCTATAATCTCATGGGCTTGGAAGTAGTGGCGCAGTTTCCTTGAGGCCATGATGAGACCAAAGATCAACTTTTGCACACCAGAGTACCTTGATCTAGCCCCCTGAAACAGGGAGCTGATGAAGTACACTGGGCGCTGCACCACTTTCTTCCTTGCCGCATCCTTGGGGTTGCTCTCACTGTCGTGCTCACTGCAGTCCTGATCCTTTTTTGGCCCTGCCCGCCTCTGTTCACTCTCCGCCTCACCCACTTCTCGCTGTGCTACCAAGGCTGCACTGACCACTTGGTTGGTTGCCGCTAAGTACAGCAACAACGGCTCCTGGGGCTTGGAAGCAACCAAGGTAGGCACGAAGGACAAATAGTCTTTCAACTCTTGCAAAGCTGCATCTGCTTCCGGCGTCCACTTCATGGGCCCTGCCTTCTCCAAAATTTTGAAGAACGGCAGGGCGTGCTCGGCGGACTTGGAGATGAATCTGCTTAGCGCAGCAACACATCATGTTAGATGCCTCACATCCTTAATTGTCATTGGCGCTTGGATCTACTCGATAGCCCTAATCTTGTCTGGGTTGGCTTCGATCCCTTGGTGGTATACAAAGAACCCAAGTAGCTTGCCGAAGGGAGCACCAAATACGCACTTCTCCGGGTTGAGCTTCAAATTGATCTTGCGTAGGTTAGCAAATGTCTCTTCCAAATCTTGAATAAGGGTGGCCCTGTCCTTGATCTTGACCACAATATCATCCATATAGGTTTCTATATTTCAGTGCAACTGTGGCTCAAAACCAATCTAAACTGCCCTTGCAAAAGTGGACCCGACACTCTTTAATCCAAATGGCATGCGGACAAAGCAGTACGTACCACATGGAGTGATGAACGACGTCTTCTCTTCATCTTCCTTGGACATGAAGATTTGGTGATACCCAGAGTATGCATCCAGAAAGGGGAGCAAATCACAACCTGAAGTGGAATCCACAATCTGATCAATACGCGGCAAGGGAAGAGGGTCCTTCGGGCAAGCTTTGTTGAGGTCTGTGAAATCTATGCAAAGCCTCCACTTCCCGTTAGCCTTATGTACTACCACTGGATTTGCCAACCATGTTGGGTGTAGCACTCCTCTGCCCAAACCAGCTGCCTCAAGTTTATTGATCTCCTCTGTATTGAACTGCTACCTCTCCAGGGCCTGCTTCTGAACTTTCTGCTTGATAGGTCAGGCATGTGGGCAGACAGCAAGGTGGTGCTCGATTACCTCACTGGGAACACTGGGGATATCATATGGTTGCTAGGCAAACACATCGATATTCGCCCGCAAGAAGGCAACGAGCGCTCTTTCCTATTTGTCATCGAGGGTGGCGCTGATAGTAAAGGTACCATCAACGCCAACCAGCCATGCCGGGACTTTCTTAACTTGGGGCGCAGCAACCCTCGATCTCTTGATGTAGGAACACTCCAGCATGTCATCAACAGGTGTCATGCATTCGGTGGGGGCACGCTTCCCGGACTCCTTGCCGGAGGTTCTACAATCCTTCTTCTTTCCTTGACTTTCCTTGGTGGGAACTGCTGCTGCCGCTGCCTCTGCTG
Organism: Secale cereale; assembly: GCA_902687465.1. Taxonomy (NCBI): domain Eukaryota; kingdom Viridiplantae; phylum Streptophyta; class Magnoliopsida; order Poales; family Poaceae; genus Secale; species Secale cereale. The sequence continues at coordinate 296,320,627 of LR738710.1, forward strand.
CGACTACGTCCCGGTAAATGTTGTCCACACAAAAGATTGCATCCTTCTCATCTGATGGGATAGTGATAACTCCCAGTGGCCCAGGCATCTTCAAGGTATTGTAGCCATAGTGCGATGCCGCCATGAATTTAGCCAGTGTTGGGCGTCTAAGAATCCCATTGTACGGCAAGGGGAGATCAACCACATCAAACACAATTCTTTCAGTCTAGTAGTTCAATTCTTCCCCAAACATTACCGGCAATGTGATCTTTCCCTTAGGATGACTCATGTCGGGATTAACACCTTCAAACGTGCCGGTAACCTCTAGCTCTTCCTATGCTATCTGAAGCTTGCGGATAACTGCTGGGGAGATCAGATTCAGCCCGGCCCCGCCATCCACCAACATCTTTGTGACCTTGAGGTTGTGAATTGTTGGGGAGACCCACAACGGCAAGCATCCTGCCCCATTGGTACGACAAGGATGATCCTCCTCGTCAAAGATGATGGGCATATGGGGCCATTTGAGCGGCTTCCGGGTCTTTGGACCTAGCTCCATGGCATTGACTTCTCATGCCCACCGCTTGAGTTGATGGTGAGAGGCGCGCATAGATGCACCTATTGTCAATGCACAGGGCGTCAGTGGTCTTCTGAAACTCTTGCTCACTGGTTTCCTCTCCATCCCCTCCATCACTTTCATCATTACAGACTCCCTCTTCTCTTCCTCTGGCGGGCTTTCCTTGGTTCCAAAGGGGTTTGCCGGGGCGATTTACTTCACCACCTCGGCCCTTACCGCCAGCAACATTCTGACACTTTTCCTTATCACGCTTTTCATACTCTTCTCTCTATCTCTTGACAAGCTGCTCAACCTAATGACACTCTTGAAGGTTGTGGCCCTTGGTCCGATGAATCTTGCAATACGACCCATCACCTTTCTTGGCCTTCTCGGCAACAGCGGCTTCCCAGCAGTCAGTGCACATTGCGGCTTCCTTGCCGGGGGGCTCAGCTTTGGCCTTCTTGCCGATACTAGGCGTACCCAATCTTTCGATAGTCATCATTGTCTTATCTCTCTGCTTCTTACTGTGCTTCTTGCTCTTCTTCTGACTGGTTGATTCATTCATCCTCTGAATCAACATTGATGCAATGTTCCTCTCCGGGTAACCTCCTTCCCTCCGCCATCCGAGCACACTTATCCACCAGAGTGTAGAGCTCCTTCACAATCTTTGGCAACCGCATGTTCGTCTTAGAACGAATCCGGTGGTTGTGCACATTGGACTTGAAGGCGGCTATCACAGCTGCTGGATGGATATTTGCGATATTTCTATGAACTTTACTGAATCTTTGTAAATACTTACAGAGAGTTTCTCCTTCCTTCTCTTGGAGGAGCTGTAGGTCGCTGGGCATGCTTGGTTCTTGGTGGCCGCCGGTGAAGGCGCCGATGAACTCGTGGCACAGGTCTGCCCATGATGAAATGGACTTCTCCGGCAGGTTCATCAGCCAAGACCTCACATTGGACTTGAGGGCCAAAGGAAAGTAGTTGGCAAACACCTTCTCATCTCTTCCCCCAACAGTATGAATAGCGATGGTGCTCAGGAACTCTGCCGGGTTCAGCCTCTCGTCGTACTTCTCAGATATATCGGGCTTTAACGTGCGAATGGACGGCCAACAGACTTGCCACAGCTCATGAGTAAAGGCAGGGTAGCCAACCTCGAAAGGTAGGCATCCGTCGATACCGAGCGCGGGTTCATCGACGTCGGGGCCGTCGCACCATCGGTCTGGCGGAGGTTGCCGCGGCACTGCTCGACAGCAATGGACGCGTCTCCTCTCCGCCTATCCTCCGGGGCTTGACGCTGGCCTAGACGCACTCGTGGGACAGAAGAGACCATCGAGACATTGTCAGGGTCTTGATTCTGTCGCACTTGCGCTGGCTACCGTGGTGGGGACTGCACCGTGGGGACGGCTCCCTCCGTACGGCCAGCAGTACGAGCCGTTGCTGTCGCTTGTGGAGGCTGCGACGGGTCAGCTCGCCGTGAGCCTCCAGCTTTGGCGAAACCAAGTAGACTTTGGATGGTGGCACGCCATGTCCATCTGCTCGGCCGCTGGAGGAAACCTCAGGAGCAGCTGAACTCGCGCCATGGCCTCCGAAGCTATACTTGGCATGGGTGCTGAAGAAATCGATCGTACCGTCGCCCGGCTCCTTACGGTGCCGGCGGCAGCAGCATTGTGCCCCCGCTGTTGCGGGGCGACCACCTGGATGGCAGGGTGGTGCAGCGAAGGCGCATGAGGGTCGGCGGCTCCGTCAAGCGCAATAGCTTGGTCGACTTGTCTCGTGGGAGGCACACGTGCTACGATCGCACCTGTGGTGGGAACGGTCGGAGGACGGCGATTCGCCCCCAGTCCAAATGCCATTGCTGCGGTTGTGCTCGTCGATGGGCAGAAGGGGCGCAGATGGAGTAACCCCTTCGCCCAGGCCTTGGGGAGCATGGCCGTCGGGGTGTTCCTGATGCTGCTCTCCTCAGTTGCCTCCAGCTCCAGCGTCGGCCGCCGGGGAAGTGGTGATGGTGCCGCCTACTCCGACCACATCCCCAGCAGTGTATGCGTCCTTGCGTACCTCCGCACCTCCCATAACATTAGAGGCAGCAGGCTGCGGAACCTTTCAGGTAGACGGACGCGTCAAAGAAGCTGGTTTCTTCTTTGGCGCCATGGTTGATGGCGCCATTGAAGATGAAGATGACGCGCTGCACACGCCTTCAGGTTCGCGCAAGCGAGCCCCTACCTGGCACGCCAAAGATGTCGGGGAAAACCACGGCAACCTATGGGACCAGGTGGTCCCTTGCTGGTTCAGCAGGGGGGACGTCGCTTTGTACAAAGAGCAGACAAGCGTGGGATACCACGGCGGAGATCACGTGGACATTTTTACCTGGTTTGGGTCGGCATTGTGGCATAAGACCCTACTCCCGCTTCGGTGGATTGATGGTGGTGGAGCGTAGTACACTCGCCTGACAAGGGTTGCCTCAGGGCAGCAGCGACTGCGCACGTATGAGGGTGTGAGTTATCCCATCTTCTAACCCTGTCTACGGTTGCCATGGTCCTCCTTTTATAGATTAAGGGGTCACCACAGTGGCAAAGTAGTCATTATGCACTGATATGATAACAACAGTGATATCATACCTAACTCTGCGGGATGATAGGGTGCATTAAATGCACCGGTTAATGTCACATCATTGGTTGCCCGACAAGGCTTGTCGGGCTATCTTGCCAGCTCCGCGCCTGCTTGCTTGACACATTGAAGGAAGGGTGTCATATGTGGGTTCTTCTCGTAGGGAGAGGCTGCCATGTGGCTAATGGCAGCCACTTAGTCACTCTGCGGCTTGACACCGCACTGATCGACGACGTGAGTCGTGGAGGAGTGGCTGGTGAGGTGGTTTAGCCTCCGCGAGCCCCGGCAGGCTCTGCCGGGATGCCTTGGTTGCCTTCTTCTTGGGGTGGCCTCGCCCCTAGCCGGGCTCTCCTGCCCGGCAAGGGGGGCCTTTCTCTTGGTGACATCTTTCTTCTCTGGCTTGGCCTTGGACTCTCTGATATGCTTGCTGGTTCCTCGAACCTCTTGGTTTCTTGTACTCTGGCTTGGGTTGGTGCCTCAATCTTGTTCCCGTGCATGTGCACAGTCAGGGCAACAGGCCCAGGGTTTGTTGCACCGACACTCTTGTTTCATTCCTTTCAACCTATAAGGTTCTCGTAATGTTCCTTGTTCCTCTTTGGTAACGGAGCTTCTCAATCTCATTCATCTCTATTGTGTTCTTTCTTTCAACTTGTTAAACCTCTCAAGATTCTTTTGTTTCATTCATTTCTCCAAGAAGAACTTGTTCTTCCAATTCCTCTTCCGTCTCGTTCCGAAGATATCAGGACGAGATCTCTTGTTAGTAGGGGAATGTTGTGACACCCCGAGACTGATGCGCCAGATGTCTTCCAGTTACTCACCGTCGTTGCCATGTCATTCGCTTGCGTGTTGCACTTTGCCATGTCATCATATGCATTCCATCTACATGCTTTTCAAAACTTGCATCCGTTCGTAGTTGTCGGGTTCCACGTTCTCTCTGTTGTCCGTTCTGAGCCCAGACACACACGCCCGCAGCACCTCCGAAATATTATTTTATGAGTGGCATAAAAACATTCTCGGAATGGGATAAAAGTTGGCGTGCGGTCTTATTTTAGTGTAGGTAGACCGCCTGTCAAATTTAGTCGCATTCGGAGTCCGTTTGATAGCCCAACCGTTATCTAAATTCCGTCGCATTCAGAGTCCGTTTGATAGCCCAACCGTTATTTGTAGCGGCACCATTGCCGGTTTATTCGTCAGACGCTTCGGTCTCGGAAACTACCGTCGGACCTCACCTCTCTTCTCTCCTTGCAGCCACGCCCTTCTACATAGCTCACTAATCCAGCCCACTACCACCCGCATGGCCCAGCCAAACCCCCCTCCGCTCCGGACAGTCAGATCGCGATCCGATGGGCCGAAAAGCCTCCATAACCCCTAACCCTAGATCCCTGCCTATATAAGAAGCCTACCCCCTACCGAAAATGGATCCCTAGCCCCCCTCCTCCTCAATCTCTGCGCCCTAATCATCAGCCAGCCGGCGCTGCCCTCCGTTTCCACGCGCAGCCACCTCCTCATCCGCCACTTGGCGCCCTACCAGTGGCCACCGCCACCAAAGCCGCCGGCGTAGCCAATCGGCATCTGCCACGTCGCCACCACGTCCTCCCATGTCTCCCTCTTCCTCCCGCATGGCCCGCCAGAACACGGAGCTAGCCTGCCCAAGCCCATCTGGGGCCCGGGTAGGCCCCCGCACGCGTTGCCTACTCGCGACCCTTCTACCTCTTGAGCTTGTGTTGGTTTTTCCCTTGAAGAGGAAAGGGTGATGCAGCAAAGAAGAGTAAGTATTTCCCTCATTTCAAGAACCAAGGTATCAATGTAGTAGGAGATTACGCACAAATCGCCAAATACCAGCACAAACAATCAAACAACTTGCACCCAACACTATAAAGGGGTTGTCAATCCCTTCACGGTTATTTGCAAAAGTGAGATCCGATAGAGATAGATAAACTAGTAAAGTAAATATTTTTGGGTTTTTGGTTTATAGATTGAAAAGTAAAATATTGCAAAATAGTAGATCTAAAACTTATAAGATGTAAAATAGACCCAGGGGCCATAGGTTTCACTAGAGGCTTCTCTCATGATAGCAAATATTACGGTGGGTGAACAAATTACTGTCAAGCAATTGATAGAAGAGTGAATAATTATGACGACATCTATGGCAATGATCATGAATATAGGCATCACGTCTGTGTCAAGTAGACCGACTCCTGCATGCATCTACTACTATTACTCCACACATTGACCGAAACGATTTTGCATCTAGAGTATCAACTTCATAAGAACAGAGTAACGCATTAAGCATGATGACATGATGTAGCGGAATTAACTCAAGCAATATGATGAAAACACCATCTTGTTATCCTCGATGGCAACAATAAAATACGTGTCATGTCCCTTTCTATCACTAGGATTGAGCACCACAAGATTGAACCCAAAGCAAAGCACTTCTCCCATTGCAAGAAAAACGAATCTAGTTGGCCAAACCAAACCGATAGTTCGAAGAGAATTACGAAGATATTAAATCATGCATATAAGAATTCATAAGAATCTCAATTATTATTCATAGATAATCTGATCATAAACCCACAATTCATTGGATCTTGACAAACACACCGCAAAAGAAGATTACATCGGATAGATCTCCAAGAACATCGAGGAGAACACAGTATTGTGGATCAAAGAGAGATAAGAAGCCATCTAGCTAGTAGCTATGGACCCGTAGGTCTGTGGTAAACTACTCGCACTTCATCGGAAGGGCAATAGGGTTCACGTAGATGCCCTCCATGGTTGATTCCCCCTCCGACAGAGTACTGGAAAAGGCCTTCAGATGGGATCTCGCGAAAACAGAAGTATACATCGGTGGAAAAGTGGTTTCGATGGATGTTCTGGAGTTTCTAGAATATTTGGGAATTTATAGGCGAAAGAAGTAGGTCAGGGGGTCTGGGAGGGGCACAAGGTAGGGGGCGAGCCCTACCCCCCAGGGCGCGCCCTCCACCCTTGTGGCCGCCTCGAGGCTCCCCTGACGTGTACTCCAAATCCTTATGGTGTCTTCTGGTCCAATAAAAATCCTCGTAAAGTCTCGTTCCGTTTGGACTCCGTTTGATATTCCTTTTCTGTGAAACTCAAAAACAAGGAAAAAACAGAAACTGGCACTGGGTTGTGGGTTAATAGGTTAGTCCCAAAAATCATATAAAATAGCATATTAATGCATATAAAACATCCAACATAGATAATATAATATCATGGAATAATCAAAAATTATAGATACGTTGGAGACGTATCAAGCATCCCCAACCTTAATTCCTGCTCGTCCTCGAGTAGGTAAATGATACAAACAGAATTTTTGATGTGGAATGCTACCCAACATAATTATCAATGCAATATTCTTTATTGTGGCATGAATGTTCAGATCCATAAGACTCAAAATAAAAATTTATCAATATTAAAACAATAATGTTTCAAGCATACTAAAAGAAATCTACGAAGCTTCATAAAATAACATGGCTAAACAAAGTTGTCCCTACAAAATCATATAGTCATTTATGCTCCCTCTTCTTAACACAAAGCATAAATCATGCCCATCCCGGTGTCAATCAAGAAATTGCTTTCATACTCTACTTTTTAAACCTTTTCAACTCTTCATGCAATATATGAGCGTGAGCCATGGACATAGCACTATGGGTGGAATAGAAGGTGGTAATAGAGAAAAGGGGGGAGAAAGTCACACATCGACTAGGAAAATCAACGGACTATGCAGATGTCCATCAATCGATATCAATGTGAGTGAGTAGGGATTGCCATGTAACGGATGCACTAAAGCTATAAGTGTATGAAAGCTCAAAAGGGCAACTAGTGGGTGTGCATCAACTTGCGTGCTCATGAAGACCTAGGGCATTTGAGGAAGCCCATCATTGAAATATACAAGCCAAGTTCTATAATGAAAAATTCCCACTAGTGATATATGAAATTGACAACATAGGAGACTCTCTATCATGAAGAACATGGTGCTACTTTGAAGCACAAGTGTGGAAAAGGACAGTAACATTGTCCCTTCTCTCTTTCTCATTTTTTTAGTGGGCTTCTTTGGTCTCTTTTGTTTATTTGGGCTTCATTGGCCTCTTTTATTTTTGATAACCTCACTTGGGACAATGTTCTAATAATGATGATCATAACACTTCTATTTACTTACAACTCGATGCTAGAACAAATATATGACTCTATACGAATGCCTCGGTGGTGTACTGGGATGTGCAATGACCAAGAGTGAAATATATGAAAAATATGAACGGTGGCTTTGCCACGAATACTATGTCAACTACATGATCATGCAAATCAATGTGACAATGATGAAGCGTGTCATAATAAACGGAACGGTGGAGTTACATGGCAATATATCTCGGAATGGCTATGGAAATGCCATAATAGGTAGGTATGGTGGCTATTTTGAGGAAGGTATAAGCAATGTTTTATGCACCGGCAAAAGTTGCGCGGTACTAGAGTGGCTAGCAAGGTGGAAGGGTGAGTGTGCGTATAATCCATGGACTCAACATTAGTCATAAAGAACTCACATACTTATTGCGAAAAATCTATTAGCTCTCGAAGCAAAGTACTATGCCGCATGCCCCTAGGGGGGAGGTTGGTAGGAGTTAACCATCGCACGCCCCCGACCTTCACGCAAAGACAAACACTTCAAAATACAAAGTGCTCCAATTCAGTTACATAATTAGGAGACCATACGTGCATGCTACGGGAATTACAAACCTTAACACAATTATTTCTTTAACCTCACAAACTAGCACTAGCATGACTCTAATATTACCATCTTAACATCTCAAAACAATTACAAGGAGTCAAACTTCACATAGTATTCAATGTTCTATATACGAAAGTTTTCATTATATCTCCTTTGGATGTCTATCATATTAGGACTAAATTCATAACCCAAGCAAATTAGCATGTTGTTCTTTAAGATTCTCAAAATAATATAAGTGAAGCAAGAGAGTTCAACAATTTCTATAAAATAAAACCACTGTCGTGCTCTAAAAATATATAAGTGAAGCACTAGAGCAAAATTTCCTAGCTCAAAAGATATAAGTGAAGCACATAGAGTATTCTAATAAATCACGATTGAAGTGTGTCCCTCTCAAAAAGTGTGTACAACAAGTATGATTGTGACAAATTAAAAAGCAAAGACTCATATTATACAAGATTCTCCAAGCAAAACACATATCATGTAGTGAATAAAAATATAGCCTCAAGTGAAGTTATCGATGGATGAAGACGAAAGAGGGGATGCCTTCCCGGGGCATCCCCAAGCTTAGGCTCTTGGTCGTCCTTGAATTTTACCTTGGGGTGCCTTGGTCATCCCCAAGCTTAGGCTTTTGCCACTCTTTATTCCATAGTCCATCAAATCCTTACCCAAAACTTGAAAACTTCACAACACAAAGCTCAACAGAAATCTCGTGAGCTCCATTACTAAAACAAAGCAAATAACCACTCAAGGTATTGTTGTGGTCTTATTCTAATTTTATATTGGTGTAATATCTATTGTATTCCAACTTTTCCATGGTTCATACCCCCGATAGTAGCCATAGATGCATCAGAATAAGCAAACAACAGATAGAAAACAGAATCTGTCAAAAACATAATAGTCTGTAGCAATCTGAAAACTCCGCATACTTCTGTAAGTCTAAAAATTCTGAAAAATTAGGAAGACATGGGGAATTTATATATCAACTTTTTGAAAAAATCCAGAAGGTTTTGACGTTCTAGTGAATTATTGAATTTTCTTCACTGGGCGCAAACTTTTCTGTTTTCCAGCAAAATCAAATCAACGATCATCGTAAGCCATCCCAAAGGTCTTACTTGGCTCAAACACTAATTCAAACACCAAAACAAAATTACTACAGAAGTAATAATGTGTAAAACTTGAAAAACAGAGCCAAAAAGTAAAAAGCAAAAATAAGACTGGGTTGCCTCCCAACAAGCGCTATTGTTTAACGCCCTTAGCTAGGCATAAAACGCAAATAGATCTAGGTATTATCATATTTGGTATGCAATCCATAGGTAGCTCTCATAATAGATTCATAAGGCAATTTAATTTAATTTCTTGGAAAGTTTTCCATGCCCTTCCATAATGGAAACTGAAATCTAATGTTTCATTCTTTCATATCAATAATTGCACCAATTGTTCTAAGGAAAGGTCTACCAAGAATAATAGGACATGTAGGATTGCAATCTATATCAAGAACAATGAAATCTACGGGCACATAATTTATATTCGCAACAGTAAGAACATCATTAATCCTTCCTATAGGTTTCTTAATAGTGGAATCCGCAAGATGCAAATTTAAAGAACACTCGTCAATTTCACGGAAACCTAACACATCACATAAAGTTTTTGGAATCGTAGAAACGCTAGCACCCAAATCACACAAGGCATGGCACTCATAATCTTTAACATTGATCTTAATAGTAGGTTCCTACTCGTCATAAAGTTTTCTAGGGATAGAAACTTATAACTCAAGCTTTTCTTCGAAGGATTGCATCATAGCATCAACGATATGTATGGTAAAAGCTTTATTTTGATTATAAGCATGAGGAGAATTCAACATGGATTGCAACAAGGAAATCCAATCTATTAAAGAACAATTATCATAATTAAATTCCTTGAGATTCAATCTAGTGGGTTCATTGCTACTTAAAGTTTTGACCTCATCAATCCCACTTTTATCAATTTTTGCATCAAGATCTGAAAACTCCGAATTATTGGGACGCCTCTTAACTAAAGTAGACTCATCTCCAGACCCATCTTTATCAAGATTTATTTTGGAAAACAAAGATTCAATAGGAGTCACATCAATCACTTTAAGATCTTCATCATTATTTTCACGAAAACTAGAAGAACATGTTTTTATAAACCAATCTTTTTAGCACGCATCTTAGCGGTTCTTTCTTTGCACTCATCAATGGAAATTCTCATAGCATTGAGAGACTCGTTGATATCATGCTTGGGTGGAATATATCTAAGTTTCAAAGAATCAACATCAAGAGAAATTATATCCACGCTCCTAGCCAAATCATCAATCTTAAGTAATTTTTCTTCAATTATAGCATTAAAATTCTTTTGAGAACTCATAAATTCTTTAACACTATTCTCAAAATCAGAGGGCATCTGATTATAATTTCCATAAGAATTGTTGTAGGAATTACCATAATTATTAGAAGAATTACTAGGAAAAGGCCTAGGATTAAAATTTCATCTATAAGCATTGTTACCAAAATTGTTCCTACCAACAAAATTCACATCCATAGATTCATTATTATTCTCAATCAAAGTGGACAAGGGCATATCATTAGGATCAATATTAGTACCCTTGCTAGCAAATAATTTCATAAGTTCATCCATCTTTCCACTCAAAACATTAATCTCTTCAATTGCATGCACTTTTTTACTAGTGGAAGATCTTTCGGTATGCCATTGAGAATAGTTAACCATTATATTATTTAAGAGTTTAGTAGCTTCTCCTAAGGTGATTTCCATAAAAGCACCTCCCATAGCCGAATCTAAAAGATTTCTAAAAGCAAAGTTTAATCCGGCATAAATATTTCGTATAATCATCCATAAATTCAAGCCATAAGTAGGACAATTGCTTATCATAAGTTTCATCCTCTCCCAAGATTGTGCAACATGTTCATGATCAAGTTGTTTAAAATTCATAATATCGTTCCTAAGGGAGATGATCTTAGCGGGAGGCAAATACTTGGCAACAAAAGAATCTTTGCACTTATTCCATGAATCAATACTATTTTTTGGCAAAGATGAAAACCAAGTTTTTGCCCGATCTCATAGTGAAAACGGGAATAGCTTTAATTTAACAAGATCATTATCCACATCTATTTTATTTTTCATATCACACAAATCAACAAAATTATTCAGATGGGAAGCGGCATCTTCACTAGGAAGGCCAGAGAATTGATCTTTCATGAATAGATTCAATAAAGCAGCATTGACTTCACAAGATTCCGCATTAGTAGCGGGAGCAATCGGAGTACTAATTAAATAATTATTATTGGTGTTGGAAAAGTCACATAATTTGGTATTTTCTTGAGTCATCGTGACAAAACAAGCAATCCAACACACAAGCACACAAAAAGCAAGCGAACAAGACGAACGAAAGAAGGGGCGAAGAAAAGGCAAATCTTTTCGAAAATCGTTTTAGAAGTGGGGGGAGAGGAAAACGAGAGGCGAATGGCAAATAATGTAAATGTGATAGATGAGAGTTTAATGAAGGGTACTTGGTAGGTCTTGACTTGGCGTAGATCTCCCCGGCAACGGCGCGAGGAATTGTTCCTGCTACCTCTTGAGCTTGCGTTGTTTTTTCCCTTGAAGTGGAAAGGGTGATGCAGCAAAGTAGATTAAGTAGTTTCCTCAGTTTGAGAACCAAGGTATCAATCCAGTAGGAGATTACGCACAAATCGCCAAATACCTACACAAACAATCAAACAACTTGCACCCAACGCTATAAAGGGGTTGTCAATCCCTTCACGGTTACTTGCAAAAGTGACATCCGATAGAGATAGATGAACTAGTAAAGTAAATATTTTTGGGTTTTTGGCTTATAGATTGAAAAGTAAAAGATTGCAAAATAGTAGATCTGAAACTTATAAGATGTAAAATAGACCCGGGGGCCATAGGTTTCACTCGAGGCTTCTCTCATGATAGCAAATATTACAGTGGGTGAACAAATTACTGTCAAGCAATTGATAGAAGAGCGAATAATTATGACGACATCTATGGCAATGATCATGAATATAGGCATCACGTCTGTATCAAGTAGACCGACTCATGCCTGCATCTACTACTATTACTCCACACAACAACCGAAACGATTCTACATCTAGAGTATTAAGTTCATAAGAACAGAGTAACACATTAAGCAAGATGGCATGATGTAGCGGAATTAACTCAAGCAATATGATGAAACCCCCATCTTGTTATCCTCGATGGCAACAATACAATATGTGTCATGTCTCTTTCTGTCACTGGGATTGAGCACCGCAAGATTGAACCCAAAGCAAATCACTTCTCTCATTGCAAGAAAAATCAATCTAGTTGGCCAAACCAAACCGATAGTTCGAAGAGAATTACTAAGATATTAAATCATGCATATAAGAATTCAGAAAAAACTCAGATATTATTCATAGATAATCTGATCATAAACCCACAATTCATCGGATCTTGATAAACACACCGCAAAAGAAGATTACATCGGATAGATCTCCAAGAACATCGAGGAGAACATGGTATTGTGGATCAAAGAGAGAGAAGAAGCCATCTAGCTACTAGCTATAGACCCATAGGTATGTGGTAAACTACTCACACTTCATCAGAAGGGCAATAGGGTTGATGTAGATGCTCTCCATGGTTGATTCCCCCTCCGGCAGAGTACCGGAAAAGGCCTCCAGATGGGATCTTGCGGAAACAGAAGGTTACGGCAGCGGAAAAGTGGTTTCGATGGATGTTCTGGGGTTTTTTGGAATATTTGGGAATTTATAAGCGAAAGAAGTAGGTCAGGGGGGTCTCGGGGGGGTACAAGGTTGGGGGCGCGCCCTCCACCCTTGTGGCCGCCTCGAGGCTCCCCTAGCGTGTACTCCAAGTCCTTCTCGTGTCTTCTGGTCCAAGAAAAGTCCTCGTAAAGTTTCGTTCCGTTTGGACTCCGTTTGATATTCCTTTTCTGCGAAACTCAAAAATAAGGAAAAAACAGAAACTGACACTCGGCTCTAGGTTAATAGGTTAGTCCCAAAAATCATACTCCCTCCGTCCCAAAATAAGTGACTCAAAAGTGACTCAACTTTGTACTAAAGTTAGTACAAAGTTGAGTCATTTTTGCGTCACTTATTTTGGGACGGAGGGAGTATAAAACATCCAAGATAGATAATATAATAGCATGGGATAATCAAAAATTATAGATACGTTGGAGACGTATCAGACCCCGCCTCCCGTCGGCGAGCGCCTTCGCCGGCGACCAAGCTGGCCGCTGCCTCGCCCTTCTGCCCCGAGCATCGTCCGACTCCGCGCCTGCCTTCGCCGCCTCGCGTCGGAGCGCGTCCCTCCGCCGTACCCTACCGCCTCCCTCCGCCTCGACCCCGCCGCCTCGCGGCTTCGCCATCCGCCGCCGACCAGCTCCGCCTCCACCCGGATCTGGGCGGATCTCGCCCCGCCGGCCCCGGGTCCGCCTTGCCTGGCCTCCTCTGCCCCGGTTCCACCACCTCGCCGTCCCTCCTACCTTGCGCCTCATCGCCAGCGCCCGACCTCCATTCCGCCACAACTGCCTAGTCGATCAGGGAGGAACCCCGATCTACGCCTGCTCACTCGCGGGGTGGGCCACCCCCGCGCCGGCCCAGCGGCGATCCCCTCCAGGCCGCTTCGGCCTCGCCCGGCCCAGCCCAGCGCGCCCTCTTCATGGCCTCTTCCTCATCGACCTGGGGTTGGCCCATGGTGAGCAACCCTCGCCCCTGCGATGTTTAGTTAATCTGCGCTTACTCTGTTTTTTTCCCTAAAAATCGTCTAAATCCATGAAAAAATGTTTCATGTATGCATCTTGTGTGGCTTACAACTTTGTGCACGCTTGCCCGATGATGATGGTCTTCATATGCAAATGTTCATCACTCTGTGCTCTACATGATGGTGGTGATTGCATACATGTTAGGCTTCATCTAGATGTTGTAATCTCTGTTGCAAGAGTGCATGTTGTTGTTAACAGCTGAAAACTGTTATATCTTGCTCTTTTGTCATTTTGATATATTTTTGTGTGATTTTTGTTTGAGCATCATGTCAACATGTTTTAGGAGCACAATCATGTCATCTTTGCATTGTGTATTCCACTTTTCATGATATGCCTTGTGGTGAGTGCAACAAGCGCAAGGTGGGTTACTCGTTGTTTGCTGTTTTCTGAGACTTAGCAAATTCTGCAAAGTCTAGAACTATTATATTGTGATGCCATGTTTACTTGATGCTACCATCAAATCTATGCATATTTGGAGATGTCCAGTGAGCATGTTTTGAAGACCATATTATGCTCTATCCATCCATGCCCTTGTTTGCAATTATAAGTTGCCTCAGCATGTCTCTTTCTTACTCTCAAGTTGTCATCATGATAAATCTGTCATCCTGTCAACAGCATGTTCCATTTGGCAAAACTCATTGTAATCAACCTATGCATATTTTGAGTTGTGCCTTTGGTTATGTTGGAATTATGTCATGCCTACTACATGTTCATGACCTTTGCATGTTTATTAGAATTGATATGCTTGTTGTTATGTGCCTCTGAAGTCCGCATCATGATGTTGTTGTTTTGCATTCCCAGATTTTCAGTGAGTCCGAGAATCTGCTATTTCATGGTTGCATCTTGTCTTGTTTATTCCCATGAACATTTTGCTCCTATGTTTATTCCATGTTGTGTTATTTGAGATCCATGTTATGGACTAGCATGCCAAGCTTTTGTTTTCCATGATCTTACACCGTAGCACCTTTGTTACAATGCCTCCAACATGTCATCATCTTAATTCTGCTCATGTGTATGCCCTGTTTTTCACTGTCTTAATCTATGATATAAAGTTGCTTGTTGCATTGATCGTGTTAGATTAAGCTTGATGCATATGAACCTGAACCTTGATTATTCTTGAAGCATGTAATCTGTATTTTGAGTGCATATCATGTTTGTGCCTATATTGTATGTGTAGCATGTTGTTTTCATGCTTGCTATATGCCTAGTTGTTGTTTTGGATAGCTTGTCCTTTAATCTTGTTTCGTGTGTATGTGTTGAACCGTGGCTCCGTTTTGAGCATGCTCTATATGAAACTTGCTTGGTTTTGCATGTAGATGCATCATGTCATGTTGCACCCATGTTTTGAGTATGAGTACTTGATGTTTGAATGCATTTTGCATCAATGACATGCTTAACTTGTTTTGCTCATATCTTCTAGGCCGTAGCTTCGAATTAAATGAACTTTATATGTAACTTGACTAGAAAATCGTGTAGATCATCATGGTGCATGTTAACTTGTTGTTTAACAACTCCAAATTAATGGTTGTTCAGATCTGGACCAATTTCGAAATTTGCATATGAGGACTTACCGGAATTATTATATGTTACTTCCGGCCTCATTTAAACTTGTTTGGTTGTGTTGTTCTTGTATGCATCATCTCTTGCCATGAGTAGAATCATGTAGCCTTGTCATGCATCATACTTGGTTGAGTATCATGTCTTGTTTAAGTGTTGTGTGTTCACCATGTTGTTTCCCTCTTCTCGTTAGTCCCTGTTTCGTTGCGATCGTGAGGATACGTTCGACTACAATTGGTTCTTCTTCGTGGCTTCATCTTCTTCATGGACTCGTTCTTCTTCCTAGCGGGATTTCACGAAAGATGACCGTCACCTTGGATCTCACTACTATCTTTGCTATGCTAGTTGTCTAAATGCTATCGCTATATGTCGCGCTACCCACCACTTGCTTATCAAGCCTCCCAATATGCCATGAAACAACCTCTAACCTTTTTTACCATCCCAACAAACCGTTGTTTGGCTATGTTACCGCTTGCTCAGCCTGTCTTATAGCATTGCTAGTTGCAGGTGCATTTGCAATTTGTTCCATGTTGGAACATGGATATCTTGGAATATCACAATAGCTCTTATTTAATTAATGCATATATATACTTGGTAAAGGGTGGAAGGCTTGGCCTTTTGCCTGGTGTTTTGTTCCACTCTTGCCGCCCTAGTTTCTGCTAAACCGGTGTTATGTTTCTTGGTTTTGCGTCCCTACCGCGGTTGGGGTTTATGGCCCCCTTGACAGTTTGCTTTGAATAAAACTCCTCCAGCAAGGCCCAACATTGGTTTTACCATTTGCCTAATAACAACTAAAATGTGCATAGGGAGTAGCTACCCCGTGGACCTTTTCTTAATCAACCCCCGGGCCAGTGCTCCTCATGAGTGTTGGTCCAAACTAGAGCACTGTGCGGGACCACCCCTTGGCAACTTGGGGTCTTTGGCACTTGTACGCGTAGCTCATCCGCCATGTCCTGAGAACGAGATACGCGGCTCCTATCGGGATCGTCGACGCGTCGGGAGGTCTTGCTGCACTTGTTTACCATTGTCAAAATGTCTTGTGCACCGGGATCCCGAGTCTGATCGGGTTGTCCCCAAGATGGAGGTTTTACCTCTGCTGATCGTGAGAGCTTGTGATGGGCTAAGTTGGACACCCCTGCAGGGTTTTGAACTTTCGAAAGTCATGCCTGCGGTTATGTGGCAGATTGGAATTTGTTAATATCTGGTTGTAGAGAACTTGACAGAGGATCCGAAATAAAATACACCAACCGCGTAAGTAACCGTGATGTCTCTTTTCGAGTAAGTTTGGGAAGAGAACACAATGGGGTTATGTTTGACTCGTAGGTAGTTCAGGATCACTTAGTGGTCATTACTAGTTTGCAACCGTTGCGTAGCTTCTTATCTTTCTCTTGTAATCGTAAGTTAGCCAGCATACAAATGCTTAGCCACTGTTGCAACCTCACCACTTATCCTTTCCATGTCCATTAAGCTTTGCTAGTCTTGATACCCAAGGTAATGGGATTGCTGAGTCCTCGTGGCTCATAGATACTACAACAACAGTTGCAGGTATAGGTAATGCAATGACATGACGTGAGAGCGATGTTTAGGTGTGTTGGAGTTCTTCCTTCTTCTTCTTCGTCGATCTTGGGATAGTTTCCTGGTCGGCAGCCTGGGATAGTAGGATGGATGTCGTTGTGTTTTTCTTGTGTTTTCATCCGTAGTCGGATGTCTTGTGTATGATGTTGTTGTATTCACGTGACAATTTTTTCCTGTTGGTGTATCCCTACCTATTTATGTAATGGTACGATGTAATGATATCCATCTTGCTAAGCTCCCGAAATGCGGTTGTGCCCCAATCAAGAGTTCAACACGTGATCGGGATAGAATCGCATCTTGGGCGTGATAGTGTAGGAAATATTGGGAGTTAAGATTATCTGGATGGATTGG
>LR738710.1:296345723-296368338 GCA_902687465.1 Secale cereale
AAAAAAAAAAAAAAAAGCTAATCTAATTATATTCTGCAAACAGGCGACTGGTGACTCCACCCAGAAACATTCTAAAATAAGCATGATGCCACGTAAGAGCAGCAATCACGGCAACAGTCTGAGACACAATTTCCTACTCCCTCAAAAAGGCTGTGTCAATTAATTCGGATTGGAGAGAGACATTGTATAGAGGAACTTGCTTCATTTACAATTTAGATATCACACCAACCATCTCACAAGCTCTGTCATGTCATCTACCCAATGATACACATAGACCAGTATTGGAGAGTAAAAAATACATACCTTGGCCTCCTCATGAGCAATCCTCATCCTCCGGTACTCATGCTGTGCCCGATGACAACGAAACAGAGCCTGAACACGTACCACTGATCTATTAAACCTGTCCTCCGCTTGTTGCCGGCTGGCCTGGAAGAAACCTTCTTCTGCAGTGCTTGCAGCTTCTACATCCACTGTCATTTCTATTGGCATTCCATTTGCAATGCCGCGCAAGCCTTTTCTCTTCTTTCTCCATCGCAAAATAGCTTTCTCCACGACTCCAACAGACCATATTACCTTGCGGTACTGACGTCTCACTTGATGGCCTCGGTATGCAGCCTGGGGGATATGTTATAATCATTAAAATATCTACTCTGCAACATAACAACATAGAAAAAAACTTCCAATTTGCTTTCTAATAATGACTGTCAAATGCCATCAGCCAACCACCCTGTTCTTCCGGCACATTTAATATATATATAAGGTACTTTTTTTTCGAGAAAACGCAAAGGATTTGCGCTTCATTGCATTGAAAAGATGGGGAGTTTACAGTCCTCCAAGGAGGCTAGTGTTACAATGGTCCGGTCCTCCTTCAATGGACATCCCAGGATGTGGGCAGGACAACCCTGAGCCCCTGTGCCCCGGCTTGTGCCCAGCATGTGGCCTCAGCCTTAATCCTATTCACTAACGTTTCTACAGAGGGTCGCGCATTTTCGAAGACGCATTCGTTCCGTTGCTTCCATATCATCCATGGTATGAGCATGGCGATGGACTGCAAGCCTTTGCGCATCGCGTGGGGTGTCTGCTCTTTAGTTTTCTGCCACCAGTCCATGAGTGTCGGTTCGTTGCGCGGTGGCTGCGAGGGGATGCGTGTCCAGTCCAGGATGGCGTGCCAGGTCTGCCTAGAGAATGGGCAGGCCAGGAGCAAGTGCTGGATTGTCTCTGGTGCCTGATCGCACAGGAGGCACCTTGGGTGGTGTTGCAGACCGTGGCGTGCGAGACGTGATGCCGTCCAGCACCGGTCCTGGTTGGCGAGCCAGTGGAAGAACCGGACACGCGGCGGCGCCCAGCTCTTCCATGTCAGTTTCCAGGAGTGGCACCTCGTGGACCCATGGAATGTCGCGGCGTAGCAAGATTGCGCCGTGTAAGTACCATTGGCTGTCCACCTCCAGCGCAGTCGATCGGGCTCGTGTGATAGAGCGACGTGCTGCACAGCCTGCCAAAGCATCAAGTATTGCCCGATCTCGTGAATCCCGATCACTCCTTGGATGTCGCGGGCCCAAGCGTTTTCCGTTAGGCCCTCCGCCACCGTTCTTGAGTTGCGTCTCCGCTTGGGGATGCATTGGTGCAGCGCCGGTGCAAGTTCGCGAATGGACCGCCCCTGTAGCCAGCGATCTTTCCAGAACAGGGCTGTCAATCCATCCCCAAGGACCATGGTGGTGGAGGCGAAGAATAGCGCGCGTTCCTCGGTAGAGAATTGAAGGTCGAGCCCCTGCCAAGCGCGGCCGTCGTCCGTGTGCGCGTACCATAGCCATTGTAGCCGTAGCGCAAGGCCAGCGCGCTCTAGGTCTCGTATCCCCAAGCCGCCGTATTCCAACGGGCGGCACACATGGCGCCAATTGACATGGCAGTGTCCACCATTGGCTGTAGCGCGCCCAGCCCATAGGAAGCCCCGTTGGATCTTTTCCAGCTGCTTGAGTGTTTTCTTGGGTGGGGCAAATGCAAGCATTTGGTGGACCGGGATGGCCGAGAGCACCGATTTGACCAGTGCAAGCCGTCCGGCCTTGTTCATGAGCCATGCTTTCCACGCGGGGAGTCTAGTGGCCACGGAGTCGACGAGGGGCTGTAGCTGGGCGGCGGAGGGGCGTCGCAGCGTCAGTGGGATGCCAAGATAGGTGATCGGCAGCTCAGCCATCTTGCATCCAGCATGAGCAATCGTTGCGGCCGCGTCGGGGTCGCCGTGGAGGATAGTGGCCGAGCTCTTGGCGTAGTTCACCCGGAGACCGCTCGCTTCTCCGAACAGGGTTAGGATGCCCTTGACAGCCTCCACGTCGCCTGGTGTAGCATGGCAGAATAGCATCACGTCGTCAGCATATAAGGAAATGGCCGGGATTGTTCGTCGTGGGTGAAGCTGCTGCAGGATGCCTAAATCGTGGGCGCGGCGGATAAGGCGCCCGAGGGTGTCCACAGCGAGCACGAAGAGCTGCGGCGACACGGGGTCGCCCTGGCGCAGCCCGCATCGGTGCCAAATTGGCGGTCCTGGTTCTCCATTGAGCATGATCCGGGTGCTCGAGGTTGAGAGCAGTATTGCCAGCCATTCCCTGAATCGGGGCCCGAACCCATACTGGCCAAGCACCTCAAACAGAAAGGGCCAAGATAGGGAGTCGAAGGCTCGTGTAAGGTCAAGCTTGAGCATGACTCTCGGGGCCCCAAGCTGGTGCAGCAGCTTCATTGATTGCCTGACGAGGACGAAATTGTCGTGGAGGCTCCGGCCAGGGATGAAAGCATTCTGGTTCCGGCTAAACAAGTCTGTGAGCCTGGGTGCCAGGCGCAGTGAGAGCACTTTCGCGAAGATCTTCGCCACGAGGTGTATCAGACATATCGGGCGATAGTCACGGAGTTGGCTGGCGTCAGCGCGCTTCGGAAGCAGGGTCAAGAGTGCCTGGTTGAGTTTGCTGAAGCCGCGACCGCGCAGCTCGAAGAGTTGCTGGAAGGCGTCGGAGAAGTCTTGTCTGACGATGCCCCAGCAGGCCCGCAGGAATTCTGCAGTGAATCCGTCGGGTCCAGGCGCCTTGCGGGCTGGGAGGCGTTTGACAGCATCCCAAATCTCCTCGGTGGTGAACGGGGCGTCGAGGCACGTCAGGTCGCTTGGCTCTATGAGCTGAGACAAGTCCAGCGAGTGGTCGCGCACGCTGGTTGAGCCCAGCAGCTCGTCAAAGTGTGCGAAGGCTGCCTGCGCCATTCCCGCTTGATCATATAAGGTACTTTCATCGGTATGGAGTATATTTATGAAATAAACCCACCAGAGAAGGCAACAAATCGAAACAAGCAACTGCAACCTGCAACTTACTTGTATTCTGATAGCTTGTCTTCGCATGTTCGTAAAGTTCCTTCTGACCTTCCACGTACGGAAATGATTTTGTATTCGTGCAGCAGCTCTCATCTCTTTTTTTCTGTTGTAGTTCCGGAATGCATGCTGAATCCTCATAGCAGCAACTATCGCAGTTGCTTGCATCTCAGGATTGGCCAAAAGAATCGCTTTTGTTTGGAGTTTAAGAGTTCTATCGCGAAGTGCAGCTTGGATATTACTGGCAGCGTCAGCAGCATTTCGATAGGCCGCTAAAGATTCTTTTAAGCAAAGTTCTTGTTCAGTAAGGTTCTCAAACTTCTCACTGTGTACTTTTGTTAGTTTCGTCCTAGATGGTGATTGCTTAGCACCCTTGGACAGTGACATTGATTCAAAATGTGCAGTCAATCCTTTCTCAGCAAGATATGCAGCTAAGCCCACATAACCTTGTCTTGCTGCCAGATCAGCAGGAGTGGATCCACCAGGGGACACTGCAGTAGGATCCGTAACCAAGCTTGGATTTGCTCCAGCAGATAACAGAGCAGCAACCATTTTTTCCCTGGCAAAAGTTTAGCAAAAAAAATGAGTAACAAGATCGTTGTAATTCATGAACATATATGAAGCAATATATTCCAACAGATAATGTTTCCGAGATCAGAAAATACTAGTCACCTAAAGTAAAACAAATCTGAAATGTCTAAGATCACCATCTAAGACTGTTGATGAGATTATTTTCACAGAGCTTTCCAAATCAAGAAGGCTGTGGAAAACAATATATGGCTCATTTCTGACAGTCAATATTAGTTTTTTGTCAGTTAGGTCCTATGAAGTTTGACTTGCAAATTACACTTGTCAGTTAGGTCCAATGAAGTTTGACTTGCAAATTACACAAACACGTCACAGTTGCCAGGCCCAAAACTCACATTGAAAATGATTTTTGCTCCCATTTTTCCAAATTCCATAATCAGCGGAAGGAAGGATATATATAACAGAAAATGGAAGATACCTTCCGTGGTATGCAGCCCAGTGTAAAGCAGTCCAACCAGAAGAATCACGGAAATCCAAGGAGAATCCGGACACAGAAAACAAGCGGATAGCCCAAGTATAGCCTAGGAAAGAACACAGATGGATAGGTCCTTGTCCTAGATCATCACGACCAGTTGATTTATGGCCTCCAATTACTCTTTCCAGAAGCCATTCTTGCAATCTATTCCGTAAAACTAATTCAAGCAAGTCTTCAGTAGCATGAACAGATGTGCCTTCAGAATCGCCAGCAATTTTCCACAGATCCATCCATTCCTTCTCTGGTGATGCCAATATGAGATTGGAAACTTTGCTCCCTTCCACGAGAAACTTTGGTGCTATCTTTTTCTTGTTTGTCACAAATAGCAAACGAGCTAGTCTCATCTGCATTTGAAGCTTTGACTTTGTGTACTCATCTTCCAGCGGCTTCAACTCACTATGCAATGAACTTCCAGGCACACTACGATAATCAAAATTCAAAACCTCAGAGATTGGTGTTTTCCCGTCCAAAGTCAAATAAAAATCCACTCGTCCAGCTGTATGTGGTCCAACTATGAAACGGTAAACGCCAGTTTGGACCATGTTTGCGGCAACACAGTTATCACCAAAGATACCGTAAATATTGGAACCAGCCAGATGCTTGTATTGCTCATAGTAATCCCCGATCACCAATATCTACAATTCAGCAGCTGTCAATAATTTTGCAATTTGATAGAATATTACAATTTGCAAACATGTATACTACAATTCAGCAAGCAAACTGTTCTATACAGTACATTATATATGTGCCAATGTGCGTCCATTCACTACATTGCATTTTACAAAAGTGACTGTCCTACCAGAAGTACCTGATAGATTTTTTCTTTTTGGAGAAACACATTACAAATCCAGATGCTCACATACACTCACCCATATGAACGCACCCACACCCTACCCGTATACCTCCCAAGAGAAATGATAGTTCAGTAGAACATGAAAGGGACAAACCTTGGTATGCTCTGTGGAACAAGCCCATTCTGGGGAGAAATCAGTGATGTTGAAGATTTTTTCATTGCTCACTATATTTTCCCCTAGACAAGGACTGTCATCATCCAAGTACTTCCACAGTCCGAGACTGTTCACCCTAGCAGGCACATCATTAGGAATGTCACCATCCACTGGAGTTTTCCGCAAAGAAGTTGCAAATTGCTGTGACTGAGAATCAAGATCTGATGTTAAAGGGTATTGAGATTGGTCTACTTGATGTTCCAGAGCTCCAACGTGGTCCACATGTACCTGATTGAGGGCATAATTAGTAGGATAATTGGATTGAGGGCATAATTAGTAGGATAATTGGATAAGCTTCCGGTATCAAATTATGTGGTGAAACTAACATAGACTGCCTTATTATGATGAAGTAGCTGACTTTCCATGCCATGAGTGGGTATGGAATTAATGAAAAATATCCACTCACATAGCACGATCTCCACAGAACCCAAAGGTTACAAAAATAACAAAAAACATATTCAGAAAATACCAGGGATCCTGCAATGACAAAATCCTAAATTGTAACAAGGCAGACGGCACGACCAGATTCGCACCGCATGATTGCCATGCAGCCACCCGGTGATGGTGTGCACAGTAATATCACTCGGAATTGGAAGCCACTGCGCGGGCTCCAGCGATAGCACAGTTGCAACGTTGTAGTTCCCCAAAAATTATCTTACAAAAAATTTCTGAAGCCCCAAATAAGATAGTGGACAATTTATAGAGGTAAATACAAAAAAAAAGTTACTGTGGCGGGACAGAAGTCCTATCGGTCCACAGGAGTTAAACCTTACAGATTCACATAAAATTAACATACATATAGAATACCATCAGTATTACAAAGGAGGTTGAGAGAAATCAGTGCACTTTTTAACTTCCAGACTAAGCATTACCAGGTATGGTATTCTAAATTTTACATGGAAAAAAGGGCAGTCCGGTGCACGTAGCTCCCGCTTGCGCAGGGTCCGACTACTTTGGGTCTTTGACATGGAAAATGAAACTAAATACCAATCAACTAAGGACCAAAGCAACATTTCATTTAGCAATGTAGTATTATCGACACAATTTTCATCATGCTGTATACTAGTATTGCAATTTAATAACTTATATAGGTTATAGCAACTCGCTTACATTATTTGCAGAGTCCGTGTCATTTCCAGAATCATTCGTTCCGCATTCAATCTGCTGACTTAATGCCACGGATGCACCTGTAATATATAATGAGAATATTTACTCTTTCTGTAGAAGTACAATGAAATATTTAGCTCTGTCCAGAAGTCCCACCACAAGCAGTATCCTTTTTCATAGATGACTCCAATAGATGCACCCAGAACTCTTCCAGACTAGAGCCGCCAGTATCTACACAATGACCGATCCAATATACAGTAGTAGAAGAAGTACATCAGTAAAGTCTGCAAAGATTATGATATCATGCTGTCGAGAGTCCAATCGACAGGGTATAAAGCTACATATTTAGCTCACTGGAGTATAGCATATTCTAAGAGAAGCTCGCAGTTTGCGCATATGCATTCAACAAATCATTAGGACTGAAGTATGTCTCACCACTAGAAATTGCACTGCCACCATGTGAGTTAATTTCCTCTGGTACAGGAGGGGAGAACGATATCTCTGTATGAACTGAGGCTGAATTTGCAGAAATCGGAGAAGTATAATATTGAATCACATTCATTGTAGGCGCTTCGGCTTCGGCTTCTGTGCTCGGGTGTGCTATGGCATTTTCCTGATCAAGACGAAACAAATTAGGAGACTAAGTGGAACCGAACATATGGTAACTTCGTCTACTCTGCTTGCTCTAAGGACATGTTAATACTTTGTGAAAGGAAGATGTTTTTGATTTAGGAAGATGTTTTTAATTTTACAAGATCCCTGGTATGCAATGTCACGACCCCAAAACACAATGATGGGATGAACAATCAGATCAGTACCAATTTGAGATACAGGAGGAGGTATTTGAGGTGAGAATCAGCAGGAAGGGGGTGAGATACAGGGAGAAGATGAGTGAGGAACAGGAGCAGGAGGACGAGGGTGTTCAGAAGTTTCAATCCAAGTTCGATCCTGTCTTTTCTTTATATAGCATTGTTCCAGATCCATGCCAGCCCAAGCTCCACGGCCCATTTTCCAGAGAAGTCCCACGAAGAGTAAAAAGGGCATGACCCCTAGGGCATGACATTCTCGCCCCCTTAAAATGCGGCTTGTCCTCAAGCCGATGATGTGAACCACCAGGATCCCATGGTACTAGCAGCTCACTGAGAAGTCTAATAATGTCGACGAAGTGGACACCACCCGGGTCCCATGGAGATTATCTCTCGGGTACTCCTCCTACGAGCTTAACAAGCTGTTGCTGCAGAAAAGGGTTTGGCCAGTCAATCCGAAACATGTGATGCTAACTACTCCAACAGATATTAGCGCTGTCACACTTCAGCTGCGCAAAGATCACTGCCATATCTGATGGGAAATCGGGTTGTTTTCTCTGTCCCTCGGGTCAAGATAATATGATGTGCATACATATTCCAAGTAGTCTGAGCAAGCTGGGTGACCATGCAGGTTCTGAGTATTTAACATAATTCCTCCATAAACACCAATGCAATGTGGCAGGAACAGAGTATACTTGACAACTGTTAAACTCCCTGGTGTGCAATTGTTTCCAACCGAAACTGTTAGAAAGATATTCGTGTTGGAATTTATCTCAAACATATGCCACTTCGTGAGCATCCATCCAGAGCTCGGTTCCAGAAACATGTATAATGCTTTCTGAGGGTGGAATATGGTTCCATCACTTGGAATATCAGAACCAGCAAGAATATAGTAACTAACCACTTTGCTTACTTTCTTATCAGTTGTAGTAGGCCCTCCTTGACATATTGTCCTCCAATAAACACCATACTGTGGTGAGATCAAACTCTCCAATAATGCCGAGGAGCCATACAACCAGATAAAAACACCCATTGTCAACTTGCATAACTTCCACCGTGAGATAAATGATATGGCAAAGCTCCTCTATTCTCGTGCAGATGTATATATCCAATGGATGCACCACTAATGTTAAGAAGAACCCACAGTAACTTATGGTCTCCTGGATCAAAAGGCAACTCAAGATCCATAGGAAAATATTTACAATCGGAAAGATAGCCACCCTGAGTGGAGAACTGAAGTTTCACCACTGGTAGCTTGAGCCCAGGCCCGTCGACGAGGGCGTGCGAAGTAAGCGATCGCACAGGGCCCCCAAAAATCAAGGGGCCCCTGATGAGGACATCCCAACCATGGGCACCACACCACCAATCATCAACGGTCCAATCACAAGAAGTCGTGCAATGCAAATATATGATCAGGTGAACTTTAACTTTTCTATCATTTGACCTTGAAAACATGGTTGTACCTTCACCTCCTTTGTTGTTGGTTGAACTCAGGTGCGATATCGAAGATGCCCAAACACATTTCAGTCCACAAAAAACAATGCTTTATGGCGAAGAAACAAAGTTAGGAATCCATGAAGAAATGAGTTGTCTGCTGAAGAAACATTGTTCCGATTCTGACGAAACAATGTTTTGCACGAGTTTGGATATCCCGACTTGCAAAAGGTTCCCATAACTCGAGTTTTCTACTGAAGGAAACATTGTTCGACTCCAGTGAACAATGTTTCGTCGGGAACTGCCAATCACCTCCAACGAGAGTTTTCCAGAAGCTACCTCATTAAGTCTCTAAGCCATTTAGTCAAACCAAAGTTGGTTCTCTTTCACACCTATCCAAGGGGGTTTTCCCGATTATATATAGGCTAGCTCTTCCCTTCGTTTGGGGACTTATGACATTTCTATCAAAGACCAAAGACATAGACTCCTCCTGAGATTGGAGAGCTCTTGTTGCCCTTATTCTCATGATTCCTTGAGAAATTGCTCCTAATTCGTGCTCCACGACTAGATCGTGTTGTGTGGGTAAGAGTTCGTGGTTTCCCTTGCGGATTGCATCTATCCCGTGCTCCACGACTTGAGAGTGGTTGTGTGGGGTAGTATTGCGGGTTGTGGATCGGCGAATGGCGAATGTTCGGATTGCAAGCTTCGGTGAGCATCCTCCTCGTCGGGTCATAATCTCCTATTTTCCATTTTTCGGCTGCTTGCAGCTAGTTATCCCCATCCTTTATCGATCCTACGTCGTGAAGATCAGACCTCCCCTTGTACACCCTCTTCCCCGAAGACAGTGTCGTATCATCTGGTATTCAGAGCAAGGTTTACACGGTGTATCCTTGTAGCTAGATCTATCCTTTTTAGTTTGGTTTTCCCTGTCCTAGAGTCTAAAGCCAAAAAAAAACCAAAAAAAAAAATCCCAAGCCTTTGTTTGCTGAGATCTAGTTGTTTGCTTTCCTCTTTGTGTTTGCACCAAGTTCGATCCGAAGTTGTTGTTGTTTTCTTTGAGTCTTGTTGTTGGATCTATTGTGTTGCAACAAAAAAAGAGCAAAAAAAAAGAGAAGAGAAAGTGTTGAGCAAGTGCGCAATCATATTCGGTTGGGTGAAAAATTTCAGAAATTGTAGTGGCAAGTGTTGCAGCTCAAACGTGGTGCAAAGATCTATAATTTTTTCTTATATATTTGGTTTGCATCGATTGGATCTCAGCACTAGCCCTCCGCATTATCCCCCACCCAGCTCCACCAAGAAACCGTCAGCTTCCTTCCTTTCATTCGCCCATCCACTCCTGATTTTCTACCACCGCACAGCCGCCAAGGAATCATTAGAATTTGGGTAAGCAAGAAGGTGAGCTGAGTGTTTTCCACATATATTTTTCTTTTGCCCACTTGTTTCCGACAGTTAACATGACAGGATCCAACTCGAGTGTACATGGACATCAACATGTGGAAGATGATCTCCAAAAACTCGCGCGACACTTGGTGAAATGATTGAGGAGAGTATAGCTGCAGCTATGCGAAGGTTGTTCGGAGGCCGTCATCCTATCACGAGTAATGGGGATCAACATCAACATAGCCCCGCTGCCTCTCCGGCCGCTGACAACCGACGACGCCAAGGAAACGAGGATCACCACGATGGTCGTGGAAGAGCGGCAGGAGCTGCTGCCCACGGCGCCCCTGCTGTTGGGGCTCAACGGAGGCATGAAGAATTTGCTGCCCCTCGTGAGGGTGGGCTGCATGGAGAAGCTCACGGGCGAGGCCATGACCCCCGTGGGTTTGCTGCTGATCACCGGCGACGAGCTGCACACGATGGTGATGACATCTCTCATGAAGATCTCTCCGAGCATGGTGACGAAGCTGAAGGCATGGGGGACTATGAACCCTACTCCCCGCCACGTCGTGGTGCTGTTTTTGGTCGCAATGGTCATCATTATGACCGTCATGATCAAGATGACCGTGACAACCAAGCGAGAGTGAAGCTGCATGTGCCATCGTTCACTGAACAAGAGGATCCGGATGCATATATTGAGTGGGAGGAGAAGTGTGATCAAATCTTTTGCATCCATGGGTTTTCTTAAGCCAAGAGAGTTGGTCTTGTTGTTATGGAGTTCTCTGGTTATGCTCTTACATGGTGGAATCAGCTGCAAGCCGATCGATTGCTATCGGGCAATAATTATATCCGCAGCTGGACTTTGATAAAGCAAGTCATGAGGCGCCGTTTTGTTCCATCATACTACGAGAGGCAACTGTACAAGAGATTGCAGGAGCTCACTCAAGGGCCCCGCACAGTTGAGGAGCACTATAAAGAGATGGAGGTGCTGCTAATTCGAATAAGAACCCGTGAAAGTGACGAGGCAAAGATGGCAAGATTTTTACATGGGCTGAATGATGAAATATTAGACTTTGTGGAGATGTTTCCTTGTGATATACTACAAGATGTGGTACATCAAGCTATACAAGTTGAGAAGAAGAATATGCGTAATGGGCATACTCGTGCCTTCCAAGGCCGCGCCACCACATCCTCATGGCAGCGGACACAGCAGCCATATGGTTTGAGGGTGCACCACCTAGGCACCCACATGCCTCGACGGCTTCCTCACCTGCTGTTTGCAATTAAGATAAGAGGTCATCACCTGCAGCAGGAGTATCCTCCGCTCCACCTGCCGAAAAGAGTTCTACACATAGCAGCGACATCCAATGCCACAAGTGCAAAGGAAGAGGTCACATTTCTTCGGAATGTCCAAGCAAAAGAACTATGATCCTCAATGAACGAGATGAATGGGAGTCTGAAAGTGACCCTGAAGGTGGCAATGACGAAGTGGAAGAGCAGCAAGATGGGGAAGTAGGAGGAACTTTTTTATCTCATAAAGAACTAGATGTTGAAGCTTTGGTTGTATGTCGTTCACTTAATGCCCAGGTTGTGGAGGAGGAAAAGGGTCAACGGCATAATCTTTTTCACACTCGTTGCCTTATCAACTCAAAGATATGTCGAGTGATTGTTGATAGTGGCAGCTGCAACAATATTGCAAGCACGGAGATGGTTGAAAAGCTTCAATTGCAAACAAAGCGTCACCAACACCCATACGGCATGCAATGGCTGAATGATTGTGGCGCAATTAAGGTGATTAGCTGCGTGCGAATACCAATTTCAGTAGGGACATATCATGATGATGTTGAGTGTGATGTGGTGCCGATGCACGCTTGTCACTTGCTTCTTGGACGACCGTGGTTGCATGACCGTGATGTGCAAATCAACGGGCGTGCGTGTCGGCGTCCTGGGAACCAGGGTACCCAGACTTGCCTGCCTGCGGGCCGTGACGCGCTCCTACTACGGCCTGGTACGGCTCAGCTGATCGACCAGCTGCCCAAGACCCTCGCGAGGGGGGCTAGACCCCGCGAGGAGAACGACACCAAGACCCCCTCAGGAGCAGCCTCGGCTAGGTTGCTCCGGAGGGGCGGAGAATCCAAGGCCAAGCCTACCTCGGGAGGAGGCAGTGACGCGAGCAGTGACGCACCGCGCCAGCGGGTGCCAGCGCGTGCCAGCGGCACAGTTGCCGTTTTGGTGCAAAGGAGACAGCGCAGGCGCAGATTCCCGAGGGGCGGGACAAAGGTTTCCCCTTTGGTGCAACAAGACCGAAGACCGCAAGGACGGCAGGAAGGACGTCACCATCGAGCCCACCAACGCGTCATCGCCTGATCCCTTTGCAGGCGAAGACCGCTTTTGTCAGGATAGGAGCGTCCTTGTGTTCCCGCTCAAAATGGCCGTTGTGGGATTCCTTCCCGCCTAAAACATTTCGGGGGAAGAGGACCCTGGTCGCCTATATAAGTAGCTAGAATTCCCACCGTGCGCGGGACGGACCGGATCCAGAGAGACTCCGCCTTCACACCAAGGAGCAAGAACCCTTGCCTCCTGACCCTCCTGAGCTCTCCTCCTGAGCTCAGGAACCACTGTACTCGTTCATACTCAAGCCCTCCCGAGGCTAATCCACCAAAGCAGGACGTAGGGTTTTACACCGCAAGGTGGCCCGAACCTGGGTAAATTCGTGTGTGCTTTACTTGTTGCTTGCTTGAATCTCTTCATTGGACGAGGGCGAGGCGCTAGGTAGACGTGAGTGGGAGAGATCTTCGTTCACGCCCCTGCGTTCGAACTTCTTGGGTTTGCGGAGCCCGTAATCCGACATTTGGCGCCCCGGGTAGGGGGGCGTGCCGAAATCTTGCCTCTCCGACGACCTCGCATCCCCTCTCCTGCTCCGCGCCGCCATGATGACCGCGGCCTGCCGCATCCGCGTGGAGGTTGGTGTTGTCCCCGTCGTCCAAGCGGCATCAGCGGACCACGCCACCCATGGGCGCTCCGCCCCCTTCCCCGACGACGTTTTCGCCGGCCGGGCCACCGGAGAGCAGCCTGCTCCGCCATTTCCGCTCCCTGTGGCCCCGCCGGCTGCGCTCTTAGTGGCGCAGAGGCTGCTCCGGCACCGGCCACCCACGGAGGAGCTCGACGCTTGGGCGGCCCGCGTCGGCGAGCTGCTGGGCGCTGCCGGCGGGGGGTTGCCCCGCCGCGAGGTCGCCTGCATCATCGAAGGATCCCAAGCACCGGCGTCGGCCCGGCACGTCAAGTCACACTTTCGGCGGATCGGGGCCGCCGCCCAGCCACAGGAGGCCCCGCGGGCGCGGGGCGCGCAGGGGCACGTCATCACTTTCGGCCCTGGCAACCTCGCCATAGCTACAGCCGGCACGAACGTCCTCCCTACGGTATGCACCCCCACCATCTGCGGGGTGGCTGTCACGAGGACCCTCATCGACGGCGGCGCCGAGCTCAACATCCTCTCCCCGGAGGCTTTTGGTTATCTGCCCGTGTCCTACAGGCAGCTCCTCCCCACCAAGCCCTTCTTGGGGGTCACGGGCTCGGCCGTCCCGCTCGGCCAGATCCGCCTCCCGATCACCTTCGGCACACCCGCTAACTACCGGACTGAGCTCATCGACTTCGACGTTGAGCCCATCCACCTACCCTACAACGCCGTCCCCGGCTTCCCAGCCTTGGCGAAATTCATGGCGGCGACTCACCCGGGCTACAACACCGTCAAGATGCCCGGGAGCAGCGGCGTCATCACTATCGAAGGGGACCCCAAGGCCACCCTTCAGGTCCTCGGGCGCGCTTACAGGGCTGCAGCCGCAGCCCATTCAGATACGGAGGGGGCTCAGAGACATCGGAAGCCACGCCTGCCAAGAAGAAGCAGCTCTTCTCTCAGGACCCGGCCGAGACGAAGCAGGTGCCCGCTGACGAGGAGGGCTCTGGAGCCACCTTCACCATCGGCACGGGCATGGACCCAGAGCAAGAGACAGCGTTGGTTAGCTTCCTCAGGGCTAACAAGGATGTATTCGCTTGGAAAGCCGCTGACTTGGTCGGGGTGCCTAGGCACGTCATCGAGCATCACCTTACGATGTGCCCCAACGCGCGCCCTATCAAGCAAAAAGCACGCAGACAGGCCCCGGAGAAGCAGGCCTTCATTGTTCAGGAGTTTCGGAAGCTAGAGGAAGCAGGCGTCGTACGAGAGGTACGACACCGGTAGTGGCTGGCCAACCCCGTCATAGTCCCGAAGAAAGGAAGCAAGGAGCGCATGTGCGTCGACTTCACGAGCCTCAACAAATTCTGCCCTCAGGACCCGTTCCCTCTCCCGCGCATCGACCAGATCGTGGATTCAACGGCTGAGTGCGACCTGCTCGGCTTCCTCGACGCCTTCTCAGGCTACCAACAAATTAAGATGGCGGTGGAGGATGTGGAGAAGACGGCGTTCCTGACCCCTTGCGGGGTCTACTGCTACACCTGCATGCCTTTCGGGCTGAGAAACGCGGGCGCCACCTTCCAGCGCCTGATGCACATCACCCTCGGCCCTCAGCTCGGGAGGAACGCGGAGGCCTACGTCGATGACATCGTGGTCAAGACCAGAGAGGACAGGACTCTTATCCAGGACCTAGAAGAAACGTTCGCCAACCTGCGCAAGGTGAAGCTGTGCCTCAACCCGGAGAAGTGCGTGTTTGGTGTACCCTCCGGCAAGTTGCTAGGGTTCCTGGTTTCACACCGGGGCATTGAAGCTAATCCGGAGAAGATCAAAGCCATCGAAAGAATGAAGCCGCCTACAACCCTGAAGGAGATGCAGAAGCTTGCGGGATGCGTAACGTCCCTGGGGCGCTTCAGCTCTAAGCTTGGTGAACGCGCCCTCCCGTTCTTCAAGCTCATGAAGATAAAGGGGCCCTTTGAGTGGACTCCAGAGGCCGACGCCGCCTTCCGGGGTCTCAAAGAATACCTCACCAGCCCGCTGGTTATGGTGGCGCCAAGACCCCTGGAACCCATGACTCTCTATCTCGCCGCTACACCTCACTCCGCCAGCGCAGCGTTAGTGGTGGAGCGCGAGGAGAGGCCCCGAAGCGCGAGGCCGCGGGGCAAGTCGGCATCCTCAGGACCTCCGTCACCCCCTGACGCAGCTCCGGAGGTAGATTCGACCACGGTAACCGGTGACCCCGCCGTCCAGCAAGAAGCACCCAAGACTCCCGAAGCGCCTAAAGATCCTGCGGCACCGTACTGCGCGACGCGCGCTCGTGTTACCCGATGCCTCAAAAGCTGCTCCTGGCGCTCCTTGTCGCCTCCAGGAAGCTGCGCCATTACTTCCAGGGCCACCCTATCAAGGTTGTCTCGTCGTACCCTCTCGAGAAGGTGCTCCGGGGCCCAAACGTCGTCGGGAGGGTCGTCGAGTGGAACATCGAGCTACAGGCGTTCCAGTTGGAGTTCAGCACCACGCGAGCGATCAAAGGAGCGGCTCTGGCAGACTTTGTGGCAGAATGGACCGACGCGCCGGAACAGGGGGCTGGCGAGGATCGCTCACTGGCCCCCGGCGATGAAGCCCCGGACGGATGGGTGGTATACTTCGACGGCGCCTTCTCGCGCCTTGGCGCAGGAGCTAGCGCCGTGTTGGTATCTCCCACTCAGGACAAGTTGTACTACGCCTTGCAGCTTTGCTTCCAGCAAGGCGAGAAGGTCTCCAACAACATAGCAGAGTATGAGGGCCTGATTGCTGGGCTCAAAGCCGCAGCTACACTGGGGGTCAAGCGCCTAACCATTAGAGGCGATTCGCAGCTCCTCATCAACTTCTCCAACAAGAAATACAAGCCCAAGGACGAGCACATGGAGGCATATCCGGAGGAGGTGCGCAAGATGGAAAAGCGATTCTGAGGGCTGGAGGTGCAGCACGTGCCAAGGGGCACGAACAAGGAGACGGACGACATCGCCAAACGGGCCTCCAGGAGGGAACCTCAGAGGCCGGGCATCTTCGAGGAGCGGCTGCTCAAGCCGTGGGCAGCACCGCCCGCTCCTGAGCCGGTGTCCCCTCGGGAGGGGCTACCTGCGGCGCCCGCAGCCGGAGCTCCGCCCTGCGGGCCGACCTCCGGAGCCCGCCCGCTACTCGCCGCAGAGCCCGAGGAGGGTTGCTGGACCAAAGAGCTCAAGATGTACCTGCTACACGACACCTTGCCAGACAAGGAGGAAGACGCGGAGCGCGTGGTCCGACAGGCCTCGGCTTACTGCATCCAAGACGGCGAACTCTACAAGAGGCGCCCCAATGACGTCTCACTAAAGTGCATCTCGAGGAAGCAAGGACGCGAGCTGTTGGCTGACATCCACGGTGGGGACTGCGGCCACCATTCGTCCTCCCGCACCCTCGTGGGCAAGGCCTTCCGCGGCGGCTTTTACTGGCCCACGGCACTTAACGGCACCACGGAGCTTGTGCAGGCTTGTGAGGCGTGCCAGTTTCACGCCAAGCAGATCCACCAACCAGCGTAGGGCCTCCAAACGATCCTACTCTCCTGGCCCTTCGCGGTCTGGGGATTGGACATCCTAGGTCCATTTCCCCGGGCGGCGGGGGGCTACCGCTTCCTGTACGTCGCCATCGACAAATTCACCAAGTGGGCAGAGGTGGAGCCTGTTCGCGCGATCCCTGCCGGGTCGGCCGTCAAGTTCATCCAGGGCCTCGTGAGGCGATTCGGGGTCCCCAACCGCAACATCACGGATAACGGTTCGCAGTTCACAAGCAATCTCTTCAGGTCATATTGTGCTAACCTTGGAACACAGATCTGCTACGCCTCGGTGGCTCACCCCAGGAGCAACGGTCAGGCCGAACGCGCCAACGCGGAAGTCTTGCGCGGCCTCAAGACGCGCAGCTTTAAGAAAAAGCTCGAGGCTTGCGGCAGGGGCTGGATCGATGAGCTCCAGTCCGTGCTGGGTCGATCCGTACCACCGCTACCAAACCCATGGGAGAAACTCCTTTCTTCCTCGTTTACGGGGCGGAGGCGGTCCTCCCTCACGAGGTCAACATCGCTCCCCACGGGTCTTGGCTTTCAATGAGGAACGCCAAGACGCCGCCTGACGGATGGACCTCGTGCTCGGCGAGGAGGGCCACCGCCGAGCTGCCCTCAAGGCAGCACGATATCAGCAGGCGTTGCGGCGGTCCCACTGCTGCAGCGTCCGCACAAGAACACTTGAAGTTGGTGACTTGGTCCTGAGGCGGGTCCTCTCCAGGGAGGGGTTACACAAGCTCTCGCCCATGTGGGAGGGCCCGTTCGGAATCACCCGTGTCTCTAGGCCTGGTGATGTGCGCCTGGAGACGCGGGATGGGGTACCTATCCAGAATTCATGGAACATTGAGCACCTTAGGAGGTTCTATCCGTAATCAAGGCTTCGTGCCCGTGAAGGTCTCCGCTCGTGACACTCTCACGTAATAATGAGTTGGGGCTGCACACGCCTCGGAGTCTCCTGAGCGTTGCCTGCGGGCCATCAGACGGGGCTCCCACCCACGTCCCAGTGGCAGTTCTTAGCTCCGCGCTGGGAAGAAGACGTAGTGTAGGGGTCGGACGCGACTTTTTTCCTTTTTGGCTTGGTGTTTGGCTGTCAGCCTTTTCTACTTCCTTGGCTATCAGCCCTTCCTCTACCCCGTGCTATGAAGTTCTCGTGTTTCTTGCATTTGGTTGGGAGTCTTGCTTGGAATTTTCTCGCCGGTTTTAAGTTCAGCTTGTCAAGCAGGGGCTGCGCCGCTTGTTCTCCTTCGCGTGCCTCGCGTGTGGGGGCTGGGACACGGTCGATCCCGGCTCTCAGCTGCCGCGGTCCCGTGACCTCACCTGGACAAGCCTGCTCAGGCTCTGGCATCGGGCTTCTCAGTCCACACGACCTATTATGCCGAGCCAGCTCAGGCCTTGGCGCCTTAATCCACGCTCGGCGCTCTCAAGCGAGCCCGAGGGCGCAAGCCCGCAGCAGCTCACAGCGGCTCACTCATACTCGAGGGCTCCGCAGGTCAAGACCCCCCGAACTCAGCCATCCTCATGGCCCGTCGGGGGCTCATGACGCCAATGAGTCCGGAGCACTTCGCCTCAAGACGTCGCAGCACATAAGCTAAGTAATCTCAACCAGACCAAAAACATGATAGCAAGTTCTCGCTTCGTACATATGTCATAGTCCATTACACGCCTTCTCGAGGCAACTTAAAATTTTGACACGTGAAGAAAAAGAAGAAGCAGATGCCGACCCGCCAAGCCACAGCTCCGCCGAGCCGCGGCTCAGCACCGTTGCCCCCACTCAGTCGGAGTCTTCCAACTCCTCCCACTTCACCGAGGCACAGCGGCGCAACGACCCTCCCCCCTCGCCGAGCCGAGCTCGACGGCGCGATGGCTCATTGTAGCCGCCGCTGCTGGAGGAGCTGCTGCTGTCGCAGAGGGGGGACTCGCGGCGCCCACCAAGGCCAAGCTCGTCTCCAGAGGAAGAGCTGCTCCTCCGGACGCCGTCGCCACCATCCTCTTCGTCGTTAGTCTCAGGACAGCACCCAAGACGCCTCCCTTCCTCCGAGAAGACCCTGACGAACAGCGTTGAGGCACCATCGTATCTGAAGTGGAGCGTGCACCTCCCCTGCAGCCGGCGCGCGCGCAAACGACTGCTTGCCGCGCTCCAGGAACACGTCGCCTAAGGGGGCAACGTCGACCTCCACCCAGGACGCACCACTGCAGCAGACGTCGGTCTGCAGCCAGAGGCCGCCGGGGCCTCCGGCTGGTAGCACGTTGCCGAACGAGCGGGGGAGCCGGAGCCACAAGCCGCCAGGCTTCTCCGCCCACACCACGAACTCCGACGACACATCGAAGGAGTGGACCTGTGGGCGCGGAGGACGCACAACCGCCAAACGCTGCCTCGCGCCTCCTCTCCCACCGCGGCCACGACCACCTTCGCCGCGAGAAGAGGCGCCACGCCTCTCACCGGCGACCGCGTCGGGACCCGGAAGGCCGCGCCCGCTTCCTCGAGGAGCCACCGCAGGTGTAGCGGCATACTTGCGGGGGCGGCCACGGCCCCTCTTCGACGACGGCAAGGCCAACTCCTTCGGGGCCTTCCCCTTCTCCGCGGCGGACGGCTTCCTCAGTGGCGCCATGGAGACCTCGCAGCAAGAAGAAGAGCAGGGAGCGAACAAGGAAGCAGACGGCGCTGGCTTGAAGATGGCTTGGGGGCTTCCCCCCCCCCCCCTAGTCCCATTTATAGGACGGAGGTTTCAAGTCGTGTTTCAAGTCGCACAGTTGCCAAGACTGCGTGGGAAGCGGAGTCGCCACGTCCCATCCAACCGTCACGCGCCAGCCTGGCCCGCGGTCTTTTGGGGCCCGCGGCGCTTCGTCCTCGACTAAGGCTTCGCCCCAAGGCCAACTCCGCGCACACCTTGGGCCCGGGGGCTACTGTCGTCGTCCTGGGAACCAGGGTACCCAGACTTGCCTGCCTGCGGGCCATGACGCGCTCCTACTACGGCCTGGTACGGCCCAGCTGCCCAAGACCTTCGCGAGGGGGGCTAGACCTCGCGAGGAGAACGACACCAAGACCCCCTCAGGAGCAACCTCGGCTAGGTTGCTCCGGAGGGGCGGAGAATCCAAGGCCAAGCCTACCTCAGGAGGAGGCAGTGACGCACCGCGCCAGCGGGTGCCAGCGCGTGCCAGCGACGCAGTTGCCGTTTTGGTGCAAAGGAGACAGCGCAGGCGCAGATTCCCGAGGGGCGGGACAAAGGTTTCCCCTTTGATGCAACAAGACCGAAGAATGCAAGGACGTCAGGAAGGACGTCACCACCGAGCCCACCAACGCGTCATCGCCTGATCCCTTTGCAGGCGAAGACCGCTTTTGTCAGGATAGGAACGTCCTTGTGTTCCCGCTCAAAATGGCCGTTGTGGGATTCCTTCCCGCCTAAAACATTTCGGGGGAAGAGGACCCTGGTCGCCTATATAAGTAGCTAGAATTCCCACCGTGCGGGGGACGGACCGGATCCAGAGAGACTCCGCCTTCACACCAAGGAGCAAGAACCCTTGCCTCCTGACCCTCCTAAGCTCTCCTCCTGAGCTCAGGAACCACTGTACTCGTTCATACTCAAGCCCTCCCGAGGCTAATCCACCAAAGCAGGACGTAGGGTTTTACACCGCAAGGTGGCCCGAACCTGGGTAAATTCATGTGTGCTTTACTTGTTGCTTGCTTGAATCTCTTCATTGGACGAGGGCGAGGCTCTAGGTAGACGTGAGTGGGAGAGATCTTCGTTCACACCCCTGTGTTCGAACTTCTTGGGTTTGCGGAGCCCGTAATCCGACAGTGCGAATAGCTTATGTTTTGTCCATAGAGGAGAAAAGTTCACTTGGCTGCCCATGACATCCGAGGAAGTCGATCTTGATGAGATGAAAAGAAAAGAAAAGAAAAAGGGAGAGAGTGATCATACACAACGAGTGAGCCACCAACATAGTGAGGGAGTGTTTCCACAGCCAAAAGCTGCACAACCAAATATGACCAAGCCCTGGGAAAACAGGGATTAGTTATGATGGCTAGGAAAAGGATATGCAGGAATTGAGAGAACCTAATACTCCATTCTTAGTACTCATGTACAAGGAAACTTTATTGGCTGCTAACAAATTACCCTCAACTCTTCCTAGTGTTGTTTTTGATTTTTTGCAGGAGTATGAGGATGTGTTTCCCAAGAAGGTGCCACGTGGTTTGCCACCGAAGCGGGGCATTGAACACCAGATCGACTTGGTTCCGGACGCCCCACTACCAAACCGACCACTGTACTGAGTAAACCTAGAGGAGACGAAGGAAATTCAGAGGCAAGTAGAAGATCTTCTCAACAAAGGGCATGTAAGGGAAAGTCTTTCTCCTTGTGTTGTTCCCATTCTTTTAATTTCAAAGAAAGACGGTACTATGTGCATGTGCACTGATTGTAGATCCATTAACAACATAACTGTGAGATATTGGCACCCTATTTCTAGGCTCGATGACATGCTTGATGAACTTTGTGGCTCCACCATATTTTCCAAAATTAATTTGCGAAATGGATACTGTTAGAGTTATAATATAAGTCATGTACCCCTTTGTATTTATCCCGTTGTATAAGGGGTTTTCTGCATATGTTCCACCTGTACATGTATATATATATCGGCCTATGGCCTCATGGAAACATAAGTTGCTTTCCTATCATGGTATTAGAGCCCTAGGTTTTTTTTCTCGCACGCGCAACTCGTGCTTCTCGATCCCGATCTCGACGGCTTCTCCTATCGATAGCTGCTGGGCTCCCGTTCCCGTCGCTATCTCCCACCCCCGCCCGCTACCCGCCCCGCGATCGCTAGAACCCGCTACCCGCCGCGGTCGCCCGTTCGCTATAGCATCTACGCTGGGCCGCTACGCGCCACGGTCGCTCGATTCCCGTCGCTATCGAAGCCAGCTCTGGGCCGCCCGGGTCGAACCCGTCGCTGCGGTCGCTCGATTTCTCTCGTCGCTGTCGCTATCGAAGCTAGCTGGGGCGCCCGGATCGATTTCTCCCGTCGCCCGTCGCTATCGAAGCTAGCTCTGGGGCGCCCGGATCGAATCTCGCTTTCCTCCAGGCGCTAGCTGCCAGTCGGCAGGCTCGATCTCGAAGCACCTTGCTTGTGCGCCCGTGAGCTCGTTCTGCTCCTTCGTCGCCAGCCGCTCGTTTCCTAAAAAAAAAAAAATGTCTGCTGCATCAGGCTATATTGCTGTTCCTCGCTGTCCGGTGATCTTTGATGGTACTAACTACACTGAGTTCATTGGCTTCATGTGCATTCACATGCGTGGCATCCGTCTCTGGGGTGTTCTTTCTGGCGAGGTCTGCTGTCCGCCACGTCCGGTTCCTCCGGTGGCTCCTGTTCCGCCGACTCCACCGGTTCTTCCTGCGGATGCTAATCAGGCCGCCAAGGATGCGGCTAAACTCGCTGCTGAGACTGCTGATCGTGCTTATGATGAGAGGGTTTTGGCTTATGAGGAGGCTCTTCAGACGTATCTGTTGGAAATATGCCCTAGAGGCAATAATAAAAGAGTTATTATTATATTTCCTTGTTCATGATAATCGTTTATTATCCATGCTATAACTGTATTGATTGGAAACTCAAATACACGTGTGGATGAATAGACAGACTTTGTGTCCCTAGTGAGCCTCTACAGGACTAGCTCGTTGATCAAAGATGACCGCGGTTTCCAGGTCATAGACATGAGTTGTCATTTGATAACGGGATCACATCATTAGGAGAATGATGTGATGGACGAGACCCAAACGTTAAACATAGCTTTTGATCGTGTCAGTTATCGCTATAGTTTTCTGCATGTCAAGTATAAGTTCCTATGACCATGAGATCATGTAACTCACTGACACCGTAGGAGTACTTTGTGTGTGCCAAACGTCACAACGTAACTGGGTGACTATAAAGGTACTCTACAGGTATCTCCGAGGGTGTCTGTTGAGTTGACATGGATC
>LR738710.1:296369007-296468596 GCA_902687465.1 Secale cereale
GGGCCCTCTCCTTGTGCGCCAAAGGGGGTGGACCCCTCTAGGGTGGCCGCACCCCCTAAGCCTTGGGGGGCAAGGCACCTAGGGGGGGAAACCCTAGGGCCAGCCCTGGCCGCCGCCCCCCCCATGCCCTGGCCGCCGGCCCCCTAGGGGAAACCCTAGGGCGCCCCCCCTCTCATCCTTCCCCCTATATATAGAGGGGTAGAGGGAGGGCAGCCAACACAAGTTCGTGCCTCGGTGCTGCCCTCCCTCTCCCGTAATATCTTCTTCTCTCGCGGTGCTTAGGCGAAGCCCTGCCGGAGTTCTCCTCCAACATCACCACCACGCCGTCGTGCTGCCGGTTCTCCATCAACCTCTCCTCCACCCCTTGCTGGATCAAGAAGGAGGAGACGTCCCCGAGCCGTACGTGTGAAGAACGCGGAGGCACCGTTGCTTCGGTGCTAGGATCTTCGGCGATCTGAATCGCGGCGAGTACGACTCCATCATCCGCGTTCATAACGCTTCCGCTTAGCGATCTACAAGGGTATGTGGATCCTACTCTCCCCTCGTAGTTGCATCTGCTAGATTGATCTTGGTGAACGTAGAGAAAATTTTTGTTTTCCATGCAACGTTCCCCAACAGTGGTATCAGAGCTAGGATCTTGCGTAGATGTTTTCTCGAGTAGAACACAAAAGGGTTTGTGGCGTTGATGTTTAAATTGCTGCCCTCCTTAGTCTTTCTTGATTCAGCGGTATTATAGGATGAAGCGGCCCGGACCAACTTTACATGTCCACGTACATGAGACCGGTTCCATCGACAGACATGTGACTTTTTGTTGCATAAGATGGCTGGCGGGTGTCTGTCTCTCCTATCTTAGTTGAATCGGAATAGAACAAGGCGGTCCTTGTAGAAGGTTAAATAGCAACTTGAATATCACCGTTGTGGTTTTGCGTAGGTAAGAAGCGTTCTTGCTAGATACCCATAGCAGCCACGTAAAACATGCAACAACAAATTAGAGGACGTCTAACTTGTTTTTGCAGGGTATGCATGTGATATGATATGGCCAATGACATGATGAATTATATTTGATGTATGAGATGATCATGTTGTAATAGTTAATATCGACTTGCATGTCGATGCATACGGCAACCGGCAGGAGCCATAGGATTGTCTTTAATTTTTGTATGACCTGCGTGTCAATCATTAAGCGCTTTGTAATGCTTTACTTTATCGCTAAACGGTAGCAATAGTAGTAAGAGCATGGTGGGCGCCGACAACCCCGATGGCGACACGATGATGGAGATCATGATGATGGAGATCATGGTGTGGCGCCGGTGACGATGGAGATCATGCCGGTGCTTTGGAGATGGAGATCAAAAGCACGAGTTGATGGCCATATCATGTCACTTATGATTTGCATGTGATGTTAATCCTTTTATGCATCTTATTTTGCTTAGGACGACGGTAGCATTATAAGATGATCCTTCACTAAAATTTCAAGATAAAATTGTGTTCCCCCCGAGTGTGCGCCGTTGCGAAGGTTCGTCGTTTCGAAGCACCACGTGATGATCGGGTGTGATAGACTCTACGTTCGCATACAACGGGTGCAAGCCAGTTTTGCACGTGCAGAACACTCGGGTTAGACTTGACGAGCCTAGCATGTACATACATGGCCTCGGAACACGGAGGACCGAAAGGTCGAGCATGAGTCATATAGTAGATATGATCAACATGTTGATGTTCACCATTGACACCACCTCATCTCACGTGATGATCGGACTTGGGTTGGTGAATTTGGATCATGTCACGCTCGAATGACCAGAGGGATGTCAATTTGAGTGGGAGTTATAATTAATTTGATTAGGTAATAACTCACTTATCATGAACAATAGTCTAAAAAAATTGTCTTTACAAATCTTATGTTGTAGATGGCTCGCGCAGGAGTTCCCCTGAATTTTAATGCGTTCCTAGAGAAAGCTAAACTGAAAGATGACGGGAGCAACTTTGTGGACTGGCTCCGCAATCTGAGGATCATCCTCACAGCTGCCCAAAAGGTTTATGTCCTAAATGCACCGCTAGGTGACCCCCCCGCTCCTGGAGCCTCTGCGGACGTTATGAACGTTTGGCAGACGCGTTCGGATGACTATTCGATAGTGCAATGTGCCATGTTGTACGGCTTGGAAGGAGGACTTCAAAGGCGTTTTGAACGTCATGGTGCATATGAGATGTACACGGAGTTGAAGTTCATCTTTGAGAAGAATGCTAAGATCGAGAGGTATGAGACCACCGATAAATTCTTCGCTTGCAAGATGGAGGAGAATTCGTCTGTCAGTGAGCACTTACTGAAGATGTCTGGGTACTATACCCGCATAGCTGATCTGGGACTTGTGTTCCCGGATGAGGCTATCATTGACAGAATTCTCCAGTCACTCCCTCCAAGCTACAAGAGCTTCGTCCAGCAGTACAACATGCAAGGGATGAATAAAACCATCGCCGAGCTGTTCTCGATGCTGAAAGTCGCTGAGGCAGACATCCAGAAGGAGTATCAAGTGTTGATGGTCAATAAGACCACCAGTTTCAAGAAGAATGGCAAGGGCAAGAAGGGTAATTCTAAGAAGGGTGGCAAAGCAGTTGCTAATCCAGTGAAGAAACCCAAGGCTGGGCCCAAGCCAGAGACTGAGTGTTTCTATTGCAAGGGGAATGGCCACTGGAAGCGGAACTGCCCCAAGTATCTGGCGGACAAGAAGGGGGCCAACAACAACAAAGGTATATATGATATACATGTTATTGATGTGTACCTTACCAACTCTCGTTGTAGTGCCTGGGTATTTGATACCGGTTCGGTTGCTCACATTTGCAACTCTAAACAGGAACTGCGGAATAAACGGAGGCTGGCGAAGGACGAAGTGACGATGCGCGTGGGAAATGGTTCCAAGGTTGATGTGATCGCCGTCGGCACGCTCGCTCTTCGATTACCATCGGGATTAGTTATGAACCTGAATAATGGTTATTTAGTGCCTGCGTTAAGCATGAACATTATATCTGGATCTTGTTTATTGCGAGACGGTTACTCATTTAAGTCAGAGAATAATGGTTGTTCTATTTATATGAGTAATATCTTTTATGGTCATGCACCCGAAGTTAGGGGTTTATTCTTATTGAATCTCGATAGTGATGATACACATGTTCATAACATTGATGCCAAAAGATGTAGAGTAGATAATGATAATACCACTTTCTTGTGGCACTGCCGTCTCGGTCATATCGGCGTGAAACGCATGAGGAAGCTCCATGCTGATGGACTTTTTGGAGTCTCTTGATTTTGAATCACTTGACACGTGCGAGCCGTGCCTCATGGGCAAGATGACAAGGACCCCGTTTTCAGGGACAATGGAACGGGCAAGTGACTTATTGGAAATCATACATACTGATGTGTGCGGTCCGATGAGTGTAACGGCGCGCGGTGGATATCGTTATTTTCTCACCTTCACTGACGACTTAAGTAGATATGGGTATATTTACTTGATGAAGCATAAGTCTGAAACTTTTGAAAAGTTCAAGCATTTTCAGAGTGAAGTTGAAAATCATCGTAACAAGAAGATCAAGTTCCTACGATCTGATCGAGGGGGAGAATATCTGAGTTATGAGTTTGGTGATCACTTAAGAAAATGTGGAATTGTTTCACAGTTGACGCCACCTGGAACACCACAGCGTAATGGTGTGTCCGAACGTCGTAATCGAACCCTATTAGATATGGTACGTTCTATGATGTCTCTTGCCGATTTGCCACTATCGTTTTGGGGATATGCGTTAGAGACAGCTGCATTCACTTTAAATAGGGCTCCATCTAAGTCCGTTGAGACAACACCGTATGAACTATGGTTTAGTAAGAAACCGAAGTTGTCTTTTCTCAAGGTTTGGGGTTGCGATGCTTATGTCAAAAGGCTTCAGCCAGAAAAGCTCGAACCCAAAGCGGACAAATGTGTCTTCATAGGATACCCAAAAGAAACAGTTGGGTACACCTTCTATCTCAGATCCGAAGGCAAAGTGTTTGTCGCTAAGAACGGGTCCTTTCTCGAGAAAGAGTTTCTCTCGAAAGAATTGAGTGGGAGGAAGGTAGAACTTGATGAGGTTATTGAACCTCTGCTTCAACCAGAAAGTAGCGCAGCACAGAAAGATGTTTTTGTGGAGCCTACAGAGGTTGAAGAGGAAGCCAATGATGATGATCAAGAAGCTTCTGATCAAGTTACTACCGAACCTCGTAGGTCGACAAGGGTACGCACTGCACCTGAGTGGTATGGTAACCCTGTCTTGGAGGTCATGTTGTTAGACAACGGTGAACCTACGAGCTAGGGAGAAGCGATGGTGGGCCCAGATTCCGACAAATGGTTAGAGGCCATGAAATCCGAGATGGGATCCATGTATGAAAACAAAGTATGGACTTTGGAAGTATTACCTGAAGGGCGGAAGGCCATTCAGAATAAATGGATTTTTAAGAGGAAGACGGACGCTGACGGTAATGTCACCGTGTATAAAGCTCGACTTGTGGCAAAGGGTTTTTCACAAGTTCAAGGGATTGACTACGATGAGACTTTCTCACCCGTAGCGATGCTTAAATCCGTCCGAATCATGTTAGCAATAGCTGCATTTTTCGATTATGAAATTTGGCAGATGGATGTCAAAACAGCGTTCCTTAACGGTTTTCTTAAGGAAGAGTTGTATATGATACAACCAGAAGGTTTTGTCGATCCAGAGAATGCTGACAAAGTATGCAAGCTCCAGCGTTCCATTTATGGGCTGGTGCAAGCATCTCGGAGTTGGAATCTTCGCTTTGATGAGGTGATCAAAGCATTTGGGTTTATACAAGTTTACAATGAAGCTTGTATTTACAAGAAAGTGAGTGGGAGCTCTATAGCGTTTC
Source organism: Secale cereale (assembly GCA_902687465.1). Lineage (NCBI taxonomy): Eukaryota > Viridiplantae > Streptophyta > Magnoliopsida > Poales > Poaceae > Secale > Secale cereale. The sequence goes on from LR738710.1 coordinate 296,373,905, forward strand.
TAATATTATATGTGGATGACATATTGCTGATTGGAAACAATATAGAATTTTTGGATAGCGTGAAGGGGTATTTGAACAAGAGTTTTTCGATGAAAGATCTCGGTGAAGCTGCTTTCATATTGGGCATCAAGATCTATAGAGATAGATCAAGACGCTTAATAGGACTTTCACAAAGCACGTACCTTGATAAAGTTTTGAAGAAGTTCAAAATGGATCAATCCAAGAAGGGGTTCTTGCCGGTATTACAAGGTACAAAGTTGAGTAAGACTCAATGCCCAGTGACTGCGGATGATAGAGAAAAGATGAGTGTCGTCCCCTATGCTTCAGCCATAGGCTCTATCATGTATGCAATGCTGTGCACAAGACCAGATGTCAGCCTTGCCATAAGTATGGCCGGAAGGTTTCAAAGTAATCCTGGTATGGATCACTGGACAGCGGTCAAGAATATCCTAAAGTACCTGAAAAGGACCAAGGATATGTTTCTCGTTTATGGAGGTGATCAAGAGCTCGTCGTAAAGGGTTACGTCGATGCAAGCTTTGACACTGATCCGGATGACTCTAAGTCTCAAACCGGATACGTATATATTCTCAACGGGGGAGCGGTAAGCTGGTGCAGTTCCAAGCAGAGCGTGGTAGCTGATTCTACATGTGAAGCGGAGTATATAGCTGCCTCGGAGGCGGCAAAGGAAGGTGTCTGGATGAAGGAGTTCATGACAGATCTTGGAGTTGTGCCTAGTGCACTGAACCCAATGACTCTGTTCTGTGACAACACTGGTGCCATTGCTCTAGCCAAGGAACCAAGGTTTCACAAGAGGACCAGACACATAAAGCGACGCTTCAATTCCATCCGCGATTCGGTCAAGGAGGAGGACATAAACATTTGCAAAGTACACACGGATTTGAATGTTGCAGATCCGTTGACTAAGCCTCTTCCACGGGCTAAGCACGATCAAACACCAAGACTCTATGGGTGTTAGATTCATTACCTTGTAATGCTAGATTATTGACTCTAGTGCAAGTGGGAGACTGTTGGAAATATGCCCTAGAGGCAATAATAAAAGAGTTATTATTATATTTCCTTGTTCATGATAATCGTTTATTATCCATGCTATAACTGTATTGATTGGAAACTCAAATACACGTGTGGATGAATAGACAGACTTTGTGTCCCTAGTGAGCCTCTACAGGACTAGCTCGTTGATCAAAGATGACCGCGGTTTCCAGGTCATAGACATGAGTTGTCATTTGATAACGGGATCACATCATTAGGAGAATGATGTGATGGACGAGACCCAAACGTTAAACATAGCTTTTGATCGTGTCAGTTATCGCTATAGTTTTCTGCATGTCAAGTATAAGTTCCTATGACCATGAGATCATGTAACTCACTGACACCGTAGGAGTACTTTGTGTGTGCCAAACGTCACAACGTAACTGGGTGACTATAAAGGTACTCTACAGGTATCTCCGAGGGTGTCTGTTGAGTTGACATGGATCGAGACTGGGATTTGTCACTCCGTGTGACGGAGAGGTATCTCCGGGCCCGCTCGGTAATACGTCATCTCAATGAGCTCAAAGTGACTAAGTAGTTGGTCACGGGATTATGTATTACGGTAACGAATAAAGAGACTTGCCGGTAACGAGATTGAACTAGGTATAGAGATACCGACGATCGAATCTCGGGCAAGTAACATACCGACGAGACAAAGGGAACTGTATACGGGATTGCCTGAATCCTTGACATCGTGGTTCATCCGATGAGATCATCGAGAAACATGTGGGAACCAATATGGGTATCCAGATCCCGCTATTGGTTATTGACCTGGGAGTGTCTCGGTCATGTCTACATGGTTTCCGAACCCGCAGGGTCTACACACTTAACGTTCGGTGACGCTAGGGTTGTTAGTGAGAAAAGTGTATGGTTACCGAAGGTTGTTCGGAGTCCCGGATGAGATCCCGGACATGACGAGGGTCTCCGGAATAGTCCGGAGACGAAGATTGATATATAGGATGAAAGGTTTCGGAGTCCGGAAGTGTTCCGGAGAGCATCGGGAAATCGGCGGAGTACCGAAAAGGGGTTTCGGGGGTTCCGGAAGCAGTTCTGGGCCTAATGGGCCACAAGGGGGAACACCACAGCCCTCAAGGGGCTGTGCGCCCCCCCCCCCCGGGCCCTCTCCTTGTGCGCCAAAGGGGGTGGACCCCTCTAGGGTGGCCGCACCCCCTAAGCCTTGGGGGGCAAGGCACCTAGGGGGGGAAACCCTAGGGCCAGCCCTGGCCGCCGCCCCCCCCATGCCCTGGCCGCCGGCCCCCTAGGGGAAACCCTAGGGCGCCCCCCCTCTCATCCTTCCCCCTATATATAGAGGGGTAGAGGGAGGGCAGCCAACACAAGTTCGTGCCTCGGTGCTGCCCTCCCTCTCCCGTAATATCTTCTTCTCTCGCGGTGCTTAGGCGAAGCCCTGCCGGAGTTCTCCTCCAACATCACCACCACGCCGTCGTGCTGCCGGTTCTCCATCAACCTCTCCTCCACCCCTTGCTGGATCAAGAAGGAGGAGACGTCCCCGAGCCGTACGTGTGAAGAACGCGGAGGCACCGTTGCTTCGGTGCTAGGATCTTCGGCGATCTGAATCGCGGCGAGTACGACTCCATCATCCGCGTTCATAACGCTTCCGCTTAGCGATCTACAAGGGTATGTGGATCCTACTCTCCCCTCGTAGTTGCATCTGCTAGATTGATCTTGGTGAACGTAGAGAAAATTTTTGTTTTCCATGCAACGTTCCCCAACAGTATCATGGTGCTCTGCCTGTTTACACCCAGTGGCTTGATGATGATGCTCGTGCTGCAGCTGTTCTCACTGCTAGTGTTCTGCCCCAGTTTGCTTCTGAGTTTCTGGGTCTTCCTACTGTCTTTGAGATGTGGACCCGTCTTCGTCAGCGCTATGAGCCCTCTGGTGATGCCCTGTACCTTTCTGTGGTCCGTCAGGAGCATGCTCTTCAGCAGGGTGACTCTACTATTGATGACTTCTATGCACAGAGTTCTGCCATCTGGCGCCAGCTTGATTCTCTCCACAGTGCTGGTTGTCGTACTTGTCCCTGTTGCCAGGCTGTCCAGGCCAACTTGGAGTTTCATCGCGTCTACGAGTTCCTGTCTAGGCTTCGTAAGGAGTTTGAGCCCCGGCGTGCTCAGTTGTTTGCTCGTGGCCGTATTTCTCTCATGGAGGCTCTTTCTGAGATTCGTGCTGAGGAGACTCGCTTACGTGGTGCTGGTTTGCTGGAGGTTCCCTCTGTGTTCGCTGCTCGGTCTTCTTCCACGCCACCTGCTGCACCGACCCCGTTTCGCTCCAGTGCTCCGCCACTTTTGCCCACTCCTTCTGATGGCTCAGGTCGCCCCCGTCCACATTGTGACTACTGCAACACTGATGGTCATATTGAGTCCCATTGCTACAAGAAGAAGAAACACTTGCGCAAGGCACGACCATCATCTTCAGGGACTTCGTCATCTACCTCGACAGCTTCAGCCATTGCTTTGACTGAGCAGGATATTCTAAGACTTAAGCGTCTGCTTGCGGCTTCAGGTTCTTCCTCGACGGGTACTGCTGGTTCTGTGACTGATGCTTCCCGTGCTGACCAACCGCCCTCTACACAGTCAGGTACATCCCCATGGGTTCTGGATTCTGGAACTTCTTTTCATATGTCTTCTCATTCTTCCACTTTATCCTCTCTTCGACTGCTAGATTCTCCTGTTCATGTCTTCACTGCTGATAGTACTCCACTTTCTGTTGCTAGTAGAGGCAATCTTTCCACTCCTTATTCTGTTCCTGATGTTGCTCATGTTCCTCGACTTACCATGAATCTGTTTTCTGCTGGTCAACTTACTGATTCTGGTTGTCGCGTCATCCTTGATGCTGACTCTTGTTCTGTCCAGGACCGTCGCACGCACACACTGGTTGGGGCTGGCCCTCGACGCCGTGATTCTCAGGGTCTTTGGGAGTTGGACTGGCTTCGTGTTCCTTCCGCTGCCACCACCATCGCCAGTTCCTCCACTTCTGTCGCCTCCGTTACTGGTTCTTTCCAGCAGTGGCATCATCGACTTGGTGTCAGGGTACAATCGACCCCGGCGCCCATCTCCGCCTTAAGAACCATGCCGTCTAGGGCCGCCATGGAGCTCCAACCGGAGATCCCGCAATGCGAGAGAGGATGGGGCCTCCACCGCCATCAGTCGTGCGAGAAGGATGAGGACCCGCCACCGCCGTCAGCCTCGCGGCCTTAGACCGGAGGCGTCCTTCGGCGGCGGCAAGGGGAGTGGGATGGGAGGAAGGGGCGGCGGCTGCGCTCGTGGGATCCGCCTGAGTCGCCCCTCCTGGGAGCGACATGGGGGCGATCCTATTTCTGTGTTGTTGTTGACTATTCATGTTTCATACAATCAAATCACTCGAAATATATTACAATCCATTCCTCTAGTTTTTATATACATTTGACTCCCATGACAACTTAAAAAACAGATAAGTTTAGGCAAGCTGCATTTACAGCTTACACTTTGTTTGGCAATAGAGCTATCAGCTCTATACATTGAAGCGACAGAGAATCAAGAAATCCACTGGGCCACGTCAAGTTTGTAACTTTGTATTAGAGTCGTTCAGTATTTCCGTATTGTATTAGGAATATGACAGCTGTGCACGTACATATATTGGCCTACAAGTTGCTCCCTCCTAACAAGGTATCAAGCCTGGTTCAGTTTTAGACCGATTTTTCTCCTTGCACATAAAAATTAAGTCTAGCATCGTGAATATAAAATGTGACCCTTGAGATTTGAATGGTCAATGATCAACGAATTTGAGGGGTTATTTAAAATTTGCTAGATATATCATGACCTCTTGGCAAGATAAGGTGTGCCGATCTCAGAATTAATTGGACAGAATGTCCAACAAAGAGGCAGGCTGGCAAAAGGCCACTTTACAATAGGATAAACAGAAGAACTAACATGATGAACCCCATGCAAGCCTTCAAATTATACTTAAGATTTAAGAACAGAAAACAGGTGATGGGGGAATAACCTCAGATGTTTGACGATAATGCACAAGAACTATCCGTTCAGCCTCTCTGAACAAGAAATAACCAAAAACTATGTCAACAAAGAAAGGTAATTATATCCGAGTTTGCATCTGATACATGTAGTAGAAATTGTAAATTGTATGCGACAATTCATGCAGTAGGCCATAACAGAACTTTCATTGTTAGAGAGCACGTCCTAGTTAATGTGGTACTACCTCCGTCCGGGTTTACAGGGCCGGACGGCAGGTTTACGAGGAGCAAGACGCAATGGAATTAGTTACTCTTGGCTCGCTTTAATCCTTGGAACCCCACGCTCGTTGTATTTTCTTCTCCTATGAGCTCTTGCATGCAACCAATCAGGGAGCAGCCATGCAGTGTATGAGTTCTCACGGAACAAGCCAGGGGACCAGCAATGATGCCTTTGCATGCAACCAATAGAACAGCAGCATGCCTACAGCGGCCCAAAGCAGGGCCTTAAAAAAGCGGACACTGTGAAGCTGCTCTCCGGCCGTGTAGACCCGGACGGAGGTAGTAATGACAAAGCTTGTTTCGCAGATTAGAGGATAGAAACATTGAACAGAATCCAGAAAATTCATAGACAGCAAATAACGTAATAGGTTTACCGTGCAACATGATCTGAGTAGTTATTTTTATTAACCTAAAAAGTAATTACTTTCTTAATTTTAGCTGCAGGAAATTGACAACATTGACGGCAAATGTCTTAGAACTCCTATTAGCCTTAGAAAAGCAAGCAGTAGTCCGGTAAAAGCGCATGGTCTATGTGTACACAGCATCTCACGATACAAAAAATGAATCGTGCGAGAAAACAATGTAAATAAATATTGCACAGAGAAAAAAAAATGGTGTAGTGAAGCTTCCATTTTTCTAAAAGAAAAGGAATTCTTACTTGTCAAGCAGCCAGTAGCACCTTCTAAAGAAATTTGGATTATCCTCACCTCGAGCATAATAGACATGAACCTTCTCTTCATTACCAATCTATGAAAATGACAGAAATCAACAATAATGGTGGGGATGCTTGAATGTAACAACAGCAAATAAAATTTGAGTTTTTTGTCATTGTGCTGGTGGTGGACAGTCTCACCTTTAATTTTTCATGGGCTTCTTGGACAGTTTTGCCATCCTTCTTTTTCTTCCAATTATGGCCATCCTTCCGGAAGTTCCGGACAACTTTACGATCATATAGAACAATAGTACCACCTGGTTTAAAAGAAAGTTAAACTGATGGTTAAATGTAGAAGCCATTTTCTAGTGCCAACATGATAGGGATTATATCTTAAAGAACAAAGATAACATAAATCTATGAAACGAATCAGCATTTTCAATAGAATCTCAAGATGTAGGCATGGTAGAACCCAGGGTCCTGACCCGCTCCTTAGGTTGTAGGGGCAGACAGAGGGAGGTTGGGGGCGAGGGCGTCGCGGCCGGCGCGTGGGCGCCGTCCTGATCGGGAGTGAAGGCGGCGGCGAGAGGGAGGTGGTGCAGCTAGGGTTAGAGTTCCGGCTCCTTCAGGGAGCCGGGCAATAGAATATGTCTTATTGCTTAATCTCAAAAATAGTCTTACAGCTAGTATATATAACCCAAGGATTATGAGTCGAACGACTAGTCTAGACTAGTCGCTCGACTAGTCTATGAGTCGCAAAGTGGTGTCCGACTCCTTTTCTCGTGTAGACTACTTGTACGAGTCGAGCCATGGATCGACTAGTCAACGACTAGTCTAGACTAGTCGACTTGTTCGAGTCGAGCGACTCAAAAAAACTGGACATATATATAGGATGGCTTGACGGCTGGAGACCTAATCTTCTTTCCCCTCCTCACCTGGACATATATATATATACGATTTTCAGCTGGATATAGATCTGGGTTGATTTGAGGGCTACAAGATTTCTTTTGCTGGACTAGAACATGTTGCTTGTGGTGTTGTTGAACCTTTCTTTTGTAATTCAGACCTTGATGTTGGACTACATGTTGAACCTTATGTCGGTCTTGTGAAGTTGTCACACTAAGGATTGCATATGTGTGCAATTGCATATGGATTATGGAGTTCTGAACTTGTTTTTATGCTAGTGCTGTTGTGCTGGACTGTCAGTTCAGTGCTACAGTACCATGTCGACTAGTCTCGCACTAGTCTAGACTTCTATGAGTCTCAACCTTGGAACGACTCGTCGACTCTTCGACTCGTAAACGTTGATATAACCACGATGCTAAAAATAAGATAACTTGTGGGCCAAGCCCCTAACTAAACCTGCCCGGTGGGCCTCCTACGGTCTGCCCGGTCATAACATCCCTCCCCGTCTGCGCAAACAGCTCGTCCTCGAGCTGAAAGTCTGGGTAGTGTTGGCGGAACTCGTCACGCTGCTCCCAAGTGGCCTCCTCCGCCGGAAGTCCAGTCCACTGAATCAGCACGTACCACACCCCGCGGCGGAGTTGGGCCTGCAACACCTTCTCCGTGTTAGAGTTATAATATAAGTCATGTACCCCTTTGCATTTATCCCGTTGTATAAGGGGTTTCCTGCATATGTTCCACACCTGTACATGTATATATATCGGCCTATGGCCTCATGGGAATACAAGTTGCATATTCCTAACATGGTATTAGAGCCTTAGGGTTTCTTTTTTAGCACGCGCAACTCGTGCTCTCGATACAATCTCCCGTCCACGCAGCCGCCGCCCTTCGTCTCTTGGCCGGCGCTGCTCTCCGGTGCCTTCACCACCGCAGGTCAACCCTGCTCTTGCGCCGTCGCTGTCCCGTCTCATCCGCAGGTCCGCCCGAGCGATCCCATCAGCAGCTCCCGTCAGTAGGTCCGCCCGAGCGATCCCGAGCGATCTACTTCCGGACGACCGCTTCATCCCCGTGCCCCGAGCCGACGGTGGACAAGGCTGCTCCAGATCCATCGATCCTATCGGCAGCTCCCGTCAGCAGGTCCGCCCGAGCGATCTACTTCCGGACGACCGCTTCATCCCCGCGCCCCGAGCCGACGGTGGACAAGGCTGCTCCAGATCCATCAAGGTGGCGCAGTTCGAGGGGTTTGAGGGCTCCACGATCTACTTCCCGGACGACCGCTTCGACAAGGCTGCAGTCTCGTTCCCAGCCGGCCCCAAGCGACGGGGCCCTGATCTCCTGTTCCCGCTGATCTCTGCCTAAAAAAAAAAAAGTCTGCTGCATCGGGCTATGTTGTTGTCCCTCGCTGTCCGGTGATCTTCGATGGTACTAACTACACTGAGTTCATTGGCTTCATGCGCATTCACATGCGTGGCATCCGTCTCTAGGGTGTTCTTTCTGGCGAGGTCTGCTGTCCGCCACGTCCGGTTCCTCCGGTGGCTCCTATTCCGCCGACTCCACCGGTTCTTCCTACGGATGCTAATCAGGCCGCCAAGGATGCGGCTAAGCTTGCTGATGAGGCTGCTGATCGTGCTTATGATGAGAGGGTTTTGTCTTATGAGGAGGCTCTTCAGACGTATCATGGTGCTCTGTCTGTTTACACCCAGTGGCTTGATGATGATGCTCGTGCTGCAGCTGTTCTCACTGCTAGTGTTCTGCCCCAGTTTGCTTCTGAGTTTCTGGGTCTTCCTACTGTCTTTGAGATGTGGACCCGTCTTCGTCAGCGCTATGAGCCCTCTGGTGATGCCCTGTACCTTTCTGTGGTCCGTCAGGAGCATGCTCTTCAGCAGGGTGACTCTACTATTGATGACTTCTATGCACAGAGTTCTGCCATCTGGCGCCAGCTTGATTCTCTCCACAGTGCTGGTTGTCGTACTTGTCCCTGTTGCCAGGCTGTCCAGGCCAATTTGGAGTTTCATCGCGTCTACGAGTTCCTGTCTAGGCTTCGTAAGGAGTTTGAGCCCCGGCGTGCTCAGTTGTTTGCTCGTGGCCGTATTTCTCTCATGGAGGCTCTTTCTGAGATTCGTGCTGAGGAGACTCGCTTACGTGGTGCTGGTTTGCTGGAGGTTCCCTCTCTGCTCGCTACTCGGTCTTCTTCCACGCCACCCGCTGCACCGACCCCTTCTCGCTCGAGTGCTCCGCCACTCTTGCCCACTCCTTCTGAAGGCTCAGGGCGTCCCCGTCCACATTGTGACTACTGCAACAATGATGGTCATATTGAGTCCTAGTGCTACAAGAAGAGGAAACACCTGCGCAAGGCGCGATCATCATCTTCAGGGACTTCGTCATCTACCTCGACAGCTTCAGCCATTGCTTTGACTGAGTAGGATATTCTAAGACTTAAGCGTCTGCTCGTGGCTTCAGGTTCTTCCTCAACGGGTATTGCTGGTTCTGTGACTGATGCTTCCCGCCCTGAGCAACCGCCCTCTACACAGTCAGGTACATCCCCATGGGTTCTTGATTCTGGAGCTTCTTTTCATATGTCTTCTCATTCTTCCACTTTGTCCTCTCTTCGATTGCTGGATTCTCCTGTTCATGTCTTCACTGCTGATGGTACTCCACTTTCTGTTACTAGTAAAGGCAATCTTTCCACTCCTTGTTTAGTTCCTGATGTTACTCATGTTCCTCGACTTACCATGAATCTGTTTTCTGCTAGTCAACTTACTGATTTTGGTTGTTGCGTCATCCTTGACGCTGACTCTTGTTCTGTCCAGGACCGTCGCACGCACACTCTGGTTGGGGCTGGCCCTCGCCGCCGTGATTCTCAGGGTCTTTGGGAGTTGGACTGGCTTCATGTTCCTTCCGCTGCCACCACCATCGCTAGTTCTTCCGCTTCTGTCGCCTCCATTACTGGTTCCTTCCAGCAGTGGCATCATCGACTTGGTCATCTGTGTGGTTCTCGGTTGTCTTCTTTAGTTCGTCGAGGTCTTCTGGGGTCTGTCTCAGGAGATGTCTCTTTAGAGTGTCAGGGTTGTCGTCTTGGCAAGCAGATTCAGTTACCATATTCACATAGTGAGTCAGTGTCTAAGCGTCCTTTCGATTTAGTCCATTCTGATGTATGGGGTCCGGCTCCTTTCGCTTCGAAAGGTGGTCATAAATACTATATTATTTTCATAGATGATTTCTCTCGTTACACATGGCTTTATTTCATGACTTCTCGTTCTGAGGTGTTGTCTATTTATAAGCGTTTTGCTGCCATGGTTCATACTCAGTTCTCTTCACCCATTCGTGTTTTTCGTGCTGACTCCGCTGGCGAGTATATCTCTAAGATGTTGCGTGGTGTTCTTGCTGAGCAAGGGACTCTCTCTCAATTCTCTTGTCCTGGTGCTCATGCCCAGAATTGTGTGGCTGAGCGAAAGCATCAACATCTTCTTGAGACGGCTCGTGCATTGATGATTGCTGCCTCTCTCCCGCCTCATTTTTGAGCTGAGGCCGTCTCCACATCCACCTATCTTATCAATATACAGCCTTCCGCTGCTCTACAGGGTGGTGTTCCTTTCGAGCGACTTTTTGATCGTTCTCCCGATTATTCGATGCTTCGCTCGTTTGGTTGTGTTTGCTATGTTCTTCTTGCCCCTCGCGAACGCACCAAACTGACCGCTCAGTCTGTTGAGTGTGTCTTCTTAGGCTACAGTGATGAGCATAAGGGCTATCGTTGTTGGGATCCTATCGGTCGTCGGATGCGTATCTCTCGAGACGTGACTTTTGATGAGTCTTGTCCCTTCTACCCACGCCCATCTTCCTCGACTTTTTCAGTGCAGGATATCTCTTTCCTCACTTTTCCTGACTCACCTATCACCCCCGTCGAGTCTGTACCTCTCCGTTCCACTTCCTCTCCTTCTCCACCTCTAGTTGATTTGCAGCCACCATCCTCCCCGGTCTCCTCGCCTAGCATGTCACCGGGTTCTCCACCTTCATCTCCGGTGACTTCCTCCCCGGTCTCCTCTCCCAGCATGTCACCGGATTCTACACCTTCATCTCCGGTGACTTCTTCGTCGCCACCCCTCGATTCTACCTTGACGATTCCTCCTTCTATTATTCCATCTTTTCCTCAGCATTACACTCGTCGTCCACGACCAGTCGATGCCTCTGTGGATGAGTCGTCATGTTCCTCTCAGCCTACTTATGGCTTGCGTTCTCGTCCTCGTCCGCCTGTTGATCGCTTTGGATTTCCCACCGCTGGTGCTGCTGCTCTTGAGCCGACTTCTTGCCGTCAGGCTGTTGTTCATCCTGAATGGCAGTTTGCGATGGCAGAGGAGATTGCTGCTCTTGAACGCACTGGTACCTGGGATCTTGTTTCTCTTCCTCCCGGAGTCCGTCCGATCACTTGTAAGTGGGTCTACAAGGTTAAGACTCGCTCCGATGGTTCTCTTGAGCGTCACAAAGCTCGTCTTGTGGCTCGTGGTTTTCAGCAGGAGCACGGTCGTGATTATGACGAGACTTTTGCTCCTGTGGCCCATATGACCACTGTTCGTACACTTCTTGCCGTTGCCTCTGCACGCCACTGGTCTATATCTCAGCTTGATGTTAAGAATGCCTTTCTTAATGGTGAGCTGCGCGAGGAGGTGTACATGCAGCCACCACCTGGGTATTCTGTTCCTGATGGCATGGTATGTCGTCTTCATCGCTGTCTCTATGGCCTTAAGCAAGCCCCCCGCGCCTGGTTTGAGCGCTTTGCCTCTGTGATCACTGCTGCTGGATTTTCAGCAAGTGCTCATGATCCAGCATTGTTTATTCACCTTTCTCCTCGTGGTCGAACTCTTCTTCTTCTCTATGTTGATGACATGATCATCACGGGGGATGACCCCGAGTATATTGCCTTTGTAAAGGCCCGTCTTAGTGAGCAGTTTCTTATGTCTGATCTTGGACCTCTTCGCTACTTTCTTGGGATTGAAGTCTCTTCTACCTCTGATGGCTTTTTTATATCCCAGGAAAAGTATATCCAGGATCTTCTTGCTCGTGCTGCTCTTATTGGCGAGCGCGTTGTTGAGACTCCTATGGAGCTCAATGTTCACCTCCGTGCTACTGATGGTGATCCTCTCCCTGACCCGATGCGTTATCGTCATCTTGTTGGCAGTCTTGTCTATCTAGCTGTCACTCGTCCGGACATCTCTTATCCGGTTCATATTCTGAGTCAGTTTGTCTCTGCTCCCACCTCGGTTCACTATAGTCATCTCCTTCGTGTTCTCCGATATCTTCGAGGCACGATCTCTCACCGTCTATTCTTTCCTCGCTCCAGTTCTTTACAGCTTCAGGCCTATTCGGATGCTACGTGGGCTAGTGATCCTTCAGATCGCCGTTCACTTTCTGCTTATTGTGTTTTTCTTGGTGGTTCTCTCATTGCCTGGAAGACGAAGAAATAGCTTGCAGTTTCCCGTTCGAGTGCCGAGGCTGAGTTGCGAGCAATGGCTCTTTTGACGGCAGAGGTGACTTGGTTACGGTGGTTACTTCAGGATTTTGGTGTTTCTGTCACTACACCGACTCTGCTCTTATCTGACAGTACAGGTGCTATCAGCATTGCGTGCGATCCTGTGAAGCATGAGCTCACCAAGCATATTGGTGTTGATGCTTTCTATGTGCGCGCTGGTGTGCAGGATCAGGTTATTGCTCTTCAGTATGTGCCTTCCGAGTTACAGTTGGCGGATTTCCTGACGAAGGCCCAGACTAGAGCACAACATGGCTTTTATCTCTCCAAACTCAGTGTTGTTCATCCACCATGAGTTTGAGGGGGGATGTTAGAGTTATAATATAAGTCATGTACCCCTTTGTATTTATCCAGTTGTATAAGGGGTTTCCTGCATATGTTCCACACCTGTACATGTATATATATCGGCCTATGGCCTCATGGGAATACAAGTTGCATATTCCTAACACTCCGGTCCCGGAAGGATGCGTCTGTCGAAGGTCGGAGGAAGCGCTGGAGGGGCCGCAGGTGGCTCCCCACGGTAAGGCTTCAGCAGCCCCACATGGAAGACGTCGTGGATGCGGGCTCCGGCAGGAAGCTGAAGGCGGTAAGCCACCTTCCCGATGCGCTCCAAGACAGCAAAGGGCCCGGCGTAACGAGGGCCCAGCTTGCGCTTCGCGCGCGGGTCCAGTGACTGCGTAGAGCGGTGAAGAAGACGCAGCCACACCCAATCACCCACCGCGAACTCCGCCTCACGATGGTGGTCGCCTTAGTAGTGCTTGGCCAGCTGCTGGGCCTGAAGGAGGCGTTGCCGGACTTCGGCCAACATGTCGTCACGGCACCGCAGAAGAAGCCGTCGTCGAATCAACCGGAATGATGGGCGGTGGCGGCCGGCCATAGACCACCTCAAAAGGAGTGGCGCGCAGGGCGGGGTGATAGGAGGTGTTGTAGCAGTATTCCGCCCATGAGAGCCAGTCCACCCAAGCGCGAGGACGATCACCTGTGACACAACGCAAATACATGGCAATCACCTTGTTGACAACCTCGGACTGGCCGTCCGTCTGAGGATGGAAGGCCGTGCTCAGGCGGAGTTTCACGCCCGCAAACCGGAAGAGATCACGCCAGACATGTCCGGTGAACACCGGGTCCCGATCGCTGACGATCGAAGAGGGAAACCCGTGGAGACGAACGATACCATCAAAGAAGGCGCGGGCCACGGAGGCAGCAATGTAGGGATGACCGAGCGCAATGAAGTGAGCATACTTGGAGAAGCGGTCGACCACCGTGAGAATGACCGATTTACCGCCCACCTTGGGGAGGCCCTCGATGAAGTCCATAGAGATATCCGCCCAGACCTCAGACGGCACCTCCAAGGGCTGGAGCAAACCAGCCGGCCGTAGTGTCTCCGTCTTGTTGCGCTAGCACGTCACACAAGACCGAACCCAGTCACGGACCAGGGCCCGATCACCAGGGATGTAGAAGTCGGCGCAGAGATGATGGAGAGTTTTTTGCACACCCTCATGGCCCGCCGAGTGGGCCAGCAGCAGCACCTGGTGACGGAGATCGTCATGCGCCGGCACGAAGACCCGGCGCCCATGGAGGAGCAGGCCGTCGGTGAAGCGCCAGGGCTCCTCCAGCTCGCCCGCAGCTAGCTGCTGCTGGAGAAGTGCGTCGGGCGCGGCCGCCGTCGCCCGGCGAATGTTGGTGAAGAGGCCGAAGGTCGGCCCGGAGCGGACGAAGAGCGCCGCCCCCTCGGAGTCGCCGACGGTGGTGTCGTGGTCGGCGTCGCGGCAAGGCGTCAGCCACGGTGTTAAGACGACCCGGGCGATACTCGACGGAGAAGTCAAAGCCGAAGAGCTTGTTGATCCACTGGTGTTGCGGTACTGTGGAGAGCCTCTGGTCCAGCAAGAACTTGAGGCTGTAGTGGTCCGTGCGAATCCGGAAAGACCGACCCCACAGATAGGGTCGCCAATGGCGCACCGCCTGCACCAAGCCAATGAGCTCCCGCTCATACGCCGCGAGCTTCAGATGGCGCGGAGCGAAAGGCCTGCTGAAGAAAGCGAGAGGGCCATCGCCCCGATGAAGCACGGCGCCGAACCCCGCACCGGAGGCGTCACAGTCCACCACGAATGGGCGGTCAAAATCCGGCATCTGAAGAACGGGGCCCGTCGTGAGGGCCCCCTTGAGGGCCTCGAATGCCGCCGTCGCCTCGTCGTCCCATGCGAAGGCGTCGCGGCGCAGCAAACGCGTGAGTGGCGACGCGATGAGGCCGAACTCCCGGATAAACTTCCAGTAGTATCCTGCGAGGCCCAGAAAACCGCGAAGAGCCCGCGGTGAGTGCGGCGTCGGCCAGGCTGCAACGACACCACCTTGTCGGCATCCATAGCAACCCCGTCGGCCGAGATGACGTGGCCGAGGTAGGCGACTGAAGGCGTCCCGAACGAGCACTTCGAGCGCTTAAGATGAAGATGGTGCGCCCGAAGCTCGTTGAAGACGATGGCGACGTGCTGGAGGTGCTCCGCCCATGAGGCGCTGTAGATAAGAATGTCATCAAAGAAAACGAGCACAAACCGACGTAAGTAGGGCCGGAGGACGTCGTTCATCAAAGCCTGGAAGGTCGCCAGGGCGTTGGAGAGGCCAAAGGGCATCACCAAGAACTCGAAGTGGTCGTGATGAGTCCGAACGCCGTCTTGGCGATGTCGTCCGGGTGCATGCGCACCTGGTGGTACCCCGACCGGAGATCGAGCTTGGTGAAGAAACGCGCCCCATGTAGCTCATCCAGGAGCTCATTGACCACCGGGATAGGAAACTTGTCCTTAAGTGTGAGAGCATTAAGGGCGTGGTAGTCGATGCAGAAGCGCCACGTGTCGTCCGACTTGCGGACGAGGAGGACCGGCGCGGTGAACGGCGATGTGGAGATCCGGATGATGCCCGCGGCGAGCATGAGTGCGCACTGCCGCTCCAACTCGTCCTTCTGCAGCTGCGGATAGCGGTAAGGACGAACTGCCACCGATGCCGAGCCCGGCAGGAGATAAATACGGTGATCATAAACCAGGGCTGGCGGAAGGCCCTGCGGCTCGGTGAAGAGGTCGCCGTGCTGCTGCAGAAGGTGATCCAATAGTGGGTGCTCGGCCTCGGAGGTAGCCGCTGCCAGCTGAAGCTGCGGCGTCGCCGGTGCGGCGCCCCCAACGCCGTCCCACCAGATGCGGCGGCCGAGCCGCCAGAAGGTCATCTTCAGAGCGTCGAAGTCCCAAAGGATGGGACCGAGGGTCCGCAGAAAGTCAACGCCAAGGATGAAGTCGAAACAGCTCAAGTCAATGCTGACGCATGTGATGGTGAAGTTGTCATCGCCGATGGTGATGGGCACGTTCCGTGCAAGCCCATGATAGCGGAGACGATCACCGTTGGCCACCGTGACCCGAAGGTGTTCCCCGCCCGTCGGTTGCAGCGCTAAGCGGCGCATGGTAGCCTCGGGCAGGAAATTATGTGGAGCCCGTGTCAACGAGGGCCACCAGGCGCTCGCCATGAATCGTCACTGGCAAGAGCATGGTTCGCTCGTCGCGGATGCCGGCGAGCGCATGGTAAGAGATGACGAGGGCGGCTGCCTGGGCGGCGGTGGGCGCGGCCTCGGCAGCCGCGGGAGGCGGCAATGCGTCGAGCCCATCGGCCGGGGCGTCATCCTCGATGTAGTCGGCCGTCTCCAGGTAGAAGAGGCGCGGGTAGACATGGCCCGGCGCGTAGGGCTCATCGCAGTTGTAGCAAAGCCCCTGGCACCGACGCTCCAGTTGCTCCACCTGAGTGAGGCGACGGAAGGGACGTGTCGCCGCCGGTGTGGGAGGCCCCGGAGCGGCCGGGGGTGGCCGGCCCTGCGCTGGGGGCCGCCTCGTGCCGGGGCTGGCGGCTGCATGGCCTGGGCGCGACACTAGAAGGCGCGGGCATAATACATGGCCGTCTGGAGGTCCTGGGGTCCCCGAAGCTCCACGCCCACGCGGATGTGGTCCGGAAGCCCACCGACGAAGAGGTCGGCTCGCTGTTGCGCCGTCACTCCCGTCGTGTGGCATGCCAGGGCCTGGAAACGGTCGGCGAAGTCCTGCATCGTGGAGGTGAAAGGAAGGCGGCCGAGCTCCGCTAGGCGGCTCCCGCGGACCGATGGCCCAAAACGAAGGAGGCAGAGCTCGCTGAAGCGCTCCAAAGGGGGCATGCCGCCCTCGTCCTGTTCGAGGGCGTAGTACCAGGTTTGTGTCGCGCCGCGAAGGTGGTACGAGGCGAGTCAGGTACGCTCCGACGCGAGTGTGCGCTGCCCGCGAAAGAACTGGTCGCACTGGTTGAGCCAGTTGAGGGGGTCCTCCGTGCCGTCATACGTGGCGGAGTCGATCTTGGCGAACCACGGCGGTGTCTGGGTCGGGGCGCCGTGGCCGACCTGCTCGGAGGTGCGGAGCAGCGAAGGTGGCGGCGCCCGGTCGGAGTATCCCGGGTACGGGCCCGCGGAGCCTGATGGCCCGCCGAACTGCAGGGACGGGGCCGGCTGCTCTGGAGCCGTGGTGTAGACCGGTGGTGGCGAAGACCCGGCCGCCCACGCCGGTAGTGGCGATGGGGAGGGCGGAAACCGAACCTGGTGTATCGGCAGGCCGGTCGGAGCGGGCGACGACAGTCCGGAGCTGGGCAGAGGTGGCGCCTGGAGCTGCAGCGGCTGCTGCGTCTGTTGTGGGTAGCAGCCAAGTGCGGCGGGAGCCGGTGTGGGATCCCGCGGCCACGGCGGCCAGAGCTGGGCCGCGGCTGGGGGCTGCTGTAGGTGCAGCAATGACGGGGGCCCGGTGTGTGTCCCACCTGGAACGGCAGCAGGGGCGTCCCGCTCGGGCCAGACGCGTCCTGGGTCGGCCAGTGCATCGCCGGGTGGCTGTAGGCAGGGGGCGCAGCTGGCGGGGTGGTGTGCGGGCTGGCCAGGTACAAGGAGATGCCCTGGACAGCCGTCATGAGGTCCCACAAGGTGCTGGACATCTCCGGCGTGAATATGGGGGTCGTCGGCGGGGCGGAGGTGACTGGGGCCGGCGGCGCGGAGGTGACCGGGGCCGGCGGCGTTGGGGACCCGGCAGTGGCCATCGGGGCGGTGGTGATGATGGGCAGCGGCAGCGTGGGTGTTGATGACGACACGATCGGACCTGAGTCTCTGGATACCAAATTGGTAGAACCCAGGGTCCTACCGGACCTGCTCCTTAGGTTGTAGGGGCAGACAGAGGGAGGTTGGGGGCGAGGGCGTCGCGGCCGGCGCGTGGGCGCCGTCCTGATCGGGAGTGAAGGCGGCGGCGAGAGGGAGGTGGTGCGGCTAGGGTTAGGGTTCCGGCTCCTTCAGGGAGCCGGGCAATAGAATATGTCCTATTGGTTAATCTCAAAAATAGTCTTACAGCTAGTATATATAACCACGATGCTAAAAATAAGATAACTTGTGGGCCAAGCCCCTAACTAAACCTGCCCGATGGGCCTCCTACGGGCATAAGTCTGCCCGGTCATAACAAGGCATCCTTGCAATGTGCACATCAGAACAATAGTGGATAAATGCAAGAACGTGAACAACCAAAAAGTTAAATAAGTGGTAAAACGTAAATATACCCCTTGTGTAACTAATACTCTCTTTTTTAGCAGTTGTATAACTAATACTTTTATAAAGTACTATCATGTAACAGTAATATCTTAGTGAACAAAATGTACACAGTGACAAGTAGGCACTTAATACATAGACAGGTGAGCAAATTCAATTCCCAAGAGGCGTGTCTACTGGAAATGGGAAAGCACACACAAAAACTGCATTCACAACAAGCAAAAGTTAAGTGCAAATTTGCATTGAGAACGTGAAAACATGTCAGTTTTACTTATGGTAGCATAGTCGCCGAAGATGTTATATTACTTTGACTCTTGTGCACATGGGAGATTTGGGTGGTAGATCATGTTTATTACGTTCACAATTGTATTCTCTTATGACCTAGAGAAAGTATTCTGATGAGAAGTTGAGAACAATAACAAGGCTCCTGTGCACAAACATTTCAGAAAAAAACACTGAGAAGAGCACTTTATAGCAATCATGCTCACTATACTTATACTCCAGGTTACAAAAACATTCATTCATCTATTGTGTTAGATGCCTGGGGTGGGCGATCAAGACGTGGAGCGTATGCAGCACCTCCTCATGGATTGCCGATTTTGCTATCAAACCTGGCACATAGTCCTGTCTTGGATTCGATCTACAGCACTTCCTCCCAACCCCGGCAACAACTTTATGGACTGGTGGGGTACTTCTGTACTTTCGACTTCCTCAGCCATGGAGGGCGCTTCCGGGCTTTGGATGTTGTTATCTTGATGTAGTAGTGTCTGTTTGCTCTTCATTGGGCATGTACAAAGCCAAAGCTTATGCTAACTTTCATTTTCAATCAATGCATCAAGACGTAAACTTTTTGTGTTCCCTAGAGAGAGAAGAATAGAAGACCAAGGATGGGAAATTCAACAACCCCAACGTTCCAGCCCGACACATTGTGTCCCGAAACAATGAACCAACAGGGCTTGAACTATTGTTAGTTTTCACGCATAACCCAGTCGTCATACGTCAACACGCATATCTGTTGATGTTCCCTTTTGTTCACACCAAGTTGTGCAGTCAATCACGGAAGCTAAGCAAGCACAGTGGTATGGAATGCAAATGGATGCCAAGATGAGGGTGTAGGGTTGATGCGAAACACATACTCACGGGCTTGTCAATGGGCTGTGCATGGACCTTGAACCTCTCGTGGTTCGCCAGGACCGCGTAGATCTCATTCGGCCGGAACCAGCGCGACGCGGCCTCTGCTTTCAGCTTCTCGAAGTTCAAGTCTGTCCACCAACCATGAAGAAGAAACACGGTCGAGAAATCAGCTCAAGATACAAAAACATGCTTCTTTTTTTTCCTTTGAGCAACAAAGATAGAAACGAACTAGACGTGAATTCCATAATTCTAGAGCATCAGAGCAGCATGAGACACCAAAATCTAAGCTAATCTCAAAGCCCTAAAACTTAAACGATACTGCAAAATTAAGTTAAAAAAGAGAGAGAATCAAATGAGACCTCACTCACCACACACACACACAGAGCATTCGACCAAATCCCAACAACAAAAACACCAGTAGTTGAGGGGAAAAAACATTCCAATCGAACAGAGAGACCACCAACAGGCGAATTGGTTTAGAAAAAGAACACATGTATTGCAACCCGAGATTGGCAAAAATGCATGAACAGTGAGAATCAAAGCCCGAGAGCGAGGCATCAAGTGACAGCAACTTTGAAACCCGAACGAATCACGGCTCGAACAAGCGAGCACGAACCCACGCGAGCCGACGGAAGCTACTGAATCGGCCGCACCAAACAAAAGCAAGAAAGAGGGGTAGGGGAATAAAAAAAGGAGGAGGAGCGGCGGCGGTCGGACTGGAGGGGTCGGACCTGCGTAGGTGATGAAGCCGTGGATCTCGGAGCGGAGGAGCGGGTCCCTCTCCCTCCCGGCCGCTCCCGCCATAGCCGATAGCCGCCGCGCCTGCTGCTTCCACTCTCCCGGTCGGTCTATTGGTCGGGCCGCGCGGGCAGGCGGGAGGAGAAGACGACCACCACCACCACGAGCAGGAGAAGACCTTAGAAAAAGGAAAATGGTGAGAAAAAAGAAAAACAATTATGTGCAGGTAAATAAAATCGCTCATTTCTTGGAGAAAAATCAGATGGGGCCCGCATCTAAAGCGCCACAATGATCCGGGCCACCTGTCGGGAACGGAATAGTGGGTTGGTGGGTGGTTGGAAAGATGGATCCTGAATTTCCCATGCACACAACTGGATCCACTTGTTATCCTCTCACACCAAACAGGCAAAGTTGAGACTCAGATTCAGTGATATGAATGTTAAACCCAATCTTAGATGAGGGAGAAGTTCATGTTTGATCTTCGACCCTGCTACACTACTATGCAATTATCTGTGCGCATAAATATGTACTCCTTCTGTTCACTTTATAAGACGTTTTACACCGTCTATATTGTGCCCAAAACAATTCAAAGTCAGTTGTTTAAAACGTCTTATAAAAAAGAACGAAGAGAGCCGTACACAATCACTATCATTTACTCGCCATTTTATTAGTTATGTGATTACGTAGTAAAAATGGACTTCAATTGTCAAGTAGTGTTTATTGGTTTAAACAAAGAAAACGTGATTTTATATAGTAAGACAATAATGTGTGGGGCAATTGAGTCGGTTTGTAAGGAAAATCTGTCAGAAAAAATGGCAAAATTGAAAGCGTAAGAGGTCATGTGGGGAAGAGAGGATGGATGAGAGAAGGAACATGATGCAGAAAGGAAGAGATGCTACCTTGATGAACAGTGGGTGAATTTTTTTATATTTCGCCAGTTTTGCCTCAAGACCTATGAACAACTAGCGGATCACCTTTTCGCCTAGGCGGGATGATATGTTAGAATTATAAGAATTTGGCCCGTCAAACTTCTCTTGTAATTTCTCAAAAATATCCCAAAGGCTCACTTGGTATACTGAGGCATGATAAGAGTAGGAATTTTAGTCCGATATTCGAATTTACTAGGGTGTATGCACGTGCAATGCACGTCTTAATAGTATGGTGTGATTTCGACGAAAGGGGAAAACATACATTACTTTGAAAAATAAATTTTGAGGAAACATTTATATTGTTGATGTGCGCGGAATGAGGTTTAGAAATTTACTAATCGATACAATACAACAACTGCCCGGTGTCACCCTGGAATTTTCAAAAAAAAAGTATGTGGTGGAACCCGTAAATAGTTTACTTCAACTTTAGTTCTCCTCCCGGGCCATCTCTCGCATTGGCTCACAGCCTACACTTTCTTTTATTTATCACAACCCGACCATGGCAACATGGCAGAGGAGGCATAGGTATTCTTTTCTAGGAGGTCTGATGTGATGGCTCCAGAACCTAGTAGTTTCAACCGTGGGATATTGTTCATAGTGAAACCGCCTAATCTCTGTCGTTAGATTTGGGAGAGTAGTGGCTAGGATTGATGCTCTAGGTGCAGTCAAACACCGGTACACTATATAGTAGTATAGATATGTGCGCTTTTGTTGTGTTATCTCCTCCATAGGATGCTGCATGAAGGAATGGTTGTTCATGAAATTGTTTGGTTACCACTTGCTTTCTTATTTTAGGTGGGCCTTTCATTTTGGTAGGTAGCCATATGTAGGCTCCATGCCATACCTCGAAGTGGGATACAAACTAATCAAAGTGAAAGGTGGATGAAAAAGCAACCTCAAAGCCATCGATAGCCCACGAATAACCTTCTCTGAGGTGGCGAGCTCAAAGTCAAACGGGGGAAACGGTCCCAACAACCGACACTCAGAAGAAGTGATGCGGAGCATCCCAAGGTCATCCTCATGGACCTACCATCGTCTCACCAGGTGCCAAGTGGACCCATGACACGCGCTTGAGCACGAGTTCTCGAGACCAAGGTGACTTCACTCCTCTCGCAACGTCATTTCGATTCACATGAGATATTGTAATGCCCCAGATGTAACACTTTCCCAATATGGCAATATATAAACTTTGGCTTCATCAATTCCTTTCCGGGTTCTTCTACATTTTCGGTTTCTTCATTTTGTCGTGTGCGTGTGTGCATTTCATTCATGTCATGTTGTCATGTGCATTGCATTGCATTTGTGTTGTCACTTGCATCCGGTCCCACTCATCTCTTCCCGTTGTCCGTTTCGAGTTCCGGCGCTCTCACACGTGCACGTGGCATCCCCGAGTCCTTCTTTCGTGTGTGGCCGTGTAACGTTTCCGGAATGGCGCGAGACTTGTCATGCGATGTTGTTTTGGTACGTGTAGGCCGCCTGTCAAGTTTCGTCGCGTTTGGAGTTCGTTTGGTACTCCAACGGTTAACCTAGTGGGCTAAAAGAACCTCTTCTTAGAGGCCCAATACCCCCTCCACAACAGCCCACCAACCTAGCACAACCCTTCCCATCATCTCGGTCGTCGAATTGTGATCGCGTGACCGAAAACCGCTCCCCATTTGGAGTCTCCTAGCTCCTTGTGCCTATAAAAATGTCCCCTCATGTCCATTTTTCGCCCAAAACCCTAGTTCCACCGCAACCGCCGCCGCCCGGACGCGCCGGACCAACCGCCTCCTGCCACGTGTCCCCGTCGCCGTTCCCACCGCGCCGGCCCGCGAGGCCCGATGCGGGCCCGCCGCCGCCGCCAACCGGGCCGAGGCTCCATCGCCGCCCCGCTCCGCCGCTGGGATCCACCGCCCGCGCGCGCTCGCCGGCCGCCGGCCCGCAGCTCGCCGGCGCCCGGGTCACCGCCGGCTGCACTCCTCCCCGCCGCCGCGTTCCAGCGCCACCGAGCCTCCGCCGCCGGCCTCCTCCGGTCCGAGCCACGCCGCGGCCCCGAGCGCCGCTCCCTCACCGTCGGGCGCCCAGGAGCCCGCCGCCGGCCGTCGCCCGTCGAGCCTTCGGCCGCCGCCGCGGAGGATCCCGATCCAGCCGCCGGATCCCGATCCAGCCGCGCCGGGCCGAAACCCTATCGGGCCCGATCCGCGCCCGCGACCCGCTCCGACCCGCTTCGCCCGTTTGACCCGATCCGATCTGGAGGTTGACCCTGTTTTTCCTCTAAGTCCTTTTGATTTTGTTGGCTGATGGCATTTTGTGATGGCTATATCCTTTTGTGTGTATGTCCAAATTGTGCATATAATAGGTCAAAATGACCGTGGTGATGTGTACTGCAATTTGTTCCATTGTGCCATGCTTGTTTGAGATCATCTTGATGTCTTAATATTCGTGACAAGAGTGCTACTTGATATAAACTGCTGCTACTTGTTATTTTCATGCCATGTTTGAGATGTGATAACTTGGTGCATGTTTATCCAAATGAAGCAAATGAGATGTCAAAATGTTCATCATGAGATGCTCTGCATGTTGGTTGCTGTAGCATGCATGTTAGGGTTCATATTGCCATGTTTATCTTGGTTGCAAGAGTGCGTGTGGTTGTTAAGTTTTGTAACATGTTATGAGATGCTGATTTGAAGAGCTCGTTGCTATTGTTGTGTTTGTCCCCTTGTCACATGCCTAGATGTTTTAGAATCTCCATAATGTGGTCTTTGCTGTGGTGCAAACCATTCTCCATGATATTCCTTGAGGTGAATTAAACATGCTTGCAAACATGCCATGCCAACATAACTGTTTTAACACTTAGTGAAATTTTGGCTAAGTCTGGAATCTGTCATATCCTGACGCTATGTTTGCTTGATGCCCTAGGCAAATCCATGTTAGTTTTGGGGTGGCCATTGATCATTCCTTGTTGTTTATGTTGTTGTCTATCCATTTATGCCCTTACTTGATCATATGGCTTGTTGTAGCTTATTTAATTCTTGCTCCCAAGTTGCTATAAAATATTACTGTCAGGTTTTTAGCGTCCTGATCAAAATGTTGTAGCTTGTTGCTATTGATCCATACCTCCTATGGAGTTGCTCCAATGGATTTGTTTGCTGTAGGATATGTCTACTTCATGTCCATGCTTATTGTCACCATGTTTGAGTGTTGTAGAGTATATATTTCTTGCTCCTAAGTTGCTATGTGGCTGTTAGTTTCAGCTTTGCATTGTTTCTTGTTTCGAGTGTATGTGTTGAACCGTTGCTCCGTTTTGAGTGTGTCCTACATGAAACTTGGGTGATTTTGCATGTAGATTCATAATATCATCTTGTTTACATGTTTGGAGAATGCTTGCTTGATGTTTTGGTGCATCTTGCACCGTTGCCATGTTTAACTTGTTTTGCTCATATCTTCTAGACCATAGCTCCGTTTTAAACAAACTTTATATGAAACTTGACTAGAATTTCGTGTAGATCATCATGATGCATGTTAACTTGCTGTTTAACAACTTTAACTTAAGGTTTGTTCAGATCTGGACCAATTTCAACATATGCATATGAGGACTTATCGGATTAGCTTTAAGTTGATTCCGGCCTAATTAAACTTGTTGTCTTGTGTTGTTTCTCTATGCTTCCTACCTTGCCATGTTTTGCATCATATATAGAATTGTCTTGCATCATACTTGCTTGAGCACATTGTCATGTTCTTGTGTTGTTTCTCTGTGCTTCCTACCTTGTCATGTATTGCATCCTATATAGACTTGTCATGCATCATAAGTGCATCATACTTGCATCATGTTGATTGTGAATTGCACCTTGTTTGATTTCGTGCCTCGTGTGTTCTTGTGTTGAGTAGAGCCGGAAGCCGAGACCGAGAACGAGAACGAGGTTACTACCGAGGTTGAGTACGAGGAGCCCTCTTACGATCCCATCGACGACTCGACGGGCAAGATGACCTGACCCAGATGTCATTACTATCTTTGCCTATTGTTAGAAGTCTCGCTCTTTAGCTTATTGCCTCGATGCCCATGTTTGTTTGTCAGCCTCCTATTGTAACCATGAATCTGTCTAACCACCCAACCTAGCAAACCTTTGTTTGGCTAAGTAAGCTTCGCTCGGCCCCTCTTATAGCATTGCTAGTTGCAGGAGAAGATTTGAAGATTATTGCTTCACGTTGAAGCTTTTGTTGAGATATCACACTATATAAACTCTTAAACTAAATCATCTATATATTGGTAATGGGTGGAAGGCTAAGCCTCTTGCTTGGTGATTTGTTCCACTCATGCCGCCCTAGGAACCATATAAACCGGTGTTATGTTCCTTGATTTTGCGTTCCTCACACGGTTGGGGTTATGGGACCCCCTCGATAAACCGCTTAGCGCTAAGGCTTTTCCAGCAAGTCCCAACATTGGTACTCCATTTGCCTAAACAACTAAAAACTTGCATAGGGAGTTATAAACCCTCTTCTTAATCAACAACCCGGGCCAGTGCTCCACATGAGTGTTGGTCCAAACTGGGGGTCCTGCGGGGCCACCTCAAGGAAACTCGAGGGATGGTAAAAACCCATAGTATCACCCATCCGGTCGTGGCCTGAGACGAGATACGTGCGGCTACTATCAGGGTGTCGGCACGCAGGGAGGATTTGCTGGATTAGTCTTACCTTAGTCGGAGTATCTTCAACACGGGATTTCGAGAATACTCGGGCCTTCCCACCTTGGAGTTGCGACTCCGCGGATCGTGAGCTTGTAATGGGCTAAGTTGGGACACCCCTGCAGGGTTTTGAACTTTCGAAAGACGTGCCCGCGGTTATGTGGCAGATGGGAATTTGTTAATATCCGGTTGTAGAAAACTTGACACCATGTTCAGAACACACTACCAGCGTGAGTAACCGTGACTGTCATTTTCCGAAAGGGATTCGGGAAGTGAACACGGTGGGGTTATGAGTGACGTGCTTAGATAGGATCACTTTATGATCACTTTGACGCTCGTGGCACTTCTCTTCTCGCTCTTAACACGTAAGCTAGTGCTAGTGCAACTGCAACCTTTTATCTTTCTTCAGCCTTGTTCCACACCCAAGGCTTAGATAGTTTTGCTACCCGGGAACGGGATTGCTGAGTCCTCCGTGGCTCACAGTTTCTACACCACACCAGATGCAGGTACCATGGTGAACTACTCAGGTGACGGCACATAGCTGTACTGGGAGTACGATGAAGAACGTAGTCGATACTATGTGCACTATCCCGATGATCAGTAGTGGTTTCTACTAGGGGCGATTCGGACCTTGTGGCTTTATGTATTTGGTATCTTTCATTTGGATCTTCACCCGTAGTCGGGTTGTGATGTTATTTGGATGATGTTTTGCTTATGTAATGTATTGTGTGACGTGACGTGTGTAAGCCAACTATCCTTTTGCAATTTCATCCCTATTTTTACATGAGTCATGCAAAGATACCGAACTTGAGATCATTCCAGAATGGGCTTATACCTTTAAGTCGTGCCTCGACACGTAGGAGGTATAGTCCCATCCTGGGCATTACAAGTTGGTATTCAGAGCCTTCTCCGACCTAGAAGCCCCCACTGATTGATCGAATCGTTGACGGTTGAGTCTAGGCACACACTTTAAAATGTTTTGAGTCCTATATATATATCGGAGAGTAGGATTTCTTTTGCTCCTCATCTCTTTTCACTCTGGTGAGGACTCCTGACGATTACTCTTGTCTCTTCTACTCTCAAAATTCACCAATTTTTTTTAGGATCACGCGGGTATTGTTTGGATTGTTCCGATGTCTTTGTGACGAGAACATTGTTCTCGATGCCTCCTGTCATTTGGGGGTTGTGGCAGTGTCCCGGGGAGTTGAGCTCCGAGGTGTTGTCATCACAAATATATCGCAATAGTTCTGGAATACTTAAGACGACCGACATCGAAAACTCTCCTATGCGGTTAGTGGCAAGATAACCCCGACATCACCCAGTACTAGGGAGGTAGTTCGGGAGTATTGCCATAGCTTGTATAGTAGATGCGTTTCGAAGGTCTGAGGTAGACGGTTTCCGGAAATAACTGGTTATGTGTTGAAGGATGGATACAGCTGGATGTAGGATTAGAGTTGAGTGCGCGATGCTTCCACTGTATCCCCAACACCTGATTGCATAACTGGAAACTTTCGGAAATTAATAGGTGGGTTCATCTAGTAGCTCATAGGCATTCTTCCAACGAATGCATGATATGGAGTTCGGGGTTCTACATTGAGTGAAGTGGTTTTATGGGCGTTGTTCCGATCGGGAGTTGCATCTTAAAGGGTCCTTGGCTATGCTGATCCGGGGATTGCAAAACCCTTTTGTAACACGTTCCATAAGCTTTCAGCACGAATATGTCGAACGAAGCTTCTATCTTGTATTTGTTCTATCAGCTCCTTGTTGTTTTTATTTACCTTTTGTTCTGCCAAGTGGATTCTCGTGAAGATTGTTGTTACTATTAAACTGTGGATTACATTCGTTCATCTTGTTCGAATGTTCTTGTGAAGACTATGTTGCAATTTCTAGCCGTTGATTCAGCTTATATATCTTTCTCAATCAATGGCTAATAGTTGTCATCTCATTCAGGATGGCTCCTAAAAGGGTTCCCAACGCTAACCCAGAGGGTGAAGAGGTTCCTGATCGTCCTCCTTCCCCTCCTCCTCCGTCTGAGGCCTGGAGAGCAATTATGCAAGCGACGAACTAGAACACCCAGATGCTTATGCAAATGATGCAGAACATTCAAGCAAATCAAGCAAATCAGGGTGCTCATGGGAACCAAGGCCAAGGCAATTTGTTCAACCAACCTCACTTTGCTACGCTCAACCAGTTCCTGGCAAACCAACCAAAGGCATTCAGTTACTGTGTGGACCCTCTAGATGCTGAAGACTGGATAACAGATATCAAGAAGCATTTGAGTGCAGTAACGTGAGACCCAAGGACTATGTGAAGTTTGCAGCCTTCCAACTCAAGGACCAAGCCGCTGATTGGTGGCAGCAGTACAAAGATTCCAGAGAGGGACGTGTAATCTCCTAGGTTGACTTCTGCAAGGACTTTCGCTCCCACCACATTCCAACAAGTGTCATCGAGGGTATGCGTGAGCAATTCCGCAACCTGAAGCAAGGCTCAATGACTGTGTACCAATATAATGTCAAGTTCCAGAACCTTGCCCGCTATGCCAAGAAAGACATCCCAGATGCCAAGAGCAAGATCTATCAGTTCCGCGGAGGTTTGAAAGATGAACTCCAACTAGCTCTCACCTTGTTCGAGCCTGATGAGTTTGATCAATTCTATAACATGTCACTTAAGCAAGAGGCAGCCCAGCTCAAGATGGAAGCTTCCAAAAAGAGGATCAAAGACGCTGTTCACTCCTCCTCTTCTTCCCAAGTGGTCGCAAAGCAACAGAAGTTTTGGCTTCCACCTCCTCTAGTGATCCGACCTCCCAACAACAACAACAAGAATTCTGGTGGTCGTGGTTTCTCCCACCCACCCAACCTAGGCAATCAGTCCAAGAACTACTTTCAAGCTTCGAAGTCAAATGCTCCTTATCACCGTCCTCTCTCAGAAGTGGTTTGCAACAAGTGCACTCAGAAGGGTCATTATGCTAACAAGTGCCCCAACCCAAGGCGCCTTCCGCCTCTTCCACCTGTCGGCACTGATATTGTCAAGCACAATCCCAAGCATGCAAGAGTGAATCTGATGAATGCAGCTCAAGCAGAGAATTCTTCAGATGTGATAATTGGTAATCTTCCGGTTAACTCTATTCCTGCAAAAGTGTTGTTTGATTCGGGTGCATCATGTTCTTTCTTGTCCCAACCGTTTGCATCCAAGCATAATGTTGACATCAAAAGTTTGCCAAGGGAGTTATCAGTTATTTCTCCGGGGAGACGAATGCATTCTAAAATATTTGCTCCGGATGTATCTATTCGCATGGGTGATTACCGCTTTCTGGATTCTCCGGTTGTTCTCAGCAACTCCGACATTTATCTTATTCTCGGGATGGATTGGCTTTCCCAACATGATGCTCACATTGATTGTGCAAATAAGGAAGTCAAGATTACTCATTCCGACGAAGGCGTGATTATCTTCGCCTCTCGAGATAACACAATCAGGCTATTCTCTCTCAATGACAAGGGCGAGATTAATGCCATCTCTCAAATTCCGGTGGTCAATGAATACGAAGATGTTTTACCTGAAGAGCTTCCATGCATGCCTCCGCATCGTCAAGTTGAATTCGTCATTGAACTCGAGCTCGGTACTGAGCCAGCATGCCGGCGTCCGTACAAGCTTTCCCCTGAAGAGTTGAAGGAGTTGAAGAAACAGCTCGATGAGCAAGAGCGTATGGGTCTAATCAGGCCTATCACTTCTCCTTGGGGTTGTGGTGTCTTATTTGTCAAGAAGAAGGATGGCACGGAGCGCCTTTGCGTTGATTACCGGCCATTGAACAAGAAGACAATAAAGAACAAGTATCCGCTCCCCAACATCAATGAATTGTTCGAGCAGCTCAAAGGAGCAAAAGTGTTCTCAAAGCTCGATCTCCAGATGGGTTATCACCAGATCCGTATCCGCGAAGAAGATATTCACAAGACTGCATTCAGAACAAGCTACGGCTCCTATGAATATACAGTCATGTCTTTTGGCCTCGCTAATGCTCCACCCACCTTCTCGAGAATGATGCACTACATTTTCAACCCCTACACCAACGAATTTGTGCTCGTCTATCTGGATGACATCTTGGTATTCTCCAAGAATGAAGAGGATCACGAAAAGCACCTCCGTCTGGTTCTCGACAGACTCCGTGAACATAAGTTCTATGCCAAGTTCTCCAAGTGCGAATTCTGGCTCGATAAGGTCTTGTATTTGGGCCATATCATCTCTGCTGAGGGTATCTCTGTCAACCCCGAGAAAGTTGAAGCGATTTTCAACTGGGAACCCCCTCAGAACGTCAAGCAACTCCGAATCTTCCTTGGTCTTGCTAGCTATTGCAGAAGGTTCGTTGAGAACTTCTCCAAGATTGCCAAGCCTCTCTCCAACTTGCTGCAGAAGAATGTCAAGTACAACTGGTCTCCGGATTGTGATGTGGCATTCAAAACTCTCAAAGAAAAGCTCATCTCTGCTCCAGTTCTTACTCCTCTGGATGAGTCCAAGCCCTATGAAGTATTCTGTGATGCTTCTCTTCAAGGACTTGGTGGTGTGCTAATGCAAGACAAGAAAATTATGGCATACACTTCTCGTCAATTGAAGCCAAGTGAGAAGAACTACCCCACACATGATCTCGAGCTAGCAGCAGTGGTACACGCCTTGATCACATGGAGACACCTTCTGTTGGGCAGAAAAGTCGACATCTTCACCGATCACAAGAGCTTGAAGTACATCTTCACACAGCCGAACCTGAACCTTCGCCAAGGTTGAGATGATCCAAGAGTATGATCCAAGCATCGAATACACACCTAGCAAGGCCAATGTCATTGCAGATGCCTTGAGCAAAAAGGCATATTGCAATAGTCTCCTTATCAAGCCGTTCCAGCCTGAGCTTTGTGAAGCATTCAGAAAGCTCAACCTCCAAGTTGTTCCGCAAGGCTTTCTTGCAAATCTTCAAGTTGCTCCTACCTTGGAAGATCAGATCCGTGAGGCCCAGCTCAGTGATGCTATGGTGCAGAAAGTGAAACATGGTATTGCAAAAGGTACTCCCAAATACAAGTGCTATCGCGTTGATGAGAAGGACACCTTGTTCTTTGAGGACAGACTTGTGGTTCCCATGGGTGATCTCAGGAAGCTCATAATGAACGAAGCACATGACTCCCTCCTCTCGATTCATCCTGGAAGTTCCAAGATGTACCAAGACCTCAAGCAATCTTACTGGTGGACTCACATGAAAAGGGAGATTGCCCAATTCGTGAATGAATGTGATGTCTGCAGAAGAGTGAAGGCAGAGCATCAACATTCAGCCAGTCTCCTCCAACCTCTTCCTATTCCCGAGTGGAAATTCGACCACATTGAAATGGTTTTATTCACTGGCTTTCCCAAGTCCAAGAAGGGGAATGATTCTATCTTTGTTGTCATTGACAAGCTTACCAAAGTAGCTCACTTCCTTCCAGTCAAAGAATCCATCAATGCAGCTCAGCTGGCAGAGTTGTACACTTACAGAATTGTGTCCCTACATGGCATTCCTCAAGTTATCTCCTCAGACCGTGGAAGTTTGTTCACATCCAAGTTCTGGGACTCGTTTCAGTCTGCCATGGGCACTAAGATCCGTTTCAGCACTGCGTTTCACCCTCAGACTAGTGGTCAAGTCGAAAGAGTGAACCAGATCCTCGAAGACATGCTCAGAGCTTGTGTCATCTCTTTTGGCATGAAGTGGGAAGATTGTCTTCCATTTGCCGAGTTCTCTTACAACAACAGTTTCCAAGCAAGTGCCAGCAAAGCTCCGTTTGAAATCCTCTATGGCAGAAAGTGCCGTACTCCTCTCAACTGGTCCGAGACTGGTGAACGTCAACTTCTTGGCAATGATTTGATCTCAGAAGCCGAAGAAATGTGCAAAGTCATACGTGAGAATCTCAAGGCCGCTCATTCGCGTCAGAAGAGCTACTATGACGGCAAGCATCGTGATTCAGCCTTCAACATTGGGGATCATGTCTATCTCCGTGTTTCTCCTATGAAAGGCACCCAAAGATTCGGTATCGAAGGCAAGCTTGCTCCTAGATACGTGGGCCCTTTCAAGATCCTTGGCAAAATAGGCGATCTAGCCTATCAACTTGAGCTCGCTTCCAACTTCGCTAATGTTCATGATGTGTTTCACGTGTCTCAACTCCGCAAGTGCTTCAAGACACCTGAACGCACCATTCCGTTTGAGGAGATTGATCTTCAACAAGACTTGTCTTACCGAGAGCACCCCGTTGCTACTCTTGAAGAAACCGAGCGCAAGACCCGCAACAAGTCAATCAAGTTCTTGAAAGTTAAGTGGTCACACCATACCGACCGAGAAGCTATGTGGGAACGAGAAGATCACCTTCGTTCCAAATATCCTTCCTTCTTCCAGTCCTAGATCTCGGGACGAGATCTTTTCGTAGTAGAGGAGAGTTTGTAATGCCCCAGATGTAACACTTTCCCAATATGGCAATATATAAACTTTGGCTTCATCAATTCCTTTCCAGGTTCTTCTTCATTTCCGGTTTCTTCGTTTTGTCGTGTGCGTGTGTGCATTTCATCCATGTCATGTTGTCATGTGCATTGCATTGCATTTGTGTTGTCACTTGCATCCGGTCCCACTCGTCTCTTCCCGTTGTCCGTTTCGAGTTCCGACGCTCTCACACGTGCCCGTGGCATCCCCGAGTCCTTCTTTCGTGTGTGGCCATGTAACGTTTCCGGAATGGCGTGAGACTTGTCATGCGATGTTGTTTTGGTACGTGTAGGCCGCCTGTCAAGTTTCGTCGCGTTTGGAGTTCGTTTGGTACTCCAACGGTTAACCTAGTGGGCTAAAAGAACCTCTTCTTAGAGGCCCAAGACCCCCTTCACAACAGCCCACCAACCCAGCACAACCCTTCTCATCATCTCGGTCGTCGAATTGTGATCGCGTGGCCGAAAACCGCTCCTCATTTGGAGTCTCCTAGCTCCTTGTGCCTATAAAAACGTCCCCCCATGTCCATTTTTCGCCCAAAACCCTAGTTCCACCGCAACCGCGGCAACCGGACACGTCCGGACGGACCAGACACGTCCGCCCGGACGCGCCTGACCAACCGCCTCCTGCCACGTGTCCCCGCCGCCGTTCCCACCGCGCCGGCCAGCGAGGCCCGACGCGGGCCCGCCGCCGCCGCCAACCGGGCCGAGGCTCCATCGCCGCCCCGCTCCTTCTTTTCCGCCGCCAGGATCCGCCGCCCGCGCGCGCTCGCTGGCCGTCGGCCCGCAGCTCGCCGGTGCCCGGGTCACCGCCGGCTGCACTCCTCCCCGCCGCTGCGTTCCAGCGCCACCGAGCCTCCGCCGCCGGCCTCCTCCAGCCCGAGCCACGCCGCCGGCCCCGAGCGCCGCTCCCTCACCGTCGGGCGCCCAGGAGCCCGCCGCCGGCCGCCGCCCGTCGAGCCTCCGGCTGCCGCCGTGGAGGATCCCGATCCAGCCGCCGGATCCCGATCCAGCCGCGCAGGGCCGAAACCCTATCGGGCCCGATCCGCGCCCGCGACCCGCTCCGACCCGCTTCGCCCGTTTGACCCGATCCGATCTGGAGGTTGACCCAGTTTTTCCTCTAAGTCCTTTTGATTTTGTTGTCTGATGGCATTTTGTGATGGCTATATCCTTTTGTGTGTATGTCCAAATTGTGCATATAATAGGTCAAAATGACCGTGGTGATGTGTATTGCAATTTGTTCCATTGTGCCATGCTTGTTTGAGATCATCTTGATGTCTTAATCTTCGTGACAAGAGTGCTACTTGATATAAACTGCTGCTACTTGTTATTTTCATGCCATGTTTGAGATGTGATAACTTGGTGCATGTTTATCCAAATGAAGCAGATGAGATGTCAAAATGTTCATCATGAGATGCTCTACATGTTGGTTGCTGTAGCATGCATGTTAGGGTTCATATTGCCATGTTTATCTTGGTTGCAAGAGTGCATGTGGCTGTTAAGTTTTGTAACATGTTATGAGATGCTGATTTGAAGAGCTCGTTGCTATTGTTGTGTTTGTCCCCTTGTCACATGCCTAGATGTTTTAGAATCTCCATAATGTGGTCTTTGCTGTGGTGCAAACCATTCTCCATGATATGCCTTGAGGTGACTTAAACATGCTTGCAAACATGTCATGCCAACATAACTGTTTTAACACTTAGTGACATTTTGGCTAAGTCTGGAATCTGTCATATCCTGATGCTATGTTTGCTTGATGCCCTAGGCAAATCCATGTTAGTTTTGGGGTGGCCATTGATCATTCCTTGTTGTATATGTTGTTGTCTATCCGTTCATGCCCTTACTTGCTCATATGGCTTGTTGTAGCTTATTTAATTCTTGCTCCCAAGTTTCTATAAAATATTACTGTCAGGTTTTTAGCGTCATGATCAAAATGTTGTAGCTTGTTGCTATTGATCCATGCCTCCTATGGAGTTGCTCCAATGGAATTGTTTGTTGTAGGATATGTCTACTTCATGTCCATGCCTCTTGTCACCATGTTTGAGTGCTGTAGAGTATATATTTCTTGCTCCTAAGTTGCTATGTGGTTGTTAGTTTCAGCTTTGCATTGTTTCTTGTTTCGAGTGTATGTGTTGAACCGTTGCTCCGTTTTGAGCGTGTCCTACATGAAACTTGGGTGATTTTGCATGTAGATTCATAATATCATCTTGTTTACATGTTTGGAGAATGTTTGCTTGATGTTTGGGTGCATCTTGCACCGTTGCCATGTTTAACTTGTTTTGCTCATATCTTCTAGACCGTAGCTCCGTTTTAAACAAACTTTATATGAAACTTGACTAGAATTTCGTGTAGATCATCATGATGCATGTTAACTTGCTGTTTAAAAACTTTAACTTAAGGTTTGTTCAGATCTGGACCAATTTCAACATATGCATATGAGGACTTACCGGATTAGCTTTAAGTTGATTCCGGCCTCATTTAAACTTGTTGTCTTGTGTTGTTTCTCTGTGCTTCCTACCTTGCCATGTTTTGCATCATATATAGACTTGTCTTGCATCATACTTGCTTGAGCACATTGTCATGTTCTTCTGTTGTTTCTCTATGCTTCCTACCTTGCCATGTATTGCATCCTATATAGACTTGTCATGCATCATAAGTGCATCATACTTGCATCATATTGATTGTGCATTGCACCTTGTTTGATTTCATGCCTCGTGTGTTCTTGTGTTGAGTAGAGCCGGAAGCCGAGACCGAGAACGAGAACGAGGTTACTACCGAGGTTGAGTACGAGGAGCCCTCTTACGATCCCATCGACGACTCGACGGGCAAGATGACCTGACCCAGATATCATTAGTATCTTTGCCTATTGCTAGAAGTCTCGCTCTTTAGCTTATTGCCTCGATGCCCATGTTTGTTTGTCAGCCTCCTATAGTAACCATGTATCTGTCTAACCACCCAACCTAGCAAACCTTTGTTTGGCTAAGTAAGCTTCGCTCAGCCCCTCTTAATGCATTGCTAGTTGCAGGAGAAGATTTGAAGATTCTTGCTTCATGTTGAAGCTTTTGTTGGGATATCACACTATATAAACTCTTAAATTAAATCATCTATATATTGGTAATAGGTGGAAGGCTAAGCCTCTTGCTTGGTGATTTGTTCCACTCATGCCGCCCTAGGAACCGTATAAACCGGTGTTATGTTCTTTGATTTTGCGTTCCTCACACGGCTGGGGTTATGGGACCCCCTCGATAAACCGCTTTTCGCTAAGGCTTTTCCAGCAAGTCCCAACATTGGTACTCCATTTGCCTAAACAACTAAAAACTTGCATAGGGAGTTATAAACTCTCTTCTTAATCAACAACCCGGGCCAGTGCTCCACATGAGTGTTGGTCCAAACTGGGGGTCCTGCGGGGCCACCTCAAGGAAACTCGAGGGCTCGTAAAAACCCGTAGCATCACCCATCCGGTCGTGGCCTGAGACGAGATACGCGCGGCTACTATCAGGGTGTCGGCACGCCGGGAGGATTTGCTGGATTAGTCTTACCTTAGTCGGAGTATCTTGAGCACGGGATTCCGAGAATACTCGGGCCTTCCCACCTTGGAGTTGCGACTCCGCGGATCGTGAGCTTGTAATGGGCTAAGTTGGGACACCCCTGTAGGGTTTTGAACTTTTGAAAGCCGTGCCCCCGGTTATGTGGCAGATGGGAATTTGTTAATATCCGGTTGTAGAAAACTTGACACCATGTTCAGAACACACTACCAGCGTGAGTAACCGTGACGGTCATTTTCCGAAAGGGGTTCGGGAAGTGAACACGGTGGGGTTATGAGTGACGTGGTTAGATAGGATCACTTCGTGATCACTTTGACGCTCGTGGCACTTCTCTTCTCGCTCTTAACACGTAAGCAAGTGCTAGTGTAGCTGCAACCTTTTATCTTTCTTCAGCCTTGTTCCAAACCCAAGGCTTAGATAGTTTTGCTACCCGGGAACGGGATTGCTGAGTCCTCCGTGGCTCACAGTTTCTACACCACACCAGATGCAGGTACCATGGTGAACTACTCAGGTGACGGCACATAGCTGTACTGGGAGTACGATGAAGAACGTAGTCGATACTATGTGCACTATCCCGATGATCAGTAGTGGTTTCTACTAGGGGCGATTCGGACCTTGTGGCTTTATGTATTTGGTATCCTTCATTTGGATCTTCACCCGTAGTCGGATTGTGATGTTATTTGGATGATGTTTTGCTTATGTAATGTATTGTGTGACGTGGCGAGTGTAAGCCAACTATCCTTTTGCAATTTCATCCCTATTTTTACATGAGTCGTGCAAAGATACCGAACTTGAGATCATTCCAGAATGGGCTTATACCTTTAAGCCGTTCCTCGACACGTAGGAGGTATAGTCCCATCCTGGGCATTACAGATATGGCTGCTTCCCTCATCCGAAACTCTATGCATACTCAGGCACCTCGGGAGCACCCATGGAGAAGCCAAAGAACAAAAGGAATCGAAGAAGGAAGTCGGAGGAGAAAACGGCCAAGACCCAGACTAGCCGGATGATCCGGACGAAGACCCAGATGATCCGGGCAAAGCCCGGACGATCCGGATAATGTTCCCGCGGACACCCGAGGCCTCCTCACTGAAGACGGATCATCCGGACCCCAGCCCGGATCATCCGGCCACACCCGGACGTCCGGACCAGGACCCGGACATCCGGACCTCCCGCTGTAGAGACGACACGTCCGGATCATCCGGACGCCGCCCCGGATCATCCGGACCCCCGAAGCCCGGATCATCCGGACCAACATCCGGATCATCCGGACAGTGCCTGCGTGCATGACTTTGGGCCGAGGCCCATGTACCCCTTCGCCCCTCATAGCTTATATAAAGGACTCCACCTATACTTTCTAGGGTTAGCTTTGTGTTAGCTCATCCAAAAACCTTAGTGGTTCCTCTCCTACGAGACCGCGGCCTCCTCGGAGAAGATCCACCGGATTCAAGACCTCCTTCACGGAGAATAACATCAAGACCTCCTCACGGAGATGACTACCACTACTTGTATCGTCCTTAGTTGATCGTGTATCGTGTATCACTCTTTGTGTTCCCGGATCTAGCATTTGTGTGACCTAAACTTGTTGATTTGAGTGTTTTCTTCTTGTCCCTCTTGTGTTTTTCCTCGTGCCCCTCGTGTTCCTCCTCGAGATCCCTCCTTTTCATGAAAGATCGGCCACTTAGTGTTCCACCCTACATCATCTATGGTATCATGAGCCTTGGTTGATCACGAATTTGGAGCCCCACACCTTGTTTTCTAGCTTGTTTTTGTTGTTTCTCGTCCAATTTCGAAAATCCCCACAAAAATAGCCCTACATTTTTTTTGTGATTTGTGTGTTTTGATGAGATTTTGTTGATTGTGATCCGTGGTTGCGCTGTGTGACTAGTGGTTTGACCTTCTCCCCACCTCACCCACCCTCAAATCCGCCCAAAACCCCAGAAAAAATTCATTTTCCACAGAATTTCCACCTCTTCCCCGAGTTCATCCCGCGAAGATTGACCCACCCGGATCATCCAGATTTCCACCCGGATCATCCGGCACCCGGCCGGATCATCCGGCCAGACACCCGGATCATTCGGCCTCCCCTGATGAAACTGCATTTTGCAGTTTTTCTCAGCCACCAATACCACCACCGCAACATCCCTAGACCCCCTTCCACTACACCCTCGACATATAACCCAACACCACCACCATTGTCTAACCAAAACCCCTACGGTCTTACCTCTTTGTGTGTTGGATCATTTGAGTTGTGGTTTTCTCTGTTTCCGTGTATGTTTCGGCTATCTCGGAGCGGAACGACATCGACAAGACCACCTCTCAACCTCGACAAGGACGGTAACATCGACGACACTTTGTTTACTACCTTGCAATTGCATTGATAAACCCTCATCGACCATTTCGCGTAGCTTTCCCATCGAGACTAGCCATTTGAGTATTACCGGGCCACGACACTTGTGCACATTAGTGATAGTCATAGATATTGCATACGACATCATCATATCTCCATGTGACACAAGAGTGTTCCGCATACACAATAGGTACCTTGATCCGAGAAGCATGCATAAGTGGCCAAAGAAAGAGTTCACAAGCTTTTAAGCAAACGAGCCATCCAAAGTTTATAAGCAAAAGACCAATAGCATCAAACGCCTTGCATCCAAAGAGATCATATGAGATAGCAATACACCACCTTGTGCTAAAGCATCGGCACATCATACACTCATAGCATACTTGTGATAGGAAGTCGTTACATTGCTCTTATAGGTCGTGCACAAGTGCGTATCCGCCTATTAAGCAATCGGTTAGCGTCTCTCTAGCGTTGTGCAACACGAGCATTTTCCGTGGATTCCACATTTTCGCTCACTTTTGGTTGCACAACCACATTTATCTATCCGTGCATGTGTTCATTGTGCTACTTATTGCTTGTGATCTACTTGTTGCATGAGCCAATTGTGAATCATTTTCAGCATCATTGAATCTTACTCACTTGTTGCATTGAATTTTGCCACCATCCTAACCAAGCTCCTCTCAAAACTTTACTTGTGTAGGTGTGAGAATCGACAAGAATTGGTACCAATAGTGCTATTTTCGGGTTACATTATTGAGTGATCATTGATCCATTGTCAACTTCGGTCAAGGTACATTTTGTATTGTCTTCTCCTTTCTCCCACGCACATACTTGCTTGTGACGATGGATAGACCAAGTACATCTATGAACCCGCTCTTCGATGATCCTCAAGAATCGAACAACTACGTCACCAAACTACATCTCTTCGGTGTCCAACGAGCTCTACATAAAGAAAGTGAAGCTATGCGAGAGCACATTGAGCAAGTCGCCGCTGACGCGCGCCAATTTGAAGCAAGAACAAGAGAGCAATTCCACATCATCAACACCAACATGTCTACTCAATTCGACGCGCTACGGACTTTGATTGTCAACCGGCGATCTTCATCCACATCTTCTCAAAGACGAAGCCGCTCAAGTCGCCACACCGACTCCACGGATGGCTCAAGTACCCCTACATCAAACACTCTTTGTCAAGCCGCACGCAAGCTCGACATGACAACCGAAATCCACTTCATGACAAGAGCTCCCAAGAGCTACTTGACGAACAAGAAAGTCGACATCGTCAAAACCAAGCTACACTTGAGCAAGCACAAGAACGACAAAGACAACGCCAACAACAACAAGAGCGAGCACGTCAACACCAAAAAGAACAAGATGTGGAAGCTCATCGTCAAGCACAACACCGCCGAGAAGCTCAAGCTCTTGAGGCGCAACGAGCATTACGTGATTCACATTGCAATGTGGCAACTCGCAATCGACACACTCGTCAAGAAGAGTATTTCCTTCGCGGTGAGATGCAAGAGAGGCGCCACCAAGCACGAATGTAACAAGAAGTTCCTCCTCAAGCCCGACAAGAGCAACAAGCTCAACAAGAACCACACGCTCGGCAAGTACACCATGACAATGAACATCTACTCCGCCAAGAGCAACATGAGATTGACAACCGTCCAAATCAAGAACGCCCTCCCAATAGGCAAGCAAACAATGAAGAGCATCGCTATGGCAAGCTTAAGTTCACCATGCCAAAGTTTTCCGGAAGCATTGATCCCGAAGACTACCTCTCATGGGCATTGAAGGTCGACAAGATCTTCCGCCTACACAACTTTGATGAACAAAAGAAAATTGCAATGGCCTCCCTTGAGTTCCAAGACTATGTGCTCATTTGGTGGGAGCAAATCATTGAGAGAAGAGAAGCAAAAGGCGAACCTCCTATCATTACTTGGGCTCAAATTAAGGAAGTCATGAGAGCATGCTTCGTGCTAACACACTACAACCGTGACTTGTTCAAGAAGCTACAACTCCTCAAGCAAGGTACCATGTCCGTTGAAGAGTACTACAAGGAGATGGAGATTGCCATGATACGAGCAAACATCACGGAAGATGAAGAACAAACGATGGCGAGATTCTTGAATGGACTCAACTATCCTATCAAGAAGATTGCGGACTTTCAACCATACACCAATCTCCTCGAGCTAGTACATCAAGCCACCAAAGCGGAGCGACAAGATCAAGAGGACTACAAGTACTCCAAGTTCACCTCCAAGAACTTCGGCTCCTACAACCAAGCTTCAACGACTTCGGCTCCTCCTACCTCTACCAAGCCATCTACAACCTTCGGTGACAAGTCAAGCTACAAGAATGCAACTACATCAAGTCGGCCACCTTCTACAAACAACTTCAAGCCAAGAGCTTCATCATCTACAACTCCAACTGAGGACAACTCCAAGACGAGTTCCATCAAATGTTTCAAGTGCCAAGGGTGAGGCCACAAGTCATTTGAGCGCAACACCGTTCGTACCATGATCATCAATGATGACTGTTCTTATGACTCAATGACCGGCGATGAGATGGAAGCCCTTGAACATGTAGCTATGCATCGACAAGTGAATGCAGATGAAGACAATCAAGTGTTTTGCGACAATGATTCGAATCCCAACCTCGTTGTCTCCAAGGTATTGACACTCCAACATCAACAAGATGACGATGAAAGATGCCACATCTTTCATACCAAGGCCGGCATCAATGGACGCTCTGTCAAGGTTATCACCGATGGAGGAAGTTGTCATAACTTGGCAAGCGAAGAGCTATGCGACAAGCTACAATTGGTGAAGTCGAAGCACCCTCATCCCTACAAGGTCCAATGGCTTAGCAACGCCGGAACTCTTTGAGTCGAGCACACCGTGAAAGTTTCCTTCAAGATAGGCGCCTACGAGGACACACTTGAGTGTGATGTGGTCCCTATGTCCGTGTGCCACCTTCTCCTTGGACGACCTTGGCAATACGATCGGGGAGTCACACACAATGGATGGACCAACCATTATAGCTTCAAGATGAAGGGTAAAGAGTTCGTGCTACGCCCAATGTCACCAAGTCAAGTAGCCGCCGACAAACACTTACCTACCAACCATCGTGGAGAGAGTGGTGAGAGAGTGAGCCACCAAAAGGAGAGTGTGTAGGATCGAAAGTATGTCTAGAGGGGGGGTGATTAGACTACTTGTAAATATAAAAATTCTGCCTTTTGATCATGAACAGTTTTTGGCAGTTTCACAATTATGATCAAGTCAAGTATCACCCTACACATGCAATTCTAGAGTATAAGCAGCGGAAAGTAAATTGCACATGTAGTAAAGAGAGGTGGAGAAGATCAAACGCAATTTGGAGACGCAATGATTTTTCCCGTGGTTCCGATAGGTAGTGCTATCGTACATCCACGTTGATGGAGACTTCAACCCACGGAGGGTAACGGCTGCGCGAGTCCACGGAGGGCTCCACCCACGAAGGGTCCACGAAGAAGCAACCTTGTCTATTCCATCATGGCCTACGCCCACGGAGGGATATCCTTACTCGGGGTAGATCTTCACGAAGTAGGCGATCTCCTTGCCCTTACAAACTTCTTGGTTCAACTCCACATCTCGATGACGGAGGCTCCCAAGCGACACCTAACCAATCTAGGAGGCACCACCCTCCAAAAGGTAATAGATGTTGTAGATGATGATGAACTCCTTGCTCTTGTGCTTCAAATGATAATCTCCCCAACACTCAACTCTCCTCACTGATTTGGCTGTGGTGGAAGAAATGATTGAGTGGAAAGCAACTTGGGAAGGTTAGAAATCAAGTTTCATATGGTAGGAATGGAGCAACTTGATCTCAACACAAGGGTAGGTAGTTCTCTTCTCAGAAAGTGTAAGGTAGGAGTGGTAGTTCTTTCTGATGGCTCTCTCCACGAATGAAGAGGGGGTGGAGGGGTATATATAGCCTCCACACAAAATCCAACCGTTACACACATAATTGAGCAATCTCGGTGAGACCGAAGTGGAAACTCGGTCAGACCGAAAGTTCAAATATAGTGAACGTTGGGGTTTTCGGTGGGACCGAAAATACCATCTCGGTTTGTCCGATTTGAGTCAGGACAGGAACTTGCCAATTTCGGTGAGACCGAAATAATCAACTCGGTTATTCCGAAATGATGACAAACGGTTACAGAAGGTTGGCAGCCCGTATTTCGGTGAGACCGATCTCAAACTCGGATTGACCGATTTTTCTAGGGTTTGGCTTATGGCTGAGGTGGTTCATCTCGGTGGGACTGAGTTTGGAAAATCGGTTGGTCCGAGATTACTTATGAGTGTGTATTGTAGTGAAAGTTGCTGATAGTTGAAGGAGATATATCACTAAGCACTTGAGCAACCAGATCATCAACACAACCTCATCCCCTTTTAATAGTATTGGCTTTTCCTATGGACTCAATGTGATCTTGGATCACTAAACCAAAAATGGAGTCTTGAGCTTTTGCCAATGCTTGCCTTAGCATTTTGAGGGGTCCACTTCTTCAGTCATTTCCATACCCATATCACTGAACTTCTCTGAAATGATTCTCAAGTAACTATTAGTTCAATGATATATATGTTGTTATTAATTACCAAAACCACCCGGGGATTAGTTGCACTTTCAGAGTGA
The DNA here is from genome assembly GCA_902687465.1 of Secale cereale. NCBI lineage: Eukaryota > Viridiplantae > Streptophyta > Magnoliopsida > Poales > Poaceae > Secale > Secale cereale. The sequence goes on from LR738710.1 coordinate 296,416,358, forward strand.
GAGCCACAAGCCAAATATGAGCGACTCCACGATGAGTGACAAGAAACAACTAGTGCTATTCGCCACCAAAAGTGAGATGAGAGAATTGTGTGAGCACCCCTCGAGTGTGTCTCACCTTGTGCTTTTATGCAAAGGGGAAGCCAAACCTACTAACACTTCACCACCTCCACCTTTAGTGTTGTCTCAATTGTTGCAGGAATTCTCGGACGTCTTTCCCGATGAGCTACCTCCGGGTCTACCTCCACTTCACGGAATAGAACACCGCATCGACCTCATACCCGGCGCACCACTTCCGAACAAGGCTCCTTACCGCATCAACCCCGAGGAAACCAAGGAGATACAACGGCAAGTACAACAACTCATCGACAAAGGTCATGTACGTGAAAGCTTGAGCCCTTATGCCGTTTAGGTTATTCTTGTGCCTAAGAAAGATGGAAGTTTTCGCATGTGCTCCGATTGTCGCCCGATAAATGCTATAACCGTTAGATACCGTCACCCTATCCCACGCTTATACGACATGCTTGATGAATTATGTGGTGCCACCATCTTTTCGAAAATTGATCTTAAAAGTGGCGACTACCAAATTCGCATTCAAGAGGGTGAGGAGTGGAAAACGGCTTTCAAAACCAAGTTTGGGTTATATGAGTGGCTGGTCATGCCAATGGGTTTATCGGAAGCGCCCGGTTCATTTATGCGTCTCATGCATTTTGTTCTACGACCCTACATAGGCGTCTTTGTAGTGGTTTATTTTGATGACATCCTCGTTTTTAGCAAGTCGCTTGAGGACCATGTGACACACATCCGTATGGTTTTACAAACCCTTCGGAAAGAGCGCTTATATGATAACATGGAAAAATGCACTTTGTTGACAAGGTCGTCTTCCTAGGATTTGTCGTTTCTTCACAAGGTGTTCACGTTGATGGAACTAAAATTGAAGCAATTAAAACTTGGCCTCAACCAACGAACTTTCAACAAGTGCGTACCTTTCTTAGTTTAGCCGGTTTCTATTGACATTTTGTGAAGGACTTTAGCACAATTGCTATGCCTCTTCACGCCTTGAGCAAGAAGAACACACCCTTTGTTTGGGGTCCTTCGCAAGACACCGCGTTCATTAAGCTCAAAGACTTGCTCACCCACGCACCCCTTCTTGCCCTACCAAACTTTGATAAACCTTTTGAGATTCATTGTGACGCTAGTGGTACCGGCATAGGTGGCGTGCTCATGCAAGAAAAGTGCCCAATTGCATACTTTAGCAAGAAGCTATCCAGAGCACAACTTAACTACCCCATCCATGATAAAGAGCTATATGCCTTGGTGAGAGTTTTGCGTGTTTGGGAACATTACCTTAGACCTCATGAATTCACTCTTCATACGGACCATGAGACGCTCAAGTATCTCATGGGTCAAAATAAGTTGAACAAGCGTCATGCTAAGTGGAGTGAGTTCATAGAGTTATTTCCCTATGTCATCAAGTACATCAAAGGCAAAGAAAATGTTGTGGTGGATGCGCTTTCCCGCAAATGCATGCTTGTCACAAAACTTGAGTTGAATGTTATTGGCTTTGAGCACATAAAAGACTTATATGAGCATGATCCTTTATTTGCAAATCCTTATGCTAAGTGTTTGACTCACACTTCTTGGGAACGTTACTACATCAAGGATGGATATCTCATGAGAGCTAACAAACTTTGCATTCCCGAGTCTTCGCTTCGTTTGCTACTTTTGCAGGAATCCAATGGAGGAGGACTCATGGGACACTTTGGACGCGACAAGACATTTGCTACGCTCTCCAAGAACTACTTTTGCCTCAAGATGCTCCGTGACGTCTCATGCCTCACCAACCAATGCTCTACATGTCGCAAAGCTAAGTCAAAAGCTCAATCTCATGGTCTTTACATGCCACTTCCTATTCCATACCATCCATGGGAAGACATAAGCATGGACTTTATACTTGGTTTGCCTATGACTCAAAATGGAAAGGATTCCGTGTTTTTTGTCGTGGATAGATTTTCTAAAATGGCTCATTTCATTCCTTGTAACAAGATCGACGATCCTTCACATGTGGCAAATCTCTTTTGTAGGGAAATCATTCGTCTACATGGAGTACCAAATACTATCATGTCGGATCGGGACGTCAAGTTCTTGAGCTACTTTTGGAAGACTCTATGCGCCAAACTCGGTATCAAGCTACTCTTATCTTCGGCATATCATCCACAAACCGACGACCAAACGAAGGTGACTAACCGCACATTTTCGACGCTTCTTTGCGTGTTGATCAAGAAGAACATCAAGGAATGGGAGCAATGCTTGCCCATCACCGAGTATGCCTACAACCGCGCAAGACATTCGACTACCGGCAAGTCCCCTTTCGAGGTCGTCTACGGCTTCAACCCGTTGTCCCCATTGGACATCCTACCTCTACCTCTACAAGAGCGCATCAACTTGGACGCGAGTACTCGAGCAAGCTATCTCAAGAAGGTGCATGAAGATACAAGGGCAACGATCGAGCGGCAAGTACATCACCTAGCCTCCAAGCTCAACGCCAACAAGAAGCCAATGGTGTTCCACCCGGGAGATCTCGTATGGTTGCATCTTCGCAAGGACCGTTTCCCCAACGAGCGCAAGTCCAAACTACTACCTCGTGCCGACGGACCCTTCAAGGTGCTAGCACGCTACAACAACAATGCCTACAAGATCGACATTCCACGCGACAAGTACAACGTGAGCGATGTCTTCAACGTCAAGGATCTCTCCATTTTCCATGGTGATGAAGATTTCGACCCGAGGTCGGATCTTTCCCAAGGGAGGGGAGATGATGCAGAGCATCCCAAGGTCATCCCCATGGACCACCCGGGGATTAGTTGCACTTTCAATCTCCCCCTTTTTATGTTGTTATTAATTACCAAAACCACCCGGGGATTAGTTGCACTTTCAATCTCCCCCTTTTTGGTAATTGATGACAACATATAGATCAAAGCTTCGACAAAAGATATAATCAATGAATAATATCGTCGCTTTGAGAAGTATGTGATAAACAAGAGCTCCCCCTAAATTTGTGCATTATTTAAAATTTGCGTTTGAATGCAAATGCACAATCAATTAGGATTATGGGTTACTCTTCCATGTCACATACATCTTGGTGGAGCGCACAAAATGATAAGAATGAATAACATGCACCCAATCACCAAGACATGAGTAAATAGCCATACAAAAAGGAATAGCATATGATAAGCATTAAGCACACATTAAAGCATAGTATGACTAAGCACTCATTAAGGTAGCATCAAACGTAGTATCAAGCACACTGAAAGTTTCAAGAACCAAAAGAACCAAATGTATCTCAAAGAAACCGCAAAAGAACGAAAGAGCACTCTCTCTCTCGAAGCCCTATGATCTATACAATTTCTCCCCCTTTGGCAACAAGTTACGAAAAAGTTTGAAAAAGCATAGAGCTAAGCGTCACTGTGGGCTCTGCTGGCGGCTCCTGTCTGGGTAGATGTCGGAGTAGATATGACGGCATCGGCGAAGACTTCAGCTGATGTCTGCGTTGGAGGAGTGGATGCTAGAGCTGTGGCTGGAGTGACTGCTGGAGCTGTAGGAGGTGCTGAAGTGGTAGCCCTGGAGTCAGTCACTGGAATAGCAGCTGATCGGGATCCTCTGGGAACCAGAGCAGTCTGGCGATGAGAGTCCTGGACTAGGTCATCCTGCATGAGCTCTGCCCTGTCCTGCCTAGCTTCCTCCATGTCTGCCTCAAGCTTGTTGACGGTCACCTGAAGTTCAGTCAGCTTCACGTCCAGAGCGTGGACCTTCTCGTCAACAATCCTTTCCAAGCTTTCCTGAGATTGTTCAATGCTGGCCAGGCGTTGTTCAATCCTCTGGGTAACTTCAAGAATCTGCTCTCCGAAGCTCTTTGGTTTAGCTGCTGCTGCTGCTGCCTCTTTATCAGCTTTGGCTTTCCTAGCAGCTTCAATCTTGGCTTGACCTTCAACCGAAGTTGGATCCTCCTCGTCCATCACAACAATATTATCTTCATGCTCTGGCTGCAGTGGTAAGTGCTTCCTATCCAACAAGAATTTGCCCGTGCCAAACTTGGCATTGATAAGCATCTGAATCTGCGGGGCAAATCCACACGACCTCTTCTGGTCAGCTGCGGTCCTCTTAATGGTCTCTACCATTAAGTCCATCACCTTGAAAGGTGCCTTCTCATCAAGTATGTGCAGCATGTTGATAGAATAGCCTCGAATCATGCGATGGTCTCCAGACTTGGGCATCAAGGTATGCCTCAGAATAGTGTTTGTGGTAGGTAGACCTGCCTGGAGATAGTACACTGAGCCAAGCTTCCACCCTTCCAAATCTGCTGCGGGGATCTCCTTGTACATGTTCTTCATGGAATCATGGTTCTTCTTGGGAATCCCATAGACATCAATGTCGTCCTCTCTTTGCACTGGAGCATTCAGAAGTTCTGCCCATTCTTCAACAGACGAAGAAAACCTTTGACCTTCAGTCATCCAGGTGATCTTCCCATCAGGATAGAAGTGGGCTGTGGCATAGAACTGCATAATCATCTCGTCGTTCCAGTCTGTCAGTTTCTGACCCACAAACTCATCAACTCCACATGCAGTGAAGCTTTCATGCACATGGGGAAAGAAGTCTCGGTGCTCTTCACTGTCAATGTACTTCCAGTCAACGTATCTGGTATCTGCAACTATAGGCTTCTTATCCATCAGCACAGTCTCATAGAAGTCCTGCTGCTCTCTGGTGTGGAATCTGGGGTCCACAGCAGTCCTTCTCCTCACGGCATATGGATCAGACTGTCTCCATAGCCTGAGACCTCTATCCTTCCTTGCCTTCATATCCTCGGCTTGAGGATGAGCATCGTTGTGGAGCGGCAGTTTTGGACGGAGCTTCAGCAACACATGTTCTTCTTCATCAGACTCAGACGGTGGCACATCACCCTTGTTCTTCTCAGAGGCTGGGATGTTCCTGGTTGTCCTCTTGGGCTTGGCAGAAGGCTTTGCTGGAGCTGCCTTAGCTTGAGCAGGCTTCTTGGGCTTAGAAGTGGCTTGAGCCCTAATTGCATCACCCATGAGTTTCTGCTTCTGAGGAGCAGGCTGGGGTGCTTCTTCTTCTTCTTCCTCAACTGCTGCATCTGCATGAGGTTCAGCATACACTACCCTCTTCCTCTTGGAAGTTTTCTTCACTTTACTTGGGGCTGGCTCTCCCAAGTTCACCTTCTTGGCAACAGCTGATTGCTTGACCTTGCTGGTGCCTTTCTTCGACTGCTGCCCTTGTTGCTCTTTGGCAACAACCTTTCTCTTGGGCTTGGAGGTTACTTCCTCAGCAATGAAGTCAGAGTCCTCATCATCAGAATTTCTCTGCTTTCTGGTTCTGGTGGCTGCAGGAGGCAAGCCACTAGGTGTACTCCTCTCACCATCATCAATAGGACTACTAGCCTCAGGACTAGTATCTGCCTCAGGAATCTCTGCAAAAGGTGACTCTGACCTGTTCTGGCTGTCACTGGCATCTGACATGGCTGACAACCTGTGAATAGATAAGGTATAGGCAGAGTAGAAGAGTTATCACAAACTGCAGAGGTTTTTGCAAAAAAAAAAATGAGTTCAGATCTTAGTTTTAAGTTTTCACAGAATGCATTTCGGTCAAACCGGTTTTCAGTTTCGGTGAATCCGAAGTGTATAACAGAAACTTACACACCACTTTCGGTTGGACCGACATGGGTTTCGGTCCTGCCGATACTCTAGGGTTTCACTAAAACCATACTTCGGTCACACCGATTTGCACAACTCGGTTAGACCGAAAGTGCAGTGCAATGGCCAGAGGCCAAATCGGTCACACCGAAAATTTAAAACCGGTTTCACCGAGATGTGTTCCGTGGAAACCTAAACCTAAGAATTTTGCTCGAAACTAGAACCGATCTGGTGTTAAGAATTTTTCAATCGTGGCCAGATGTAGGGCAAACCAATCGTGCAATGAATCAGATGGGGAGCACGAGAGGGATCGAGACTCACCCTAACTTGGTGGAGTCCCTCTACGGCGGCAACGGCGCGGAGGAGAAAACCGTTGACGGCGGCGGAGACCTGCGGCGAGGGCGCACAGGCGACGACGGCGACGATCCGGAGATCAGGGCGACGGCAGCAGGGGACTTGGGGGCGAAAACGTTTGAAGGAAAAATCGCGCGCTGCCCTCAGTATTTATATCCCCTTGCTGTCGGTGGGACCGAGTTGAAAAACTCGGTGACACCGAGATGGATAACTGCTATGCAGTTACGCATATCGGTCACGCCGAGATTTAGAACTCGGTTTCACCGAGATGAAACCTAGATCAGTCTAAGTGTTTCAGTTGGACCGAGTGGGAGAAGTTGGTCTGACCAAAATTGACTTAGAAGGTTTTGGAAGTCAGTCTTAGACGGATCGGTGGCTCCGAGTGCTCCTCACTCGGAGGGTCCGAAAATGACTTGTTCAAAGTTTGTGATATGAGCATGAATAGAATTTGAGACAAGAAAGCATAGATAGCTAGGGGAGGTGCTTAGGCATTCTTGTCCATCCATTTGGCCAGAAAAATCAAAACAACCAAAACAACAAATGGATGTCCTCGAATGGATAAAATCATGCATTCAACATGCTCACACAATAAGGTAGCAAATGAAATATGTGTCAAACATGCACAACCAACACTCTAGCTACTAGCACACAATTTGTCGATGACTAGGTCATCTTTATATGAGTATTTTGACTTAGGAGCCAAATGAGAACATTTGATCATAGGTCATACTCATCGTTTAAGCACAAGTGGGGTTACCACTGTTACATAAAGCATTGATGTGTTCACATCATTTGAAGATGCTTTAGCTCAATTTTTTTGAGCAAAGCTCCCCCTGGATGTGAGAACCCCTTTTAAAGGGTCAAACTAACCTTGGGTTGTCGTAGAAGACTTCATGTAGATGTTGAAGATGTGGATGCTCAATGTTGATGTAGATCATCAAGAGTTGGGAGCTATCCTTTGGATTAGGGCACTTTCAATACCTACATGGGTTAGTCCCACAAGGAACAAACAAGGATATCCATGGACATAGATTGAAGTTCACAATAGATGATGTCCATGAAAGCAATGATTACCTTATCCCTTGACTTACCAACAAGAGGGTTTGTGACTCCATGAACTAGTGCATGATGTGGAAGTTGATTGCACAAGTTGCCAAAATGAATGTGAGTGAAGTATATTGGCGGAGTCACCCTCAAGAACCTTCTAGTTCTTCTTCTTTGGGATCCACATCATCTTGATGGGAATCCTTGGGGTTGTAGTTGAGCTTGACGAAGTAGAACTTGACGTGTCCTTGGGAACCCACTTGACCATGGCTTGAGGTGCTTCAATGAATGCATCAATCTCCTCTTGAAGCTTGTCCTTGGCTTTTAGCTTGTGGTCTTGTGGTGGAAGGTCATCTTGAGCTTGTTCCACATTGGAAGAAGTAGGATCATACTTCTCCTTTTGAGAAACAAACTGTGGAGTAGGGTATTGACCTTCTTCCCACTCAACACCTTCGGCGTTGAACTTTCGCTCAAAACCAATCCCTTGATTCTTCCGGTGCCTTCCTTGTTTGCGAACAATTTCCTCAAAGTTCTTGCTTCCGGCAAGACTCTTGTAGACACCTTTCTCTATGATTTCCTTCAATAAGCTATTTTCTTGCTCAAGTGTAACTTGGCTTGAAACATTGTTAGTGGAATCAAGAGAACTACTAGAAGCAACAATATTGGATTTAACATGGTTATTGTTACTACTAGAGGAAGAATTTTTCTTATGCTTGTCATGCTTAGTCTTAATTGGTGGCAAGAAATTAGACAAGAGAAGTCGTTTGGCAAGATATGAAGAACTCTTCTTTCGAAGATCGTCATTGATCGCTTTTAGAAACTCATGTTCTTGCTCTAGAGTGAGCTTCTCGAAGCGTAGCTTCTCATGAGATCTTAAGAGCTCTCTATGATCTTCTTGAGTTGTTTCATGAGCTAACTTAAGAGTGTTTAGTTCTTTAGTTAGACGCTCAATCTCCTTCATAGCATTGTCATTCGACTCTTCTCGACTATAAAGACTACTAGCATTTTCATCGTTACTAAGCTCACTAGATTTATCATGAAATAGCTCATCTTCACCAAGCAAGTCATCCTCATCACTATCAAAGTCAATGAATTCAGGGTGTGTTACCTTGGGGCCTTTAGCCATGAAGCATCTTCCAATTCCCTCATTTGGTGAATCAAATAAGTCGTAGGAGTTGGAGTTGGAGGATACGAGAGCAAGTCCGGCAACACCTTCATCTTGACTGTAGTCGGAGTCGGAGTGATAGCTTCCATCGGATTGATTGTCGGAGTCGGAGCCGGAGACCCATTCACCTACATGAGCTTGATGTCTTCTTCTTGTGTAGCTCCTTGATGACTTGTCTTTCCTCTCCGAATCCTTGCTTCTCCGAGAGGGTCTTCGTTCATAACGATCATCTCTACTCCTTCTCTCTCTCCGAGGTGACTCATCTCTTGATCTTCTTCTTGGAGATTCTTCTCTTCTCTTGTGGGGAGCCGTACACTCATTTGAGTAGTGTCCGGGTCTTCCACAATTGTAGCAGTTTCGATCACGACTAGAATATCTCTTTTCATCATATGATCTAGACTTTGAGCTTCTTTCTTTGCCTCTATTCTTGTAGAACTTGTTGAAGTTCTTAACCATTAGGCTTATCTCTTCATTGGAAATTAACTTGTCACTTGAGGTTGTGGGAGCATCACTTGTAGCTTTGTAAGCACCACTTGACTTGTTGTGAAGCTCTTCCTTATCCTTAAGTGTCATCTCATGAGCAACAATTCTTCCAATGACTTCAGTTGGCTTGAGAGTCTTGTAGTTTGGCATCATTTGGATCAAAGTGCACACGGTGTCATATTTTCCATCCAAAGCTCTGAGAATCTTCTTAATGATGAATCGGTCGGTCATTTCTTCGCTTCCTAAGCCGGCAATCTCATTTGTGATGAGAGCAAGCCTAGAGTACATTTCAGCGACTCCTTCACCATCCTTCATCTTGAACTTGTCAAGTTAACCTTGAAGAATATCTAGCTTTGATTCCTTCACAGATTCAGTACCTTCGTGCATTTCAACCAAAGTATCCCAAATCTCTTTAGCATTCTCAAGACGGCTGATTTTGTTGAACTCCTCGGGACACAAAGCATTGAAGAGAATGTCACAAGCTTGAGCATTGTTTTGCAACATCCGCAACTCTTCCGGTGTAGCTTCGCGATCCGGAACTTTTCCTTCCTCGAAGAATTCACCTTGCATACCAACACAAATAATGCCCCATGCGGCTGGGTTATGACCAAGAATATGCATTTTCATTTTATGCTTCCAACTAGCAAAATTTGTACCATCAAAGTAAGGACCTCTACGATAATTACCCTCACTAGACGCCATACTCTCCTAGGTTGTGAAACCAAGCTTATGGAGTCCAATGCAATGGACACCAAAACAATGGAGACCAAAGCTCTGATACCACTTGTAGGATCGAAAGTATGTCTAGAGGGGGGTGATTAGACTACTTGTAAATATAAAAATTCTGCCTTTTGATCATGAACAGTTTTTGGCAGTTTCACAATTATGATCAAGTCAAGTATCACCCTACACATGCAATTCTAGAGTATAAGCAGCGGAAAGTAAATTGCACATGTAGTAAAGAGAGGTGGAGAAGATCAAACGCAATTTGGAGACGCAATGATTTTTCCCGTGGTTCCGATAGGTAGTGCTATCGTACATCCACGTTGATGGAGACTTCAACCCACGGAGGGTAACGGCTGCGCGAGTCCACGGAGGGCTCCACCCACGAAGGGTCCACGAAGAAGCAACCTTGTCTATTCCATCATGGCCTACGCCCACGGAGGGCTAGCCTTACTCGGGGTAGATCTTCACGAAGTAGGCGATCTCCTTGCCCTTACAAACTTCTTGGTTCAACTCCACATCTCGATGACGGAGGCTCCCAAGCGACACCTAACCAATCTAGGAGGCACCACCCTCCAAAAGGTAATATATGTTGTAGATGATGATGAACTCCTTGCTCTTGTGCTTCAAATGATAATCTCCCCAACACTCAACTCTCCTCACTGATTTGGCTGTGGTGGAAGAAAGGATTGAGTGGAAAGCAACTTGGGAAGGTTAGAAATCAAGTTTCATATGGTAGGAATGGAGCAACTTGATCTCAACACAAAGGTAGGTAGTTCTCTTCTCAGAAAGTGTAAGGTAGGAGTGGTAGTTCTTTCTGATGGCTCTCTCCACGAATGAAGAGGGGGTGGAGGGGTATATATAGCCTCCACACAAAATCCAACCGTTACACACATAATTGAGCAATCTCGGTGAGACCGAAGTGGAAACTCGGTCAGACCGAAAGTTCAAATATAGTGAACGTTGGGGTTTTCGGTGGGACCGAAAATACCATCTCGGTTTGTCCGATTTGAGTCAGGACAGGAACTTGCCAATTTCGGTGAGACCGAAATAATCAACTCGGTTATTCCGAAATGATGACAAACGGTTACAGAAGGTTGGCAGCCCGTATTTCGGTGAGACCGATCTCAAACTCGGATTGACCGATTTTTCTAGGGTTTGGCTTATGGCTGAGGTGGTTCATCTCGGTGGGACTGAGTTTGGAATATCGGTTGGTCCGAGATTACTTATGAGTGTGTATTGTAGTGAAAGTTGCTGATAGTTGAAGGAGATATATCACTAAGCACTTGAGCAACCAGATCATCAACACAACCTCATCCCCTTTTAAAAGTATTGGCTTTTCCTATGGACTCAATGTGATCTTGGATCACTAAACCAAAAATGGAGTCTTGAGCTTTTGCCAATGCTTGCCTTAGCATTTTGAGGGGTCCACTTCTTCAGTCATTTCCATACCCATATCACTGAACTTCTCTGAAATGATTCTCAAGTAACTATTAGTTCAATGATATATATGTTGTTATTAATTACCAAAACCACCCGGGGATTAGTCGCACTTTCAGAGTGAGAGCCACAAGCCAAATATGAGCGACTCCACGATGAGTGACAAGAAACAACTAGTGCTATTCGCCACCAAAAGTGAGATGAGAGAATTGTGTGAGCACCCCTCGAGTGTGTCTCACCTTGTGCTTTTATGCAAAGGGGAAGCCAAACCTACTAACACTTCACCACCTCCACCTTTAGTGTTGTCTCAATTGTTGCAGGAATTCTCGGACGTCTTTCCCGATGAGCTACCTCCGGGTCTACCTCCACTTCACGGAATAGAACACCGCACCGACCTCATACCCGGCGCACCACTTCCGAACAAGGCTCCTTACCGCGTCAACCCCGAGGAAACCAAGGAGATACAACGGCAAGTACAACAACTCATCGACAAAGGTCATGTACGTGAAAGCTTGAGCCCTTATGCCGTTTAGGTTATTCTTGTGCCTAAGAAAGATGGAAGTTTTCGCATGTGCTCCGATTGTCGCCCGATAAATGCTATAACCGTTAGATACCGTCACCCTATCCCACGCTTATACGACATGCTTGATGAATTATGTGGTGCCACCATCTTTTCGAAAATTGATCTTAAAAGTGGCGACTACCAAATTCACATTCAAGAGGGTGAGGAGTGGAAAACGGCTTTCCAAACCAAGTTTGGGTTATATGAGTGGCTGGTCATGCCAATGGGTTTATCGGAAGCGCCCGGTTCATTTATGCGTCTCATGCATTTTGTTCTACGACCCTACATAGGCGTCTTTGTAGTGGTTTATTTCGATGACATCCTCGTTTTTAGCAAGTCGCTTGAGGACCATGTGACACACATCCGTATGGTTTTACAAACCCTTCGGAAAGAGCGCTTATATGATAACATGGAAAAATGCACTTTGTTGACAAGGTCGTCTTCCTAGGATTTGTCGTTTCTTCACAAGGTGTTCACGTTGATGGAACTAAAATTGAAGCAATTAAAACTTGGCCTCAACCAACAAACTTTCAACAAGTGCGTACCTTTCTTAGTTTAGCCGGTTTCTATTGACATTTTGTGAAGGACTTTAGCACAATTGCTATGCCTCTTCACGCCTTGAGCAAGAAGAACACACCCTTTGTTTGGGGTCCTTCGCAAGACACCGCGTTCATTAAGCTCAAAGACTTGCTCACCCATGCACCCCTTCTTGCCCTACCAAACTTTGATAAACCTTTTGAGATTCATTGTGACACTTGTGGTACCAGCATAGGTGGCGTGCTCATGCAAGAAAAGTGCCCAATTGCGTACTTTAGCAAGAAGCTATCCAGAGCACAACTTAACTACCCCATCCATGATAAAGAGCTATATGCCTTGGTGAGAGTTTTGCGTGTTTGGGAACATTACCTTAGACCTCATGAATTCACTCTTCATACGGACCATGAGACGCTCAAGTATCTCATGGGTCAAAATAAGTTGAACAAGCGTCATGCTAAGTGGAGTGAGTTCATAGAGTTATTTCCCTATGTCATCAAGTACATCAAAGGCAAAGAAAATGTTGTGGCGGATGCGCTTTCCCGCAAATGCATGCTTGTCACAAAACTTGAGTTGAATGTTATTGGCTTTGAGCACATAAAAGACTTATATGAGCATGATCCTTTATTTGCAAATCCTTATGCTAAGTGTTTGACTCACACTTCTTGGGAACGTTACTACATCAAGGATGGATATCTCATGAGAGCTAACAAACTTTGCATTCCCGAGTCTTCGCTTCGTTTGCTACTTCTGCAGGAATCCAATGGAGGAGGACTCATGGGACACTTTGGACGCGACAAGACATTTGCTACGCTCTCCAAGAACTACTTTTGGCTCAAGATGCTCCGTGACGTCTCATGCCTCACCAACCAATGCTCTACATGTCGCAAAGCTAAGTCAAAAGCTCAATCTCATGGTCTTTACATGCCACTTCCTATTTCATACCATCCATGGGAAGACATAAGCATGGACTTTATACTTGGATTGCCTATGACTCAAAATGGAAAGGATTACGTGTTTTTTGTCGTGGATAGATTTTCTAAAATGGCTCATTTCATTCCTTGTAACAAGATCGACGATCCTTCACATGTGGCAAATCTCTTTTGTAGGGAAATCATTCGTCTACATGGAGTACCAAATACTATCATGTCGGATCGGGACGTCAAGTTCTTGAGCTACTTTTGGAAGACTCTATGCGCCAAACTCGGTATCAAGCTACTCTTATCTTCGGCATATCATCCACAAACCGACGACCAAACGAAGGTGACTAACCGCGCACTTTCGACGCTTCTTTGCGTGTTGATCAAGAAGAACATCAAGGAATGGGAGCAATGCTTGCCCATCACCGAGTATGCCTACAACCGCGCAAGACATTCGACTACCGGCAAGTCCCCTTTCCAGGTCGTCTACGGCTTCAACCCGTTGTCCCCATTGGACATCCTACCTCTACCTCTACAAGAGCGCATCAACTTGGACGCGAGTACTCGAGCAAGCTATCTCAAGAAGGTGCATGAAGATACAAGGGCAACGATCAAGTGGCAAGTACATCACCTAGCCTCCAAGCTCAACGCCAACAAGAAGCCAATGGTGTTCCACCCGGGAGATCTCGTATGGTTGCATCTTCGCAAGGACCGTTTCCCCAACGAGCGCAAGTCCAAACTACTACCTCGTGCCGACGGACCCTTCAAGGTGCTAGCACGCTACAACAACAATGCCTACAAGATCGACATTCCACGCGACAAGTACAACGTGAGCGATGTCTTCAACGTCAAGGATCTCTCCATTTTCCATGGTGATGAAGATTTCGATCCGAGGTCGGATCTTTCCCAAGGGAGGGGAGATGATGCAGAGCATCCCAAGGTCATCCCCATGGACCTACCATCGTCTCACCAAGTGCCAAGTGGACCCATGACACGTGCTCGAGCACGAGCTCTCGAGACCGAGGTGACTTCACTCCTCTCGCAACGTCATTTCGATTCACATGAGATATGGCTGCTACCCTCATCCAAAACTCTATGCATACTCAGGCACCTCGGGAGCAACCATGGAGAAGCCAAAGAACAAGAGGAATCGAAGAAGGAAGTCGGAGGAGAAAATGACCAAGACTCAGACTGGCCGGATGATCGGACGAAGACCCGGATGATCCGGGCAAAGCCCGGATGATCCGGACCCCCGCCTGGACGATCCAGATAATGTGCCCGCGGACACTCGAGGCCTCCTCACTGAAGCCGGATCATCCGGACCCCAGCTCGGATCATACGGCGACACCTGGACGTCTGGACCAGGACCCGGACATCCGGACCTCCCACTGCAGAGATGACACGTCCGGATCATCTGGACGCCGCCCCGTATCATCCGGACCAACATCCGGATCATCCGGACAGTGCCTGCGTGCATGACTTTGGGCCGAGGCCCATGTACCCTTTCTCCCCTCCTAGCTTATATAAAGGACTCCACCTATACTTTCTAGGGTTAGCTTTGTGTTAGCTCATCCAAAAACCTTAGTGGTTCCTCTCCTACGAGACCGCGGCCTCCTCGGAGAAGATCCACCGGATTCAAGACCTCCTTCACGGAGAAGAACATCAAGACCTCCTCACGGAGATGACTACCGCTACTTGAATCGTCCTTAGTTGATCGTGTATCGTGTATCACTCTTTGTGTTCCCGGATCTAGCATTTGTGTGACCTAAACTTGTTGATTTGAGTGTTTTCTTCTTGTCCCTCTTGTGTTTTTCCTCGTGCCCCTCGTGTTCCTCCTCGAGATCCATCCTTTTCGTGAAAGATCGGCCACTTAGGGTTCCACCCTACATCAAGAAGGCCCCTTGAAGCCTCTAGCCCGATTGTCGACCTCTCAGTCAACACCCGGCCCTCTGCACAAGATCCAGTATTAATAGATGTGCCACGAGAAGAGCAATAACAACAATGCATGCCCTAATATTTGCCCGTCGGGGCAAGTCACAACAACCCCTTCAAACTTCCTGCCTATAACTCAAAATCGGGGAGTCGGCTAAAAAGATTCTCCCACTAAATTTGTTCAACTCAAGTACCGCGCCTAAAATACCCCCCTGCAAATACACTAGTACGCGTCGGTGCTATACAAATGGTTTTTAACCCCTTTCCGCGATGGTATTTGGAACCGTCGCCCAGTGAGTGACGGCGATAGGGGGGTCCTTCCCACACGACCCAAAAACCGCCGGGGATATGCCCTCCTGGCACACACGCTCGGTAAAATGAGGTCATGTGCGACCGGCGAGCGCTCAAATGCGGAAATACGTACAATAGAGCTAAAAAAATACAATTATACATGCGAAATTGTTTCCGGTCGTAAGTACATCCCACACAGTCAGTCCCCGCTAAACGTTTTCGTTCGTATGTACATCCCACATAGTCCCTCCAAGGAAAACATTTCCGTTCACAAGTACACCACACACAATTTTTCCCATTAAATTGTTTGTGATAGCGTTGCCATTGCACACGATATTAACAATTTTATCGTTTGCGTTATTGAATGCATCACACATGGTGCATAGAAGAAACTGTGTGGCAAAGGTTGTCCATAACACACAGTTTTTATGTGGTAAACGTTTGTGCAAGGTGGCCTAAGGCAAACAATTTTCAAGAGAAGGTCGTGTGTGATTGTTCATTGATCCAACATGGTTTATTCCTAAAAACTATGTGCGTTGCCTGTGCTCATCGCCCACGGTATTTTCTCAATAACCGTTTGCAATAGCAAAACCTAATTAGCAGCTAATTGCCCTGTTATTAATAATCCATTTATTAATCTAATTGACATTCATATTAAGCACATAATATATTTCATTTCCATATTAAGGAAGCATGATTTCATAATTGAAATACATCAGAGTACAACATGATATAGCTTCAACACTCAGCTACCCCATTACACAACTGCACCAGCATCAATTTTCACATGCAACATGTAAAACCTTTCGAAATTAGCATCATAGACGGTATATAGAGAGATGCATCTCATCTGGAAAACTGCTGAAGCGGAAGGTGAATATTGATCCTTCATTCATGTTGAAGGTCTTTGCAACTTTATGCTAGTGCCTGTGGATGATTGACCGTCTGTCCTTCGTCCTCTTCAGAAACACTTCAATATTGAACCGTGGGTGTTGTATGAAAACCTTCCTTGCCTCCTGACCATAGAGGTGGTTTGAGAGGTAAGCATCAGTGAACTGCTTTGGAAAGGCCTGAAACAAGGATGTGCATAAATATCTTCTCTATATTGGAAATGGGGCAAATGAATAATAAAAGGCAAGGTATAATAGTTAGTACCATCTGGTAGTGAACTGACGTCTTCTTCATTGTGCACACAAAGATCTTATTGTTTTTTTTGCTAATTTCTTTATCCTAATAATCTTTCTGTGTTTCTTGACTTGATTGATATTCATTGACAACTCATTTCCCCATATGCTAAAAGGGTCAAACAGTGAGTCAAAACCTCTAACAGCAGGACCTACATGTGCAAGACCAAATTGTCAAAAACCTAAATATTAGAATGGTTTCTGCAATTGCACAATAATGTGCTATTAGACAACGGACCATGCACGTGCAGTTAACTGAGCACCACATTGCACAATATAACATATTCCTAATAGAAGATCAGAAAGTTAACCAAACCAAGTGTAATGCCCAGGATGGGACTATATCTCCTACGTGTCGAGGCACGACTTAAAGATATAAGCCCATTCTGGAATGATCGCAAGTTTGGTACCTTTGCACATCTCATGTAAAAATAGGGATGAAAACTGAAAAGATAGTTGGCTTACACTCGCCACGTCACACAAATCATTACATGTCCAATCATCATCCAAATAAACATCACAGCCCATCTAAGGGTAAAGATCCAAATGAAAGATACCAAACATAACTTAGAACCACATGTCTAGATCGAATCCTAGTAGAAGCTCTACTAATCAACCGGATAGTTCACATAGTAACGGCTACGCTCCTCGTCGTACTCCCAGTATAGCTCGGTGCCATCGCCTGTGTAGCTCACCATAGTACCTGCATCTGGTGTGTGTAGAATCTGTGAGCCACAGAGGACTCAGCAATCCCGTTCCCGGGTAACACGACTATCCAAGCCTTGGGTGTGGAACAAGGCTGAAGAAAGAACAAGAGGTTGCAGCTGCACTGGCCTAGCTTACGTAAAAGAGAGCGAGAAGAGAAGTGCCTCGGTCGAGAGATGATCACGAAGTGATCCTAACTAGCAAGTCAAACATAACCCCACCGTGTTCACTTCCCGAATCCCTTTTCGGAAAAATGACCGTCACGGTACTCACGCTGGTAGTGTATTTGGAACATGGTGTCAAGTTTTCTACAACCGGATATTAACAAATTCCCATCTGCCACATAACCGCGGGCACGACTTTCGAAAGTTCATAACCCTGCAGGGGTGTTCCAACTTGGCCCATGACAAGCCCATGATCCGCGGAGTCGCAACTCCAAGGTGGGAAGGCCCGAGTATCCTCGGAATCCCGTGCTCAAGATACTCTGACTAAGGTAAGGCTAACCCAGCAAATCCTCCCGGCGTGCCGACACCCTGACAATAGCCGCGCGTATCTAGTCTCAGGCCATGACCGGATGGGCGATTCTACAGGTTTTTACCAATCCTCGAGTTTCCTCGTGGTGGCCCCGCAGACTCCCCAGTTCGGACCAACACTCATGTGGAGCACTGGCCCGGGGTTGTTGATTAAGAACTCGGGTTTGCATGACCCTATGCAAGTTTTTAGTTATTAGGCAAATAGTACTGATGTTGGGACTTGCTGGAAAAGACTTAGCACTTAGCGGTTTATCGAGGGGGTCCCATAACCCCAACCGTGTGAGGAACGCATAATCAAGGACATAACACCGGTTTATACGGTTCCTAGGCGGCATGAGTGGAACAAATCACCAAGAAAAAGGCTTAGCCTTCCACCCATTACCAATATATAGATGATTTCATTTAATAATTAATATAGTGTGATATCCCAACAAGCTTCAACAAGAAGCAAGAATCTTCAATCTTCTCCTGCAACTAACAATGCTATAAGAGGGGCTGAGCGAAGCCTACGTATAGCCAATCAATGGTTTGCATAGGTAGGGTGGTTAAACAGGTTCATGGTTACAATAGGAGGCTGACAGGAAAAACATGGGCATCGAGGCAAAACTATAGAGCGATACTTCTAGCAATAGGCAAAGATAGTAATGATATCCGGGTTCGGTCATCTTGCCTGAAGAGTTGTCGATGGGATCGTAAGAGAGCTCCTCGGTAGTAACCTCGTTCTCGTACTCGTACTCAGCTTCCGGCTCTACTCAACACAAACACACAAGGCACGAAATCAACAAGATGCAATGCACAAAACTACTAGATGCATGGCTGATGCACTATGGAAGCAATGCAGATGCACTTAGGAAGCACAGAAAGTCTACATAGGAAGCACATTGTTACAGCATAAGGATCATGGCAATTTGCATCGAGCAAAAATACTTCAAAACATGATAACATGAGGATATTATGAATCTACATGCAAAAACACACAAGTTTCATATAGTACTTGCTCAAAACGGAGCAACGGGCTAAAAGTTACACCCGAAACAATAAACATGCACAAGCTGAAAATAACAGCCACATAGCAACTTGGGAGCAAGAGATAAATAGTCTACAACACTCAAACATCATGGCAAGGAGCATGGACATAAACTAGACATATCCTACAGCAAACAAATCCATTGGAACATCTCCAAAGGAGCCATGGATCAATAGCAACAAGCTATGACATTTTGATCTTGACAACAAAATCCTGACAGCAGTAATTTGTTGCAACTTGGGAGCAAGAGTTAAATATGCTACAGCCACCCAAATAATCATGTGAGAACATGAATAGATAGCCAACAACTTATACAACAAGGAATCATCAAGAGTCACCCCAAAACTATCATGGATTTGCCTAGAACAACAAGCAAACATGGCATCTGGAAATTACAGATTCCAGACTTGGTGAAATTTCATTAAGTGTTAAAACAGTAGTAACATCATGGCATGTTTGTGAGCAAGTTTAAGTCACCTCAAAGCAAGAAATGGCAAGTGGTATGCACCACAGCAAAGTACACATGATGGGGAGTCCAAACCATCTAAGCATGCAACAAGGGGATAACCACATCAATAGCAACGGGCTCCTCAACGAGGCATCTCGTAACAAGTTTAACAACATAACAGCCACATGCACTTTTGCAAAGGAGATAAACATGGCAAGATGAAATCTATCATGCAAGCTAAAGCAACCAACATGTAGAGCATCTCATGATGAACATGTGGACATATCATTTGCTTCATTTGGATAAACATGCAACAAGTTATCACATTGCAAACATGCCATGAAAACAACTACAAACAGCAGTTTATAACAAGTAGCACTCTTCTCATGAAGATTAAGACATCTAGATGACCTCAAACATGCATGGCACAATGGAACAAAACGTAGTACAAGTCACCACGATCATTTTGACATATCATTTGCTCAATTTGGACATGCACAGAAAAAGTTATCACTATGCAAAGTTTGCATCAGAAACATGACAGAAATGACTTAGCAGAAAAATTGACAAAACAGACGGGCGCAAGATAGTTAAACCGCGCTCAGGCGACGGATAAGAGGGACGCTCACCACGGGCTCGGCCCGGGAAGAGGAGGCAGAGGTAGAGCGGCTGGGCCCGGCGGATCTGGGCCTTGCGGCCTGGGAGGCCCGGAGGGAGAGGGAGGCGCGCTGGGCTGGGCGGCCTGGTGCTGGGCCTGGGCCGGCCTTGGCGCGGGGTGGCTGGAGCCTCTCCTGGCCTGGCGGCTGGCGCGCTGGCCAGGCCCGAGGAAGTGGGCCGGCTGCGGCCCAAGAGCTGGCGCTGGCCGATCTGGCGGAGGGAGGCTGGGGCCTCGCGGCGGCTGGCCCAGGAGCTGGCGCTGGCCGAACTAGCGGAGCGACGAACCCCAGATCAGGATCGAGGTCTGAGGCGGCGGCTTCGATCTCCCGGGCGGTGGTGCGCAGGAGCCTGGGGAGGGCCGGGGAGGCTGGGGAACGGCTGGTGGCGGGGAAGAAGCTCCGGCGGCGGCGGTGAGAAGCTCCGGCCGGCGGCGATCCGGAGGAAGAAGACGACCTCGGAAGCACAGCTCCGGCACTTCGAAAGCACGGCGGCTCGGGTCGAAAACACAAGCGCAGTGAGATCGGAAGCACGCCGTGTCAACGGTGGAAGCACCGGCGGCGAACTGTGGAAGCATTAGGGTTTCAGACGCGAAAAATTGGGGGAGGTGGACGTTTATATAGGCACAAGGAGCTAGGGTTGTCCAAATGAGGTGAGGTTTTAGGCCACGCGATCACAATTGGATGGCCTAGATGAAGGGAGGGGTTAGGGTTGGTTTGGTGGGCTGTTGGAGGGGTGTCTTGGGCCTCAAAGAGGAGGTACTTTCAGCCCACGAGAATAACTGTTGGAGCATCAAACGAACTCCAAACGCGACGAGATTTGACAGGCGGGTTACACATATCAAAACAACGTCGCACGACAAGTCTCACGCCAAACCGGAAACATTACACGGCCAAACACCAAAGTAGGCCTCGGGGATGTCACGGACACGTGAGAGAGCTCCGGAACTCGAAACGGACAACAAAAAGGAACGAGTGGGACCGGATGCAAACGACAACACAAATGCAATGCAATGCACATGACTATATGATATGGATGAATGCACACACGCACGACAAAAAGACGAAAACCCGAAAAGATGAAGAACCCGGAATGGAACTGATGAAGCCAAAGATATATATATATATATATATATATATATATATATATTACCCAAAAGAGAAAGTATTACATCCGGGGCATTACACCAAGCATGCTTAACAACTTGGTAATATAGGAATTGTATTTGTTTCTCATGTATTTAGTACAACCAAATTTGATTTATTTCTCACATGATATACAATAACAGAATGCAGCCACAACAATTGAATATCGCATTGCAGAATGAACCATGTAGTTAAGTAAACACCACAACAAATGAACCAAATATTAACTGAGCACCACATTGCACAATATAACATACTCCTAATAGAAGATCAAACAGTTAACCAAACCAAGCATCCTTAACAGCTTGGAAATATAGCAATTGTATTTGTTTCTCATGTATTTAGTACAATCAAAAATCAATTTATTTCTCACATGGTATACAATAATAGAATGCAGCCACGACAAATGAACATCGCATTGCAGAATTGAACCAAACAGTTAATTAAAGACCACAACAAATGAACCAAACGTTAACTGAGCACCACATTGCACAATATAACATACTCCTAATAAAAGATCAGACAGTTAACCAAACCAAGCATGCTTAACAACTTGGAAATATAGCAATTGTATTTGTTTCTCATGTATTTAGTACAACTAAATTCGATTTATTTCTCACATGGTATACAATAACAGAATGCAGCCACAACAATTGAATATCACATTGTAGAATGAACCATGTAGTTAAGTAAACACCACAACAAATGAACCAAATATTAACTGAGCACCACATTGCACAATATAACATACTCCTAGTAGAAGATCGGACAGTTAACCAAACCAAGCATGCTTGACAATTTGGAAAACTGTACCCTGAAGAATTGAACATCACATTTGCGGAATTGAACCAAACAGTTAACTGAACACCACATTGCACGACATATAGAACATATACTCTAGAGCAAAAGATTGCATGGTAAAAGTAGATAGCACAATTCACTAGAATTTGTTAAGGAAAAGTAGTAGCTAGCAAACTGAACATGGGTCCTTATAGTGAGCTAATAAGACAAGCTACTCCTGATTGTCGGAGATATCGATGACGATTGGCTCCTTGGACATGGAAGAGGGCGAGGCCTCCGCTTCGTGGGTGCCCTCATCATAGTGGTGAGTTGCCTGAGCCGCTCCGGGCACCAACCTACTGGCTCTCGAGATGAGGTAAGCACGTGCACGCTGAGAAAACACCTCTTAGTCTTCGTCGAAGGCACCGACGGTGGCCTCGAGAAAATACCATGAACTATCGTTTAAAGTAGCCAACCGCATCGCGGCTTCAGCGTGCGAGGCATCGACGGTGGCCTCGACGACGAGGTGCTCCTCCAAGATCTAGGGGTCGGCACGAATGGCAGCCATCGCGACCTCATCTGCGCGTGCGGTCGCGATTTGCTTCTCCGCCGCCAAATGCTCCTTGAGATCCTGGCTATACTGCTTGCACCATGGCTTAGGGGGGCGCTTATTTGGTGGCGGGGTATGTGATTTTGGTGGAAGGTGTCGCGCTCGCGCGGGCGGTCGGGGCATGTGGGATGTGGAAGGAGGAGGAGGATGGGGTCGGGTGTGGATTACTTGCCTGGATAGACGAGGCCGAGCAGCGTGAAGGAGGGTCGCCGGCGAGGAGGCAGCTCTGCAAGCAAGGAGTGAAGGTTTCAACTTGGAAAGGAAGGCGGAAATAGGGGAATTGTGGCTTGTGGTAAGGGGGAGGGGGCGGGGAGGTATTTCCGCGGAAGTTGAAAATTTGGAATCGCTTCAGCGAAAAAACTGGCGCGCAAAGTGTCATCAGACACGGTCCCTTATTCAGAACTGCGTACGATATGTGAACATCACAAACGATTCAAATAGCTTAACCCGTGTGTGATGAGTTTGAACATCAAAATTTTTGGTTCAAATTTCCATGGTTACAGTGGTCATCCACGTCATTGCATAATTTGAGTACACAAAGGAGACTACAGCACACCCACACTTCTTAATCGAGCAAGTTCAGCAATTAAACAGAGCTAGCTGACCTAAACATTACTCTAACAAATTAAAGACCGACGCTCTTAATTAAAAACAAAGAGTACTAATATGGCTGGTGCTCGTCGATCTCCGCCGCCATCTCCATGTCCAGCTCGCGACCGATGGTCTCCTGGGGAAGGGGCTCCATGGCATCAATCACACCATACTCGGCAAGCATCTTGCCATCCGCGTCTGCTATATCTTTGGAATAGGTCGCCACGAGCTGGGCGTGGGCGGCCGCGATCTCTGCTTTGACGGGCTCCGTCGTGGCAAGGTATGCCGCGCAGGAACGGATGGCTGATCGAACGCTCTCGGCGATTGCCAACTCTTCAATCGTGGGTTGCCTACCATTGTGGGAGAAGCTTTGTTCCATTTGTGCACTGATCGCCACGAGCTACGCATGGACGGCCTCGACATGGTCGTGGGCGGCCTCCATCAGGGCTAAGGCCGCCGCTGTGGAACGGACAGCTGTTGTGCCACTCTCGCCAGTTGTTATCCCCGAGGCAGATGTTGCTGCTGCCGCCTGAGAAGCAAGAGCGACCGTTTGGGCTGCCATGGCCGACCGGTCGCAGATTGCGGCCGTGCTCATGGAGCTTGTTAGCACGCGCATGGCGGCTGCGGCCGCGCTCTCGCCGGAGTGGACCACCGAAGTTGCCCTCACGACGCGGGTCCACGAGCCCATCTTTCACTAGCGACGATTGAATAGTGAAATGATATTTGGGGAGCGATCTAGTGTGCTTGAGACGCCGGCTGTGGACTGTAGCCGACACACCTTCTCGCGTAAGCCATAGGCGTACTATACATTGACGATGCTCCAGGATATTTTGTGCTGCATCTCACACGGTTGGTGATAATAAACTGTGCGTGATCTATTTGATCTTTTATCTTGATTTGAATTACATAATCGGGTCACATCGGCAATGGACGGTATTTGAATTGCTAGACCTTTTATCTGAAGTGAACATGCAACTATATGTGTGTTGTAAAAGAATTGGAACTATTCAGGGTTCGTTTGAACATTTTATACTTTAAATTGGTTTTCTAGCCATTTCTGGTTCACAATTCAAAATTAAACTACATGCACATGTTCCGGTGCACCAACATGGGTTGTAATATCATATATGTGTCCATGGGTTTATGCTTATGTCCCATGCAAGAAATGGGTATGAAATTCGAACACCACGGCACCGTGGCTCTTCAGCAGACGTCGACATACTTGCTTTTGTAATTCTAGTAAAACCAGAATTCATCGAAATTCATGAAACTTGGCATGCTACCATGGAGCGGCATCAACATGTCGTTGTAAAAATTTTGTCCCATTTGGGGCAGGTTTGGGTATAAGCTTCTTATAAACCAGAGTTTCTCACAATAAGTGTGATGGTTTCGGTAGGGAACGTTTCACCTTTCTGGACAAAATGATATCCGTTGCCTCTTCACGATTTCAATTTTTTTCCTAGTGTTAACATACAACAACAGGAGTGTTGGTGTCAATTTTTGGGATTTTTCGGGGTTCGCTTAGACATTTTTATACATTAACTGAGTTTTCTACGCATTTATGTGTATAATTCAAATTTGAACTACAAGCACATGTTCTAATGCATATAAATTAGTTGAAAATTCAAATATGTGTCCTTGGTTGCATGCTTAGGTCCCATGCAAGAAATATGAATGAATGTCAAACA
Source organism: Secale cereale (assembly GCA_902687465.1). Classification (NCBI taxonomy): domain Eukaryota; kingdom Viridiplantae; phylum Streptophyta; class Magnoliopsida; order Poales; family Poaceae; genus Secale; species Secale cereale. The sequence goes on from LR738710.1 coordinate 296,440,876, forward strand.
CCTTGCCACAGTCACTAGTCCCCAAACATTGAGATACGTCGTTTTTAAATTCTAGTAAATCCAAAGCTCGTCCAAAATTCATGAAACTTGGCATGCTATCATGGAGTGGCATCAACATGTCATGGTAATTTGTTTGTCCCATTTGGGGCAGGTTTGGGGATATGCTTCTCACAAACCAGAGCTTCTTACAACAAGACTGATGGTTTCAGTAGGGAACGTCCCACCTTTGGGGGTGAAACGATATCCATTGCCTCTTATTGCTTTAAAAAAAAATCTCGTGTCAACATAGAACAACATGAGTGTTGTGTCAATTTTTGGGATTTTTTGGGGTTCATTTGGACATTTTTGTGCATTAATTGAGTTTTCAATGCATTTATGTGCATAATTCAAATTTGAACTACATGCACATGCTCTAATGCATATAAATTGGTTGAAAAATCAAATATGTGTCCTTGGGTGCATGTTAGGTCCCATTCAAGAAATGGGAATGAATTTCAAACACCATGCAACGGTCACTCGACCGCAAACATTGAGATACCTGATTTTTAAATTCTAGTAAATCCAAAGCTCGTCTGCAATTCATGAAACTTGGCATGCTGTCATGGAGCGGTATCAACATGCCGTGGTAACTTTTTTGTCCCATTTGGGGCAGGTTTGGGGATATGCTTCTCACAACAAGCCTGATGGTTTCGGTAGGGAATGTTTCACCTTTCTGGACGAAACGATATCTGTTGCCTCTTCTAGATTTCAATTTTTTTCCTTGTGTCAAGATAGAACAACAGGAGTGTTGTGTCAATTTTTGGAATTTTTCGGGGTTCGTTTGGACATTTTATGCATTAATTGAGTTTTCAATGCATTTTTGTGCATAATTCAAATTTGAACTACATGCACATGCTCTAATGCATATACATTGGTTGAAAAAACAAATTTGTGGCCTTGGTTGCATGCTTAGGTCCCATGCAAGAAATGGGAATGAATTTCAAACACCATGCCACGGTCACTCGGCCACAAACATTGAGATACCTGGTTTTTAAATTCTAGTAAATCCAAAGCTCTCTAAAATTCATGAAACTTGGCATGCTATCATGGAGCGGCATTCAACATGTCGTGGTAAATTTTTCGTCCCATTTGGGGCATGTTTGGGGATATGCTTCTCACAAACCAGAGCTTCTCACAACAAGCCCGATGGTTTCGGTAGGGAACGTCCCACCTTTGGGGATGAAACGATATCCATTGCCTCTTATTGCTTTCAAAAAATTTCTCGTGTCAACATAGAACAACATGAGTATTGTGTCAATTTTTGGGATTTTTCGGGGTTCATTTGGACATTTTTATGCATTAATTGAGTTTTCAATGCATTTATGTGCATAATTCAAATTTGAACTACATGCACATGCTATAATGCATATAAATTGGTTGGAAAATAAAATTTGTGTCCTTGGGTGCTTGCTTAGGTCCCATGCAAGAAATGAGAATGAATTTCAAACACCACGGCACCATTGATTGCTCGCAAAACATTGAGATACTTTGTTTTTAAATTCTAGTAAATCCAAAAGTCGTCTGAAATTCATGAAACTTGGCATGCCATCATGGAGTGGCACCCGACATGTTGTGGTATTTTCCGTGTCCATTTTGAGAGAAGGCGCACTCGAATAACAGCCAACAAAGGCATTTTAAAAAATAGCTACCACTTTAATATCTCAAACGTTTGTATAATTCAAATCGTGTGCGCTCTGTTAACCATTCATGTGACGCCATGTGTCTTCATTTTAATGGCTATAGGAGGTGCCGTGCGGACAGCTGCTTGACCTTGACTGAACGGGAGGCATGCGAGCGGAGTCCGGTGCGCAGGCTGTCCAAGAGGCGTACAAGCTGTCCTCCAATGCGCAGGCTTACCGGGAAGCATGCGAGTTGTACGCTGCGCAGGCTCACTAGGAAGCGAGCCCTTTGACTTCCATGATCGCCCGCCTTCCTCTCCATTAATGGCGCCCGAGCCACTGTTTAATACGGGCGGCCTTACTGTTTGCCTCACATTCCCCTACCTCCCGCAGACCTGCACCAACGCCATGGCGTAGAATGATCATCTGCCACTAGTCTTGAAGTTTGGTGAAGTCGAATCCGAGTCGGAGGAGACAGAAAATAAGGAAGAATGGGGCCTCATGGACATGGCCCAGAACGAGCTGGCCGCGATGGTTGCTGCCCCCGCTCCCGTCCTAGCTCCCATTCCCGTGCTAGCGACCATCCCCGTATCATTGACGCGTTGGTCGCCAAGCACTATCGCAGAGCTAGAAGCCGCGGGCGTCAGCGAGGTCTCCGCGGACACACGCGAGCTCGTTTACATGCCAACGCCAGCACTCGTGCCCGTGCGCGCCCCTCCATCCATCGTGGTGCCGGCCCCCGTGCGTTTGGCCGCACCCGCCGCGCCCGTGCCCCTGCCCGTGCGCGCCCCTCCACCCACCGCGGCGCCGGTCCCTGTGCGTTTGGCTGCACCCGCCGCGCCCGTGCCCGTGCGCGTGCCCCACTCAACGGCATGGGACGCTGCCGTCGACCACTACCTCTCAGCGGTGCTAGTTGCCGTCCTCCCGCACCCCGCCTGTCGATCACGCGACAACATGATGTTTGATTTGCAAGTGAAGACCATTTTGTGCTGCCTTGAAGACTTCAACAACGGCGTCCCGGAGGACGACAACGACAACGACGGCGCAGCGCGCCACCTCCGCAGCCGCCGGAAATAGTTTTTTGGGGTTTAATACTGTATCTCGAATTCTCGATCGTATGAATATAAATTCGCAAACTGGATGAAATATATGGTTTGAACGAACTTGCTTTTTTCTCTCTTAATGTACAGACTTATCAAATGATTTTCTTTTCAAAAAAACGTCAATGGTTTTTAAATATAAAACACTCACCGCAAACGTTTTAGTTAGAACACCCGTATGCAAAGTGAGAGCTTTGGAAAATTGGCAGTGCATGATTTGTGCATCCCATCAATGCAAATGGTTGTTTTGGATGACCCGTGTGCAACCACGTCGAAACAATTGGGTAAGATTTGCATCTGTCATATTGGATATATTGCCATTTGTCAAACTGGAAAGACTGACATTTGTTTATCTAGTAACATTGCCATTTGTCAACCTTGTAACACAGCGATTTGTCAAAATATGCAGCTGAAAATCACTAGCACTATCTAATTTTTGCAACCAAAATCACTAGCACTGTTCATATGGACACCAATACAAAGTGGCATTGTACTTTTTTTGTCATCCAAATAGAAAAATAATATACATGCCGCCACGCGACCCGTGTGACGTGCGAGCAGACGTGAGTTGATGGGACGCATATGCAAATGTACCATTCATTACATACAATAAGTCATCAATACACAACAACAACGAGGATACATGTTGGATTATAGATTATTTCCAACAAAACATTCTAGTAAAGTAATGTTTTTCTCACACAACAAATAACAAAGCGATGAAATGAACTCCAGCTCAACCAATCCTCGGCGTTGGAAACACTTGCTTTGAACCATAACTAATTCTCTTGGAAGGGCCATGAATTGTCAATCTCAAGACCAACGCAGTACTGATCATCCAGGCTGAAGCGGCCTGTATCAGGACGCATATTGTGATAGCCAGGGTAGGGAACCATAGCAATGTCCAAGTATAGATACAGTTGCTTCTCATAAATGATAGTAACGTGTGTCAACAACAGTTGGATCGCCTTTCACCATCATTGGATAGTTTTGTGCAAGGAAGGGCAAGTTTCGGAAGAGCAAGTTTCCTCCAAGACTATCAATACAGAACTATGCACAAGGTGCTGGCGCTAGTACACTAGTATCCATCCCGAATAGCCTACAACGGAGGTTGGAATAGGTCCAGATAGTGCGACCATGGTAGACAACACCTGCTTCGTTAGTAACATCAGCAGTGCCCTGTATACATACAACAAGAGGTGATCCATCGGAATAAGTTGTCAGGCGCCATTGAGTATATAGGTCCTGCTCGTCCTCATGCTCGTGATCATCACCATCGTCATCTCCCCCTTGGTTATAAAAAATTTCAAGTATAGGAGGTGGAATGTTCACTGTATCTTGGAAACACAAGAAGGTTAATTAGTACGGTGATACTAACTAGCATGCATGTGGATGAAACAATTCTAATTATGATGGAAGACAAACGTACCGAAACAATAAGGATCCCATGCAAAAACAGTGCCACAAGTGGTGGTAGCAAACACAAGACGTTTGTATTGAATTGCATCACAGTACTCATTCGTGTACGAAAATTGATTTTTGAGCAATATCCATCCATCCGTGGAAGCAGAGACGGCAACAAGCTTGTCGAAGATAGCAACAACATCATAGTTCTTGTAATCCCAAGAGTGGCTGGGAACTCGAGAAATTACTATCTTCCGTAGACGACAGTCATGATGATCGAATTTGAACGTACGTAGACTATCTGTGTGCCGAACCTCATGGCAGTCTGGTTTTGGAAGTGGAATCCGGTGACGAGTGTACACATTCACAAGTTCCCACTCGCAGTTGTTCCCAATATAAACAACCCAATCTCCATTTGTGCCTGCCCAAGCCTTACCCTTAAGCGATGGCATCTTAACATCATATGTATCATTATCAAGCGGCATCAACTTGCACAAGGCAAGGCTTCCGCCGTCCTCGCTACGGCAAGCAGGGTCATGGCGAAGAAGATAGGGGAGATCAAACCACTCCTGAACCCTTGGGTTCTTTGTAATGATCGTATTTGTTGAGTCGAGAATGGTCTCGTACGAACCTGCCATGCTAGCCGAGGTGATGACGTCGCACCGATCAATGAATTCCTCCACCACGTCATCTTTCGGATCGGGGCAAGAATAACGGGGTCGTTTTCGGCCTGTTCCCTCCGTGGAGAAGATGATCGAACAATGGCAGAAGGAAGGGTGAAGGCAAATGGAGGGAGGAAGAGCATGCGACAACAGTTCGAAATCGAGAGGGAAAGGCGAAGAGGCGGTGGACAGTTGCCACGGTACAAGAAGAGGCTACTAGAGAGCGAACGGTTGCCACAGAGGTCACACACTGACGACAAGGCAGAGTGAACCACATGCCGTATATCGCACACACCTTGATCTGGCTGACCGTTTCTTTTGCGCTACCTAATCACAAACAGTTCATCCGAGTGAACCGTATGATGTATATTGCACACGCCTTCATCTGGCTGCCCATTTCTTTTGTGTTGCCTCATTGCAAACAGTTAATTGAACTGAACCGTATGCCCTGCATCGCACACGCAACTAAAATCTGAAGCATGTTTGATGCATTCGCCATCGCAAATGTTTTGCACCCTTTTTGATGGGTTTTTTACACCACCGTTTGCAATTATTGCATCGCACACAGTTTCGTCGAAGGGTCTCTGCTCGTAGTGTCGCGTTAGCAGCATCCTGCAGTAGTGATACCACCCACATGTGTTGTAACAATATTTACAAAATGGCCTCATGTTCATCTTTCTAGACTATGTGCCTCTATGTGTATATAATCTAGAGCCATCAAAAGAGAGGAAAATACCAGTGGCACTGAACAAGCTGCATTAGCATCTCTCACATTGAAAATCTGTGTGATGACCCACATGTATAGGGGATCAATCGTAGTCCTTTTGATAAGTAAGAGTGTCGAACCAAACAAGGCGCATAAGGAAATGACAAGCGGTTTTCAGCAAGGTATTTTTTGCAAGCATTGAAATTATTGGTGACAAGTAGTTTGATAGCAAGGCAATTTATAACGTGCAACAAGTAGCAATTATAACAAAGGTGCAGCAATGTAGCCCAATCCTTTTATAGCAAAGGACAAGCCAGAACTTTCTCTTATAGCAAGCAAAGCGTTCTTGAGGACACATGGGAATTTCATCTAGTCACTTGCATCATGTTTATTTGATTCACGTTCGCTACTTTGATGATTTGATATGTGGGTGGACCGGTGTTTGGGTGATGTTCTTACTTCAAAAAGTCTCCCACTTATGATTACCCCCGCTCATAAGCATCCGCAACTATGAAATAAGAATTAAGATAAATCTAACCATAGCGTGAAACATATGGATCCAAATCATCCCCTCACGGAATATCGCATAAACTAGGGTTTAACCTTCTGTCACTCTAGCAACCCATCATATATTTACTACTCCACAATGCTTTCCCTTAGGCCCAAATATGGTGAAGTATCATGTAGTCGACGTTCACATGATACCACTAAGGGAAACAACAACATGCATATCATCAAAATATCTAACGAATACCAAATTCACATGATTGCTTATGAAAAGACTTCTCTCGTGTCCTCAAGAACCAAAGTAACTACTCACAAATCATATTCATGTTCAAGATCAGAGGGGTATTGAATATCATTAAGCATTTGAACATATAATATTCCACCAAATAAACCAACTAGCATCAACTACAAGATGTAATCAACACTACTAGCAACCCACGGGTACAAATCTGAGGTTTCAAGACAAAGATTGAATACAAGAGATGAACTAGGGTTTGAGAAGAGATGATGTTGGCGAAGATGTTGACGGAGATAGGTCCTCCCACGACGAGAGGATCGTTGGTGATGAAGATGGCTTTGATTTCACCCTCCCGGAGGGAAGTTTCCCCGGCAGAATCTCTCTGTCACAGAGCAAAAGTGCTCCTGCCCAGGTTCCGCCTCGGGACGGCGGTGCTTCATCCTAGAAACCTTTATTCTCTTTTTTTCTAGGTCAAATCGTTGGAAACAGGCCATAGAAGCAATAATAAATTGGTTATTATCATATTTCCTTTATCGTGATAAATGTTTATTATTCATGCTAGAATTGTATTGACCGGAAACTTTAATACATGTGTGAATACATAAACAAATACTATGTCCCTAGTGAGCCTCTACATTGATCAAAGATGGTTAAGGTTTCCTAACCATAGACATGAGTTGTCATTTGATAACGGGATCACATCATTAGGAGAATGATGTAATGGACAAGACCCAACAGTAAGCTTAGCATCAGATCGTATCGATTAGTTATTTGCGACAGCTTTCTTCATGTCAAGTATCTATTCCTATGACCATGAGATCATGCAACTCCCTGACACTGGAGGAACACTTACTGTGTATCCAAACGTCACTTCGTAACTGGGTGATCATAAAGGTACTCTATAGGTATCTTCGAAGGTGTTTGTTGAGTTGGCACGGATCGAGACTGGGATTTGTCACTCCGTATGATGGAGAGATATATCTGGGCCCTCTCGGTAATACAATATCGTAAAGAGATTCCAAACAATTCGGTTAATGAGTTAGTCACGAGAGTGTCGGGCCCGTGGGACTAGGGGTACCCAGGCCCGTCTGCCTACGACCCATGACGCGATGCCACCAGAAGGCCCAAGATGGCCCATCGCCATGACTTCATGAGCAAGGCCCTTGCGAGGACCTCGCCTCGCGAGGCGCATGTCATCAAGTGTCGTCAAGATCCTCTTGAGGCTCTCTCGCGAGGCGCCCTCCCAAGGCCACATGCGGAGGCGTGTGGAGCAAGGATCAGGCGTTGGGGCTGGGCGGCCTGCGTCTTCACGTGGGTGACATGCTTGGTGACGAGCGGAGCCAGAAGGGCACCGATAGGCGCGGATAAGGAGGCTTTCCTCTTTCGTGCTAGGGGAACAAGGGTAGCGTGCCTGTTCCCAAAGCAATCCCAAAAGGTTGCCGCTTCGGTGCAAGTAGACCATGATGACGGGCTCGTCAGGACGGAGGTCATCACCGAGCCCACTGGCGCGTCATGGCAGAGAGCTTAGGCAGGCGAAGACCACCTTTAGTCAGGATAAGTTGTACTCCTGTTCCCCTTCGAATTTAGCCGTGTGGCAACCCTTCTCGCCTTGTGCTTTCGGGGGAAGAGGACCAAGGCCAGCATAAGTAGAGGTAGAGCGCCACCGTATAAAGGGATCGACCTCAGACAAGACTCTCAAGAAGCACGACACTCTCTATTGTACTCTCATACTCAACCTCCCTTGCAAGGCAATCCAACCACAAAGCATGAGTAGGGTTTTACACCGCAAGGTGACTGCTACTTCTTGAGCTTGTGTTGTATTCCCTCGAAGAGGAAAGGGTGATGCAGCACAGTGGCGTAATTATTTCCCTCGGTTTTTGAGAACCAAGGTATCAATCCAGTAGGAGACCACGCGCGAGTCCCTCGCACCTGCACAAACAAATAAGAACTTCGCAACCAACGCGATAAGGGGTTGTCAATCCCTTTACGGTCACTTACGAAAGTGAGATCTGATAGATAGGATAGTTTGATATTTTTGGTATTTTTGGATATAAGAACAAAAATTAAAAACAGCAAAGTAAAGTAGATTGTAGATTGATATGTTGAGAATAGACCCGGGGGCCATAGGTTTCACTAATGGCTTCTCTCATGATAGCAGAATTCTATGGTGGGTGAACAAATTACTGTCGAGCAATTGATAAAAAAGCGAATAATTATGAGAATATCTAGGCATGATCATTATATATAGGCATCACGTCTGAGACAAGTAGACTGAAACGATTCTGCATCTACTACTATTACACCACACATCGACCGCTATCCAGCATGCATCTAGAGTATTAAGTTCATAAGAACAGAGTAATGCTTTAAGCAAGATGACATGATGTAGAGGGATAAACTCAAGCAATATGATATAAACCCCATCTTTTTGTCCTCGATGGCAACAATCAATACGTGCCTTGCTGCCCCTACTGTCACTGGGAAAGGACACCGCAAGATTGAACCCAAAGCCAAGCACTTCTCCCATTGCAAGAACTATAGATCTAGTAGGCCAAACCAAACCGATAATTCGAATAGACTTGCAAGGATATTATAATCATACATAAAAGAATTCAGAAAAGAACCAAATATTTCTCATAGATAATCTTGATCATAAACCCACAATTCATCAGATCTCGACAAACACACCGCAAAAAGATTACATCGAATAGATCTCCTCGAAGACCGAGGAGAACTTGGTATTGAGATCCAAAAAGAGAGAAGAAGCCATCTAGGTACTAACTATGGACCCGAAGGTCTGTGGTAAACTACTCACAACTCATGGTGAGGCGATGGCGTTGATGTAGAAGCACTCCATGGAAGATCCCCCCTCCGGCGGAGCTCTGGAACAGGCCCCAAGATGGGATCTCACGGGAACGTAAGGTTGCGGCGGTGGAATTAGGGTTTTCTCTGTTGCCTCGATGTTTTGAGGGTACATGGGTATATATAGGAGGAAGAAGTACGCCAGTGGAGCAACATGGGGCCCATGAGGGTGGGGGCGCGCCCAGGGGGAGGGGGCGCGCCCTGGACCCTCGTGGGCACCACATTTCTCTTCTGCCTTGGTGCTCAAGTCTCTCGTGAAGATATCGTTACAAAAATAACTCTCCCGAAGGTTTCATTCCGTTTGGACTCCGTTTGATATTCCTTTTCCGCAAAACCCTGAAATAGGCAAAAAAACAACAATCTGCACTAGGCCTTTGGGTTAATAGGTTAGTCCCAAAAATAATATAAAAGTGTATGATAAAGCCCATTAAACACCCAAAACATCATATATAATAGCATGGAACAATCAAAAATTATAGATACGTTGGAGACGTATCAAACATCCTCAAGCTTAATTCCTGCTCGTCCTCGAGTAGGTAAATCATAAAAACAGAATTTTTGATGTGGAATGCTAACCAACATAATTTTCAATGTAATTTCTTTATTGTGGCATGAATTTTCAGATCCGAAAGATTCAAGACAAAAGTCTATATTGACATAAGAAATAATAATACTTCAAGCATGCTAACAAAGCAATCATGTCTTCTCAAAATAACATGGCCAAAGAAAGTTATCCCTACAAAATCATATAGTCTGGCTATGCTCCCTCTTCATCACACAAAATATTCATATCATGCACAACCCCGGTTTCAGCCAAGCAATTGTTTTCGTACTCAATTTTTTTAAACCTTTCAACTTGCACGCAATACACGAGCGTGAGCCATGGATATAGCACTGTAGGTGGAATAGAGTGGTGGTTGTGGAGAAGACAAAAAGGAGGAAGATAGTCTCACATCGACTAGGCGTATCAATGGGCTATGGAGATGTCCATCAATAGATATCAATGTGAGTGAGTAGGGATTGCCATGCAACGGATGCACTAGAGCTAAAAATGTATGAAAGCTCAACAAAAGAAAATAAGTGGGTGTGCATCCAACTTGCTTGCTCACGAAGACCTAGGGCATTTGAGGAAGCCCATTGTTGGAATATATAAGCCAAGTTCTGTAATGAAAATTCCCACCAGTATATGAAAGTGACTAAACATGAGACTCTCTATCATGAAGAACATGGTGCTACTTTGAAGCACAAGTGTGGAAAAAGATAGTAGCATTGTCCCTTTTCTTTTCTTTTCTTTTTTTCTTTTCCTTTTTTGTCCTTTCTTTTTCTTGGCCTTTCCTTCTTCTTTTTTCTTTTTCTTTGGGACAATGCTCTAATAATGATGATCATCACACTTATATTGATTTACAACTCGATATTACAAATCGATACTAGAACAAAGTATGACTCTATATGAATACCTCCGGCGGTGTACCGGGATGTGCAATGAATAAAGAGTGACATGTATGAAACATTATGCATGGTGGCTTTGCCACAAATACAATGTCAACTACATGATCATGCATGGCAATATGACAATATGAGGCGTGTCATATGAACGAAACGATGGAAAGTTGCATGGCAATATATCTCGAAATGGCTATGGAAATGCCATGATAGGTAGGTATGGTGGCTGTTTTGAGAAATGTGTATGATAGCTGTTTTGAGGAAGGTATATAGTGGGTGTATGGTACCGGCGAAAGTTGCGCGGTACAGGAGAGGCTAGCAATGGTGGAAGGGTGAGAGTGCGTATAATCCATGGACTCAACATTAGTCATAAAGAATTCATATACTTATTGCAAAAATTTATGAGTCATCAAAACAAAGCAATCAACGCATGATCCTAGGGGGGAGGTTGGTAGGAGTTAACCATCGCGCGCCCCCGACCTCCACACAAAGGATGACACTCAACAAATACCTCATGCTCTAACTTCGTCACATAGCGGTTCACCATATGTGCATGCTACGGGAATCACAAACTTTAACACAAGTATTTCTCAAATTCATAATTACTCCACTAGCATGACTCTAATATCACTATCCCCATATCTGAAAACAATCATCAAGTATCAAACTTCTCATCATATTCAATGCACTTTGTATGAATTTTTTTACTACATTCATCTTGGATGTCTATCATATTAGGACTAGTTTTATAACCAAAGCACATTACCATTCTGTTCTAAAAGACTCTCAAAATGATATAAGTGAAGCATGAGAGATAAACAATTTCTACAAAATAAAATCACCACCGTGCTCTAAAAGATATAAGTGAAGCACTAGAGCGAAACTGTTTAGCTCAAAAGATATAAGTGATGCACATAGAGTACTCTAACAAATTCTATGCCATATTTATCTCTCAAAAAGGTGTGTCCAGCAAGGATGATTGTGGAAAAATAACAAGCAAAGACTCAAATCATACATGACGCTCCAAACAAAACACATATCATGTGGTGAATAAAAATATTGTCCCGAGTATAGTTACCAATAGATGAAGACGAAAGAGGGGATGCCTTCCCGGGGCATCCCCAAGCTTAGGCTTTTGGTTGTCCTTTAATTTTACCTTTGGGTGCCTTGGGCATCCCCAAGCGTAGTCTCTTGCCACTCTTTGTTCCATAGTCCATCAAAGCCATACTCAAAACTCGAAAACTTCACAACACAAAACTTCGCCAAAAATCTCGTGAGCTCCGATAGTATAAGAAAACAAACCACCACTCAAAGGTACTGTAATGAACTCATTATTTGTTTGTATTGGTGTTAAACCTACTCTATTACAACTTCTCTATGATTCATATCCTCCAATACTACTCATAGATTCATCAAAATAAGCAAACAACACACGAAAAATAGAACAGTCTGTAGTAATCTGTAACTTTCGCATACTTCTGTAACTCCAAAAAAATTTATATCAATTGGTAAACGTGAGGAATTTGTCTATTAACCATCTGCAAAAAGAATCAACTAAATAGCACTCTCCAGTAAAATCTGGTGACTATTCTCGTGAGCGCTAACGTTTCTGTTTTTTACAGCAAGATCATATAAACTTCACACAAGTCTTCCCAAAGGTTCTACTTGGCACAAACACTAATTAAAACACAAAACTACATCTAAACAGAAGCTAGATGCAATATTTGTTCCTAAACATAAGAAAAAACAAAGAAAATAAAATTGGGTTGCCTCCCAACAAGCGCTATCGTTTGACGCCCCTAGCTAGGCACGATACAAGGATAGATCTAGGTATTGCCATCTTTGGAAGGCAATCCATAAGTGGCTCTCATAATGGATTCATAAGGTAATTTGATTTTATTTCTAGGAAAGTGTTCCATGCCTTTCCTTAACGGAAATTGGAATCGAATATTTCCTTCCTTCATATCAATAATTGCACCAATTGTTCTAAGGAAAGGTCTACCAAGAATAATATGACATGAAGGATTGCAATCTATATCAAGAACAATCAAATCTACGGGCACATAATTCCTATTGGCAACAATAAGAACATAATTAATCCTTCCCATAGGTTTCTTAATAGTAGAATCCGCAAGATGCAAATTTAAAGAACAATAATCAAGCTCATGGAAACCTAACAAATCACACCAAGTTTTTGGGATAGTGGAAACACTTGCACCAAAAGCACACAAAGCAAAGCATTCATGATCTTTAATTTTAATTTTAATAGTAGGTTCCCATTCATCATAAAGCTTTCTAGGGATAGAAACTTCTAGTTCAAGTTTTTCTTCATAAGATTGCATCAAAGCATCAACTATGTGTTTGGTAAAAGCTTTATTTTGACTGTAAGCATGCGGAGAATTTAGTACGGATTGCAACAAGGAAATACAATCAATCAAAGAGCAATTATCATAATTGAATCCCTTGAAATCCAAAGTAGTGGGTTCATCACTATGCAAAGTTTTAATCTCTTCAATCCCACTTTTAACAATTTTAGCATGAAGACCTAAAAACTCCGAATCATTGGGACGCCTTTTAATTAAAGTAGACTCATCTCCAGTCCCATTTTTATCTAGATTCATACTATAAAACAAGGATCTAATAGGAGACACATCAATAACTTTTAAATCTTCATCTTTATTTTCATATTCTTCCGGTTTAGCAGCCATCTTATTAACTAAGGTGGATTTCTTATCCAAAATTTGGGCTATTAGGTTCTCAAGATGAGCAAACTGAGATTTCAAACCATAAAATTCTTTAGACATATCATCAAGTTCTTTATTCATGTGCTCCATAAAGCTTTTCTGTTCTTTAAGCTCGTTTCTGAAGAAATCATTGTGCTCAAATTGCACAGACATAAAAATTCTAACATTGTTTTCAATCTCCTCCAACCTCTTGAGGTGAGGGTCAACACCGATAGGGTGAGCCATAGTGACAAGCAAGCAATCGAACACACAAGCAAACAAGAAGCAATCAAACGGTAAACACACGGCAAAAAGAAGGGCAAATAAAACGGCAAGGGTGAAGTGGGGGAGAGGAAAACGAGAGGCAAATAAAGGTAATGTGAAGGATAAGGGTTTGTGATAGGTACTTGGTATATGATTTTTGCGTAAGCCTCCCCGGCAACGGCGCCAGAAATTCTTCTTGCTACTTCTCGAGCTTGCGTTGTATTCCCTCGAAGAGGAAAGGGTGATGCAGCACAGTAGCGTCAGTATTTCCCTTAGTTTTTGAGAACCAAGGTATCAATCCAGTAGGAGACCATGCGCGAGTCCCTCGCATCTTCACAAACAAATAAGAACTTCGCAGCCAACGCGATAAGGGGTTGTCAATCCCTTTACGGTCACTTACGAAAGTGAGATCTTATAGATAGGATAGTTTGATATTTTTGGTATTTTTGGATATAAGAACAGAAAGTAAAAACAGCAAAGTAATGTAGATTGTAGATTGATATGTTGAGAATAGACCCGGGGGCCATAGGTTTCACTAGTGGTTTCTCTCATGATAGCAGAATTCTATGATGGGTGAACAAATTACTGTCGAGCAATTGATAGAAAAGCGAATAATTATGAGAATACCTAGGCATGATCATTATATATAGGCATCACGTCTGAGACAACTAGACCGAAACAATTCTGCATCTACTACTATTACTCCACACATCGACCGCTATCCAGCATGCATCTAGAGTATTAAGTTCATAAGAACAGAGTAATGCTTTAAGCAAGATGACATGATGTAGAGGGATAAACTCAAGCAATATGATATAAACCCCATCTTTTTATCCTCGATGGCAACAATACAATACGTGCCTTGCTTCCCCTACTGTCACTGGGAAAGGACACCGCAAGATTGAACCCAAAGCCAAGCACTTCTCCCATTGCAATAACTATAGATCTAGTAGGCCAAACCAAACCGATAATTCAAAGAGACTTTCAAGGATATTATAATCATCCATAAAAGAATTCAGAAAAGAACAAAATATTTCTCATAGATAATCTTGATCATAAACCCACAATTCATCGGATCTCGACAAACACACCGCAAAAAGATTACATCGAATAGATCTCCTTGAAGACCGAGGAGAACTTGGTATTGAGATCCAAAAAGAGAGAAGAAGCCATCTAGGTACTAACTATGGACCCGAAGGTCTGTGGTAAACTACTCGCAACTCATGGCGAGGCGATGGTGTTGATGTAGAAGCACTCCGTGGAAGATCCCCCCTCCAGCGGAGCTCCGGAACAGGTCCCAAGATGGGATCTCACGGGAACTGAAGGTTGCGGCGGTGGAATTAGGATTTTCTTTGTTGCCTCGATGTTTTCAGGGTACATGGGTATATATAGGAGAAAGAAGTACATCAGTGGAGCAACGTGGGGCCCACGAGGCTGGGAGGCGCGCCCAGGGGGAGGGGGCGCGCCCTAGACCCTCATGGGCACCACGTTTCTCTTCTTCCTTGGTGCTCAAGTCTCTCGTGAAGATGTCATTCCAAAAATAACTCTCCCAAAGGTTTCATTCCGTTTTTACTCCGTTTGATATTCCTTATCTGCGAAACCTTGAAATAGGCAAAAAACAACAATCTACACTGGGCCTTTGGGTTAATAGGTTAGTCCCAAAAATAATATAAAAGTGTATGATAAAGCCCATTAAACACCGAAAACATCATATATAATTGCATGGAACAATCAAAAGTAGATACGTTGGAGACGTATCAGTGACCCGAACCTGGGTAAATGGTTGTGTCTCTAGTTCGTCTTTCCCCTTGCTCGAGCCCGTCGGAGCATTGACGTGAGGTAGTATGGAGCTAGGTAGGGCTTGGCAAGGGTACCAGCGCACACCCTAGTGTTCGAACCTTTTTTGGATCCCCGGAGCCCCGATTTCGATATTTGGCACGTCAGGTAGGGTTGTGCCGAAGTTCTTCTGCTTCACACCTGTGCCTGCTCCACCGTATCAATGGTCGACGCTCATCGTGCTCGCAGGAGCGCATGGCGGCTTGACTCGCCCAGACAGAGCCCGTGAGCCGTGGTGACCTTCGTCACTCCGCCTCGGTCGTGGCCAACACATCCACCAACACCGCTGCTCATGGGTAGCAGGATTCCTCCATGCACCCTTCCGTGCAACCCGATGACCGCACCACCATGCCTTCCCTCACCCAAGCCATGGCTTCATTCTCCCACGGTCGCCATGGGCAGGCGAACGTGCAGGCCGCGCAACTCATTGAGCGTGAGTTGTTGCGCTACCACCCAGCCAACGAAGCCTACGACACCTGGCTTGGACCCATCACCGAGCTCATCAACATCGCGGGCGAGGTCCCAACACCCTCAACATCGCCCAACCACCGATGATGTAAAAGCTCTCAGGGTTAGTGATTTGGCCTGCAGAACCTTGTCGAAACCCGTGAGCACTACAGGGTCTGGGGCAACACAAAGAAGGACTCCCTGGTTGAATTCGCCTCGCCCATCATCGACCCCTACTACAAAAAGATGAAGCAGGATGCCCAAAGAACAAGTCCCATATCCTGGCATAGGGCGGGGATGCGGCAACTAGATGAACCTCACCTCAGGTTCGCTGCCAAGAGTGTGTACACATGCTACGAGAGGCACAGGCGGATCATTGTCATGAGGAAGTGCCTCGTTACCCAAATCGATGAGGCCGGATTGAGCCACAAGAAGTAGATGATGATAAGATGATCGTTTATCCTAGTTAATCATGCATGTAATTAATATATATATGGTTTACTTTGGTGTGTGGAAATGTCATGTGTGTACTAGGCACCTATGTAATTATGCATGTAATAGTTTACTTTGGTGTGTGCAAATGCCATGGTTGTAGTAGCCTTATTAGCAGCAATCGTTTGTGTTATTATCGGTCTTTGCACACATTTCTGATTACATACTTGTTTGCCGCGTATCACACACATCTTGTTATATTGAACCATTTCTGTTCTCTTGTCTCAACACAAACGGTTCATCCGAGTGAACCGCATGCCGTATATCGCACACACCTTGATCTGGCTAACCGTTTCTTTTGTGTTGCCCAATCACAAACAATTCATCTGAGTCAATCGTATATTGTATATCGCACACACCCTCATCTGTTTGCCTGTTTCTTTTGTTCCTCCTCATCGCAAACAGTTAATTGAACTGAACTGTATGCCCTGCATCGCACGCGCAACTAAAATCTGAACCGTGTTTGATGCATCTGTCATCGCAAACATTTTGCACCTTTTTGACGGTTTTTTCACACCACCGTTTGCGATTATTGCATCACACACAGTTTCGTCGAAGGGTCTCTAATCGTAGTGTCGCATTAGCAGCATCCTGCAGTAGTGGCAACCTGGGAAAGGCGTGCCGCCTCATTTTCATGCGAGTCGCTTGCACGTCGAAGGGGTGCCCAAGAGCATCGTGCCTCAGGGGCTCTGAAAGGATCGATATGGTTGACTAGAGGGGGGGGGGTCAATAGGCAACTAACAATTTTTAGCTTTTCTTAACCAATTTAAATTAAGCAACAAGGTAAGTTGTCTAGATAAGCTACTAGGATGGCAACTACACTGAAACAAGGATAACAACCTTACAAGCAAGCTACTTAAGACAAACAAGGAAAGCTTGCACAAGTAAAGGAAAGAAATAACCACAAGTGGAGCCGGTGAAGACGAGGATGTGTTATCGAAGTTCCTTCCCTTTGAGGGGAAGTACGTCTCCGTTGGAGCGGTGTGGAGGCACAATGCTCCCCAAAAAGCCACTAGGGCCACCGTATTCTCCTCACGCCCTCACACAATGCGAGATGTCGTGATTCCACTATTGGTGCCCTTGAAGGCGGCAACCAAACCTTTACAAACAAGGTTGGGGCAATCTCCACAACTTAATTGGAGGCTCCCAACGACACCACGAAGCTTCACCACAATGGACTACGGCTTCATGGTGACCTCAACCGTCTAGGGTGCTCAAACAGCCAAGAGTAACAAGATCCGCTAGGGATTAGTGGGGGGAATCAAATTTCTCTTGGTGGAAGTGTAGATCGAGGCCTTCTCAACCAATCCCGAGAAAATCAACAAGTTTGATAGGCTAGGGAGAGAGATCGGGCGAAAATGGAGCTTGGAGCAACAATGGAGTATATGGGGGAAGAGGTAAGTCAACATTGGGGAAGAAGACACCTTTATATAGTGGGGGGAACAATCCAACCGTTACCCCCCACTCAGCCCCGCAAAGAGCGGTACTACCGCTTGGGTGGACGGTACTACCGCTGAGCAAGCGGTACTGCCGTTCCACCCTAGCGGTACTACCGCGCAAGGGATAGGAGCCGAGGGATGGGACCAAGAGCGGTACTACCGTGGAGGCAGGGCGGTACTACCGCTGGGAAGTGGTACTACCGCCACTACTACCGCAGCCAGTGCCGCAAAACCCGACACGAGAAAGCGCGCACTCGAGTCGAGGCGGTAGGAACACGGAGCCGCAGCGGTACTACGGCTGAGTGCTCCAAGTGGTACTACCGCTCTGTGAAGCGGTACTGCCGCTTGATGCACTTCGGCGGTACTACCGCTATGGCCCGCGGTACTACCGCTGGGACCAAGAAAAGGCAGAGATGGGAGGGAAGGAAATCTCCATTGAGGCGGAAGGATATGGTCGGTGCGATAAGGAAGTGTACGTGTTGATTCCACCCTAACCTTACCAAAGCGGATCCCCTCTTGATAGTACGGTGACTCCTACGAAACTAGTCCACCAACAAAGAAACGAAAAAGAGCTACACCGTCTTGAATCGAACACCGAGGGGAGATAATCGTCTCGTGCCGAAGAATGAATCTCTGAAAAACTTAGTGCGCACGATTAGTCCACAAAAGCATTGTCATCAATCACCAAAACACCGTAGGGATAAATATGCCCTTACAATCTCCCCTTTTTGGTGGATTGATGATAATACGGGATTTGCACAAACCGAGTAATGACATAGAATAAGCGCAAAACCCAAACCTCTAAAATATAGACGGGCTCCCCCTAGATGTGTGCTATCTAGATAAGTGCTTTGGACTGCACGACACACATACTAGATCAACGCTCCCCCTACATTTTAGAGACCAACAACCTAAGCAAAATATATGAGAACATAGTATATAACAGGATAAGCATGCAAGCTATAGGGTACCAAAGTACAAGATGGATATAGGTAAGATAAAGGTAAGGTAGCATATGTCTCACAACATATGTCAGGAACTCAGGTCTCACCGGCACAAAACCAAACAAAGCAAAAGACGAGAAAGCACACCGACGAAAGCATAACGACAACGACACAAATCCCTAAACTCTCTCCCCCTTTGGCATCGAGACACCAAAAAGGGAAGATAGCTAAGCTATGGATCCAGGTGAGAGCAAGTGAGGGTCTCGAACATCAAACCCCAGCGGGGTC
Organism: Secale cereale; assembly: GCA_902687465.1. NCBI lineage: Eukaryota > Viridiplantae > Streptophyta > Magnoliopsida > Poales > Poaceae > Secale > Secale cereale. Next base: position 296,459,889 of record LR738710.1, read on the forward strand.
ATCTGCACCGCCGTCGTCGGACGGAAACTGCTCGGCGTCGGAATCTGTCCACGGGAAGTGCTGCTGAATCCACTCCTCCTCCTCGGTGATCTGGCCTTCAGAACCACTGGCCACAGTCGCACCCAATTGACGCATGAGCTCCTTGTGACGTCCCCCGGCCTTCTTCTCTGCCACATGAGTCATGTACTGACCGTGAGACTCCATGCAAAACAGCTTCTTCATCTTCAGCTTGAGCTTCTTTGCCCACGAGGGCTCTGCACCAGACAGCTCATAGTCATCGTCATCATCAGCCTCAGCCTCAGTCTCCCCGGTCTCCATAGCAGCAGCAGAGGATGTACCCCCAGATTTAGGTGCCTGAGTGCCCCAGTTGTCCTTCCTCCTCAGACGTTTGATCTCATGAGACACCAACTCTCCAGTCTCAAGCATAACGTTGGGATAGACATGATCCCAAGCCTTCTCAATTAGCAGCATGATGAATGGTCCATAGATCTAACACTTGCGCTCAAAGATAGCACATAAGAGCTCAGACCACATCACATGAGAAATGTCCAGGGACTCGCTAGTGTTCTTTTCCTGCTCATGCTGGCAGAAGAGAAGCATGTCCACAAGATAGGAGTGAACCATATCCAGATTCCCAACGCGAGGGAAGAGGGTCTCACGGAAGATGCGGTGAAGAATATCCAGAAAGGCAGTTAGCTCATATGTTTCCTTCTTAGTTTCAGGGTTGACCTTCACAGTGCAGTAGGGCCAGAGAGCTTGCTTGTGGGTGGAGGTACTGTTGCGATGAGGACGAAAGCCAACAGGATTCTCAAGCCCATGATCTTCCACCCCAAGTAACTCCATGAAAGCCTTCCACTTGACAGAAAGCAACTTGCCGTTGGTCATCCATGTCAGAGTCCTGTCCTTATTAGTCCCTAGATGGACAGTGGCATAGAATTGAGCCACAATATCTGCATCAAAGTCCTTGTTGAACTGGATGATCCGGAGAATGTTGAGCTGAGAGCACATCTGAAGAGCCTCGCCAAAGTACATAGGATCCTTCTCCATGTAATCCGTGTCGATGGAGCACACACTAACATAGAGATTCTTCTTGGCCTTGAGTACATCAAAGAAGATGGCAAACTGAAAGCGGTTCCAGAACGGACGGTTGACCAAATTGGGTTCTTGATCTTCTCCATAGGGATTGCGGCGACGCCTTGCCCAGAACTCCTTGGCACTCATTTGGGGCACAATTTTTCCCTTTGGCTTCGACGAAGACTTCTTCTTGAGTTGAGGTGGAGGTGGAGCACTAGATGAACCTCCTGCTGACTCAGACGTGCGGTAGCGCTTCGAGGTGGTGATGGCTTCTCGCCCCTCGTTGGTTACCCCAAGTGGAAGGTTTGAGATGCAGTGTAGCGGTAGTTTTCCCTTGGCAAAGATACCAAGGATCGAATTCCACTGAGACTCCAAGGTTCAACAAGAAGGTGTCAACTGCTAATGGCGCCAGATACTTAGCAATTAACTGGACCTGCACACAGATACAAATAACTTTGCTCCTAACGAGTACAGAGAGGTTGTCAATCCCTCCGGCCTTGTCGTTTACAAAGGATCAAACACAAGAGATAATAGTGATAGGTATAATTGCAACTAGTAAGTAAAAGCAGAAAGTAAATAGCGGATGTGATCAATGATGGTAATATGGACCGGGGTCCCATGATGTTCACTAGTGATGTCTCTCTCCCAAAAGACGATAAAACAACTATGTGAGGTAAACGAATTACAGCTGGGCAATTGACAGAATTATGTGCGCAAACCAATGCTAACTATGCTGCAAGAAAGGTTGAGGCTCAAAAGCATGGGCGGTACGAGTAGACCGAAATCCATCTGCATCTACTACTAATCATCCACCTTGAGATATCTATCCAGAACATCTCGCTGGTATTAAGTTGCGAGTCCCACCCAAAGTGTAAACTTAAAGCAACAGACAACTGCATTAAAAGAACTTTGCGTAAAGTAAACAATCCTTGCACCCGCGAGTACAAGCACCCTTGTTTTCCCCCTTGTGGCAACAACACATCCCCTAGACTCATGTTTCTGTCACTCAAACTAGTCATCGAGGGGCATGAACCCACAATCAAGCATAACGTTCCCTCTTGGAGTTACTACCTACTACTTGGCCAAAGCAATAAACAGCAACGGAGAACATGCAAGAATTACTCAAGAACATAAATATAAAAGAGGTGAATCAAATATATTACTCACACACAATCTGAACATAATCTCACAATCCATCGGATCCCAGCAAACTCAACATAGCAACAACATAAGGATTACATATGTGCCTCGATCATGTAGGGCAGCTCACGAGGTCTAATTAGTGAAGAACAAAGAGGGGAGGAGAACATCACATAGCTACTGGTCATGGACCCATGGTCCAAGGGAGACTACTCACAACTCATCCGGGAGGCGTCCATGGTGGTGGAGAGGCTCCCGGTGGTGATCCTTCCCTCCGGCAGGGTACCGGGAAGAGTTCTCCAGGTGCTCCCGATCTTGGAAGCGCGGCGGCGGCGGAACATAGATGAGATCGCGAAAAAGGGTTCCGTCCTCGAGGGTTTCGGGACGCGGTGTAAATATATGCCAAAGGGGGGCATCAGCGGAGACCTGGGGGGCCCAGGCGCCCCCCCGACGCGGCCAGGAGGGGGGCCGCGCCACCAGGGCACCTGGAGCCCTGGTGGCCCCCCTCCGGCCCTACTTTGGCCGCAAGGAAGCTTCCGGAACGCTGATTTTTTATATGATTTTTCCGGGATTTTTCTGGCAGTTTACGTAATGGGAAAACCTAAAATACAAAAACAGCAGAAAACAGAAACTGGCACTGGGGTGCACTGAGTTAATAGGTTAGTCCAAATATGATCAAAAGTGTATGGAAGTGTATAAATATCATAGCAATATCACACAAAAGAGGCATGGAGCAAGCAGAAATTATAGATACGTTTTGGACGTATCAACATCCCCAAGCTTAATTCCTGCTCGTCCTCGAGTAGGTAAATGATAACAAGCATAATTTCTGTGGTGACATGCTATTAACCATATAAGAACTTTTCATAGTCACATGACAAGTGCTTACTGAGACAATGAATCTGTAGTAATTAAGTTGCCTCATGAGAAAATCACAAAGAACTGAAAGTTTTACAATATGATACTGAAATAGTCAAAAGATTTGCAATGAGCATGGTGTGCAAATATGATAAAGTGGTACCTCGCTTGCCCCCTTTAGTGAAGCAAAACATAAATGCAGGGGCACCTCCAAGGTTTAAGTGATGACTAGATACAATGATTTCAGAATAAACGATATCATAATCATGCAAAAGACAATGCTACTTTGGGACAATGCACATTACACTCAGAATGACAATCATGCTCTCAGTAGTTGGTGCTTTAAAGAAGGTGGAGACTCTCGAACTGTGGCTTTTGATGGCAAGGTTGAAAACCCGTGGTCGGAAACAAAAACTAAACATGTACCAGAGCTCTTGGTTTTAAAAACAGAGGTAATATTTTTTTAGATTATGCATATTTCGTCAACGAATGCTAGCAGATAACTCAATCACTTCTTGCGCTGGACAAGTTTCGAGGAACGGCTCCCGAATGAGGACGATCACATCCTCTTAATCTCCTTTGTTTATCACTGCCAAAATTTTCTGATTTCTCATGAACAAAGCGTGAAGGAGGGTTTGTTTGTTGTATAATTTTTTAATGAGCCGGGCGCACTCTATGCCAGTTCCTTCTCGTATTATGGGTTTGCACATTAGACATGCAATCCCGGGGTGAAGCTTGTCCAACTTAAAAAGATCATGAATTAACTACTACTTCCTCAAGAACTAAAATAGAGGCACAAAAGAGAAATGCTTTTTTGAATAATTTCGAGATGGTACATGAAAGTCTTCGTTAGGAATGGCAGGTAAATACCATGTATAGGAAGGTATGGTGGACTCATATGGCATAACTGGTTTAAAAGATTTTGGATGCACAAGCAGTCAGTCCGCTTAGTACAGGCGAAGGTTAGCAAAAGACTGGGAGTGACCAACTAAAAGAGCAATGACGGTCATAATCATGCAGAGCGACAAAGCAACATTGAATCGGGCATGGAAGTTATATCGCTACTCAGAAATTAAAGATCATCAAGGCTTGATAGACTTTCTTTACAGTCTTAAATATGCGTGAGCATACGCCAAGTCAATCAAAATAAATTCTTGAAGGAAGATATCACTAGACCATACCACATCATAGGCAAACAAATCATGTTGGTACTCCATTAACACATTGAGAACCCCCCAGCTATTTGAGACTAACCATAAGAAAACATGAACTACTAAGCATCATTATGCACATAGCATTTTATCATAGACATATCAACCAATGCAACAGAAGCCAACTCTCTTAATAAGATAAGCATGATAACTAAAGAGAGTTCCAGCGACCAACTAAACAAAAGCTCTTTAAAAAGATAAGCATGAAAATTAAGAGCTGAACATGATAGTAGCTATTGAAAGACAAAGAACACACACAGCAAAGATAGACATGAAAATTCTATGTTATGTTCTAGGTTGAAGTGGAGCGTGTTTCTCTCCCACACAAAGAAAGCTGAGTTCCAACTCGTTATGAACAGCAAGCAAAGCTAAAGAAAACTAAAAAGGAAACTAAAAGCAAGACGCTCCAAGCATAGCACATAACACATGAAGTGATAAAAATATAGTGGAACGAAAGACGAACTGATAATTGTTGATGGAGAAGGGGATGCACGGGGACATCCCCAAGCTTAGACGCTTGAGTCTTCTTGAATATTTCTTGGGGGTGCATGGGGGCATCCCCAAGCTTGAGCGTTTGACACTCCTGAATCTTTTTATCATCTTCCCTCGCACACTTGAAAACTCCCTTCATACATAACTCATCATAATCTGATTAGCGAGGTTAGTACCCATGATAAAATAATTGTTCCTTGCTGGAAATAAGGATATTCTTGAAGGTCTACTGTTTTTCAAGATTACCAAAAGGTTTTGCAAAGAAAAAGCAAGCTCAAGGTTTGCAAAATGAAGAAAAGGCAAAACAGGACAGAATCTGTGAAAAACAGACTAGCAGGTAGTAAATGATTTTTTCGGGGCACTTCTGCAACTCAAATCAAAAAACTCAGATCAGACGCCCGAAAGACAATTGTATAGAGCACGCAGTCGAAAAAATTCAGACCAAAAAGATGATCTGGTGATTTTATACGAATTTTTCTATCCAAGGACAGAATCTGTTTCCTGGACAACATGTCACAACTTTTGAACTTTCTTGCAATCAGAGGCTACACTTGGCACAAGGCTGAAAAGTAAAGATACAATGATAATGCTACTGTAGTAACAACATTAAGACACAACAAAAGCAAAATAAAATTTTATTCATTGTGGGCTGCCTCCCAAAAGCGCTTTCTTTTATGCCTTTAAGTTAGGCATAATGCAAAGAGATCAAGTCTTATCAAGAGTAAAAGAATAGCTAGCCCGTATAACGGACTCAAAAGGTAACTTAATCTTCTTTCTAGGGAAGTGTTCCATCCCTTTATTGAGAGGAAATTGGAATTTTATATTCCCCTCTTTCATGTCAATGATGGCACCAACGGTGCGAAGAAAAGGACGTCCCAAAATAATTGGACAAGAAGGTTCACATTCAATATCCATAATAGTATAATCAACGGGAACGTAGTTGTCATTGACAATGATAAGAACATCATCGATCCTCCCCAAAGGTTTCTTTATGGAAGAATCAACAAGACGAACACCAAAAGAACAAGAATCAAAAGGTTTCAATTTAAGCATATCATATATTCTTTTGGGCATAACGGAGGTACTAGCTCCAACATCACATAAAGCATAGCAAGAGAAGTTATTCAACTTAATTTTAATCATAGGATCCCAACCATCTTCTAGCTTTCTAGGTATGGAGGCTTCTACCCTAAGTTTCTCCTCCCTAGCTTTGATGAGAGCATTAGTGATATGCTCGGTGAAGGCAAGGTTAAGCGTGCTAGTGCGGGGATCTCTAGACATCTTGTGAAGGAAATCAATAACTTCGGTAAGGGTGCAATTATCAAAATCATGGTCACTACTATCAAGTAAGGTGGTAGTGGTGTCCTTTAGGCTCACTTGTTTGGTAGTTTCTATAGTCATAGCATCACCATTAATAGGTCCAATGGGACCAGGAGTGCATTGGGTGCTAAGAGTTTGGATATCCTCAACAACTTGGATAGTAGCAACAGTGTGGTGGGTAGGAAGGTTCTTAATTCTATCTTCTTCCTCCTTTTCTCTAGCCCATCTCTCTTTAAGTATAGCCAACAGCCTAATGTTTTCGTTAATTTGCACTTGAATAGCATTCATAGGAGTGACCTTCCTCTCCTCGAGAGGAGAAGTTCTAATTTTAAGCAATTCTACCTCATGGGCTAAATTGTCTACCTCCGAAGAGAGATTATCTAGTTTGTTTAGTTTTTCTTCTACACTCTTATTAAAGGCTTTTTGGGTAGTGATGAAATCTTTAAGCATACTCTCTAGTTCAGAAGTGGAGTTCTTGGTGCTAGGATAAGCATTGTTATTCCCATAGGAATTAGAGGGGAGCGGTCTAGTATTGCTACCAAAATTACTCCTATAAGCATTGTTATTAAAATTGTTTCTAGAGATAAAGTTCACATCTACTTGTTCTTGAGCAATCAAAGAATTTAAAGGAACATCACGAGGATCAACAGAAGATTGCTTGGAAAGTAGAGACATGATCAAGTCAACTTTTTCATTTAGGGAGGAAATCTCCTCGACAGAGTTTACCTTCCTACCTGTTGGAGCGCGTTCGGTGTGCCATTGGGAATAATTGGTCATCATCTCATCGAGAAGCTTTGTGGCAGCACCAAGTGTAGTTGACATAAAGGTTCCTCCCGCGGCTGAATCTAACAAGTTCCGCGAGGTAAAGTTCAAGCCTGCATAAAAAGTTTGGATAACCATCCAAGTAGTCAAACCATGAGTAGGGCAGTTCTTGACAAGAGACTTCATGCGTTCCCAAGCTTGGGCAACGTGTTCATTATCCAATTGTTTAAAATTCATTATGTTACTTCTTAGTTGGATAATTTTAGCAGGTGGATAGTACTTTCCAATAAAAGCATCCTAGCACTTGTCCCAAGAATCTATGCTATTTCTAGGCAAAGATTGAAACCAAATTTTAGCTCCTCCTCTCAAGGAGAAAGAAAAAGCTTAAGCTTAACAATATTACCATCTATTTCTTGGTACTTTTTCATATCACAGAGTTCAACAAAATTGTTCAAGTGTAAAGCAACATCATCTCCAGCACCGGAGAATTGATCTTTCATAACTAGGTTCAGTAAAGCAGGTTTAATTTCATAAGAAGGTGCTGAAGTGGCAGGTGTAGTGATAGGCGTGCAGATAAAGTCATCGTTGTTATGACTAGTGAAGTCACACAACTTGGTGTTCTCGGTGGAACCCATAGCAGCAAGCAAGCAAGATAACTGTTTTTGTGATTTTCGATAAAAGATACTGAAGCAAAACTGAAAGGTAAACTAACAAGACTGAAAAGCAAAGGTAAAAGATAGCGTGCAACTCCCCTATCTTGAAGAGTGGAGTCCCCGGCGACGGCGCCAGAAAACTTTGCTTGATGGCTTCTCGCCCCTCGTTGGTTACCCCAAGTGGAAGGTTTGAGATGCAGCGTAGCGGTAGTTTTCCCTTGGCAAAGATACCAAGGATCGAATTCCCCTGAGACTCCAAGATTCAACAAGAAGGTGTCAACTGCTAATGGCGCCAGATACTTAGCAATTAACTGGACCTGCACACAGATACAAATAACTTTGCTCCCAACGAGTACAGAGAGGTTGTCAATCCCTCCGGCCTTGTCATTTACAAAGGATCAAACGCAAGAGATAATAGTGATAGGTATAATTGCAACTAGTATGTGACGCCCGGATACTTAAGCTACAGTAAACCTATGCTAATGATGCCACGTCACCACGATTACTGTTGATAATCTTGCGTTGCTTCAAAACCGATTCGAAATTCAAATTCGAGATAAAGGCAAACAACAAAAGTTTTGAAACATTAAAACTAAAATGTTCGGATTGTGGCAAATAATCCATACAAAATATTGGTGAATAAACAACACTCCTGTAAAGAATTTAAATGCACTATAGTAAGTAAAACTTCGACAAAACTATTATTTAAATGCTCTTAGTATAATAAACAATTATAAACTACTTTAATTCATGTGCCAAAATATTTGTGACGGTGGAATAATTACTAATACTAAATTACTTACAACCTTTGTAATGTACAAAACAAAATTTAAATGGTAATTGAAAGAAAACAGAAAAGAAAATAAGAAAAAGTAAAACAAATAAAAACAAAGACAAACAAAAAAATAGAAAAGGGAGAAGCCGCCCCCCCACTGGACCAACTGGCCCAGGTGGCCAACCGGCCCAACTGGCCTAGCCGGCCCCCCCCAGTGCCCCGCTACTAAACCCCACCCCCGCAACCCTAGCCCATCGCCACTCCTCTCCCGACCGCACACACCCCCCACTCCCTCTCATTCTCCAGCGCCGCCGCACCCTGCGCCCGACCCCTTGCCGTGCCGGAGCTCCACCCCACCGGAACGCCAGCGCCCGAAGAACCACCGCCCCTCGCCGAAGATGGACAGATCCCGGAGGCCCCGTC
>LR738710.1:296495078-296517448 GCA_902687465.1 Secale cereale
CCACCGCCGCCAACGGCCCCTCCGCGTGCTGGCTGGCCGCTTCCCCCCCCACGCCGCCTAGCTCCATCGCCGCGCTGCTTACCTCGAGCCGTCGCTGCGGCGCCACTGCGCCTCACCGTGGCCGGCGCTCTCCCGGCGGCCTCGGGCTCACGCCCGCGGCGCCGCTGCCCGTGCGCCACAGCCTCGCCCGGCCGGCGCCTCGGTCCCCCCCCCCGTGCAAGGGGCTTGCCCCGGTGCTCCCTATGAGCCCCGCCGCACCGGCTTCGGTCGCCGGAAACGGCCGACCGGCGAGCCGTGCCTTGTCCACGGGCATGGCCGCTCCCTCTGTCACCCCGTGCGGGTGCGCGGGCGCCCGCACCCGTCAGCGCCCGACCCGCTATGGCCCCTATGGGCCAATGACACGTGGGCCCGCCCCAGAACGAAAAAAAGAAAAAGATATATAAATATAAATAATTAATAAAATTAATTAATTAGTTAATTAACTAGACAATTAATCTAATTAATCCTGTCTTTAAATAACCTAATGGACAATTAACTAAATTAAATAATGTTAAGATTAAATTAATTAACTGTGATTAATCTAATTAACTTTAAATTAGTTAAACTAATCAGGTTTAGTTAATTAAATATAGAACTAATTATACTGTGTCACTGACCAGTGGGACCCACTGGTCAGGTTGACTAGTCAACCATGCGGACATCAGCATGATGTCGTGCTGATGTCATAAACCCTTTTTCGAATTAATTTAATTAATATTAAATTCCTGAAATTAATAAAAACTTTAGAAAATCATATCTTTTAAACCATAACTCGGATGAAAATACTTTGTACATGAAAGTTGCTCAGAACGACGAGACGAATCCGAATACGCGGTCCGTTCGTCCGCCACACATCTCTATCATACCAAACGTGCAACATTCCCCCTCCGTTTCATTTGCCCGAAAACGCGAAACACCGGGAATACTTTCCCGGATGCTTTTAATCCTTGCCAGTATCTCCTCCTACTGCGTTAGGTCACACGTAGCACCGCGTATTTCCATGTTATGCTTTGTGTGCTATTGTTTGCTCTGTTATTTATTTGTTTCCCCTTCGTTGCTTATTTTCGGTAGACTCCGATACTGTGATAGACCCCGAGACCATTGATGCTGCGGTGTTCGACTACGGCTACGCTTCCGAAGATTCCTTTCGTCTGCAGGGCTTCCAGGCAAGCCCCCCCCCTTTGATCACCAGATATCGCCTATTCTTCTCTGTACTGCTTGCATTAGAGTAGTGTAGCATGTTACTGTTCGATTACTCCTATTCTGTTGCATAGCCTGACATTGTTGCTACCACTGTTGATACCTTTACCTGTTATCCTAATGCTTTGTATAGGATGCTAGTATTCCATCAGTGGCCCCACATCCTTGTCCGTCTGCCATGCTATACTATCGGTCCGTGATCACTCGGGTGGTGATCACGGGTATTTACTATATACATACTTTACATACACATGGTGATGATTCGGAGATGGGGGCTGAAGGGGCAGGCGGTTCCACCCAGGTAGTGGTGGGCCTGGGTTCCTGACAGCCCCCTGATGGTTACTTTGTGGCGGAGCGACAGGGCAGGTTGCGACCACCTAGGAGACAGGTGGGCCTGGCCCTGGTCGTTGTCCGTGGTTATGTCATAATAACACGTTTATCGAGATCTTGGTATTTGATCTGAGTCTGGCCATTTGGTCTATACGCACTAACCAGCTGCGTGGGAACAGTTATGGGCACTCGACGTCGTGGTATCAGCCGAAGCCTTCTTGACGTCAGCGGTTTAGCGGCGCGCGCCGGGTTGGACCGCGTAACGTAACTTCCTTAGTAATGGAGGTTGCTAGGTCTGCTCACCGGCCGCCCTCGCAACGTGCAGGTGTGCATTGGGCGATGGGCCCAGACCCCTGTGTGCTTAGGACTTAGATCGGCGTGCTGACCTCTCTGCTGTGCTTAGGTAGGGCTGCGACGTGTTGATCTTCCGAGGCCGGGCATGACCCTGGAAAGTGTGTCCGGCCAAATGGGATCAAGCATGCTGGGTTATGTGGTGCACCCCTGCAGGGAAGTTAATCTATTCGAATAGTCGTGTCCCTCGGTAAAAGGACGACCCGGAGTTGTACTCTGACCTCATGACAACTAGAACCGGATACTTAATAAAACACACCCTTACAAGTGCCAGATATAACTCGGTGGTTGCTCTCTCACAGGGTGACGAGGGGAGGATCACCGGGTAGGTTTATGCTATGCGATGTTACTTGGTGAACTTACCATCTATTCCCTTCTACTGCTTCAAGATGGAGGCTGACAGAAGCGAGGATACTTGTTACTTCCAGCTACCCTCATCTTCTGCTGCAAGATGGAGGTTACGAGAAGCGTAGTCTTCGGTTGGATTAGCTATCCCCCTCCTATTCTGCTTTCTGCAGTTCAGTCCACATATATTACCCCCTTTACACAGATATCCTTGCATATGTAGTGTAGATCCTTGCTTGCGAGTGCTTTGGATGAGTACTCACGGTTGCTTTGCTCCCCCTTTTCTCCCCCTTCTGTTCCTTCTTCTCGGATGATGCAACCAGGTGGTGGAGTCCAGGACCCAGAGGATCCCGATGATGTTTCTACATGGAGTTCGGCTTCGAGGAGTAGTTAGGAGGTCCCAGGCAGGAGGCCTTGCCTTTTCGATCGTCGTTACTTTTGTGCTAGCCTTCTTAAGGCAAACTTGTTTAACTTATGTCTGTACTCAGATATTATTGCTTCCGCTGACTCTTGTGTTTTCGAGCTTTTGTATTCGAGCCCTCGAGGCCCCTGGCTTGTAATATAAAGCTTGTATTATTTTAATTTGTGTCTAGAGTTGTGTTGTGATATCTTCCAGTGAGTCCCTGATCTTGGTCGTACACATTTGCGTGCATGATTAGTGTACGGTCAAATCGGGGGCGTCACATAGTAAGTAAAAGCAGAAAGTTAATAGCGGATGTGATCAATGATGGTAATATGGACTGGGGTCCCATGATGTTCACTAGTGATGTCTCTCTCCCAAAAGACGATAAAACAGCTATGTGAGGTAAACGAATTACAGCTGGGCAATTGACAGAATTATGTGCGCAAACCAATGCTAACTATGCTGCAAGAAAGGTTGAGGCTCAAAAGCATGGGCGGTACGCCAAGGTAAGTAGACCGAAATCCATCTGCATCTACTACTAATCATCCACCTTGAGATATCTATCCAGAACATCTCGCTGGTATTAAGTTGCGAGTCCCACCCAAAGTGTAAACTCAAAGCAACAGATAACTGCATTAAAAGAACTTTGCGTAAAGTAAACAATCCTTGCACCCGCGAGTACAAGCACCGTTGTTTTCCCCCTTGTGGCAACAACACATCCCCTAGACTCATGTTTCTGTCACTCAAACTAGTCATCGAGGGGCATGAACCCACAATCAAGCATAACGTTCCCTCTTGGAGTTACTACCTACTACTTGGCCAAAGCAATAAACAGCAACGCAGAACATGCAAGAATTACTCAAGAACATAAATATAAAAGAGGTGAATCAAATATATTACTCACACACAATCTGAACATAATCTCACAATCCATCGGATCCCAGCAAACTCAACATAGCAACAGCATAAGGATTACATATGTGCCTCGATCATGTAGGGCAGCTCACGAGGTCTAATTAGTGAAGAACAAAGAGGGGAGGAGAACATCACATAGCTACTGTTCATGGACCCATGGTCCAAGGGAGACTACTCACAACTCATCCGGGAGGCGTCCATGGTGGTGGAGAGGCTCCCGATGGTGATCCTCCCCTCCGGCAGGGTGCCGGGAAGAGTTCTCCTGGTGCTCCAGATCTTGGAAGCGCGGCGGCGGCGAAACAGAGATGAGATCGCGAAAAAGGGTTCCGTCCTCGAGGGTTTCGGGACACGGTGTAAATATATGCCAAAGGGGGGCATCAACGGAGACCTGGGGGGCCCAGGCGCCCCCCGACGCGGCCAGGAGGGGGGCCGCGCCACCAGGGCGCCTAGAGCCCTGGTGGCCCCCCTCCGGCCCTACTTTGGCCGCAAGGAAGCTTCCGGAACGCTGATTTTTTATATGATTTTTCCGGGATTTTTCTGGCAGTTTACGTAATGGGAAAACCTGAAATACAAAAACTGCAGAAAACAGAAACTGGCACTGGGGTGCACTGAGTTAATAGGTTAGTCCAAATATGATCAAAAGTGTATGGAAGTGTATAAATATCATAGCAATATCACACAAAAGAGGCATGGAGCAAGCAGAAATTACAGATACGTTTTGGACGTATCAGGTGGCATGATTGGGGTTGATACGGCGAGCTTGAGGCTCAGGATTTTCATCACCTGGAACCAAACACAGGAACATGCGAAACAACCAGAAAGAACGAGCATAAGCCAACAAGCACAACAAAAGGGATCAAGGAATGGAAGGAAAATGAGTGAACTTGGCAGGCGGTGGTAGTACCGTGACCTGCAAGCGGTAGTACCGCCCAAGCGGTAGTACCGCTCCAAAGAGAGCGGTAGTACCGCTCGAGGCGGGGGAACATCAGTTCCATACCTACCGTGGTCAGATCCGGCACTACCGGCCTATCAAATTCAAAAATACTCCTGCCAAACTCTAATCTAGACAGTCTAGTTGCCTTCTCCAACCTACTCAAGCCTAGATTTAGCAAAAAATCTAGAGATGCAACCACTATTGCCCCTAAAACACAAGATCTGAAAAAGAGACAAAAGGAGAGAAGGAACGGGGGCAATACCGGCATCCATGGCAGGAGAACGAGGTGGGGATCGACTCCACCGAAGGAAATGGAGAGGAACGCCCTGGAGGAGGAGATCCGCCAGAGCCCTCCCGCGGCGATGCATTGCTGGAGATAGGAAGAGGGACGAGGGAGCGAAGTGAATGGGTATGGGGGAGAGAAACCTCCCCCTGCCCCGATATAACCCCCTGGTCCTGCCCCGCAGCGGTAATACCGCGCTGGGGGCGGTAGTACCGCCCAGCACGCCACGACAACTAGACCACATGGCTTAGCTAAAAAAGAAGGCACAAAGGCAAGAAAAATAAAGACAAAAAGAACACACCAGCAAGAGGCCAAGACACCCCTCTTCAAGAGAGGGCTGTGGCCGAAGCCACCTATGTTTGAGTCAAGAGGTATGGCGCCGCGAAGATTTTAACCTTGGGCCCATGACCAAAACTCGTCCTTGAAGCACAAGTACCATCAAAGATGGTTAATGTGAAAGACTTGATCAATTTATGCATAATGGGGGGAGGGAGAGTTCATTGAGAGAACAACTCCCCCTATGTCCATGCCTACACCTAGATTAGACAATATGAAGAGTATGGTGGGGTGTGCACGTGCTCAATCCACATTGCTCAAATCAATGATATTTAGATCATGCCTTAACTCGCGAAATCTTGCTTCATCCAAAGGCTTCGTGAAGATATCTGCAAGGTTATCATGAGTGTTGACATAGTGAAGCTCGATTTCTCCTTGCCGAATATGATCCCGGATGAAGTGATACCGAATCTCAATATGCTTCGTCTTGAAATGTTGCACTGGGTTAAGAGAAATCTTGACGGCACCTTCATTGTCACACCAAAGTGGCACTTTGTCACAAGTGACACCGTAATCCTTTAAATTTTGCCTCATCCATAGAAGTTGAGCACAACAACTGCCAACAGCCACATACTCTGCTTCGGTGGACGAGAGAGACACACAACTTTGCTTTTTGGAAGACCAACTTACCAGAGAGCAACCAAGGAATTGGCACCCTCCTGAAGTGGACTTGCTATACACCTTGTCTCCCGCCCAGTCCGAATCAGAGAAACCTACAAAGTTGAAGTTTGCTCCTCTTGGGTACCATAAGCCAAAGTTTGGGGTATGAGCCAAATATCCAAAGATTTGCTTGACTGCCACAAAGTGACTTTCCTTAGGTGAGGCTTGAAACCGTGCACATATTCCCACACTCAACATAATATCCGGTCTAGATGCACAAAGGTAAAGCAAGGAACCAATCATAGAACAATATACCTTTTGATCCACCGCTTTACCATTGGGATCAATATCAAGTTGGCACTTGGTTGGCATTGGAGTAGTGGCCGGCTTGACATCACTTAGATTAAACCTCTTGAGCATGTCTTGAATATACTTGGATTGTTTGATGAAGATTCCTTCTCTTCTTTGCTTGATCTCAAACCCAAGGAAGTACTTCAGCTCTCCCATCATGGACATCTCAAAATGTGTGGTCATGAGTGCGGCGAACTCATCATTGAAAGCTTTGTTAGGAGAACCAAAGATAATATCATCAACATATAGTTGGCAGAGAAACAACTCCCCTTTGACCTTCTTAGTAAAAAGAGTGGGGTCGATTTTCCCAATTTCAAACCCACGATCTTGTAACAACTCGGTAAGATGCTCATACCACGCACGTGGGGCCTGTTTAAGGCCATAGAGTGCCTTATCGAGTTGATACACGTGATTGGGGAACTTAGGATCCTCAAATCCCGGGGGTTGTTTGACATAAACCAACTAATTAATAGGACCATTAAGAAATGCACTTTTCACATCCATTTGTTGCAACTTAAAATTATGATGAGAAGCATAAGCAAGCAACAAACGGATAGATTCAAGGCGAGCAATGGGGGCAAAGGTTTCACCATAGTCGATACCCTCGACTTGGGAGTAGCCTTGAGCCACCAAACGCGCCTTGTTGTGAATG
Organism: Secale cereale; assembly: GCA_902687465.1. Taxonomy (NCBI): domain Eukaryota; kingdom Viridiplantae; phylum Streptophyta; class Magnoliopsida; order Poales; family Poaceae; genus Secale; species Secale cereale. The sequence continues at coordinate 296,501,818 of LR738710.1, forward strand.
ACAATGCCATGAGCATCCTGCTTGTTCTTAAAGATCCACTTGGTTCCAATGACATTATGGTTCTCCTTTGGCCTCGGCACCAGACGCCACACTTTGTTGTGCTCAAAGTTGTGGATTTCTTCATGCATGGCATTAAGCCAATCAGGGTCTTCGAGCGCCTCATAGACCTTTTGAGGTTCAACAGAGGAGACAAAATCTTGATGAGCACAATAGTTTGCTAATTGTCTACGAGTGCTTACCCCCCTTTTGCTGCTTCAAAGAATATTCTCCATGTGATGTTCTCTAGAAGCAAGCATGGAGGCAACTTTTGCAGCACGACGCTCTAATTGCTCTTCAAGTGACAATTGAAGAGCACTGAGTTGATCATCTTGAGCGACGTCAAGAGCTTGATCTTGATCTTGAGCTTTCTCTTGATCTTGATCTTGCTGAGAGGAGAGAACTTGGCCTTGTGCATCATTTGGTGGCTCACCACCATCTTGTGATTGATCTTGCACTTGGCCTTGTTCGTCTGGTTGAGGGCCTTCACTTTGTTCTTCGGAAGCGTGTGGGTCTTGGGTTGATGATGGTTCCACTTGGGTGGAACATTGTCCTTCTCCTTCAGCCACAAGGGGTTCCTCAATGGGCATGATGTATCCAACACCCATTCTTCTTATGGCTTGAGGAGGAATTTCATCACCTACATCACAAGTACCACTCTGCTCCACTTGGGAGCCGTTATTCTCATCAAACTCTACGTTACACGTCTCCTCAATGAGTCCACTGGACTTGTTGAGGACACGGTAAGCATGAGAGTTTGTGGCGTAACCAACAAATATGCCCTCATGAGCTCTAGAATCGAATTTAGACAAACGAGCACCTTTCTTGAGGATGAAACACTTACACCCGAACACCCGGAAGTACTTGAGATTGGGCTTGTTACCGGTAAGAATCTCATATGGAGTTTTGTTCAGACCTTTGCGGAGATAGAGCCGGTTGGAAGCATGACATGCGGTGTTGATGGCTTCGGCCCAAAAGCTGTATGGAGATTTGAATTCCGCCATCATGGCCCTTGCCGCATCCATCAATGTCCGGTTCTTTCTCTCTGCTACACCATTTTGTTGAGGGGTATAAGGTGGGGCATATTGATGTTTTATCCCCTCATCACTAAGAAACTCATCCAAGGTGTAGTTCTTGAACTCGGTGCCGTTGTCACTTCGGATCATCAAAATATTTGCTTCATGTTGTCGTTGAGCTTCATTTGCAAAGTTGATGACGGTTTGTTAGGTCTCACTCTTCTTCTTGAAAAAGTATACCCAGGTGTATCTTGAATAATCATCCACAATCACCAAGCAGTACTTTCTACCCCAAGACTATCAAAAGATGGAGGCCCAAAGATATCCATGTGAATGAGCTCTAGGGGTCTTTTTGAGTAGATGATAGTACTGGGAGGGTGAGCCGTCTCATGTCACTTTCCTTCAATACAAGCACTGCAAGCACGATCTTTGGCAAAACTAACATTTGTTAGTCCACGGACATGGTCCCCCTTGAGAAGACTTTGCAAAGATCTCATATTGACATGGGCTAACCGGCGATGCCAAAGCCATCCCACATCAACTTTAGCCATTAGGAATGTCGCGGTCTTAGTGGGTTGCTCTGAGAAGTTCACCACATAGAGACCGTTCTCGACATGTCCAACATAGGCTACTTTAAGAGTCTTGCTCCACAAGAGGGCCACGGTATCAATATCAAAGAATGTAGCAAAGCCCATGAGTGCAAGTTGACAGACAGAAAGTAAGTTATATGCAAGGGACTCAACAAGCATGACTTTCTTGATCGTGAGATCATGAGAAACTACAACCTTGCCAAGCCCCAATACCTTAGAAGATGAAGCATCACCCCATTCGACGTTGGTGGCCATGGATGAACCTAGATGCACGTCCACCACCAAGTCTTTGCTTCCGGTCATATGATTTGTGGCTCCGCTATCGAGCAACCATGATCCCCCAACCGGAAGCAAACTCCTACAATAGATCAATGCTTGGATTTAGGTACCCATTTGGTAATGGGTCCTTTGAGGTTAATAACAAGGGTCTTAGGAACCCAAATAGACCATTCAATGTACTCATAAGAAGAACCAACAAATTTAGCAAAGACATGACCATCACTAGCACGACATAAAACATAAGAAGGATTAAAGTCGCCGGCCATGTTTGATGGTATGGTGGGGTTTTTCTTGAATCCACCACCCTTCACATTGTTCTTCTTCTTAGAATCACCCTCTCCCTCTTTCACAAAGGTTTGTTGGAGAGGGGGAGGTAGCTTGGTCTTGTCATTCTTCTTCTTCTTGGGCTTGGGAGCAAACCCGATTCCTTCCTTTGCCACAACCTCCTTTTGATTACTCAAAAGATCGTTGAGGTTCTTCTCACCTCGTATACATGTCACAAGGCCTTTCTCAAGTTGCTTCTTCAACTTGGCATTTTCTTCAACAAGATGCACATGCTCGCAACATGGGTTAGTAGTATTTGCATTATCAATCAACACCATGCGAGGAAAGATATACTTTTCCTTGGTTAGCGAAACTTGGAGTTGATCATGAGACTCCTTGAGGGAAGCATGCATACCTTTCAAGGCCTTGTGAGCCTTGTCAAGTATAACAAACTCCTCCTTGAGTCTAGCATGGTCAACCCCAAGTTTTGCCTTCTCGTAATTAAGCATACGAGAGACAACTAAAGCATGATCAAGATCTTTCTTTAATTTAGCATGATCATCGTTGTGTGACTCCTCAAGAGGCAAACGAAGACCACACTCTTCCTCTAGAGCATTAGATAGATCTGATATCTCATCGGCATAGTCTCGACTATGTCCTTCCATTGTAGCAATGGTCTCCTCGTGAGCCTCGATCATGTCATTGGACTCACCGAGTTGTTCCAAGAGAGCAACAAAGTGCTTCTTTGGTTTGCCCTTGAGTTTGCTCATAAAAAACTCAAATTCATTCTCTTCCTCCTTTGCTCCCTCACTCTCATCAATACAATCCGTCAAAGAAGGATTAGAAATGATGGTAGTGTTGATGTTTGGAGTTACCTTGTTGGTGGCCTTGGTCATGAGACACTTGGCGGTGATGTTCTCATTTGGTGAGTCGAAGAGAGATGAGCGCAGAGTAGTAGCAATAGCAATTGTGGCCATGGTGACCATCTCATCATCTTCATCATTATCATCATACTCAACATATTCTTCTTGGGCCACCAACCCTTTAGGAGGGGTCTTCTTGTTGAAGTTGTTCTTGTTGGGATAAGACTTGGCCTTGTCCTTCCGGATAAGCTTGCCTCCAAAGTCTTCTCTTTTCTCATATGGGCAATCTACAACAAAGTGGCTTATATTCCCACAGTTGAAGCAAGTCCCCACTCGTTGCTTGCCCTTGTTGCCACTTGAGTTGTTCTTGTTGAAGTTGGGCCTTGAGTTCTTCTTGTTGCCCCAAAATTGCCGTGAAGCAAGAGCCATGTGCTCATGATAGGCATATTTGGTGTCCTCGGGGAAACACTCATCGTTATCCTCCTCCTCCTCTTCTTCCACACAAGCTTTGGCCTTCAAGGCAAGGCTAGGCTTCTTTGATCGTTGAGCTCTTAAAACCGCATTGTCGGCGGTCTTGTCCAAGATCCTCATGGCAACGAACTCATCCAACACTTCATTTGATGACAAAGTGTGGAAGTCTGGTCTTTGGTGAATGACGGAGGACATGGCCTTGTGGTATGGCATCATGGCCTTGAGAAACTTGCGCTTGATCCAATTGTCCTCCGTTTCCTTGCTCCCATGATCTCGAAGAGAGACCGCAAGAGTGGTTAATCTCCGATAAAGTTCACGAGGATCTTCTTCTTCGATCATAGCAAACTCATCGGCTTCATCTTGCACAACTTCATAGTTTGAGCGTTGAATGCTTGCGCTCCCCTTGTACATGGAGCCAACATGCTCCCAAGCTTCCTTGGCCACGGTGAAGGGTCGAAGATGGGCAATGTCGTCGGAAGGGATAGCATCTTGAAGTATGCAAAGAACGGACTCGTTGAATTGATGATCCACAGCTTCTCTCGGAGTTAAGTTGTTGGGATCACGTGGATAAAAACCTTGCTCAATGATTCTCCAAAGATTGTAGAGCAATGATTTAAATGATGTTTGAAGCAAAACATCCAAGTAGCAAAATCAGATTTTTTTATAAACTTAGGAGGAGGCCCAACGGAATTTAAATGCGGTGTGGGAACGGGTCCTCCATAGTGTGTAGGAGGAGCGGAGTGGGCAAAGATCCCACTCCCATTCTTAGTAACCGGGGCTTGTTCACTACTAGCTTCTCCCTTGTCGGGAGTAGCCTCCGACACGATGGTAGCGGGACGAACCACTTCCAACGGTGTGGTGGATAATTTAAACCCCTCAAGCGATTCCTTAAACATGCCTTTGACCTCGGTCGCTAGTGATTCTTTCAATGTGGTCATAGCCACATTGAACTCCTCACGAGAGACCGAGGCTCCCCCATCGGACGTAGGCAAGGACGGAGTTCCACCGGAATGTTCCTCCGTCTCGACTACATTGTCACCCATACTCTTTGGATGGTAAAGTCCTTAAAAAGAGATGAGGCTCTGATACCTATTGAAAGGATCAATATGGTTGACTAGAGGTGGGGAGGGGGGGTGAATAGGCAACTAACAATTTTTAGCTTTTCTTAACCAATTTAAATTAAGCAACAAGGTAAGTTGTCTAGATAAGCTACTAGGATGACAACTACACTGAAACAAGGATAACAACCTTACAAGCAAGCTACTTAAGATAAACAAGGAAAGCTTGCACAAGTAAAGGAAAGAAATAACCACAAGTGGAGCTGGTGAAGACGAGGATGTGTTATCGAAGTTCCTTCCCTTTGAGGGGAAGTACGTCTCCGTTGGAGCGGTGTGGAGGCACAATGCTCCCCAAAAAGCCACTAGGGCCACCGTATTCTCCTCACGCCCTCACACAATGCGAGATGCCGTGATTCCACTATTGGTGCCCTTGAAGGCGGCAACCGAACCTTTACAAACAAGGTTGGGGCAATCTCCACAACTTAATTGTAGGCTCCCAACGACATCACGAATCTTCACCACAATGGACTATGGCTTCACGGTGACCTCAACCGTCTAGGGTGCTCAAACACCCAAGAGTAACAAGATCCGCTAGGGATTAGTGGGGGGAATCAAATTTCTCTTGGTGGAAGTGTAGATCGAGGCCTTCTCAACCAATCCCGAGCAAATCAACAAGTTTGATAGGCTAGGGAGAGAGATCGGGTGAAAATGGAGCTTGGAGCAACAATGGAGTATATGGGGGAAGAGGTAAGTCAACATTGGGGAAGAAGACACCTTTATATAGTGGGAGGAACAATCCAACCGTTAACCCCCACTCAGCCCCGCAGAGAGCGGTACAACCGCTTGAGTGAGTGGTACTACCGATGAGCAAGCGGTACTGCCGTTCCACCCTAGCGGTACTACCGCGCAAGGGATAGGAGCCGAGGGCTGGGACCCAGAGCGGTACTATCGTGGAGGCAGGGCGGTACTACCGCCACTACTACCGCAGCCAGTGCCGCAAAACCCGACACGAGAAAGCGCGCACTCGAGTTGAGGCGGTAGGAACATGGAGCCGCAACGGTACTACGGCTGAGTGCTCCAAGCGGTACTACCGCTCTATGGAGCGATACTGCCGCTTGATGCACTTCGGCGGTACTACCACTGTGGCCTGCGGTACTACCGCTGGGACCAAGAAAAGGTAGAGATGGGAGGGAAGGAAATCTCCATTGAGGCAGAAGGGTATGTTGGGTGCGATAAGGAAGTGTACGTGTTGATTCCACCCTAACCTTACCAAAGCGGATCCCCTCTTGATAGTACGGTGCCTCCTACGAAACTAGTCCACCAACAAAGAAACGAAAAAGAGCTACACCGCCTTGAATCGAACACCGAGGGGAGATAATCGTCTCGTGCCGAAGAATGAATCTCTGAAAAACTTAGTGCACACGATTAGTCCGCAAAAGCATTGTCATCAATCACCAAAACACCGTAGGGATAAATATGCCCTTACAGGCTCTCACTAGTTCTCGCGCCCCTTACCCCCTGGCATTGTCCCAGGCATTGCGACTTGGCATACCAGCGGCGGCTGAGGCTCGCTCGAGAGTTGGGACCTGAGAACGTAGAGCACTTTGGCATGCAAGAAATGGGGGAACGAGTGCCACATGGAAGCATGGGGAGAGGATTCACAATTTCATCGAGAAGCATTGGTTAAGACATAATGAGCATCATTTTTCACGCACCTCTTGCGGGGCTTATGTTGACTTATCGCAGAAGGAAGATGGGCGAAGAAGCAAAACTCTGCGTAGACGCACCCTCACGTCATGTGAACCCCCGCAAGCCGTGGTCCATCCGCACCACATCCCAAAAAGCTAAGTTACCCCCCCCCCCGTGCGGCTCAGAGGTCTTTGGTAGCATTCCCTCTCTTCGCAACCTCGTCCAGGGCGGAAGCCTCTTCTCTCGCATGATCTGCTTGCGTGTCAAGGGGGACCTCCTAAGCATCACGCCTCAGGAGTTCTTACTGGACCTCGGGCCCCACACCTGATATGTCTCCGTCGTATCTACTTTTCCAAACTCTTTTTCCCTTGTTTTGGACTCTAATTTGCATGATTTCAATGGAACTAACCCAGACTGACGATGTTTTCAACAGAATTGCCTTGGTGTTATTTTTTTGTAGAAATAAAAGTTCTTGGAATGACCTGAAATTTCACGAATTCTATAATATATAAAAAATATTGGCGGAAAGAACAACCGGAGGGAGCCCACACCCTGGCCACAAGGGTGGGGGCGCGCCCCCTACCTTGTGCCCCCCTGGACCTCCACCGACATCAACTCCAAGTCCATATATTCTCTTTCGGGGAGAAAAAACCAGAGAGAAGATTTCATCGAGTGTTACGATACGGAGCCGTTGCCACCTCCTGTTCTTCCTCGGGAGACCTGATCTGGAGTCCATACGGGGTTTCGGAGAGTGGAGATCGTCGCCGTCATCATCATCAACCATCCTCCATCACCAATTTCATGATGCTCACCACCGTGCGTGAGTAATCCCATGGTAGGCTTGCTGGACGATGATGGGTTGGATGAGATTTATCATGTAATCGAGTTAGTTTTGTTAGGATTTTATCCCTAGTATCCACTATGTTCTGAGATTGATGTTGCTATGACTTTGCTGTGCTTAATTCTTGTCACTAGGGCCCGACTGCCATGATTTCAGATCTGAACCTATTGTGTTATCATGAATATATTTGTGTTCTTGATCCTATCTTGAAAGTCAATAGTCACCTGCTATGTGTTATGTTCGGCAACCCCGGAGTGACAATAGCCGGGGCATTGCCCGGTGATGACCATAGTTTGAGGAGTTAATGTATTCACTAAGTGCTAATGCTTTGATCCGTTACTCTATTAAAAGGTGGCCTTAATATCCCTTTGTTTCCATTAGGACCCCACTGCCACGGGAGGGTAGGACAAAAGATGTCATGCAAGTTCTTTTCCATAAGCACGTATGACTGTATTCGGGATACATGCCTACATTACATTGATGAATTGGAGCTAGTTCTGTGTCACCCTAGGTTATAACTGCTAGATGATGAATATTATGTGACACCTATCATTGCCGATCCATTGCATATGAGTTTGTTCCATATTGATACTTGCTTTGTTATATTTGTTACTGATGTTGTCACCATCACTACAAAACTGCTACTGTTACTTTTGCCACCATTATCGTTACTTCCATACTACTTTGCTACTAAATACTTCGCTGCAGATATTAAGCTTTCCAGGTGTGGTTGAATTGACAACTCAACTGCTGATACTTGAGAATATTCTTTGGCTCTCCTTATGTCAAATCAATAAATTTGGGCTGAATACTCTACCCTCGAAAACTGTTGCGATCCCCTATACTTGTGGGTTATCAAGACCTTTTTCTGGCGCCGTTGCTGGGGAGCATAGCTCTATTCTATGAGTTACTTTGGAATTATATCTGTTGATTGTTGGAGATCATTGCAGAAATTTAAAAAAATTCTATGCATCACCAAGATCTATCTATGGAGTGACTAGCAACGAGAGGGGAGTGCATCTTCATACCTTTGAAGATCGTGGTGTGGAAGCGTTGCAAGAACGTGGTTGGTGGAGTCGTACACGAAGCGATCCAGATCGTGTCTCTGATCTAAGCACCGAACAACGGTGCCTCCGCGTTCAACACACGTGCAGCCCGATGACGTCCCCCACGCCTTGATCCAGCAAGAGGAGTGGGAGAGGTTGGGGAAGACTCTGTCCAGTAGTAGCACGACGGCATGGTGGTGGTGGAGGAGCGTGGCACTCCAGCAGGGCTTCACCAAGCACGACGAGAGACGGGGAGGGGGAGGGGTAGGGCTGCGCCGAGAGAGAGGGAGAGTCTCTTGTGTGGCAGCCCCAAAAACCCCACTATATATAGGGGGAGGGGTGGGGCTGCGCCCCCATCTAGGATTCCCCCCTAGGAAGTGCGGCCAACCATATATTAATCTAGGGGGCGGCCAGAGGGGGAGAGAGGGGGGGCGCACCCTAGGTGGTCCTTAGGCCCATCTGAGCCTAGGGGTTCCCCCCTCTCCTCTACCCTGCGCCTTGGGTCCCTTGTGGGAGGCGGACCAGCCCACCTAGGGGCTGGTCCCTTCCCACTCTTGGCCCACGCAGGCCTCCTGGGCTGGTGGCCCCTCCCGGTGGACCCCCGGAACCCTACCGGTGGTCCCGATACATTACCGATGATGCCCGGAACACTTCCGGTGGCCAAAACCTCACTTCCTATATATAATTCTTTACCTCCGGACCATTCCGGAACTACTCGTGACGTCCGGGATCTCATCCGGGACTCCGAACGACATTCGGTAACCACATACATATATTCCCTATAACCCTAGCATCACCGAACCTTAAGTGTGTAGACCCTACGGGTTCAGGAACCATGCAGACATGACCGAGACATCTCTCCGGCCAATAACCAACATCGGGACCTAGATACCCATGTTGGATCCCACATGTTCCACGATGATCTAATCGGACGAACCATGATGTCGGGGATTCAACAATCCCGTATACGGTTCCCTTTGTCTACCGATATAGTACTTGCCTGAGATTCGATCATCGGTATACCGATACCTTGTTCAATCTCGTTACCTGCAAGTCTCTTTACTCGTTCCATAACACATCATCTCATGACCAAGTCCTTAGTCACACAGAGCTCATTACGATGATGTCTTACCGAGTGAGCCCAGAGATAGCTCTCCGTCATACGGAGTGACAAATCCCAGTCTCGATTCGTGCCAACCCAACAGATACTTTCGGGGATACCCGTAGTGTACCTTTATAGCCACCCAGTTACGTTGTGACATTTGGCACACCCAAAGTATTCCTACGGTATCCGGGAGTTGCACAATCTCATGGTCTAAGGAAAGGATACTTAACATTGGAAAAGCTTTAGCATACAAACTACACGATCTTGTACTATGCTTAGGATTGGGTCTTGTCCATCACATCATTCTCCTAATGATGTGATCCCGTTATCAATGACATCCAATGTCCATGGTCAGGAAACCGTAACCATCTATTGATCAATGAGCTAGTCAACTAGAGGCTCACCAGGGACATGTTGTGGTCTATGTATTCACACATGCATTAGGATTTCCGGATAATACAATTATAGCATGAACACTAGACAATTATCATGAACAAGGAAATATAATAATAACCATTTTATTATTGCCTCTAGGGCATATTTCCAACAGTCTCCCACTTGCACTAGAGTAAATAATCTAGTTACATTGTGATGAATCGAACACCCATAGAGTTCTGGTGTTGATCATGTTTTGCTCGTGGAAGAGGTTTAGTCAACGGATCTGCGACATTCAGATCCGTATGCACTTTACAAATATCTATGTCTCCATCTTGAATATAACTTTGAATGGAGTTGAAGCGGCGCTTGATGTGCTTGGTCTTCTTGTGAAACCCGGGCTCCTTGGAAATGGCAATAGCTGCAGTGTTGTCACAGAAGAGAGTCATCGGGCCCGAAGCGCTTGGAATAACTCCTAGGTCAGTGATGAACTCCTTCATCCAGACCCCTTCCTGTGCTGCTTCGGAAGTAGCTATGTACTTCGCTTCACATGTAGATGCCGCCACGACGCTTTGCTTGCAACTACACCAGCTGACTGCCCCACCATTCAAAATATACACGTATCCGCTTTGTGACTTGGAGGCATCCGGATCTGTGTCAAAGCTAGCATCAACGTAACCCTTTACGACGAGTTCTTCGTCACCTCCATAAATGAGAAACATATCCTTAGTCCTTTTCAGGTACTTCAGGATGTTCTTGACCGCTGTCCAGTGTTCCATTCCGGGATCACTTTGGTACCTCCCTACCAAACTTATGGCAAGGTTCACATTAGGTTTGGTACACAACACGACATACATAATAGAACCTATTGCCGAGGCATAGGGGATGACACTCATCTTTTCTCTATCTTCTGCTGAGGTCGGGCATTGAGCTGTGCTCAATCTCATACCTTGTAACACAGGCAAGAACCCTTTCTTGGACTGATCCATATTTAACTTCTTCAATATCTTGTCAAGGTATGTGCTTTGTGAAAGACCAATGAGGCGTCTCGATCTATCTCTATATATTTTGATGCCTAATATGTAAGCAACTTCTCCAAGGTCCTTCATTGAAAAACACTTATTCAAGTAGGCCTTTATGCTTTCCAAGAGTTCTACATCATTTCCCATCAGCAATATGTCATCCACATATAATATGAGAAATACTACAGAGCCCCCACTCACTTTTTTGTAAATACAGGCTTCTCCATAAGTCTGTATGAACCCAACCGCTTTGATCACTTCATCAAAGCGAGTGTTCCAACTCCAAGATGCTTGCACTAGCCCATAAATGGAGCGTTGGAGCTTGCATACCTTGTTAGCATTCTTAGGATTGACAAAACCTTCCGGCTGCATCATATACAATTCTTCCTTAAGGAAGCCGTTAAGGAATGCCGTTTTGACGTCCATTTGCCATTTCTCATAATCATAAAATGCGGCAATTGCTAACATGATTCGGACGGACTTTAGCATCGCTACGTGAGAGAACGTCTCATCATAGTCAATTCCTTGAACTTTTCGATAACCCTTAGCGACAAGCCGAGCCTTATAGATGGTCACATTTCCATCCACGTCAGTCTTCTTCTTAAAGATCCATTTATTTTCTATGGCCCGCCGATCATCGGGCAACTCAACCAAAGTCCATACTTTGTTATCATACATGGATCCTTTCTCGGATTTCATGGCTTCAAGCCATTTGTTGGAATCCGGGCCCGCCATCGCTTCTTCATAGTTCGAAGGTTCACTGTTGTCTAACAACATGATTTCCAGGACAGGGTTGCCATACCACTCTGGTGCGGAACGTGTCTTTGTGGACCTACGAAGTTCAGTAGTAACTTGATCCGAAGCTTCATGATCACCATCATTAACTTCCTCTCTAGTCGGTGCAGGCACCACATAAACATCTTCCTGCGCCGCGCTACTTTCCGGTTCAAGAGGGGTTACTACAACCTCATCAAGTTCTACTTTCCTCCCACTTACTTCTTTCGAGAGAAACTCTTTCTCCAGAAAGGATCCATTCTTGGCAACAAAGACCTTGCCTTCGGATCTGAGGTAGAAGGTATACCCAATAGTTTCCTTAGGGTATCCTATGAAGACGCATTTTTTCGATTTGGGTTTGAGCTTTTCAGGTTGAAGTTTCTTGACATAAGCATCACATCCCCAAACTTTTAGAAATGACAACTTAGGTTTCTTCCCAAACCATAGTTCATACGGTGTCGTCTCAACGGATTTAGATGGTGCCCTATTTAAAGTGAATGTGGCAGTCTCTAAAGCATAACCCCAAAATGATAGCCATAAGTCGGTAAGAGACATCATAGATCGCACCATGTCCAACAGAGTATGATTACGACGTTAGGACACACCATTACGTTGAGGTGTTCCAGGAGGCGTCAGTTGTGAAACACTTCCACATTTCCTTAGGTGCGTGCCAAATTCATGACTTAAATATTCTCCTCCATGATCTGATCGTAAGAACTTTATTTTTCTGTCACGTTGATTCTCAACCTCATTATGAAATTCCTTGAACTTTTCAAATGTCTCGGACTTGTGTTTCATTAGGTAGACATACCCATATCTACTTAAGTCATCAGTGAGGGTGAGAACATGACGATAACCACCGCGAGCCTCAACGCTCATCGGATCGCACACATCAGTATGTATGATTTCCAACAAGTTGGTTGCTCGCTCCATTGTTCCGGAGAACGGAGTCTTGGTCATCTTGCCCAAGAGGCATGGTTCGCACGTGTCAAATGATTCATAATCAAGAGACTCCAAAAGTCCATCTGCATGGAGCTTCTTCATATGTTTGACCCCAATATGACCAAGGCGGCAATGCCACAAGTATGTGGGACTATCATTATCAACCTTACATCTTTTGGCATTCACACTATGAATATGTGTAACATCTCATTCGAGATTCAATAAAAATAAACCATTGACCAGCGGGGCATGACCATAAAACATTTCTCTCATATAAATAGAACAACCATTATTCTCAGATTTAAATGAGCAACCATCTCACATTAAACGATATCTAGATACAATGTTCATGCTCAAAGCTGGTACTAAATAACAATTATTGAGGTTTAAAACTAATCCTGAAGGTAGATGTAGAGGCAGCATGCCGACGACGATCACATCGACCTTGGAACCATTCCCGACGCGCATCGTCACCTCGTCCTTCGCCAGTCTCCGCTTATTCCGCAGCTCCTACTTTGAGTTACAAATGTGAGCAACTGCACCGGTATCAAATACCCACGAGATACTATGAGCGCTGGTAAGGTACACATCAATAACATGTATATCACATATACCTTTGACGTTGCCGGCCTTCTTATCCGCTAAGTATTTGGGGCAATTCCTCTTCTAGTGACCCGTTCCCTTGCAATAAAAGCACTCAGTCTCAGGCTTGGGTCCACTCTTTGGCTTCTTCCCGGCAACTAGCTTACCGAGCGCGACAATTCCTTTGCCGTCCTTCTTGGAGTTCTTCTTACCCTTGCCTTTCTTGAACTTAGTGGTTTTATTCACCATCAACACTTGATGTTCCTTTTTGATCTCCAGCTCCGCTGATTTCAGCATTGAATATACCTCGGGAATGGACTTCTCCATCCCTTGCATATTGAAATTCATCACAAAGCTCTTGTAGCTAGGTGGGAGCGACTGAAGGATTCTATTAACGACCGCGTCATCTGGGAGATTAACTCCCAGCTGAGACAAGCGATTCTGCAATCCAGATATTTTGAGTATATGCCCGCTGATAGAACTATTCTCCTCCATCTTACAACTATAGAACTTGTCGGAGACTTCATATCTCTCGACTCGGGCATGACCTTGGAAAACCATTTTCAGCTCTTGGAACATCTCATATGCTCCGTGTTGCTCAAAACGCTTTTGGAGCCCCGATTCTAAGCTGTAAAGCATGCCACACTGAACCAAGGAGTAATCATCACTACGCGACTGCCAGACGTTCATAACGTCTTGAGTTGCTGGGAAAATGGGTGTGTCACCTAGCTGTGCTTCAAGTACATATGCTTTCTTGGCAGCTATGAGGATGATCCTCAAGTTACGGACCCAATCCGTATAGTTGCTACCATCGTCTTCCAGCTTGGTTTTCTCTAGGAACGCGTTGAAGTTGAGGGCAACATTAGCGTGGGCCATTTGATCTACAAGACATATTGTAAAGATTTTAGACTATTTTCATGATAATTAAGTTCATCTACACAAATTTAACGAACTCCCACTCAGATAGACATCTCTCTAGTCATCTAAGTGAAACATGATCCGAATCGACTAGTCTGTGTCCAATCATCACATGAGACGGACTAGTCATCAACGGTGAACATCTTCATGTTGATCGTATCTTCTATACGACTCATGTTCGACCTTTCGGTCTTCCTTGTTCCGAGGCCATGTCTGTACATGCTAGGCTCGTCAAGTCAACCTAAGTGTATTGCATGTGTAAATCTAGCTTACACCCGTTGTATGCGAACGTTAGAGCCTATCACACCCAATCATCACGTGGTGCTTCAAAACAACGAACCTTAGAAACGGTGCACAGTTAGGGGGAACACAATTCTTGAAATTTTAGTGAGAGATCATCTTATTTAAGCTACCGTTGTTCTAAGCAAATAAGATGTAAAACATGATAAACATCACATGCAATCAAATAGTGACATGATATGGCCAATATCATTTTTTGCTCCTTTCGATCTCCATCTTCGGGGCTCCATGATCATCATCGTAACCGGCATGACACCATGACCTCCATCATCGTGTCTTCATGAAGTTGTCTTGCCAAGCGTTACTTCTACTACTATGGCTAACGGTTAGCAATAAAGTGAAGTAATTACATGGCGTTTTCAATGACACACAAGTCATACAATAAAATAAGACAACTCCTATGGCTCCTGCCGGCTGTCATTCTCATCGACATGCAAGTCATGATTCCTATTACAAGAACATGATCAATCTCATACATCTCATATATATATATATATATATATATATATATCATTCGTCACATCCTTTTGGCCATATCACATCACATGGCACATGCTGCAAGAACAAGTTAGACGTCCTCTAATCGTTGTTGCAAGTTTTTACATGGCTGCTACAGGTTTCTAGCAAGAACGTTTCTTACCTACGCCAAAACCACAATGTGATATGCCAATTACTATTTACTCTTCATAAGGACCCTTTTCATCGAATCCGATCCGACTAAAGTGGGAGAGACAGACACCCGCTAGCCACCTTATGCAACTAGTGCATGTCAGTCGGTGGAACCTGTCTCACATAAGCGTATGTGTAAGGTTGGTCCGGGCCGCTTCATCCACGATGTCACTGAATCAAGATAAGACTAGTAGCGGCATGTAAATCGACAAAATCTACGCCCACGACAACTTGTGTTCTACTCGTGCATAGTAACTACGCATAGACCTACCCCATGATGCCACTGTTGGAGATCGTTGCAGAAATTCAAAAAAATTCCATGCATCACCAAGATCTATCTATGGAGTGACTAGCAACGAGAGGGGAGTGCATCTTCATACCTTTGAAGATCGCGATGCGGAAGCATTGCAAGAACGCGGTCGGTGGAGTCGTACACGAAGCGATTCAAATCACGGTCGAATCCAATCTAAGCACCAAACAACGGTGCCTCCGCGTTCAACACACGTGCAGCCCGGTGACGTCTCCCGCACCTTGATCCAGCAAGGGGAGTGGGAGAGGTTGGGGAAGACTCCGTCCAGTAGTAGCACGATGGCGTGGTGGTGGTGGAGGAGTGTGGCACTCCAGCAGGGCTTTGCCAAGCACTACGAGAGATGAGGAGGGGGAGGGGTAGGGCTGCGCCGAGAGAGAGGGAGAGTCTCTTGTGTGGCAGCCCCAAAACCCCCACTATATATTGGGGGAGGGGAGGGGCTGCGCCCCCATCTAGGGTTCCCCCTAGGGGGTGCGGCCAACCC
>LR738710.1:296517536-296559672 GCA_902687465.1 Secale cereale
GGGGGGGGGGGGGGGGGGGGGGGGTGCACTCTAGGTGGGCCTTAGGCCCATCCGAGCCTAGGGTTCCCCCCCTCTCCTCTACCCTGCGCCTTGGGCCCCTTGTGGGAGGCACACCTGCCCACCTAGGGGCTGGTCCCTTCCCACTCTTGGCCCACGTAGGCCTTCGGGGCTGGTGGCCCCTCCCGGTGGACCCCCGGAACCCTTCCGGTGGTCCCGGTACATTACCGATGTGTAATGCCCAGGATGCGACTATATCTCCTACGTGTCGAGGCACGAGTTAGAGACATAAGCGCATTCTGGAATGATCGCAAGTGTGGTATCTTTTCACAACTCATGTAAAGAACAAGTATGAAAGAGTAAAATCGTTGGCTTACACTCGCCACGTCACACAATGAATACAATAGCATACATTCATCCATATAACACAGGGTCCGACTACGGACAAAATCAAACGAGAAAAGATACCACAACCACAAGTCCTGATTGCCCCTAGTAGGAACCACTACTGATCGTCGGGATACGTTACATAAAAGTGACCACGCTCTTCATCGAACTCCGAGTGAAGTTCTGGTCCATCTCCTGCATTGTTCTCGGCTGTACCTGCATCTGATGTGTGTTGTAATCTGTGAGTCACAAGGATTCAGCAATCCCATTCCCGGATATCAAAACTAACAAAGCCTTTAGGTGTGGAGAGGTAATAAAGTGTCTGCACCAAGCACTAAGCAACTAGCTTATGAATTTAGAGCGAGATGAGAATATGTGCCAACGGTCGCCAAAGATGATCAATAAGTGATCCTAGCTACTCGCGTGCAAGCATAACCCCATCGTGTTCACTTTCCGAAACCCCTTCGAAAAGAGACCATCACGGTACTCACACAGGTAGTGTATTCTTAAGGATATGGTGTCAAGTTATCTACAACCGGATATTAACAAATTCCCATCTGCCACATAACCGCAGGCACGGCTTTCGAAAGTTCATAACCCTGCAGGGGTGTTCCAACTTAGCCCATCACAGCTCACGATCTGCGGAGTCACAACTCCATGTTGGGAAGACCCGAGTATTCTCGGAATCCCGTGCTCAAGATATTTCGACAAAGGTAAAACTAATCCAGCAAGACCTCCCGGTGTGCCGACACCCTGATAGTAGCCGTGCGTATCTCGTCTCAGGCCACGACCGGATGGGTCATCCTACAAGTAAATACCAAATACCTCGGGTTTCCCCAAGGCGGCTCTGAAGTTACCCCAGTTTGGACCAACACTCATGGGGAGCACTGGCCCAGGTTGTTGATTAAGAACTCGGGTTTATAACTCCCTATGCAAGTTTTAGTTGTTAGGCAAATGTAGTACCAAAGTTGGGTCTTGCTGGAAAAGCTTTAAGCAATGCGAATTTTCAAGGGGGGGGGCCCATAAACCCCAACCGTGTTAGGAACGCAAAAATCAAGGAACATAACACCGGTTTATCGGGTCCTAAGGTCGCATGAGTGGAACAAAACACCAAGAAGAAGGCCAAGCCTTCCACCCATCACCAATATATATTTGCATTAATTTAATTAACATATATTTGTGTTATCCCAATAAAAAAAGTCCAAACACGGAGCAATCTTCAAACTTCACCTGTAACTAACAACGCTATAAGAGGGGCTGAGCAAAAGCGTACTTAGCCAATCAACGGTTTGCTAGGAAGGCGGTTAGAGTGTTTCATGGCAACATAGGAGGCTGACAAGGGAAGAATAGGCATCAAGGCATAGCTAAAGAGCGAGACAACTAGCAAGGCAAAGATAGAGGTGATATCGGAGAACGGTCATCTTGCCTGTTAAGTCCTCGGTGGGATGGTAAGACGGCTCCTCAAAATCAGTCTCGACAAGATCCTCGAACTCGGTATTGGCTCCTAGCTCTACCCAACACAAAAGCACAACAACGGTACAAGATCAATCACGATGCAATGCACAAACAATATGATGCAAGACATGTCATGGGATGCAAGTATGTTGTGCGTATGCATGATGATGCTCTCGAGCCTAAAGGATAAGATGATGGAAATGGCTTCATCTTGGGAAACCAAGCAAGCCACTGGATAGAGGGGAAGATTTTGGTCGAAATCGATATAAGGATCATTGGAATCGGATGCATGATTTGCATATGGCAAGCAAAACAAGATGCAATGCAAAACTAAAGTTAACAGCAACATGGCATCTTTGGAGCAAGGTATAATTATGCTACATGACCCAAACATGAAGACAAAAGGCATGTATGTGAAATAGACATGATTCTTAACAAGCATGAACTAAGAGCACACCCGAAAACTTTCTGGAACACCATTAAACAAGCATGGAAAGATTCAATAAGTTAACAGATTTCTCAGACTTAGTGAAAATTACAAGGCATGCAATCTGGAAGAATATGTTGCTTCCTTTGGAGGCACACAACAGCAAGCAAAACAACTATAACAAGCATGAAATTCACATGAGCATGAAGAAGACGTATTATACTTCCAATTCATCCAAAAAACCAAGTCATCCCATGCAAGGGTTGCTTAACTCAAGCTTTGCCAAATTGAATGTTCTGATAACAGGCTGACAGTTTTAATTTCAAGCATTTTGAGAGCAAGATTACAACAAGCTACAGCAGGGCATATATGCAAACAAAGGCATGGATTGATAGACAACATCATGGACATCAAGACATGCTCACTAGTTAATCCAAAACATGCATGGAAAAGATTACGGCATCAAGTTTACATGGCAACTTGTTATTACAGACTCCCGACTTAGCAGTTTTTCACTAAGTGTTAAAATAGTAACATCGACTTGTCATGTTTACGAACTTGTTTAAGTCACCATAGAGCATATCATGGAAAACCAAATACACCACTTCAAAGACAACATGATTATGCTCCTAAAACATGTTGACATGTGGCACAAAAGAAAATCACACAAAATGCTACGAAAAGGACAAATCATCATGTTATAACAATCTCAGCAACTTAACAACCACATGCACTTTTGCAAAAGGGTTAAACATGTCATAATGCAACCTAACATGTATGCAAATGCATCCATCATGAAGAGCATAACAAGGCGAACATTTTGACATATCATACACTCCATTTGGACCAACATGCACAAAGTTACGACCTCACGAACATGCTAACATATTGTTAACACACAACTAGTGCTGAAACAGTAACATCACGAAGCAGTCTTGCAACGAATATTTATACATCTAGATGAACCCTAACATGCAAAAAAACTTATGCCAACATGTAGAGCACTTCATGATGAACATTTTGATATATAATATGCGCAAAACGGAGCACCGAGCACCAAGTTATGACATGTCAAAGAAGGCAACAAAATAATACAGATCCGGGACTTGGTGGATTTTTACCCTCCGAAAAAGTCAACGCGGGATGGAACGGAGCGGGACGGAGGGATCCGGGCGACGGGGATGGTGTTTGGATCTGGTCCCGCCTGGACCAGATCGGAACTGAGGCGAGGACGACGGCTCGGAGCTCGCCGGAGCCGGTGGCGGCGAGGAGGGTCCGGCGGCGGTGGTCGAGCTGGCCGGCATGAGCACCGGCGATGACGGGGCGGTGTGCGCCGCCGGCGGCGGTTGGAGGCGCGCGTGGAGGCGGCGGTTGAAGGCGCGTGCGGCGGCGGTGAGGAAGCCGGTGGTGGGGCGGCAGACGACCGGCGAGGGAGCGCGGAGGTGCGAGCTGCAGCTTGCGGGCCGGAGGCGGCGGCGACCGAACGTTGGCGGCGGGGACGTGGCGGGAGGAGGCGCTGAGCGAGCTCGCACGGCCGGCGGCGGATGGGCTCGGCGGGCCTTGGAGGCGCGCGGTGGAGGAGGCCGGCGGCTGACACATGGCGAAGAGGGGTTGGACGAGGTGGGCGGCGGACGCGTCCAGCGGCGTCCGGACATGTCCGGCGGCGCGGAGGAGCTCGGGACTAGGATTTTTACCCGAAAATGGAGGCGAGGTGCCTTTTTATAGGTAGATGGAGCTAGGAGAGTCCAAATGAGGTGCAGTTTTTGCCCACACGATCACGATCCAACGACCGAGAGCATGGTGGTGGTTAGGATGGGCTTGTTGGCGGTTGTGGAGGGGTGGTGGGCCAAAAGAGAAAGGGGTTTTCAGCCCACATGGTTATCCGTTGGAGTATCAAACGACATCCAAACGAGACGAAACTTGACAGGCGGTCTTCCGGTGATATACCAAGACCACTCGACAACTCTCGGCCCATTCCGAGGATGTTTTGTACCCACTCACGGAACAAAGGCTTGAGAGGTGCGACGGGTGCCGTGTGAGAGAGTTGAAAACCGAAACGGACAACTGAGAGGACGAAGACGATGCAACTACACACGGATGCAAATGAGACTATGCCAATGCAATGCACATAATGAAAATGACATGGTGACATGCAACACATGCACAAGGCAAAAACGAAGAAACCCGAAATGAAGGATGAGCCCAGAATTGAATTGATTAAGTGAACGATGCATATATTGCCATATAAGGAGGTTTTACATCTGGGGTGTTACATACTCTTCTCCACTACGAAAAGATTTCATCCCGAGATCTTGGACTGAAAGAAAGCGGGATACTCGGAACGGAGATGATCTTCTCGTTCCCATGTAGCTTCTCGGTCAGTATGGTGTAACCGCGAGGGTCGGCTCTGATACCAACTTGTAACGCCCCGGACACACCCGCTGGTGGTCTTTACTCCTGACGGGATCTAGACTGGCCTCACATATCAATACTAGTCTTTTCTATGCACTTTGTCCTCACTCGTGCGCACCGGGGAGCAACTTCCCGATCGGTCACCCATCCTGAAACTACTCCAAGCTGAGCACGCTTAACTTTGGAGTTCTGTCCGAATGGGCTCCCGAAAAAGAAGGAATTCCTTATTGATACGAGTAGTCTATCATCCCTAATAAGCCATGCTATCGCATACACCCTCACTTAGAGGAACCGACGTCCTCGTCGTGCCACATGAACGTTCCCTCTTGGCATAACTGTCTGTGCATCCAGTCTGATACATGTGCCATGCCGTGTGCCACGATGGGTCACAAACGTCATGAACAACATGACCGAGCACCTGTATGCAAACATCCATGTAACCGCGAGGGTTGGCTCTGATACCAACTTGTAACGCCCCGGACACACCCGTTGGTGGTCGTTACTCCTGACGGGATCTAGACTGGCCTCACATATCAATACTAGTCTTTTCTGCGCACTTTGTCCTCACTCGTGCGCACCCGGGAGCAACTTCCTGGTCGATCACCCATCCTAAAACTACTCCAAGCTGAGAACGCTTAACTTTGGAGTTCTGTCCGAATGGGCTCTCGGAAAAGAAGGAATTCCTTATTGATATGAGTAGTCTATCATCCCTAATAAGCCAGGCTATCACACGATGATGCCCGGAACACTTCCGGTGGCCAAAACCTCACTTCCTATATATAATTCTTTACCTCCGGACCATTCCAGAACTCCTTGTGACGTCCAGGATCTCATCCGGGACTCCGAACGACATTCGGTAACCACGTACATATATTCCCTATAACCCTAGCATCATCGAACCTTAAGTGTGTAGACCCTACGGGTTCGGGAACCATGCAGACATGACCGAGACATCTCTCCGGTCAATAACCAACAGCGGGACCTCGATACCCACGGTGGCTCCCACATGTTCCACGATGATCTTATCGGATGTACCACGATGTTGGGGATTCAACAATCCCGTATACAATTCCCTTTGCCTACTGATATAGTACTTGCCCGAGATTCAATTGTCGGTATACCGATACCTTGTTCAATCTCGTTACCGGCAAGTCTCTTTACTCGTTCCGTAACACATCATCCCATGACCAACTCCTTAGTCACATAGAGCTCATTACGATGATATCTTATCGAGTGGGCCCAGAGATACCTCTCCATCATACGGAGTGACAAATCCCAGTCTCGATTCATGCCAACCAAACAGATACTTTCAGGGATACCCGTAGTGTACCTTTATAGCCACCCAGTTACGTTGCGACGTTTGGCACACCCAAAGTATTCCTACTATATCCGGGAGTTGCACAATCTCATGGTCTAAGGAAATGATACTTGACATTGGAAAAGCTTTAGCATACGATCTGCACGAACTTGTGCTATGCTTAGGATTGGGTCTTGTCCATCACATCATTCTCCTAATGATGTGACCCCGTTATCAATGACATGCAATGTCCATGGTCAGGAAACCTTAACCATCTATTGATCAACGAGCTAGTCAACTAGAGGCTCACCAGGGGCATGTTGTGGTCTATGTATCCACCCATGCGTTATGATTTCCGGATAATACAATTATAGCATGAACACTAGACAATTATCATGGACAAGGAAATATAATAACAACAATTTTATTATTGCCTCTAGGGCATATTTCCAACAATGATCACTATGAAGAATCTGAAGGATGATAGAACCAATATTGTTCTCTCTAGAACGAGGAGAGGTAAGGAACTGCCATCTAGCTCTGCACTTGATTCTCCTTCCGTTTTGAGTAAACTTGCGACACCCATACCTGCTATTAAATCTGATATGTCACATGATATTGATGATGCCACTTCTGTTATGAATGATGCTTATGATGCTACTGTTATATTTGATGAAACTGTGCCATTGGGTGAATTACTTTATAAACATCTTGCTAGGGCTAGTACTATCGATTATGCTGAAGATGATGATATTTCTGAAACTGATGAAATTATTGATTCTGAAAACTTTGAAACACCGGTTAGACCTACTTCACCTAGATATGAATTGCCTATTGTGCCTGAGGGATAGGTTATGGAGGGAGAAGTAGCTAGAGACTTTCTCGCTTGTGAGGATAGGAATGTTCTTAAAAAATTAGTACGCAAGTGGAAAGAAAAATCTTTAGATGCTAGAATGAAATATGATCCTGAATTTGTTACTTCACCTATCCGTGTTACTAATAAGGATTATGAATTCTCTGTCGATCCCGAGTTAATTAGTTTGGTTGAATCTGATCCTTTTCATGGTTATGAATCTGAAACTGTTGGGGCACATCTTACTAAAATTAAATGATATAGCCACCATATTTGCTCATGGAAAAAATCACTATTATTATATTCTTAAATTGTTTCCTTTCTCATTGAAGGGTGATGCTAAGTTATGGTTTAATTCTCTTACTCCCGGTTGTGTGCATAGTCCGCAAGATATGATTTACTACTTCTCTGCAAAATATTTTCCTACTCATAAGAAACAAGCTGCCTTACAGGAAATATTTAATTTTGCGCAAATTGAAGAAGAGAGTCTCCCACAAGCTTGGGGGAGGCTTCTCCAATTACTTAATATTTTGCCTGATCATCCTCTTAAGAAGAGTGAAATACTTGATATCTTTTATAATGGACTAACCGATGCTTCTAGGGACCACCTGGATAGTTGTGCTGGTTGTATTTTTAGGGAACAAACTATTGAACAAGCTAAAAAACTATTGAATAATATATTGAGAAATGATAATGTTTGGACTCTTCCTGAACCAACTCCGAAGAAAAGAGGCATTCTATTTCTCAGTCCTGAAGATATGCAAGAGGCAAAGAAATCTATGAAAGAAAAGGGTATTAATGCTGAAGATGTTAAGAATTTACCGCCTATTGAAGAAATACATGGTCTTGATAACCCAACACAGGTAGTAGAGGTAAATTCTTTCTATAGATTTGATGAAGGTGATATTCCTCATAATAAGTCTGCTAGCCAATGCTTAGATGAGTTTGATAATTTCATTATTAAACAAGAAAACTTCAATTCGTATGTTAGTAGACAACTGAAACGTAATGCTTATATGCTGGAACACTTAGGTGATCATGTGGCTAGAACTTCTAATGATCTTAAGCTTATTAGTAAACATGCTTCCATGGTTACCACTCAAGTAGAACAAGTACTTAAGGCACAAAATGATTTTCTTAATGAGTTGAATAGTAAGAATAATGATAATGTTGTCATGGTCGCAACTAGAGGTGGTAAAGTGACTCAGGAACCTTTGTATCCTGAGGGCCATCCTAAGAGAATTGAGCAAGATTATCATAGAATTAATACTGACAAACCTAGTCCTAGTAAGAAAAAGAAAAAGAAAACTGACAGGACTTTGCATACTTATAGTGAACCTGTTATAGACACACCTAAGAATCCCAATAATATTTCTATTTCTGATGCTAAGACACAGTTTGGTAATGAGCATGAACCTAATGATAATGTTAGTAATGATGTTCATACTGATGCTCAACCTAGTAATGATAATGATGTAGAGATTGAACCTGCTGTTGATCTTGATAACCCGCAATCAAAGAATCAACGTGATGATAAGAGAGACTTCATTTCTAGGAAACATGGTAAAGAAAGGGAACCATGGGTTCAGAAACCCATGCCCTTTCCTCCTAAACCATACAAGAAAAAGGATGACGAGGAATTTGAACACTTTTGTGAGATGATTAGACCTATCTTTTTGCGCATGCCTTTGATTGATAAGCTTAAAATGTCTCCCAATGCTAAATATATGAAATAAATTGTTACTAATAAAAGAAAGATACTGGAAGATGAAATTTGCACCATGCTTGGTAATTACACTTTTAAGGGTGGAATACCAAAGAAACATGGAGATCAAGGAATACCCAATATACCATGCTCAATTAAAGGAAACAATGTTAAAACTGCTTTATGTGATCTTGGAGCCGGTGTTAGTGTTATGCCTTTCTCTTTGTATCATAGACTTGAATTGAATAAGTTGACACCTACTGAAATTTCTTTGCAACTGGCTGATAAATCAGTTGCTATACCTATCGGTATTTGTGAGGATGTGCCTGTTGTGGTTGCAAACGTTACTATCTTAAAGGACTTTGTTATTCTTGATATTCCCAAGGACGACAATATGTCGATCATCCTTGGTAGAACCTTTTTGAATACTGTAGGGGCATGTCACTTTTCATGTTAATGGTAATGAGCATATGGTACACTTCCCGAAGAAACAACCTCAAGTTAATAGCATCAATTCTATTGGAAAAATTTCAACTATTACTATTGGAGGTTTTGAATTCCCTATTCCTACTCACAAAAAGAAATATGATATTCTTATTGTTGGGGACATGCATATTTCCATTGAGGTAACCTAGTGTTATTCGAACATTCTCCGGTTTTATGTTATTCGAAAGAAGTTTGTTAATGAGACTTGATCAACCTCATTGACGGATTCCTTTTGATGAGCATGAGATGGATGAATTTAGAGAGCACTACCTTCTGTACCCAACTTTTATGTTATTTAGATTAAATAAAGCAAAAATAGTATTATCCATCTATTTTCTGAATTATCCGTGCAATAAAAATGTCCCAAAAATAAAATTCTCCAAATGCCCTGAAAATTTAATATGATTTTTTAAGAATATTTTAAGATTTTTGGCACTGAGAATGCACCAGTGGGGTGCACTAGTGGGCCACAAGGGTGGAGGGCACGTCCCCTGTCCTCGTGGGCCCCACGTGGCCCCCTCCACTTATTCCAGCACCCATTCTCTCCTTCTTCCTCCAGAAAAAATCATCCACCAGCTCAAACTCATGTTCTAACTCATCTTGCTGCCATTTTCGATCTCCTTGCTCAAATCATCATTTGCAAAACTATTTTGGGGGATTGTTCTTTGGTATGTGACTCCTCCAATGGTCCAATTAGTTTTTGTTCTAGTGCTTTATTTATTGCAAATTTTTGCTCCTGTGGTGACCTTGTTTTTGAGCTTACATGTCAAACTTATATGGTCCAAAGTAGTTTTGATGCATGATATAGCTTCTAGACACTTGTAGGAATAGTTGCTATCAATTTTGTTGAGTCTGGTTCACTTTTATTTTGAGTCAGTAAAAATTTGAGATTGTTCAGACAAATAAAATGATGAGGATATTATTGAGAGGCTCCTCGAGCCGGGGTTCGAAGGAAAAGGAGAATGAGGAGAAGGAGAATCCCAAGTACAATCTTCCTCGTGCCGTGGAGATTCGGGCGTGTGAATGGCCATGTGATGCATTCTTACAAGCAGCCAAAATTTATGAGAATTTCTATTATTTAGCCGAGAATGCAGGCATCACCGACTTCCTCCGCGACCAGTGTGATCAGTATCTCCTCCTAACAAATACTTTTGTGCAAAATTTTCATTTCCATGCTAGGAGATCACCACCCATGGTAGAATTTGATTTATATGATGAGCATAAGGAGATGAATCTTTATGACTTTCGTGAGGTATGAAAATTACCTTATGAAGGAATCATCGATGAACCACGTCCTAGTGACATGGAAGATTTTATTGATGCAGTTACCGTAGGAGAAAGGAGAAGGGTGTCAGAAGCGAGAGTGGCCAGTTTTCATTTTCATGTTTTACGCTATTATTCATTATTTGCTGTGAGATGTTTGGTTGGTCGCGGAGAGAGTGGAGGCCTTAGTGCCCCTGACATTGCCATTTTGCGCCATGCTTTACTTCATGATAGAACTTCTAGTTTGTGCGCCATGGTTGCTAAACAGTTGAGTTTAAACCATACTAAGGGTCCTATTTTCGGAGGTATCTTCGCTTCTCACCTTGCTCGATGATACATCTCCAACGAATCTATAATTTTTGATTGTTCCATGCTGTTATATTATCATTCTTCGATGTTTTACAATCATTTTATAGTCATTTTATATCATTTTTTGGTACTAACCTATTGACATAGTGCCAAGTGCCCATTGCTGTTTTCTACATGTTTTTTACATCGCAGGAAATCAATATCAAACGGAGTCCAAACACCGTGAAATTTTTTGGAGATTTTTTATGCGCCAGAAGACACCCAATGGACTGAAGCTGCACCTGGGGAGTGCCCCGACGGGGCACAACCCACCAGGCCCCCCTGGCGCGCCCAGGTGGGTTGTGCCCACCTAGGTGGCCTCCCGCACAGCCTCTTTACCCTATAAATTCACAAATATTCTGAAACCCTTCCGGGAAGACCTAGATCAGAAGTTCCGCCGCCACAAGGCTCTGTACTCCATGAGATCCTATCTAGAGCCCTTTCCGGTACTCCACCAGAGGGGGAAATCATCACCAGTGGCCATCTTCATCATCCCGGAGGCCACCATGATGAGAGGGAGTAGTCCACCCTCAGGGCTGAGGGTATGTACCAGTAGCTATGTGTTGTATCTCTCTCTCTCTCTCTCTCTCTCTCTCTCTCTCTCGTGTTCTTGATGGCACAATCTTGATGTATTGGGGGCTTTGTTAATATAGTTGGATCATATGGTGTTTTCCCCTCTCTATCTTTTGATGAATTGAGTTTTCCCTTTGAGATTTCTTTGGATTGAATATTTTTATGGATTTGAGAACACTTGATGCATGTCTTGCTATGAATACCCGTGGTAACAATGGGGTATCGTATTGATCCACTTGATATATGTTTTGGCACTCAACTTGCGGATTCCCAAAGTGACATTGGGGTAATCTATGCATAGGTGTTGATGCACGTTCTTGTCTTTGTTTCTCCAGTAGAATCTTGGGGCACTCTTTGAGGTTCTTTGCGTTGGATTGAGTAGTACAAATCTGAATATGTTTTGGTGTTATCTTAGTATGAACTCTTGATAGATCGACCGGGAAGGATAACTTTGTGTTATCTTAGTACGAACTCTTGAAAGATCGATTGGAAAAGATAACCTTGTGTTATTCTAGTACGAACTCTTGGATAGATCGATCGGAAAGGGTAACTTTGTGTTACTTTCGTACGAACTATTGGAAAGATTGATCAAAAATAATAACTTTGAGGTGGTTTCGTACCCCACCAACAATTTCTTCTTATGATCTCCGCTAGATAGGAACTTTGGAGTGATTCTTCATCGCACGTTGAGGGGTGGTTATATGATCCAATTATATTAGCATCGTTGAGAGATTGCACTAGCAAAAGTATGGACCCTAGGCCTTGTTTTCAAGCATTGCAATACCGTTTGTGCTCACTATTGTTACTTGCTACCTTACTGTTTTTTATTGTCCACACTACAAAAATCAATATCTAGTATCAATATTACACTTGTATCACCATCTCTTTGCCGAACTAGTGCACCTATACAATTTCCCATTGTATTTGGTGTGTTGGGGACACAAGAGACCTTTTATTATTTGGTTGCAGGGTTGTTTGAGAGAGACCATCTTCATCCTACACCTCCTACAGATTGATAAACCTTAGGTCATCCACTTGAGGGAAAATTGTTACTGTCCTACAAAACTCTGCGCTTGGAGGCCCAACACGTGTCTACAAGAATAAAGTTGTGTAGTAGACATCAAGCTCTTTTGTGGCGGCTTTGCCGGGGAGGTGAGTGCTTGAAGGAATATCTTTAGATCTTGTAATCAAATCTTTTAGTTTCTTGTTTTATCACTAGTTTGGTTTTGTAAAAGAAAACTCAAACAAATGGAATTGAGGTTGCATCATATTATTGATCATCTTTATAATATCTTTCTTGAAAATGATGGATCGGTAAATTGTGCTCAATTTTTAGAAGAAGAAGTCAATAAAATGTGTGGTACAAAATATTTGAATGATGAGCATGATTACAATGTTGTTAGTATGAATTCCTTGAATATCCAAAATACTAATGATTGTTACACTAGTCATGAGAAAAATGTTTCTTATAAGCATGTCAATTTTTGTGGTGTGGAAAGACTTTGCGAAGACATGCCTCATAGGGAAGATAGATTTTGTAAGAAGCATAAATATTTAGAAATTAAAAAGTTGCAACAGAGGCTAGATGATTGTGCTGAAAGATGTAATTTTTTTCGCCATCCTTGTGAACTTTACAATGAACGTGGCCATTTAAATCTCCAATGCAAATTATTTCATGATCAAATTGTGTCCAACAATTGTGATAACTTGATTACCCTTGAGCATCATAAAGAGCTTAGTCTTCTTTTGGGGTATGAATAAATGAAATGTATAACTAAGAGTTTTCCAAATCCCGAGAGATTTCTTGATTTTGATCTAGAAGAAATTTATAAGTTTTGTGCGGTAAATTGCATTGAGAATCCTTATATTGCCAACTACCTAAAGACAAGAAAACAAATGGAACATGAAGAGAGTACTTATGAAAGGGAAAATGTTTCCCAATACCCTCCTAGTGTTTATTATGATGAATCAGGTAACAAGGAGGAGCTTCCCATCCAATCAATCTCTTCAACAAGAAGCTCAAAAAAATTGATTAAACCCACATGTGAGGTGGTGAAGAAGAAAAAGGAAAGAAGAAAAAGGAGAGGTAAAAAGGTAACTCTCCCAAGTAATATTGCTCCTATCACCATTATGACTCATGAAATTGAATCAAATATGTTGAGGGAAGATGATAATAATGTTTCCTATACTATCGGTGCTATTCATGCTATTGATAAGAATGATTATGATGATATGCAAAACTGCAAGCTTGGGGGTGCTATGTTTGATGACAATGTTTGAAAATTTATTTGCTGAAAATAATGCTTGTCCCAAGCTTGGGGATGCTTTGCATAATGAATATGATCCTTTGATTCCTTCTACTTTCGAAAAAAAATTTATTATGATGTTAGCATGCCTCCTATTTATGATGATTTACAATATTTATGAAAGTGGATTTGGAGATGTCATGACTTTATTTAGTGATGAATCCACTACTTTGGAGGATGTTTCAAGTGACTATGATAACAAAGTTGCTATCTATGATGATTATGGTGATGACAAGTATGCTATATTGAATAATGATAATCATGAAACTTGTCATCATGACTTTAATTTTCAATCTCATGATAGTTATTTTGTTGAGTTTGCTCCCACCACTATTCATGAGAATAAATTTGCTTATGTGGAGAGTAGCAAAATTTCTATGCTTTTGCATCATGAAAAGAATGCTTTATGTGATGGTTATATTGTCTAATTAATTCATGATGCTACTGAAAATTATTATGAGAGAGGAACATATGCTTGTAGGTATTGCAATAATATCAAGTTTCCTCTCCATGTGTTGAAAGTTTTGAAGTTTTGCTTGTTTTGCCTTCCTATGATAGTTGATTCTTGCTCCCATAATTTGTTCGCTCACAAAATCCCTATGCATATGAAGAGGGTTATACTTAAATGTGCTTGCCGTGTGATTCATGATGCTCTATTCATGTTTCAACTTTTATCTTTTATGCGAGCATCATTGAAATCATCATGCCCAGCTAAAAGGCATTAAAGAAAAGCGTTTTTTAGGAGACAACCCAACACTTATAACTACTATTTTTGTGTGTTCACATGATTATGCTACTGTAGTAATCATGTTTTATAGCTTTTGTTTCAATAAAGTTCCAAGCAAAGCCTTATGATCATGTTGGGTGATAGTAGATTTGATCTTGCTGAAAAACAGAAACTTTTTTGCTCACAAGAAAAATTCTCATTTTTAACAGAAGAGTGTTTTTAAGTTGATTATTTTTGTAGAACATTAATATACAAAATTTTCACATGGTCATATTTTTTCAAGATATTTAGAGTTGCACAAGTATGGTGAATGTTCAGATCATTACTTACTGTTCTGTTTTTAAAAGATTAAGTTTTCAATGCATAGTTTGCTTGTTTTCTAGTTTCTATGGCTTATATTGATCAATATAAATTGTAGAAATGATACTCTACAGTAAGCATTGTGTGATAACAATTATGAATCTTGTCTTTGACAGTACCCAAAGTGAATGGCTTGTTTTATCATACTAACCCATCTCACGAAGTTTTGTTAAGTTTTGTGTGATTGAAGTGTTCAAGTTTTTCGATGAGATATCGATATGTGGAGAACAAGGAGTGACAAGACCCTAAGCTTGGGGATGACCAAGGCACCCCAAGGAAATATTCAAGGAATACCCAAGCAACTAAGCTCACTTGGAGCTATGTTTTCATTCGTCACATGATATATGTTTTGCTTGGAGTGTCAATTTATTTTGTTAAAACTTGCTTTCTGATATTTAGAATAATGTTTTGCATCCTTCATTTCAATAAAAGTGTCAAGGATAGCCATTACCATGCTTATTCCAAGTATACATGTTGTTGTTTGAAAACAAAAAGTTTTCTATCATTATCTGAATTCTTCTGGATAGTAAGAACGTGATCAAATCTTGAATTTTTTACAAAGTTAGAATGGATAAGTTATTTATAACTTGGTAATTTTTCAATTTTTTTAGAGCTAGGGAAGTATGAGAACAATTCCACTCTTTACAGACCGTACTGTTTTGGCAGATTGCTGTTATGTTTGTATTGTTTGCATATGTTTGCGTGTTTATTGATTCTATTTGAGGATAGGAGAATTAAATATGTAGGGGTATTTAGTATGCAATGTTGAATAATAATTTTAGTGATTTGCTACAGTAGAGGATGATAAGGTTTTGCATTGACTTATACTAACTTATCTCACAAGTTATTGGTGAGTTTTGTGTGGATGAAGCTTTTGAGATTTAGGAAAACCAAGATATGAGAAGAATTAAGGAGACACAAAAGCTCAAGCTTGGGGATGACCAAGGCACCCCAAGATAGTATTTCAAGAATTCTCAAGCATCTAAGCTTGGGGATGCCCCGATAGGCATCCCACCTTTTTTCATCAACAATTATCGGTTAGTATCGGTTGATCCTAAGTTTTTGCTTATTCACATGAGATGTGCTATTCTTGAAATGTCATTTTTTTGCTTGTTGGTCTAATAAAATACTTAGATCTGGAAGTTTTTAAAATAAAATAGAGCCCACAAATAGTTGCCAGAAAAGCAAGATAAGCGGCATTCACATCCCGTCAAAGAAGCTCTTTTCTAGCACCATTTCTCTAGTGATTCACTTATATCTTTTTTGAGCACGGTGTGCTTTAGTAATTTTGAAGAAATTCTCTCTTGCTTCACTTAAATTAGTTTGAGAGAAAGAAATATTATTCTCATGATCTTCACTTATATTTGGTTGAGCTTATCAAAAGCAACACATAAAATTAGTCCCAATATGATAGATATCCAAGGATACAATAAAAACTTTCATGAAGATCATTGGACAAAATAAACTTGATTCCTTGTAATAGTTTTGAGACATGATGCTGCGATATGTGAGTCATGTTGATGAGTAGTTATGCTTTAGTAAGATATTGGTGTTAAGGTTTGTGATTCCCGAAACGTGCACGTATAGTCTCTCGTTATGCCGGGAAGATGGAGCACAATTTATCCTTGCTTGTCCTATCTTTGTGTGAAGGTCGGGGCGCCCGATGGTTAACTCCTACCAACATCCCCCCTAGGAGCATGTGTAGTATTACTTTGCTTCGAGGGCTAATAAACTTTTGCAATAAGTATATGAGTTCTTTATGACTAATGTGAGTCCATGGATTATACACACTCTCACCCTTTCATAACTGCTAGCCTCTCTTGTACTGTGCAATTTTTGCCGGTGCATAAACTTTATTAAACATTCCTCAAAACTGTCGGGACCCCGATCCTAAGTCGCACCGATCTAGCATGTAACCCATCATATCACTTTGTGGCCTCACGCACGGTATTCCCACGGGTGCCACCTTACCTGGCCCGGGACCGTTTGCGCATTTTGGCTCACGTATATGATAATGTCGCTAGCATCCATATAAAAGAGAACCCGGGCTGACATGACTAGTTATAAACCAAAAGTGGTGCTAAATTACAGGGACAGGTATACATGACCCAGCAACGAACGTGTCGGTCATCAATGTATGAACCCAAGTCGTAGCAAGCTACAAGTACTTAAAGGAACAACGCGTGACATTTCCCCGAAGGGACAGACACACGAACGAAGAAGGACACATGCCGGCCAGCCTAAGTGTTCCAGAGCAGTAGCAAGCTACCAAGGCTCAGTGGAAGCACTAGGAGGCATTTCCCCATAAGATAGGCTAACAAGGGTAAACAACTTGGTGTCAGATCCCACACATAGCAATACCCATTACACGTCTGCATAACATGCAAGTATGTGCTATACCACGTGGCATCACGACATAACTCAACAACTCATATAGATAAAGGCCGAGAAGAGCCATCATAGCATTTATTACAAGCAGTGGGTCTCATGACCCAACATACAGAGCATACAAACAACGGAAGCATAACCATGTCCGAGTACAGACATCTGAAAGGGAAGAAGGCTATCAAGCCTGACTATCTACAAGACCCTCCCAAGGGTACAAGATCGTAGCTGAGGTAACAAGCTAAACGTCGAAGTCCACACGAAACTACTAGTGAGACTGAAGTCTCTCTGCAAAAACATAAATTAAGCAAACGTGAGTACAAATGTACCCAACAAGACTTACATCAGAACTAGCTACATATGCATCAGGAACAACAAAGGGGTGGTGGAGTTTAACTGCAGCAAGCCAACTTTGACTCAGTGGCTATCCTGAACTACGACTGTTGGTAACTCTTTTGAGGTGGCGCACACGACTCCACATATTCACCAAATCAATACACCACTATGGATCCGCTCCCATCTCCCTATAAGAACGCCATCCATAGCACTCACACTTATCTTGCGCATTTTAGAGTATCCACTTTCACTTGGCTATGAACTGTACATGCAACTCAGAAGTCCTTTACCGCGGACGCGACTATTCGAATAGATGATGTTAACCCTGCAGGGGTGTACTTCTTCACACACGCTCTCGCCACTTACCACCATGTACATGTCGTGTATCTCGGCAACCTTCAAGCAGAAGCCTGGCGAGGGAGTCGGCCACGACCTGACTAACCACACAAGTCTCTAGTCCAGGTTTATCGCCTATTCGGGTTCCATCCGCAAGGAGATCCGGCGGGGGTGTCGCTCACGACCCCAAACAATCTGTACAGGGTTCCAAGCCCACGAAACAGGCGACGCTTGGTATACCCGGCCACGGGGCCTAGTTTGTCCCAAGCCCACCTGTACCAGGTGCCACTTGGTAGACTACTAACACTACCAACAAACACCAAAAACTAGTTGCAACTGCTGGACAGAGATCATGTTGATGAATAAATCGAGAGGGGTCGAGTTACCGGAACCCAATGTGTGGTAGCAACTGTTCATGGATCACAAACACATAACTCAATTCCCGAGGACGGTTTCAATGAGACAACCCACCATGTACTCCTACATGGCCTCTCACCGCTACCTTTACCAAATCATGTTCACACACTTAGCTCTCAACAATAAGACATGTTCACGACATTCCAATTCATCCCCGACTCAACTCTAAGCAGTAGCAGGCATGACAAACAAGCATGAATGAGTAGGCACATAATGGCTCGAACAAATCCTACTCATGCTAGTGGGTTTCAACTATTTACTGTGGCAAAGACAGGTCATGCAGTGGAAAGGGGTTCAACTACCACAACATGTAATAGTTGAATCGTTGTTGTCATAATGCAGTAACAGAGAGCATGAGCGAGAGGGTGGGATTGTATCGGAATGAACAAGGATTTTTTGCTTGCCTGGCACTTCTGAAGATAGTATAGTTCCTCATCGGTGTCATTGATCTCATCGTCGGAACCACGTCTACCGAGAAGGGACAGGTACCGGCAACAGAGAGGAAACACAATCAATGCAATGCAACAATATGATGCATGACCATGACATGGCAAAATGTTGTGATTTGAGCTAATGCAACAAGCAGCGATTTAGATGAAGTTGTTTTGAACCCGAGGTTAAAATTCAAACTCCATGTAAGGCATTTCAAATACCATTTATTCAAATTGTCTTATACAGCAACCTTAACTTGTTCAAACATGCATGATAATGCCATTAATAGATTCTTCATATTTTTCTGATAATTTTTCATATATAAATTATTTCATTTGGAGTTATGTTGATTTTCTATGATTTTTAGAAGTTTTGGCTATTTTCTGGATTTTCCTAAATTATTTTAAATCCAGAAAATCATTTATCACGTCAGCACTTCGTCATGCTTGTGTCAGCAAGTCAATAGCGCTGACCAGGTCAAATCTGACCAGTGGGGCCCACTAGTCAGTGACCCAGTGCTGCCTAGAGTCACAGAGAGGTGGGGTTGGGTCAACGACCACGTCAGCGTAGTCAAAACTGACACGTGGGTCCGTTGTAATTAGATTAAACTTAATCTTATTAGGTTAGCCGGTTAGTTAGGCTGTGGGGCTCGGCTGTTAGTGGCACTAGGGGTGTTAATTAGCGGGGCTGTTAGCTGCTAAAGACGCGCCACGTCGGCTGTCGCCGGGGTTCGGCCGGCGGCGACCATATCCGCGGCGACATCTCGCCGGACTCGAGCTACACGCGGCGGCTGGACGCGCGGAGAGCATTGGGGCGTAGCCCGTGCTTTCCCGCATCGAGAGGAGCAGGTGGGTGGCCACGGGGGCGCCGGAGCTCGCCGGAACGGAGCTCGCAGCGGCGGCCGGAGAACGGTGGTGCACGGGCGCGGGGCTACAGTGTGCAAGTGACCAAATGAGCGAATGAGCGAGGTACTGCGGGTTGCTGCGAAACCATTGGATGCACTGGTGTGACCAAATGGTCATCGAAGTGGCGCCGGCTTCGAGCTCGGCGGCGGTGCGTCTTGGTGGTCGAGGGATCGGTGGCTACGGAAAGCTACTGGAGCAAAGGAAAGGGGGAAACGATGCAGGGGCTCATGGAGGGGCTAGCAGAGGCGACGACGAGGTCGATGAAGTGTTGTGGCTGGTGAATCGACGACGGCAAGGACGACAGTGCAGGGGCTCATGGAGGGGCTAGCAGAGGCGACGGCGAGGTCGGGGAAGTGCTGTGGCCGGCGAATCAATGACGGCGAGGACGAAGCAGAGGCGGCGATGGAGACAAGTGGGGCGGCACTCTGCTGCTCCTGGTGTTGCGTGTGTCGACGAGGAGAGGGAGAGCGGGACGACGGGGCCCGAGTACAGCTTGGGGTGTCGTCGGGACGGCGGTGGCCACGGTGGTGGCGAGCGGCGGCGACGAACACGTTCGGGTAGGTGAGAGAGAGGGGTCCACGCAAGGGGAGAGAGAGTGCTGAGAGGGGGGAAGGATTCGGAGGGGTCTAGGCATCTCACTGGTGTGGCTGGAAGAGCCGAGGCGTTGCGCTGGAGCAGGAGGTGGCGTCGTCGGCCGCGCGCGTGTAGGCAAATAGCTACTTCTCCTCCTGGCAGGAGGAAGAAGACGGTCTTGCCCCTGTGGGCTGGGCCAGAACAAGAGTTGGGCCTGGCAGGCCAGGTAAGGCCATTTTCGTTGTATGTTTTATTTCTTATGTTTTGTTTTGTTTTCTTTAATTGTTTTTTATTTAGGTTAGCACTAAACCATTTTGTAAGGTTTTGAAACTTTTTATGGGACTAACTGAATTATTCAAGAGACCCTCAGCAAGTTTTCAAAATATTTGGAGCTGTAAAAATATTTATAGAATTTGAAAGCTCCAATTCAAATACATATTGGATTAATTCAACGCCCATTTATGTCCTGGAAAAATGTCGACTATTTTTCGTTTAGGTTCTCACCTTGTTCCATAAATTATGAACATTTTTGAAGGGCATTTTGGGTTCATTGAAAAAGATTTTACTTGAGCCTATTTGATTTAATTTGATGCTAGGGTTTGTTCAGCCCCCATTTCAAATTTAAATGAAATTTAGACATGATGCACACATGACTTGCTAGTCTAGGTCATACCAGAACTAGGGATGTGACAACTCACCCCCACTAAACATGAATCTTGTCCCGAGATTCAAGACGTGGGGTAAGAAGACAGATGGGACACAAACAATCACAATCTCCACGATCCAACTGTCCTTTTCGAAGATGTTGATTCATTGCATCATCTTAATCTTGACATCTTTGCTTTCGAGACATTCATGCCAACACTATGACGACAAAAGGAAACTCTACGAAAACGATCTCCTCGAAGATCGAGCACTCAAGATCAACTCATGGAGTGAGACGTAAGAACATCTCTCGAGTTGAGACACAAAACACACATCGGGGGGATGGAAGGAACAAACGATGAAGGTTCAAAGCAATAATTCCCGCTTAAGAAGACGGTGAAGGAGTCTCAAGGTATCGAGGAGATAACATGCCATGATTCCATATAGGGGCACGTTAGAGGAGGTGACTCGTATAATTATTCCCTTAAGTTGCAAAAAGAATTACTTTTGATACATAGATCATTGGAACTCTTCATACCAACCTAAGGCAAGTCATAATTGATCATTTGAAGGACCTCGGAAGGATGGCATACTTAGGCTAGAATGGATGATATGGACTACCTTATTGAAGACAACGCAATGGATGATTTTTGCTTATCATCGGAAATGGATGGGACCCATGGTAGGACCACTTCTAAAGATGATCCTGAACAACAGTTGCTGAGAAGGGCAGCCCATGGAAATTTGGCACAATGGCGGTGCGAGGTGGGAACAAAAGGCAAATGTTGGGAATGTTCCAACCATCATATCTGCCTGAGATTCAAATCCGATTGGTTTCACGATATTCCAGACTCAACATGTCTGAAAAGAAAGGTTGCAACACAAACCGACGAGATGACGTTGCGAGATTCTCGGGGAATGAACTACGATAGCAAGCTCCAAAACATGAGCTACTCCTGTTACATACCTGTGAACACGTTGTCCAAGACAAGCATGACCACATAGTAGTCTTATAATAAAAGCACTACCGAGTTCAGGTTGGGAACCATCATTGAAGATAGCGAAGTCATGTGCATGACCTAGGATTATCACAACAAACTCCTTTTTTTTAAACAACTCAATCAGTGGTTTGGTGTGCTATGGAATAATATGGAGTGGAGGTAATTAATCTACCATACCATAGTATACCTTCGCACATGCATAACTGACTTGGGACGATTCCAGTGGAAACAAAACAAACTTTCTCAAATTCACGGTGGAAACTTACATCAGTTACACGTGAATTAGGGGAACTCACTTCTCTCATCCAAACATATACCTTGTGAATGGGGCACGAGGGCAGCGCTTACAAAGTTTCGAGCACTATCTTAATGTCCAACAAAATCATGGAGAAGATAAGAATGTTGTCGATGGGCTCAACATCAACTCATCGAGGTTTCCATATAGATGGAATTCCATGACAATGTGAACAAAGTGATAGCATTGGTCAGACCAAAGGATGTAATGGTGTATGCTCGAGGGACAACCACGAGTAAGACAACATTACGAACATCGTTGGTTCTGATTTGATTTGATGATAACCCATACTCAAATAAAAGTTTTGACAAGACAATCGATCCACAAATTACATGGAGATCAATTGAAGAAGATATCATCTCTTTTCAATATACACACAGACAAGATATCCCTTTGGAGTGAGCTATGTGGATTAAGCCTTTATCTTCCAACTCTCCAAGTTGTTGTTTAGCTTAACCAACTAGCTCGGGGTATCCAACACAGATTCTTGGAGAAGGGGTGGTTTATAAGAAAACCAATTTGATCACGAGCTCAACATAACGGTCAGGGGACAACCTGGTAATACTTTCGAGCAGATATTCAGAAAATCACGAACCACCGCTATGTGATGAAGCTCGAGAACAATCTTCTCTTTCGGGCAAGACAATATGATTAAAAAAGCGAGGGATTGACACAATCCTAACTCATTGGTGGAAGAGTGCATCAGAAAAATGGACTAGGTAGCACGATCAATCTTAGAATGATGATTCAGTAACCAACACGCTAAGGATGAGATTATCGTCTATTAACAACCCAACAACATGGTTGCCAGGAGTATTGATTTCACACATCGCAATTCACTTGTTGGTATTCCGATTAGAAGAACACGCAGACCGAGGAATGAACGATGATGGCATGAAGTATCACTGTATCAAGAGTTCATAGGAGGTGGTGTAATTCCCATGACATTCTTGACATAAAGATGGTAATGCTCCAAGGTAGAACATATTAGAAGCTGGATTAGCATTCTTCATCTGCGGAGTACAACTGCTTTGGCCCAATCCTAGAACTGGACGAGGTATTGGAGTTTGTTTCTCCTAGTCATTCCAAATAGAATGGCTTGACGGACCACAAGAATAATAGGCATCGACGAACACAAATGCACAACTACTCTTGACTATCGACTGATAGACGGAGGTCATAATACAACCAAAGAGGGACAACTAAAGGGAACATATAACTTTTTGGGTTGTAGATGCATAGATTAGCATGTCGAACTAGTTCAACATATTTCTTCCGGATAACCCATGCAGAAAGGTAGAATTGGCAGAGTCACAATGTGGAATGGAGAACTCATCAAGAGCACTCTGGTTGTGATCTTTTGGTTCAAAAGAACTTCTGCCATAGTGGTTCATGGTATTGGAAGAATGACATGCCACGGACCTCGAGGGCTATCACAAGGTTACTAATATCCTAAAGGAACGAGCAAACACTATCGACACGAGGTAAGTAGAGTGGATCTTGGGTTCAAGAACCCATGAATAGAATACCTACCAACTAAATGGCATCATGGGATGCTTTCGAAAAGGGTGGCCAGAATCATCACACTGGAAACACAAAACATTGCTAGATTACTAGGTGATTCCCTAAGACACCTAGGATCATAATAATAGCTCCAACATATATGTCGAGGCAACGGAGTACCTCAACACACCGACTAGTGTGGTTAATTTGGCCTAAAAGGACATTAAGAATAGGGAGGAAAGATTTGCAAATGCATCAGATTGTTTAGAAACCTGAGATGACCCGGACAACATAACGACTTTAAATGCTCAAAAAGATATTGAGATCCATGCAAAAAGGTAGCATAACCACTCAACATTATAATGTCAAGGTTCTGAGATCAACTATTTAACACACTGAAGTAGTAGAAACTTAATTGAGAGTTGAATGCACCATTAACGTGATCCTGATAGATTGGTGAGAAACCTAGTTCTTAATCCCCGTAGAAGAAGAGGACGACTCAGATCAGAAGGGCATTGGGTAAAGAAGTAAAAAGAGCCTTGCGTTCCCTTCCACAATCAATTCCCTTCATATAACTAAAGAGTTTCTAGACTCAACTTCGACCAGTTTGGCTTGGTAATCCTACACGCAGTCAGGCTCTGATACCAAAGCTGTCGGGACCCCGATCCTAAGTCACACCGATCTAGCATGTAAAATATCATATCACTTTGCGGCCTCACACACGGTATTCCCACGGGTGCCACCTTACCTGGCCCAGGACCGTTTGCACATTTTGGCTCACGTATATGATAGTGTCGCTAGCATCCATATGACAGAGAACCCGGGCGACATGACTAGTTGTAAACCAAACGTGGCGCTAAATTACAGGGACATGCATACATGACCCAACAACGAACGTGTCGGTCATCAACGTATGAACCCAAGTCGTAGCAAGCTACAAGGACTTAAAGGAACAACGCGTGACATATCCCTGAAGGGACAGACACAAGAACTAAGAAGGACACATGCCGGCCATCATAAGTGTTTCGGAGCAGTAGCAAGCTACCAAGGCTCAATGGAAGCACTAGGAGGCATTTCCCCATAAGATAGGCTACCAACGGTAAACAACTAGGTGTCGGATCCCACACATAGAAATACACATTACACGTACGGATAACATGAAAGTATGTGTTATACAACATGGCATCATGACATAACTCAACAACTCATATAGATAAAGGCCCAGAAGAGCCATCATAGCATTTATTACAAAAAGTGGGTCTCATGACCCAACATACAGAGCATACAGACAACGGAAGCATAAACATGTCCGAGTACAGACATCTGAAAAGGAATAAGGCTATCAAGCCTGACTATCTACGAGACCCTCCCAAGGGTACAAGATCGTAGCTGAGGTAACAAGCTAAACGTCGAAGTCCACGCGGAATTACTAGTGAGACCGGAGTCTCTCTGCAAAAACATAAATTAAGCAAACGTGAGTACAAATGTACCCAACAAGACTTACATCAGAACTAGCTACATATGCATCAGTATCAACAAAGGGATGGGGGAGTTTAACTACAGCAAGCCAACTTTGACTCAGTGGCTATCCTGAACTACGACTGCTGGTAACTCTTTTGAGGTGGCGCACACGAGTCCACATATTCACCAAATCAATACACCACTATGGATCCGCTCCCATCTCCCTACGAGAACGCCATCCATAGCACTCATGCTTATCTTGCACATTTTAGAGTATCCACTTTCACTTGTCTATGAACTGTACAGGCCACCCAGAAGTCCTTTGCCACGGACGCGGCTATTCGAATAGATGATGTTAACCCTGCAGGGGGTGTACTTCTTCACACATGCTCTCGCCACTTACCACCATGTACATGTCGTTGCTACCTCTTGAGCTTGCGTTGTATTCCCTCGAAGAGGAAAGGTAGATGAAGCACAGTAGTGTAAGTATTTCCCTCAGTTTTTGAGAACCAAGGTATCAATCCAGCAGGAGACCACGCACGAGTTCCTCGCACCTGCACAAACAAATAAGAACTTCG
The DNA here is from genome assembly GCA_902687465.1 of Secale cereale. Taxonomy (NCBI): domain Eukaryota; kingdom Viridiplantae; phylum Streptophyta; class Magnoliopsida; order Poales; family Poaceae; genus Secale; species Secale cereale. The sequence goes on from LR738710.1 coordinate 296,543,000, forward strand.
CAGCCAACGCGATAAGGGGTTGTCAATCCCTTTACGGTCACTTACAAAAGTGAGATCTGATAGATATGATAGTTTATATTTTTGGTATTTTTAGTTTAATAAAACAACAAATAAAAGCGGTAAAAGTAAAGTAGATGTAGATTGATATGTTGAGAATAGACCCGGGGGCCATAGTTTTCTCTAGTGGCTTCTCTCATGATAGCGATATTCTACGGCGGGTAAACAAATTACTGTCGAACAATTGATAGAAAAGTGAATAATTATGAGACTATCTAGGCATGATCATTGTATATAAGCATCATGTCCGAGACAAGTAGACCGACTCCTGCCTGCATCTACTACTATTACTCCACACATCGACCGCTATCCAGCAAGCGTCTAGTGTATTGAGTTCATACGAACAGAGGAACGCCTTAAGCAAGATGACATGATGTAGATGGGTAAAATCAAGCAAATATGATATAAACCCCATCTTTTTATCCTCGATGGCAACAATACAATACGTGCCTTGCTGCCCCTACTGTCATTGGGAAAGGACACCGCAAGATTGAACCCAAAGCCAAGCACTTCTCCCATTGCAAGAACTATAGATCTAGTAGGCCAAACCAAAGCAATAATTTGAAGAGACTTGCAAGGATATTATGAGCACACATAAAAAGTTCAGAGAAGAACCAAATATCTTTCATAGATAACCTTGATCATAAACTCACAATTCATCGGATCTCGACAAACACACTGCAAAAAGAGATTACATCGAATAGATCTCCTCGAAGACCGAGGAGAAGTTTGTATTGAGATCCAGAGAGAGAGAAGAAGCCATCTAGATACTAGCTATGGCCCGAAGGTCTGTGGTAAACTACTCACAACTCATGGTGAGGGCGATGATGATAATGATGAAGGCCTGCGTGATGGACCCCCCTCCAGTAATGTCAGGACCCCGATCCTAAGTCACACAGGTCTAGCCTGTAACACATCATATCACTTTGCGGCCTCACGCACGGTATCCCCACGGGTGCCACCTTACCTGGCCCGGGACCGTTTGCGCATTTTGGCACACGTATATGATAGTGTCGCTAGCATCCATATGACAGAGAACCCGGGCCGACATGACTAGTTATAAGCCAAAAGTGGCACTAAATTACAGAGACAGGCATACATGACCCAGCAACGAACGTGTCGGTCATCAACATATGAACCCAAGTCGTAGCAAGCTACAAGGACTTAAAGGAACAACGCGTGACATTTCCCCTAAGGGACAGACACAGGAACGAAGAAGGACACATGCCGGCCAGCCTAAGTGTTCCGGAGCAGTAGCAAGCTACCAAGGCTCAATGAAAGCACTAGGAGACATTTCCCTGTAAGGTAGGCTACCAAAGGTAAACAACTAGGTGTCGGATCCCACACATAGCAATACACATTACACGTACGCATAACATGCAAGTATGTGCTGTACAACAGGGCATCACAACATAACTCAACAACTCATATAGATAAAGGCCCAGAAGAGCCATCATAGCATTTATTACAATCAGAGGTCACATGACCCAACATACAGAGCATACAGGCAACGGAAGCATAACATGTCTGAGTACAAACAACTACAGATGAAAAAGGCTGAGAAGCCTGACTATCTACCAGACCCTCCCAAGGGTACAAGATCGTAGCTGAGGTAACAAGCTAAACGTCGAAGTCCACGCGGAACCACTAGCGAGACTGAAGTCTCTCTGCAAAAACATAAATTAAGCAAACGTGAGTACAAAGGTAATCAGGAAGACTTACATCAGATCTATCTACATATGCATCAGTATCAACAAAGAGGTGGTGGAGTTTGACTGCAGCAAGCCAACTTTGACTCGGTGGCTATCCTAAACTACGACTGCAAGTAACTCTTTTGAGGTGGCGCACACGAGTCCACATATTCACCAATCAATACACCACTATGGATCCGCTCCCCTCTCCCTACGAGAAGGCCATCCATAGCACTCACGCTTATCTTGCGCGTTTTAGAGTATCCACTTTCACTTGTCTATGAACTGTAATAGGCAACCCAGAAGTCCATTACCGCGGACACGGCTATTCGAATAGATTATATTAAACCCTGCAGGGGTGTACTTCTTCACACACGCTCTCACCACTTACCGCCGTTTATACGACATGTACTCGGCAACCTTCAAGCGGAGGCCCAGCGAGGGTGTCGGCCACGACCTGACTAACCACACAAGTCTCTCGTCCAGGTTTATCGCCTATTTTGGTTCCATCCGTGGGGAGATCCGGCCGGGGTGTCGCTCACGGCCCCAAACGATGTGTACAGGGTTCCCGCATCACCAAACGGGCGATCGGTACACCGTGCCACGTACCTGCCGCGTCACAGCCCACCCCGAGGGTCAGCGCTACGCACGACCTCCAGTAAACTACAAACACCAGAAACTAGTTGCAACTCCTGGACAGAGGTCATGTTGATTAATAAGTCGAGAGAGTCAATTAAGGATCCCAATGTGTGGTAGTAGCTGTTTCATGGACCAACCAACACAGAACTCAGTTCCTGAGGACGGCTGCAATGAGACAACCCACCATGTACTCCTACATGGCCTCTCATCGCTACCTTTACCAAATCGTGTTCACACACTTAGCTCTCAACAGTAGGACATGTTCACCACATTCCAATTCATCCCCGATGAATCAGACCTGACACAACTCTAAGCAATAGCAGGCATATCCAGAATGCATGAATGAGTAGGCACAACATGGCTCAAACAACTCCTACTCATACTAGTGGGTTTCAATTATTTACTGTGGCAATGACGGGTCATGCAGTGGAAAGGGGTTCAACTACCGTAGCAAGTAACAGTTGAAGCGTTGTTGTCCTAATGCAGTAAAAGAGAGCAAGAGCGAGAGAGTGGGATTGTATCGGAATGCTCAATGGGGTTTTGCTTGCCTGGCACTTCTGAAGATAACATTGAGTCTTCATCGGTGTCATCGATCACATCGTCGGAACACGTCTACTGAAAGGGGACAAACACCGGCAAACAAGAGAGAACACAATCAATGCAATGCACAATATGATGCATGATCATGACATGGCTTTATGCTGTGATTTGGGCTAATGCAACTAGCAACAGGTTAAATGAAGTTGGTTTGAATCCAAGATTCAAATTCAAACTTCATATGTGATTATTTAAATGCCATTTAATTGATTTGACCTGATCAGCAGGTTTAACTTGTTCAAACATGCATAAAAATGCCATAAACAGATTCCTTGAATTTTTCTAATCATTTTTCATATATAAATTATTTTCATCTGAGCTACGGTTGATTTTATATGATTTTTAGAAGTTTTGGCTATTTTCTGAAATAAATAAATCATTTCTGATTTATTTTAAATCACAGAAAATAGTTACTGCGTCAGCTTGACGTCAGGATGACGTCATCAGTCAACAGAGACTGGTCCAGGTCAAACCTGACGTGTGGGGTCCACACGTCATTGGCTCTGCTAATTAACAGGTATAATTAGCACTAACTAAATTCTAAGCTAATCTTATACAGGACAGGGCCCACACGTCAGTGACTAACTAATTAACCGATTAATTTAAACTAAACTAGGTTAATTAGCAGGGTGGGCCCCACTTGTCAGCAAGTTAGTGGTTGACTAAGGGCGTGGGGCCCATACGTCAGTGACCCGGGGGGGTCAACCCACCGGTCAAACCAGTCAAACGCGCCGGCGGCTCGTCGCCGGCGGTGACAGACACGGTGGAGGGCTCGGAAAATGCCCTCCGGCGACCAAAACAGCAGCAGAGAGCATCTATGTGGAGCTAGTGAACTCGCGCATCCAGTAGGGCAAGCCAGAGGAGCTGGGGTGGCCGGAATCATCGGCGGCGACCTCAACGGCGGCGGCCGGAATCGGGACTCGGTGGTTTCGGTGCTACGGGGCACGGGGAGGGGAGCTAAGGGGCTCTACAGACTCCTAGGAGCGTGCTGAGCACGACGGAAGGCTCGGACGCGAGCTTTGCTAGCTCTGTCCACGGCGGCACCATGTTCGGCGGCGAGGAGCTCCGGTCACGGCGGGAACGACGCTACGGCAAGGGGCAAACGAAAAGGAGGGAGGGGAAACGCAGTGGAGCTCACGGCGAGGGCGAGGAGGTGGTCCACGAGCTCAGGGCCGTCCTTGACGCTGCGAATCGAGCGGCGGCGATCGCCGGCCGTGGCGATGAAAACGGCGATGATGGGGTGGCATCGGGGCACCTGGCGTCGCGTGCGTCGTCTTAGAGCTTTACGGAGCCGAGGCGGAGCTCATGGGCTAACTGGCCGGGCGTGGGGATGCTGGTGGCCGCGGCAACGGCGAACGGCGGCGACGGCCGTGTTCGGTGGGGGAAAACAAAAGGGGGGGGGAGAGTGTTCGGGGGAGAGAGGGAGAGGGGCAGGGGTTCTGGCGTCTCCGTGGCGTCGTCCAAAGGCATCCAGGGGGGAGAAGGAGGCAGGCACGCAGGGAGGAGCTGGCGCGGCTCGGCGGCGCGCCTGGCACGCAGCTGCTTCTCCTCCTGGCAGGAGGAAGAAGACAGCGCTGCCCCTGGTGGGCCGGGCCGCTACAGCGCTGGGCCAGCTGCAGGTAAGTGGCCGCCAGTTAAGTGCTCTCTCTCTCTCTCTCTCTCCTTTTATTAGTTTCTGTTTCCTATTTTCTTTCTTTGTTTTGCTTTGATAAAAATGCTAGAGCATTTTCATAATTCATGAAAACATTTGTGGGCACATATTGAATTAATTTCAATAGCCCTCAACTAGTTTCACAATTATTAGAGCATCTAAACTATTTATAGAATTTAAATGCTCCAATTCAAATACAATATGGATTAATTCAAAAATCCATAATGGTCCTAGAAATATGTGCAACATTTTTGGCAGAGGTTTTTAATCAATCCAAAAATGATGAACTTTTCCAGAGGGCACTTTGGGCTCATTGAAAAAGATTTAATTTGACCCTAGTTGAATTCATTTGGTGCTAGGGTTTGAACATCCCCATTTCAAATTCATTTAAAATTTAAACATGATGCAACAGACAGGTGCTATCCTAATGCAAGGTGAAGCTAGGGATGTGACAACTCACCCCCACTAAACAAGAATCTCGTCCCGAGATTCAGGACGTGAGATAAGAAATCAGAGGGGACACTAACTAACACAATCTTCATGAACCAAGTGTCCTTCATAAGAATGTTGACTGTTTGCATCATGTTGATCCTGGCATCCTTGCTTCTGAGATTTTTATCCAAGACAGTGACGAAGAAAGAAACTCTACAAAAACGATCTTCCGAAAGATCAAGCGACTCAAGATCAACTCATGGAGTGAGACATGGAAACATCTCTTGAGCTGAGACACGGGACACACATCCAAAGGGATGGAGTGAAACAAACGATGAAGATTCACTTGACGGCAATAATTTCACACCTAAGGTGATGGTAACGATACCACCAGACGGGGCACCTTTAGGGAAGGTGACTCGTCGAATTATTTCTTTAAGTGGCAAAAAGAATTACTTTTGATATAGAGATCATTGAAATTCCCTATACCAACCTAAGGCAAACACAATCGATCGTTTGACGGAGTCCGAAGAAATGACATTCTCGGCCAAAATGGATGATGTGAACTTCCTTGTTGAAGACAACACCACAGATGATTTTGCTTATCATCGGAAATGGATGGAACCTATGGTAGGACCACTCTTGAAGATAATCCTGAACAACAGTTGCTGAGAAGGGCAATCCATGGAAAATTGGCATGATGGTGGTACAAGCTGGGAACAAAATGCAAATGTAGGGAATGATCCTGGTAACTAGGAAGAATCCCAACAGTAGAGAGTGAAACTAGTCTTTGAGAGGTTATAGAATAACCAAGAACACTGGGAGCAATCCCGGTTAGTGTCGAGGATAACACCTTCTCGGGTTTCACCTTAGCGGAGTCAAAGGGCAAAACCTGGATGATCGACCGAGAGACATTTAGCACTCCGCTTCTAATGTTCTCCTTGATGTGTTAGCGTAAGCCATTCATAGATATGTTTGGCATCTCGGACATCAAATAAAGGTCGGACTTCGGGAGCACAAGAATCCATAAGGAACAACTATGGAGTAATTCCTACGAAGTCCTTATGGGGAGGTGGTCAACTTCTTCAACCAAGAAACTACAATAATAAGCCTTCCGGCTGGGTGTGTTGGCCACGACATCCACTTTACCGGTTATCGAGAGACCAATATCATAGATCTTGGGAAAATGCTCCAACCAACATATCTGCCTGAGATTCAGTTCTGGTTGGTGTCAGGATATTCCAGACTCATCGAGTCTAGGAAGAAAAAGAAATTTTACAACACAAATCGACGAGACGGCATTGCGAGATTCTCAGGAATGAACTACGATAGCAGCTCCAAAACATGAGCTAGTTCTGCTACAAACCTGTGAACACGTTGTCCAAGACAAGCATGACCACATAGCAGTCTTATGATAAAACACTACCGAGTTCTGGTTGGGAACCATCGTCTAGGATATCGAAGTCCTTACATAAGTCATATGATTAGCTCTTATGATGGAACTTTTCTCCTTGAACAAATCAATCAGTGGCTTGGTGTGCTAGGGATACATATAGAGTGAAGGTTGCAAATCTCCAAACCACAGAATACTTCGCACGTATGCATGACTGACTTGGGATGATTCCACAGGAAGCAAAATAAACTTTCTCAAACTCACGGTGGCAACTTACATCAATTACACATGAATTAGGGAAAGTCTCTTCTCTCATCCAAACATATACCTCGCGAACGGAACACGAAGGCCATGCTTGAAAAGTTTCCAATACTAACTTAAATGTTCAGCATGAATCGTGGTCAAGATAAACGATGTTGATGGGTTCAACAACGGTTCATCGAGATATCCATGAAGATGGAATTCCACAATTTATATGAACAAGGTGGTAGCATTGGTCAGACCAAGAGATATAATGAGGTATGCTCGAGGGACACCCACGAGTAAGACAACATTATGAATATCATTGGTTCTGAATTGATTTGATGATAGCCCATACTCAAATCAAAGTTTTGATATGACAATAGGTCCAACAACTGATCACAGGGACCAACTGATGAAGATGTCATCTATCTTCAACACCCGCAAACATACCCCTTGAGATGAACTAAGCTGGCAAACTTTTATCTTCCAACTCTCCAAGTTATTGTTTTAGCTTAACCAACCAGTTCAGGGTATCCAACACAGATTCTTGGAGAAGTGGTGGTTTATAAGGAACCAACTTGATCACGAACTCAGCATAGCGGTCAGGTGACAACCTGGTAATACTTCCGAGAAGATATTCGGAAAATCACAAACCACCGATATGTTGCTAAGTCCGAGAACAATCTTGCTTTTCAGGGCAAGACGATATGATCAAATAAGCAAGGGATTGAACAATCCTAACTCTTTGGTCAAGGAGTGCACCAGGAAAGATGGACTAGTAGCACGATCGATCTTAGAATGGTGATTTGGTAACCAACACACTAAGAATGATATTATCGTCCATTTGCTACCAAGCAACGAAGTTGCTAGGAGTATTGATTTCACACATCACGATTCACTTGTCAGTATTCCGGTTACAACAACACGGAGACCGAGGAATGAACGGTGATGGTGAGAAGTATCACTGTATCAAGAGTTCATAAGAGATAATGCAATTCTCACGACATTCTTGACATAAAGATGGTAATACTCCAGGATAGAACAGTTTAGAAGCTGCATTAGCATTCTTCATCTGCGAAGTACAACTTCTTTGACCAAATCCGGGATATGGATAGGGTACTGGAGTTTGTTTCTCCTAGTCATTCCGAGATAGAATGAATTGACGGATCACAAGAGTAAAAGGCATCGATGAACACGAGTGCACAACTACTCCTGACTTTCAATTGATAGAAGAGGGTCATAATACAACTAAAAGGAGACAACTCAAGGAACATATAACTTCTGAGTTGTGGATGCATAGATTAACATGTCGAACGAGTTCAACATATGTCTTCCGGATAACCCATGTGGAAAGTAGAATTGGCAGAGTCACAATATGAATGGAGTACTACTCAAGAGCACTCGGGTTGTGATCTTTTGGTTCAGAAGAACTCCTGCCATGATGGTTCATGGTATTTGGAAGAAGGATATACCACGGACCTCGAGGACTATCACAAGGTTACTAATATCCTAAAGGGACGAGCAAATACTACCAACATGAAGTAGGTAGAAAGAATCTTGGGTTCAAGAACCCATGAGTAGAATGCCTACTAACTAAATGGCATCACGGGATGCTTTTGAGAATGACGGCCAGAATCATCACACTGAGGATACATCGTATTGCTGCATTACTGGGTGACCTTCTAAGACACCTAGGGTCATAATAATAAATCCAACATATATGTCGAGGTAGCAGAGTACCTCAACATACTGACTAGTGTGCTTAATCTGACCTAAAAGGACATTAAGAACAGATAGGAATGGTTTGCAGATGCATCAGACTATTTAAAAACCTGGAATGACTCGGACAGCATAACGGCTGTAAATGCTCGAAAATATTTTTGAGACTCGTGCACAAGATAACATAACCACTCAACATTATAATGTCAAGGTTCTGAGATCAACAATTGAACACACAGAAATAGAATAAACTAAACTGAGAGTTGAATCCACAATTAACGTGATCCTGATAGACATAAGAGAAAGCCTAGTTCTTAATCCCCATAGAAAGAAGAAGGTGACTCAGATCAGAAGGTCATAAGGTAAAGGAGTAAAAAGAGCCTTACGTTCCCTTCCACAAACAATTCCCTTAATATAACTAAAGAGTTTCTAGACACGACTTCGACCAGTTTGGCTTACCAATCCTACAGGCAGTCAGGCTCTGATACCAAAGCTGTCAGGACCCCGATCCTAAGTCACACAGGTCTAGCCTGTAACACATCATAACACTTTGCGGCCTCACGCACGGTATCCCCACGGGTGCCACCTTACCTGGCCCGGGACCGTTTGCGCATTTTGGCACACGTATATGATAGTGTCGCTCGCATCCATATGACAGAGAACCCGGGCCGACATGACTAGTTATAAGCCAAAAGTGGCACTAAATTACAGAGACAGGCATACATGACCCAGCAACGAACGTGTCGGTCATCAACGTATGAACCCAAGTCGTAGCAAGCTACAAGGACTTAAAGGAACAACGCGTGACATTTCCCCTAAGGGACAGACACAGGAACGAAGAAGGACACATGCCGGCCAGCCTAAGTGTTCCGGAGCAGTAGCAAGCTACCAAGGCTCAATGGAAGCACTAGGAGACATTTCCCTGTAAGGTAGGCTACCAAAGGTAAACAACTAGGTGTCGGATCCCACACATAGCAATACACATCAAACGTACGCATAACATGCAAGTATGTGCTGTACAACATGGCATCACAACATAACTCAACAACTCATATAGATAAAGGCCCAGAAGAGCCATCATAGCATTTATAACAATCAGAGGTCACATGACCCAACATACAGAGCATACAGGCAACGGAAGCATAACATGTCTGAGTACAGACAACTACAGATGAAAAAGGCTGAGAAGCCTGACTATCTACCAGATCCTCCCAAGGGTACAAGATCGTAGCTGAGGTAACAAGCTAAACGTCGAAGTCCACGCGGAACCACTAGCGAGACTGAAGTCTCTCTGCAAAAACATAAATTAAGCAAACGTGAGTACAAAGGTACTCAATGGACTTACATCAGATCTATCTACATATGCATCAGTATCAACAAAGGGGTGGTGGAGTTTGACTGCAGCAAGCCAGCTTTGACTCGGTGGCTATCCTAAACTACGACTGCAAGTAACTCTTTTGAGGTGGTGCACACGAGTCCACATATTCACCAATCAATACACCACTATGGATCCGCTCCCTTCTCCCTATGAGAAGGCCATCCATAGCACTCACGCTTATCTTGCGCGTTTTAGAGTATCCACTTTCACTTATCTATGAACTGTAATAGGCAACCCAGAAGTCCATTACCGCGGACACGGCTATTCGAATAGATTATATTTAACCCTGCAGGGGTGTACTTCTTCACACACGCTCTCACCACTTACCGCCGTTTACACGACATGTACTCGGCAAGCTTCAAGCGGAGGCCCAGCGAGGGTGTCGGCCACGACCTGACTAACCACACAAGTCTCTCGTCCAGGTTTATCACCTATTTGGGTTCCATCCGTGGGGAGATCCGGCCGGGGTGTCGCTCACGGCCCCAAATGATGTGTACAGGGTTCCCGCATCACCAAACGGGCGATCGGTACACCGTGCCACGTACCTGCCGCGTCACAGCCCACCCCGAGGGTCAGCGCTACGCACGACCTCCAGTAAACTACAAACACCAGAAACTAGTTGCAACTCCTGGACAGAGGTCATGTTGATTAATAAGTCGAGAGAGTCAATTAAGGATCCCAATGTGTGGTAGTAGCTGTTTCATGGACCAACCAACACAGAACTCAGTTCCTGAGGACGGCTGCAATGAGACAACCCACCATGTACTCCTACATGGCCTCTCATCGCTACCTTTACCAAATCGTGTTCACACACTTAGCTCTCAACAGTAGGACATGTTCACCACATTCCAATTCATCCCCGATGAATCAGACCTGACACAACTCTAAGCAATAGCAGGCATATCCAGAAAGCATGAATGAGTAGGCACAACATGGCTCAAACAACTCCTACTCATACTAGTGGGTTTCAACTATTTACTGTGGCAATGACGGGTCATGCAGTGGAAAGGGGCTCAACTACCGTAGCAAGTAACAGTTGAAGCGTTGTTGTCCTAATGCAGTAAAAGAGAGCAAGAGCGAGAGAGTGGGATTGTATCGGAATGCTCAATGGGGTTTTGCTTGCCTGGCACTTCTGAAGATAACATTGAGTCTTCATCGGTGTCATCGATCACATCGTCGGAACACGTCTACTAAAAGGGGACAAACACCGGCAAATAAGAGAGAACACAATCAATGCAATGCACAATATGATGCATGATCATGACATGGCTTTATGCTGTGATTTGGGCTAATGCAACTAGCAACAGGTTAAATGAAGTTGGTTTGAATCCAAGATTCAAATTCAAACTTCATATGTGATTATTTAAATGCCATTTAATTGATTTGACCTGATCAACAGGTTTAACTTGTTCAAACATGCAAGGAAATGCCGTAAACAGATTCCTTGAATTTTTCTAATCATTTTTCATATATAAATTATTTTCATCTGAGCTACGGTTGATTTTATATAATTTTTAGAAGTTTTGGCTATTTTCTGAAATAAATAAATCATTTCTGATTTATTTTAAATCACAGAAAATAGTTACTGCGTCAGCTTGACGTCAGGATGACGTCATCAGTCAACAGAGACTGGTCCAGGTCAAACCTGACGTGTGGGGTCCACACATCAGTGGCTCTGCTAATTAACAGGGTTAATTAGCACTGACTAAATTCTAAACTAATCTTATACAGGACAGGGCCCACACGTGAGTGACTAACTAATTAACCGATTAATTTAAACTAAACTAGGTTAATTAGCAGGGTGGGCCCCACTTGTCAGCGAGTTAGTGGTTGACTAAGGGCGTGGGGCCCATACGTCAGTGACCCGGGGGGGTCAACCCACCGGTCAAACCAGTCAAACGCGCCGGCGGCTCATCGCCGGCGGTGACAGACACGGCGGAGGGCTCGGAAAATGCCCTCCGGCGACCAAAACAGCAGCGGAGAGCATCCACGTGGAGCTAGTGAACTCGCGCATCCAGTAGGGCAAGCCAGAGGAGCTGGGGTGGCCGGAATCATCGGCGGCGACCTCAACGGCGGCGGCCGGAATCGGGCCTCGGTGGTTTCGGTGCTACGGGGCACGGGGAGGGGAGCTAAGGGGCTCTACGGACTCCTAGGAGCGTGATGAGCACGACGGAAGGCTCGGACGCGAGCTTTGCTAGCTCTGTCCACGGCGACACCATGTTCGGCGGCGAGGAGCTCCGGTCACGGCGGGAACGACGCTACAGCAAGGGGCAAACGAAAAGGAGGGAGGGGAAACGCAGTGGAGCTCACGGCGAGGGCGAGGAGGTGGTCCACGAGCTCAGGGCCGTCCTTGACGCTGCGAATCGAGCGGCTGCGATCGCCGACCGTGGCAATGAAAACGGCGATGATGGGGTGGCATCGGGGCACGTGGCGTTGCGTGCGTCGTCTTAGAGCTTTACGGAGCCGAGGCAGAGCTCATGGGCTAACTGGCCGGGCGTGGGGATGGTGGTGGCCGCGGCAACGGCGAACGGCGGCGACGGCCGTGTTCGGTGGGGGAAAACAAAAGGGGGGGAGAGCGTTCGGGGGAGAGAGGGAGAGGGGCAGGGGTTCTGGCGTCTCCGTGGCGTCGTCCAGAGGCATCCAGGGGGGAGGAGGAGGCAGGCACGCAGGGAGGAGCTGGCGCGGCTCGGCGGCGCGCCTGGCACGCAGCTGCTTCTCCTCCTGGCAGGAGGAAGAAGACAGCGCTGCCCCTGGTGGGCCGGGCCGCTACAGCGCTGGGCCAGCTACAGGTAAGTGACCGCCAGTTAAGTGCTCTCTCTCTCTCTCTCCTTTTATTAGTTTCTGTTTCCTATTTTCTTTCTTTGTTTTGCTTTAATAAAAATGCTAGAGCATTTTCATAATTCATGAAAACATTTGTGGGCACATATTGAATTAATTTCAATAGCCCGCAACTAGTTTCACAATTATTAGAGCATCTAAACTATTTATAGAATTTAAATGCTCCAATTCAAATACAATATGGATTAATTAAAAAATCCATAATGGTCCTAGAAATATGTGCAACATTTTTGGCAGAGGTTTTTAATCAATCCAAAAATGATGAATTTTTCCAGAGGGCATTTTGGGCTCATTGAAAAAGATTTAATTTGACCCTAGTTGAATTCATTTGGTGCTAGGGTTTGAACATCCCCATTTCAAATTCATTTAAAATTTAAACATGATGCAACAGACAGGTGCTATCCTAATGCAAGGTGAAGGTGGGGATGTGACAGGTAATGCGTGATTGCATCATTGTAGAGAGAAGAAGCCATCTAGATACTAGCTATGGCCCGAAGGTCTGTGGTAAACTACCCACACCTTCTTTCCCCCATCATGCGTGATTCCATAAAGCCACACCATTTTTCGGACCACTCGACATCATAATGTCAAGGTTCTGAGATCAATCTTTTTTTCATATAATATATATTTTTCCTTTTGTGGAGGATCTGTGCCTACTCTACTTTCCTATCTAGGACTTCGATATACAAAATATATACTACTGTGAAGCATAGATTGCTGTCAACAAAGAATTTTATTAGTATTTAGTTAGGTATTTGCATTCAAAATAAAAAAAGAGAACTATTAAGAACTTGTAAAATAAGGATTAGGAATTAATTTGGGTTGCGCTATATCTATCAAAGAGTATACAATAATTATGGATTTGGTAAATCAAATCCATGGTTTAATAATGAACCGTGTTAACTTACCATAACAACAACTCAATTCCTATCGAATTCCTATAGTGGAATTCCTATAGGATAGAACATACACAGGGTGTACGCATTATATATGAATGAAACATATTCATTAACCTAAGCATGCCCTCAATTTTCTTTAATGAGTTGATATTATATTAATAGAATATCCTTTTTGTTTTACGAGATTTTTGCTAAATTTTCATTTACGCCTAATTAACATCGAGTAGACCCTGTTATTGTGAGAATTCTTAATTCAAGAGTTATAGGGAGGGACTTATGTCACCACAAACAGAAACTAAAGCAGGTGTCCACAAACAGAAACTAAAGCAGGTGTTGGATTTCAAGCTGGTGTTAAAGATTCTAAATTGACTTACTACACCCTAGAGTATGAAACTAAGGATACTGATATCTTGGCAGCATTCCGAGTAAGTCCTCAGCCTGGGGTTCCGCCCGAAGAAGCAGGGGCTGCAATAGCTGCCGAATCTTCTACTGGTACATGGACAACTGTTTGGACTGATGGACTTACCAGTCTTGATCGTTACAAAGGACGATGCTATCACATCGATCCTGTTGCTGGGGAAGACAACCAATGGATCTGTTATGTAGCTTATCCATTAGACCTATTTGAAGAGGGTTCCGTTACTAACATGTTTACTTCCATTGTGGGTAACATATTTGGTTTCAAAGCCCTACGTGCTCTACGTTTGGAGGATCTACGAATTCCCCCTACTTATTCAAAAACTTTCCAAGGCCTGCCTCATGGTATCCAAGTTTAAAGAGATAAGTTGAACAAGTATGGTCGTCCTTTATTGGGATGTACTATTAAACCAAAATTGGGATTATCCGCAAAAAATTATGGTAGAGCGTGTTATGAGTGTCTACGTGGTGGACTTGATTTTACCAAAGATGATGAAAACGTAAACTCACAACCATTTATGCGCTGGAGAGACCGTTTTGTATTTTGTGCCGAAGCTATTTATAAATCACAGGCCGAAACCGGTGAATTCAAGGGGCATTACTTGAATGCGACTGCGGGTACATGTGAAGAAATGATTAAGAGAGCTCTATTTGCAAGAGAATTAGGGGTTCCTATTGTAATGCATGACTACTTAACTGGGGGATTCACCGCAAATACTATTTTGGCTCATTATTGCCGCGACAATGGCCTACTTCTTCACATTCACCGTGCAATGCATGCAGTTATTGATAGACAGAAAAATCATGGTATGCATTTCCGTGTATTAGCTAAAGCATTGCGTATGTCTGGGGGAGATCATATCCACTCCGGTACAGTAGTAGGTAAGTTAGAAGGGGAACGCGAAATGACTTTAGGTTTTGTTGATTTATTGCGCGATGATTTTATTGAAGAAGATCGTGCTCGCGGTATCTTTTTCACTCAGGACTGGGTATCCATGCCAGGTGTTATACCGGTAGCTTCAGGTGGTATTCATGTTTGGCATATGCCAGCTCTGACCGAAATCTTTGGGGACGATTCTGTATTACAATTTGGTGGAGGAACTTTAGGACATCCTTGGGGAAATGCACCTGGTGCAGCAGCTAATCGAGTGGCTTTAGAAGCCTGTGTACAAGCTCGTAACGAATGTCATTCCCGAGGGATCGACCACTATCATACATGAAATTTTGCATAGAATGATTGTTCATATTCACGCGGAGTGCAGCATCCATAGCAATGCGTGCTAGTACTCAATTTCTTTGTGATGAAGTGAAGATATCTATATACCATTTATAGAGTGGTAGAGTAATATCGCCATGCAGTACGAATTGCATGGCTGCATGCAGCCTTTATGAAAAAACAAACTTTGCAGAGCCGTTTCACCTAATCGATTCCGTCGGCGGATCATCCATGTCACGAATTGAATGGCAGGCACAATTCTTACTAGTTCTCCGCCCTACTTTTTTCCGTTTTTTTATCAGTCCTGGAAATGGAAACTTTGGACCAGGGAGACGGTTTGATGTCTCGTACATAGCCAGCCCAAGGCGCTGCCCATAAGGGTCACTCTATGTAGGTTTTAAGCTCTAAGGTCCCCACTCATCACAATCGTTGTCCCTCATCCCGCATTGGAGCATAGCGTTAGTATCTTTCGGTGTATCAACAACATAGGCACCTGATCTGTTTGAACTGTAAACCACAAGGGAAGTTTTCACATAAGCTGCCTTTCTCCCGTTAAAAGGTGGGTACCTTTCCCTAAATCCTTCTCCCGTGCATGCTATTCTCCTGTTCCCCCGAAGGGCGGTATCAATACGGCAACCCGAAAGCTCATTATCAAAGTGGTCTCTTCTCAAAAGCTTATCTGCCAGATGAAAACAAGTTTGTAGTAACAGGTGGCCGTTGAGCTCCTAGTTTGACCGTTGGTGCCAGACTAGAATGGAAGAATGCCCATAATACTGAAATGAAGAAGAATACCTCACTAATAAGAAATAGAGCAACACCCATTGTGCTTCCTTTCTTTTATTAGAGAGAGTAGTCCAAGCCTCTAAATATCTTGAGGGCTTTGTGTTGGATCTGATGGTTGAGCCTTTGTTCTTTGCGAGCCTTGCCTTTCTCTTTTTTGCTCTGCTGTGGAGTTCTTTGATGGTCTATCTTAGCACCTGGCGCTTCTGGCGCTTTCTTCCTTCCACCTTCCTCTTGTACTCGACTCTTCCCCGATCACTCCCCGACAAAGGCTTGCTCGTCTTCGTCATAGTCCAAACTCTTTCTCGTGTGACTGTGGTGCTTTCTTGAGCGATGACTTGGGAGGGTTCCGGTCACCCCTACTAGGGCAGACAACCTCCCTCATTCACATCAGAAATGGCAAAGATTCCATTTTGGAAAGTAAATCTCTTTTTGTATAGATATAAAATAGCAAAAGTACGGTTCGGAGTCTTTTTTTTCTTTCTTATTTGAAATCCAAATCGAAATGCCTCAACTTGATAAATTAACTTATTTCTCACAATTTTTCTGGTTATGTCTTCTCCTCTTTACTTTTTATATTCTCTTATTTAATAATAATAATGGAATACTTGGAATTAGTAGAATTCTCAAACTACGGAACCAACTGCTTTCGCGCCGGGGGGGCGAGATCCAGAGCAAGGACCCTAAGAATCTGGAAGATATCTCGAGAAAAGGTTTTAGCAC